>CM027394.1:65761865-65811553 GCA_015711505.1 Sylvilagus bachmani | reverse complement strand
TGATCTTTCTGATATGTTGTTGTATTCTATTGGCCAGAATTTTATTGAGGACTTTTGCATCTATGTTCATCAGGGATATTGGTCTGTAATTTTCTTTCAATGCTGCATCTTTTTCTGGTTTAGGGATTAAGGTGATGCTGGCTTCATAGAAAGAATTTGGGAGGATTCCCTCTTTTTCGATTGTTCTGAATAGTTTGAGAAGAATTGGAGTTAGTTCTTCTTTAAATGTCTGGTAGAATTCAGCAGTGAATCCATCTGGTGATGGGCTTTTCTTTGTTGGGAGGGCCTTTATTACTGATTCAATTTCTGACTCACTTATGGGTCTGTTTAGGTTTTCTATGTCTTCCTGGTTCAATTTAGGTAGGTATCATGTGTCCAGGAATCTATCCATTTGTGATAGTTTTCCAAGTTTGCTGGCATACAAGTCTTTGTAGTGATTTCTGATATTTCTTTTTATTTCTGTGGTATCCGTTGTTTCGTTTCTTTTTTCATCTCTGATTTTATTGATTTGGGTCTTTTCTTTTTTTAGTTACTTGGGCCAATGGGGTGTCAATTTATTTTTTCAAAAAACTAGCTCCTCATTTGGCTGATTATTTGTAAATATTTTTGGATTCAATCCTGTTGATTTCTTCTCTGATTTTAATTATTTCTCTTCTCCTACAAGATTTGGTTCTGGTTTGCTGCAGTTTTTCTAGATCCTTGAGATGAATTTTAAGCTCATCTATTTTGTGCCTTTCCAATTTCTTGATGTAAGCACCTATTGATATAAACTTTCCTCTTCACACGGCTTTTGCTGTATCCCGTAAGTTTTGGTATATTGTGCTGTTATCCTCTGTTATTTCCAAAAATTTTTGATTTCTCTATGACCCAGTGTTCATTCAGGGGCATGATTTTCACTCTCCATGTGTTTGCATATGCTCTAGGGATTTCTGAGTTGCTAATTTCCACTTCATTCCTTAATGTCTAAGGATCTGCAAGGCATGATTCTAATTCTTTTGAATTTGCTGAGAATTGCTTTATGGCCTAGTATGTGGTTGATCCTATAGAAGGTTCCATGTACTGCTGAGAAGAATGTAAAATCTTTATATGTAGAATGAAAAGTTCTGTAGATATCTTTTAGATCCATTTGGGCTATAGTGTCATTTAAATCTACTGTCTCCTTGTTGATCTTCTGTTATGTCAATCTGCTATTTCTGTGAGTGGAGTATTGAAGTCCCCCAGTACTATTGTATTGGGGTCTAAGTCTCCCTTTAAGTCCATTAACAAGTCTTTTAAATAAACCAGTGCCCTGTAATTAGGTGCATTTACATTGATAATCGTTATATCTTCCTGTTGAATGGATCCCTTAAGCATTATACAATGTGTCTCTTTGTCTCTCTTAACAGTTTTTGTGTAAAGTTTATGTTGTCCAATATTAAGATGCCATGCCCACTCTTTTTTCATTTATGTTGGCATGGTATATCTTTTCCAGCCTTTCACTTTCAGTCTGTATGTATCTTTGTTGGAAAGAAGTGTTTCTTGTAAGCAGTAAATAGATGGGTTTTGTTCCTTAACCCAATCAGCCAGTCTGTGTCTTTTAACTGGACAGTTCAGGCCATTAACGTTCAATGTGACTGTTGATAAGTGGTAACTTTGCCCTGCCATTTGCCAAAGATATTTTCTAATATATGATTTGAATTCCCTGTGATATTTTTCTGTGAGGTTCCCTTCGTTTACCGTCTTTCATATTGATGACTATGTTTCTTTGTTTTTATGTGTGTAACACATCTTTAAGCATCTTTTGCAGGGCTGGATGAGTGGCGACAAATTCTTTCAATTTCTGTTTGCTATAAAAGGTCTTTATTTCACCTTCATTCACAAATGAGAGCTTTGCAGGATATAATATTCTGGGCTTGCATTTTTTCTCTCTTAGTACCTGGGCTATGTCTTGCTATTCCCATCTAGCTTGTAGGGTTTCTGATGAGAAGTCTGCTATGTGTCTAATTGGAGATCCTCTGAGAGTAATCTGACGTTTCTCTCTTGCACATTTTAGAATCTTTTCTTTATGTTTCACTGTGGTGAGTTTGATTACAACGTGTCGTGGTGAGGATCTCTTTTGGTCATGTTTACTAGGGGTTCTATGAACTTCCTGTACTAGGATGTCTCTGTCCTTCTCCAAACCCGGGAAGTTCTCTGCAAGTATCTCACTAAAAAGGCCTTCTAATCCTTTCTCTCTCTCCATGACTTCAGGAACCCCTAGAACCTGAATGTTGGGTTTTTTGAATAGTATCCTGTAGATTCCAAATTTTTGTTTAGATTTCTAATTTCCTCTTCTTTTCTTTGGTTTGACTGCTTCCTTTCCTGTTCTCTGTCTTCTAAGTCCGAGATTCTCTCTTCTGTTTCACTGACTCTGTTTTTAAGGCTTTCTAATGTGTTTGTCATTTGATCTTTGAGTTCTTCATTTTGTTCTGATTTCTCTTCACCATCACACTTTCCTGTTCTACTAGTTTCTGCATTTCATATTGATTCCTCCTTAAGATTTCATTTTCATGAGAGTGATTTTCTATCCTGTCTAGAAAGGATTTCCGTAGCTCAAGCATTTGTTTTTGAAAACTTCTAGTTGTTCTTATCATAAGTTTTTTGAAAGCAACAACTTGCATTTCTTCCATCTCATCATCTTCCTAATCTTGGCTTGGGGTGTCTTGTTGTTTTAGAGGTGTCATAATGTCTTCCTTGTTCCTGTTTCTTTGGTTTCTGCTTTTGTTGCTTGGCATTGTGGAGATATTGGTTGGATTTTTCTTCCCTTGCTGTGGTGTTTTTTTCTTGTTATACTATGACTGTATAAATGGGCTGTCTGCTTTTGATGGAGCTTTAGAGGCTTGAGATTGGCGTGGCCTGAGAGCTCTGTTTGGTTCCTCAGGGTTAAGAGTGTACCAAAGGTGACACTCACAGGTTAGGCGTGGTAAATCTCTCTTTCTTTCTTTCTTTCTTTTTTTTTTTTTTTTGATTCAGAAGTGAAGTAATTCTGCACAGTTGAGCGGAATTGAAGGTAGTTAGCAGGCGAATGTTATATCTACAGGAGCCAGAGAGCAGAAGCTCTTTCCCAAGGACCACACAGGGAATCTGTGCTGCTCTCAGTGTGGGCTCAAATTCTCCTGCAGTCTCCCACTGGGTTGCCAAGGTTACCTATTTGAAGCCTCTCTGGAGAGTACTCATGTGAATTCTGTGAGTTCTGTCACCCACCGTCTCGTTTTTCAGTCTGAGTTCATTAGTACCACACGTTCACTAGGTCCCAATCTCCTGTTATTTCACCCCCCTCCTGCTAGAGTCAGGTTTTTCTGCTTGGCTGAGGGCGGGTGCAACCCTGAGGTCACCCCGCTTATGATATATGTCCAAAATGGTGCCTGCTCTTTGTCTTGCTTGCCTTTCAGAGGTGAGCGGAGAGAGAGAAACTCGTGCCTGTACTGGTCACTTTTGTTTTTTTCCTCTTTCTTCTAGTTGGCCTGGTGAACTTTTCCCTATGGGGTTTCAAGCCTCGTTCCCTCTAGTCTCCTCTTTCCGCTTCCCTGCTGGTGTCTCGGGCTATTGAGGTTCAGCTCACCTCACATTCCAGCGCTGGTGCATTTATTCTGCCGCTGGTGTCCCGAGCCGTGGTCTCCCACGCCCTCCACGCAGGTCCACTGTGAATCACTAATTCTGGAAGAGTTTCCTCTGCTGTTTCTTCCCCTGCTCTTCCTTGATACTGCAGTAACTCCACTTTTATTCATTTATTTTTTTAATGTTTGACAGGCAGAGTGGACAGTGAGAGAGAGAGAGACAGAGAGAAAGGTCTTCCTTTGCCGTTGGTTCACCCTCCAATGGCCGCCGTGGTTGGCACGCTGCGGCTGGCACGCTGCGGCTGGCACACCACGGCTGGCGCACCACGCTCATCCGATGGCAGGAGCCAGGTGCCAGGTGCTTTTCCTGGTCTCCCATGGGGTGCAGGGCCCAAGGACTTGGGCCATCCTCCACTGCACTCCCCTGCCACAGCAGAGGGCTGGCCTGGAAGAGGGGCAACCGGGACAGAATCTGGTGCCCCAACCAGGACTAGAACCTGGAGTGCCGGTGCCGCAAGGTGGAGGATTAGCCTGTTGAGCCATGGCATTGGCCAGTAACTCCACTTTTATTAAACTGTCTCTTCCCGGACTATCAGTGTGCTCCCTTCCTATATCGCCATCTTGCTGCTTCCCCCAACTGATTTTGACCACTTTTTAATTTTTTATTTATTTTTTAACAGGCAGAGTTAGACAGTGAGAGAGAGAGAGAGAGAAACAGAGGGAGAGTTACAGACAGTGAGAGACAGAGTAAAGTCTTCTTTCCATTGGTTCACTTTCCTAATGGCCGCTATGGCCAGCACTGTGCCAATCCGAAGCCAGGAACCAGGTGCTTCCTCCTGGTCTCTCATGTGGGTGCAGGGCCCCAAGCACCTGGGCCATCCTCCACTGCCCTCCTGGGCCACAGCAGAGAGCTGGACTGGAAGAGGAGCAACTGGGACCAGAACCCGGGATGCCAGCCCACAGGCGGAGGATTAGCTTGGTGAGCGATGGTGCCAGCCCATATTTAGGTTTTATAATTTTGAGGATTGCTTCTACACCCAATTTTTGCGTAGTTCTTATCATGAAAGAGTGCTGAATCTTATCAAGTACTTTCTCTGTTCCTATTGAGAAAACCATATGGTTTCTGTTCTTTATTATATTGGTGTGATTTATGATGTTTATTGATTGGCAAATGTTGAGCCATCTTTGCATTTCTGAGATAAATCCCATTGATCATGATATATTATCTTTTTAAATGTGGTTCTTGCTTTGATTTGCTAGAATCTTGTGAGAATATTTGCATCTACATTCAGTAAGGATATAGGTCTATAGTTATCTTTTTTGTGTCTAGTTTTTGGTTTTGGCATAAAAATAATGCATACCTTGTGGTTGGTGCTGTGGTACAGCAGGTTAAACCGCCATATGCAGTGCCAGCATTCTATATGGGCACAGATTACATTCCCAGCTGGAATTGTGCCTGGGGAAGCAGCAGAGTATGGCCCAAGTGCTTGGACCCCTCCACTCATGTGCAAGACCCAGAAGAAGCTCCTGGGAGACAGAATCGATCTTCCATATGCTGGTTCACTCCCTAGTTGTCCGCAACAGCTGGAGGGAGTTGTGCCATTCTGAATCCAGGAGCCAGGAGATTCCTTTGGGTCTCCCACGTGGGTTCAGGGGTCCCAAGATGTGGGCCATCTTCTACTGCTTTCTCAGGCCACAGCAGAGAACTGGATTGGAGGTGGAGGGGTGCAGTCTTTGATTGATATCTTTTGTATGAATCAATGTTAGCTGTGTCTGTAAGTGACATAGTGGTCTTGTCTGCTGCCATTCATAGGGATAGAAGTGTGTCCTTGAGATGAATAAGAGATGCCTTGGGTGTGTTTATTTGGTCCCAAAAGAATTTGGTATCAGTCTCCATGGTGAGTGTGATAGTCAAAGCCTTCTTGCTGGTGTTTAGGGAGATAAGGGTGGTTGCCCAAGTGATACCAGCATTTGTGGCACCAATTTCTGTGACTCTAGGACTGTGTGATATGGATAGATGCTTCTTCAGGCACTACTAGGAGAGTCCAGCCCTAGTCATAGAACTAGAAGATGGGAAGTGAAGCCTGTTCTATTCCTATAGGGTGACCACAAGTTATACACGTGATTTTACTCTGGGATGAGTCTAGAGAGGTGAAATGCTGGCAAGTTCTTCCTACACTGTGTAGATTCCAGTGGCATTGAAAAATTTAATATGAATTGTTAAGGCCATGGTATTGCAGGATATAATGAGATCATTATCAAGATCTTCCAGGTTGGAAGTAGATTGTTTCATGATCTACTTCTGGTGTTAGCCCCCAGAAGCTATGATGAATCCCCTTGGCTCATGTAGAGGGTGTGAGGGTAGCACTGGGACCAGTACTCAAAAACTCTCACAGTTGCAGGATGCATGGGATCTGTTTTTTGCCCCACACGTTGTTCTGAATGTGATTACAATGCTCGTAGGAACAGAATAGGTACACTACATGGCTTTTTGCTGCCAAGTATGGTGCTCTGTGTGGGTGGAGGAGGGGAGGAAAGGAAAACAGCTTCCCTGCTCCAAGCCCAGTGGCTGCTCAGATCCCAGTTAGCTCTCCAGGGTGAAGTAAAGTCAGTGGGTGGTGTGGAATTCCCTCTCAGCTAAAACTGCAAGTGGTGGGCGTGCAGTGATTTCTTCCTGACTTCATATGGTGAGATGGTAGCTTAAAGCCAGAAGCTGACTGTGTTATGCAGCTGGCTGTGGTGGTGCCTCTGTCCTCTCTTTTGTCCCAGAATCTTTGTTGATTTTTTTCTCTTCTTTGAAAATTTGCATCAATCAGACCCCTGGAAACATAGTCCTTCCTGTGTTTTTTTTTCACATTCCAGAGAACCTTAAGTTAGTGCAGCAATACCTTATTCTGTCATCGTGGATTGCTTCCAGGGACCAAATCTTAAAAAAAAGCAGCTTAAGGATTTGTAAGAACTGAAATGGGGCTGTCTGCTAAATAAAATGTTTTAAAAACCCTTAGGTATTCAACATTTTTCAGTTAAGAATATTGAGTTCAGAGGGTAGGTGTTTTGGCCTAGTGGTTGAAATTCCAGTTGGGACACCTGCTTCCCATGTCAGAGTGTCTGGGTTTGACACATGGTTCTGGCTCTTGCAATGTAGCTCCTCAGAGGCACAGGTGACAAGTCAAGTAGTTGAGCTCTTGCCACCAATTTTGAGAGACCTGGATTTAGTTCCCGTCTCACACTTTTGGCTCCAGAAAGCCATTTCAGGCATTTGGGGAGAGTGAACCCATAGATAAGAGACTTTCTGTCTCAGAAGGAAAGAAACAAAGAAAGAAGAAAAGAAGGAAGGAAAGGAAGATGAAGGGAGGAAGGAAGTATGGAGAAGAGGAAGGGGAGAAGGATGGGGGTAGCAAGGGGAGACGGAAGGAGAGAAAAAGGAAAAAAAAACTGAGGTCAGAAAGGATATTATCTGTTATTCGTTTATACAGTGAATATTAATTGAGCTTCTGAATTCCACACAATGGAGTATGTTCTGTAGGTACAGTTTTACCCTCAAAGCAGAACAGATTCTTAGAAGACACAGGCTCATCAAGGTATTGGTGACATCCTGTATTCACTCTCTGCAGCAGCATCATTGCCTGTCAATACAAATTGTGTCGTCCTGGTCACCTTTCTTAAGAAACTCTTTAGACTTCATATTATCAAGAGTTAACCAGAATTTCTTAGTTTTACTAACTCCCACCTTATTCCCTATTTACATAGAGTAAAGGTTAGTAATTAGTGGTAAAGTTAATATAGTTGTAAAGATTTTGGTGAGTGTGAAAAATTTGAATTTAAAATTTGTTGGGAGGAGATTACAGTGGAGAGGGAAGTATCCACACTCTTACAGTGGGAGAGATTACGATTAAAAGTAACAATATCCTAGGGAGAAGTCTTACACTTGCCAAAATCATTCTTAACAATGGTACATATAAAATGAATTGTTTGAATTAAGTACAAACAGGCCATTCAGTGGAGTTTAAAGCTAAGTTTTTTGGTACAAAAGCTTTTGAAATCCCAGAATATTAAGGACCTTAAAAAAGTTTATGAGGAATTTGTATTATGAAAAGCTATGGTGGACTTCAAAAATGTTTTTCACCAAAATAAACTTCTCTATTTTAATTCCATTTTCCACCACTTTTGGAAGTACTCTTATAGGAATGTCTCTATCATAATTGCTAGACCACAGGTGTGATTTTGCATTGAATAGCTGGATTCTAGGAAATATATAGCCACCTGTAGCTGTGAGATCTTTGCCTTACTCTGATATGAAATATTTTCCATCATCATCCATGTCCTATCGGTCCTTCTTTTTCCTGTTGTGTGTCTTACCAAGACTGAAAATTCTTATTAGATCAGGTCATCTTTTAATAAGATAACTAATCTGGCTATAGAAGGTTCTCTATCTCTGGGTAATGAGTTTTTAAAAGTATAATTTTTTAGAATTGATTTGAAAGACAGACAGAGCAAGGTTCATGCACTGGTTCACTTCTTTTTTTTTTTTGGCAGGATCCAGGTGCTTATCCTGGTCTCCCATGGGGTGCAGGGCCCAAGGACGTGGGCCATCCTCCACTGCACTCTCGGGCCACAGCAGAGAACTGGCCTGGAAGAGGGGCAACCGGGACAGAATCTGGTGTGCTGGCACCACAAGGCAGAGGATTAGCCTGTTGAGCCATGGTGCCGGCCCTGGTTCACTTCCAACATGCCCTCAACAGCAAGTACTGGACCAGGTTGAAGCCGGGAGCAAGGAATTCCACCTGGGTCTCCCACATGGGTGACAGGGGCCCAAGTACCTGGACCATTACCTATTGCCTCCCAGAGTGCTCATTAGCAGGAAGTTGGAATTAGGACTAAAGCCAGCACTAAAATCTCAGTACTCTGATGTGGACTGGAGGCATCTCTATTAAGTGACTCAACTTCTTTTTGTTTGTATCCTTAGTGACATCAGATCTCAAAGTGTGTAGTCAACTTTCTTGGTGTAGCTGTTTTGAAAACTCTGATACTGGATGGGGAAGAGGAGAGTAGAGAGAGGAAGATAAAAGAGAAATTATATTTTAAAGAAACCTTTATTTATTTAATGGAAGGTGAAGCTTATGATTATAAAATAAACTGAAAATATGTCATTGTAAAAATTAGAAGAGAGGAAAAAATTACAAGAGAGAATAAGAAACAAAGGGGAATGGAGAGAGGGAGTGTGGGCAGGAGGGAGGGTAGAGTGGCAAGTATCACCATGCTCCTAAATCTGTGTATATGAAATACATGAAATTTGCTCACCCTATATAAATTTTTAAAATTGAAAAAAAAACACATTTATATATCCTATTTAATTTTGCTTAGGGGAAAGAACCCTGAGGTCTGGGGCCTACCACAAAGCTGTCTTATTGTTAAACACACACCACTGTATGATTACTTCCTGAGCCCTGCTTTGGGCTGCCATCTTTGTGAGAAGGAATATGGTAATTTGTCATGCATTATACAGAATAGTGAGTGAGATACAGAGGAGATCATCACTCTTGCTGTTTCAAATAAAGATAACCTCTAAGTAGGCACTGACTTCCTCATAGTCTGGAAACTCTATACTCCCTACTATAAGATCCTGGGTTTAAATCAAAGCTGCCGGAAGACTCATTACATAGTATGCACAGTCTTAAACATGTTTATTCGCTGTTCATTATTACAGACTCTAAAACCACAATACGCATTAGTCAGTGGCTTTCTTGTACCCTTTATGATTTTGGTGCTGACTGTTGTTGTGGTTGCAGTGACTCAGTGTTTTCCTTTCCCATCTCATCCATTGTAAAAAGTAACTCAAAAGTGAAGCAGTTAAAATGTGCTTCTAAGACCAATGGGATGCAGGTAGGCTTGATAGTGCTTTGCTGCTTAAACATTAAGTAAGACTAAGGATGATTATGAAGAAAGCCCATAGAGTGTGGCAGAAGTAACACTGAACATAAAGAGCTGCAGTTTATACCCTATAACAGATTGAATTCCAAGAAATGCCAGGACATGGCGTTGGTTCTAGAAGGGAGCAGCATGATACACTGGTGTTGGGAGACCTAGACTGATTGTAGCATTGACCCTTCAAGTGGAACCTAAAAGTCCAAAGAGCACTTTGAAATGCAATTTGGAAAATTGAGAATTAAATTAGAAATCAATAATATTTACTCTTGGTGAGTTTTCATGGGAATAGCTAACCATGTTACTTCCGTCAGGAGTAAAAATTTATCCTTTCCTGGAACATGATCTGCTAAAAAATAGGTAAAAAAGTATTTTTTCACATTTTAATTGGCTTATTCATGTATATTTTAGCTTTTAAAATGTTATTTCTGAACTATGTTCCATTTTATTTTTATACCATGATTTATTTTAACCAGTATCTTATTGTTATATTATTTTTTTTACAATTTTCCATTGCCATAAATAAATCAGAGAATAATATATAATTAAACATACTTTAAAAAAATTTTGTGGGTCCAGAATTGTGGCACAGCAACCTAAACTGCTGCCTACAATGCTGGCATCCTATATCAGAACACCAATTCTAGCCTTGGCTGCTCTGCTTCCAATCCACGGCCTGCCAATGTGTCTCAGAAAGCAGCCAAGGATAAGATGGCTCAGGTACTTGGGCCCTGTGGGAGACCTGGATGGAGTTCTAGGCTCCTGGCTTTGGTCTGACCCAGCTCTGGTCCTTGCAGTCATTTAGGGAGTGAAGCAGTCTCTCTCTCTTTCTCTATCATTCAAATAAGTAAATCATTTTCAAAAAACAAAATTTTTATAAATTATCATTGTATAGTGAAAGAATAAATGAAATAAAACAAATGTTTAACCTCTAAATGCATTTAAGTGTCTTTTTATATTCCTTATCCTTATCTTATTTATTTTTGTTTTCTGAATTGCTAAATGATCCTGTAGTATTTGAGTCCTGCTTTTAATGTTAAAATGAATCTTGTCACACAGAAAAAAGAATGCTATCAATTACTTCTAGGATTACATAAAAAACACTTAGGAACCTACTTAAAGAGGTTTCTCTTGGCTAATTTTGAAAATTTTAACATTATTAAGAGCAAAAGCAATAGATTTTACAAAACAAATACATTTATATCCATGGTGTCATAATGATACTGTAAATGAAAACATCACTGAACATCTTTAAGTATTCTAGGAACCAAACCATTGTTTTTTTTTTATTTTTTTATTATTTTTGACAGAGTGGACAGTGAGAGAGAGAGAGAGACAGAGAGAAAGGTCTTCCTTTGCTGTTGGTTCACCCTCCAATGGCTGCCGTGGCTGGCGCACCGCGCTCATCCGATGGCAGGAGCCAGGTGCTAGGTGCTTTTTCCTGGTCTCCCATGGGGTGCAGGGCCCAAGCACTTGGGCCATCCTCCACTGCACTCCTGGGCCACAGCAGAGGGCTGGCCTGGAAGAGGGACAACCGGGACAGAATCCCGCGCCCCAACCGGGACTAGAACCCAGTGTGCCGGAGGATTAGCCTGTTGAGCCACGGCACCGGCCCAAACCATTGTTTTAAACACTGGTAAACTGGAAAGAAAACAAAGCATTTATCCTCAATTTTCTTTAAGAAATGAAAAATAATAAATTATTACTGAATAACAACTTTATTTATCAAAGCATTTTATATAAAAAATGAAGAGAAGATTCTAATATGAGAATAAAGCCAACCACTTGTAATCTCGGATGAATGAATGGATGTAGGCATCAATAAAAGGCACTTAGCCAGTGCCGTGGCTCACGAGGCTAATCCTCTACCTGCGGTGCTGGTACTCCGGGTTCTAGTCCCGGTTGGGGATTCTGTCCCAGTTGCTCCTCTGCCAGTCCAGCTCTCTGCTGTGGCCCGGGAAGGCAGTGGAGGATGGCCCAAGTCCTTGGGGTCTGCACCCACATGGAGACCAGGAGGAAGCACCTGGCTTCTGGCTTTGGATCAGTGTAGCGCGCTGGCCATAGAGGCCACTTGTGGGGTGAACCAACGGAAGGAAGAAGACCTTTCTCTCTGTTTCTCTCTCACTGTCTAACTCTGCCTGCTAACATTACACAAAGGAAGAGAGTATAACTATGTGTGTCTTCTGGTGGAAGCTCCCACAACTTTTGAAATAGCCTAGATTTAAACTCTGATTTTTATTGTGTCTCTAGAACTAGCTATGGATTTGTAGAACGTAGTGGGGATGGAAGAACATGTTAACAGCATTGTCTTTACTTATTCACATAATGAAAAACTTGACCACACTTTTCATCCAGCTTCTTTGAACAAGTTTTAAATAAACATGGATAGCAAGATAATCCATGCTAACAGAAACCGAAAAGAGCTCTTGGAGCCATCCTAATATCTGGCAGAACAGACTTTAACACAGAAACTATTAGAAGAGTCAAAGAAGGACACTATGTAATGATTAAAGGATCACTTCAACAGGAAAATGTGACTATTATAAATGCATTTGTAAATAATCACGGGCACATGGCTATTTAAAAGAAATGTGAAGGATTTAAAGGGAGATATAGACTCAAATACAATAGTAATGTGGGACTTCAATACTCCATTTTCAGTATTGGGCAGATCAATGAGACAGAAAATCAATAAGGAAACAACAGTTAATTGACACCATAGACCAAATAGACCTAGCAGATATCTACAGAGCCTTACACCCTACAGCCAGAGTAGGGTTTCAAATCAGTAAAGGTAAAGTCAAACTATCCCTTTTTGTAGATGATATTGTTACTGGATAAATTGCAGGGTTCTTGTCTTCACTCAAGAAAGAATTCAGGTGTGAGACAGAGTAGTAGAAAGTAAAAGTAGCAAAGTTTATTAGGGAAGGGACATCCGTAAGAACGGATGGGCATCTCTTCAGACAGGACCTGAAAGAGAGTGCAGTTGATCAGACTGGGGGGGGGGGAGGGAAGGAGCAAGGTTACATGTTTGAGTGGAGAGAGTACACCTGGCCAGACCAGGTGGGCGGCTCAGCAGAGAGGCAGAGGACTGAGTGTGCAGTCAGGTTGAGGCTGGGGGTTTTAAGGAGATGGGTCTTGCTTCCCCACCTCTGCTTCTCTTGGAACAAAGGGCTTTTTGGATGTAAATAGAAAAACTTTTATCTGTGTTTTCCCCTGAAGGTATCAGACAGGAGGAAGCCTAACTGTCGCCATCCTGAGTTTGGAGGAAGGGTGAGCAAGACCCCCTGGAGAATGGGGATCTGGAGCAGGGTGTTTGAAATGCAGATACTGGGCTGCATCTGGGAGATTGTGGAAGATTTGTCAGGCAGGAGGAGCGGGGGTGGGCGTGGGGTGGGGGTGGCAGGTTATCAGATAGAAGGGGTAGGGCAGGATGCAAAGGCTGGGCTACCCCTGAAATATTGTCAGGATGACTCTGAGATGCAGATGCATATGCTGGACATAGATGTCTTCTCTTTAGGCCTTTATGTCACACACACATAAGCTCATAACTGACTTCCTACCTAACAATATGATTCTATACAAAGGGGACCCCCCCAAAAAAAAACCCCACTAAGAGACTATTGGAACTCATAGAGGAGTTTGGTAAAATAGCAGGATATAAAATCAACACCCAAAAAATAACAGCCTTTGTATACACATGCAATGCCACACCTGAGAAAGAACTTCTAAGATCAATCCCAGTCACAGTCGCTAAAAAAAAATCAAGGATTTTGGAATAAATTTAACCAAGGATGTCAGAGATCTCTACGATAAGAATTACAAAACATTAATGAAAGAAACAGAAGACACAAAAAATGGAAAAAACTTCGATGTTCATGGATTGGTTGGAAGAATCAACAGCACCAAAATGTCCATTCTACTGAAAATAACAAAGATTCAATGTAATACCAATCAAAAGACCAATGACATTCTTCTCAGACCTAGAAAAAGCAATGCTGAAATTCATTTCGAAACACAGGAGACTTCGAATATCTAAAGAAATCTTATACAACAAAAATAAACCAGGGGGCATCACAATACCTGATTTTAAAACACAACCTGAGGCAAAACCATTGTGGATAACCATGAAATCTTTTTGTATGACTTAAAGGCTTAAGTTTTAGCTTTTAAAAATACATATATTACTCTTTTTTAAAATTTTTTTTTATTTAGAATATAAATTTCCAAGGTACAACATATATTACTCTTAAAACATGTCAGAAACAAGTGAAAAGAATTTAAATATCAGCAAGCACTTGCAAACTAGACCCTTTTTTCCTCACCTTTTCTTCCTAATTTTATTAACATTTTGTATCGGGTTTTGCTTGTCTGAAGCTACCAAGATTAGGAACAAAAAAGACCTTTGCATTTTAGCTTTAGAAACTTCCTGTTTCCAAGGCAGGAGCCTCCCACATTCCACTGCTTCTCAAACTGAAACTGAACTGGAAGCTCCAATTTCTTGCGCTCTATTGCTTCTGAAAACCAAAACCTGCCTTAAGCGTGTTTCCTGAGAAAAATGAAACTGCATGTTTGCTGAGGTAAAAACCCTGTGCATTTGCTCAACAAATCACATTGCTGTGTTTGAGAATGAATTTATTTGTTAGCTGGCTGCGCCAAATGTTAAGGTCTACATGTAGGACCCAAATTAATTTTCCAGGTTATTGCCTTTGACTTAGAGAAGAATTCTAAATACAGGCCCAACACAGCATGCAATGTGATAAAATTTATTTAAATAGAAAAATATACAGACCCATTAGGGCTTTATTAAGTGAGAATGGGATCAAAAAAAGTGAATTATCTTACCCTGCTCTGCTCGTCCTGAGTCCTTGTGGAGGAGAGAGAGCACTTCTGTTCTTCCTAGCTTTTTATGCACTTAGAAAAATGGAAGTGTTTATGTGACATCACCCCTACGTCCCAGGTAAGAGGTGCTACTTCCTTGGGAGGGGTCCCCTGATTGACAGGTAGATGAACATGGCAACACACAGCAAAGGAGCTACAGCTTCTAGCTCATGAAATTAAAATTATCTATCTAAGCTCTCCTACATTATTAAAACTTTATCGTGTTTGTGAGTTACTGCCTATTCCCCACAACAGGTCAGCAGAAACTGAAGGCCATGAGGAAGGTCAGTGTTGTAAAGGAATAGCAGAGACGTTAGCACCACTATAATTAACCCTGAAAACTCATGAGACTCAATTAGTATAGTCATTTGAAGATGATTATTGGAAATTTGAGTAATGGCAAATACTAGTGTAGATCCAAAGTCCTGGTTTCTCTGTAAAACATCTTTATTAGAGGCAGAAACATATGGGACGGCAAGTAGCTGAGCAACAGAAGTTTGACAGGACAGTTATTGTGGTAAGTTTGCCCATAATTAAACATAAATAATTCCTGTATAATCAACATTTATTCCTTTGGGAACAATAAAAATGTGTTTTTTATAAATGTGGGACCTCGGCAAAATTAATCCCACAGACTTTTTAGGTAAGGGGCCTGTTAACTGTGTGGAAGTCTAAGGGCAGTAGCCAGTAAACTAGTTTTATAGGTTTGAGTACCTAATGTCTGACATAGTCAAATCATTTCTGCCAAGGTTGTTGTAGTTTTGGAGGCAGCAGCTTTTAAAACAGTTTTACAAACTTGATTTGTGTTTTCTTAAGCCATTTGTTTTAGCAGAAACTGAGCAACTTTCTCATTATCAACTTGACATCCAATAGCTTTTTGTTTCTTAACTATAAAGGACATACAGCTTTTCATGGGTGTAGAGGATACTGCCTAAGTGTTCTCAGAGGGACCCCAGTCCCCTAGTTAGAGCATTACTGCAATTCTGTCTCTGCTTATGCAGGCTGGGTAAGGGCACAGCCTCCCAACAGAATGCAGTGGCAGAAGGCAGCAGGGTGGGTAATCTGTAACTAATGGTGAGTATTGGTTTCAGGAACTCAAAATTGTGATTAAGATTCTGAATCCTTGTACTGCATGATAGGGATCAACTTGCTATTCCTTGTCCTGGAACAGAGGGTTTGGTCTTTCCTGTTCATATGGTGGACTTTGCTTAATGTATTGCTGTGCCTTCGTGCTTGCTAGCTTGTAGAACTGTTTGTACCCTCTAATAAAAGTTCTGGCTGAGAGCTCTTCAGTGGAATGCTTTTCTGATGGGGGCCCCATGTTTTGTCTCTTCATTTGAAAAATAAAGTGGAGTTAGGTAGGAAGTCAGATATGAGCTTATGTGTGTGTGACAAAGGCACACATCTATGTCCAGCATATGCATCTGCATCTCAAAGACATCCCAATAATGTTTCAAGGGCAGCCCAATATTTGCATCCTGCCCTGCCCCCTTTTACCTGATAACCTGCCAAGTGGGGGTCCCCGCCCCTTCTGCCTAACAATCTTCCACAATCTTCCACATGCAGCCCAGTATTTTCATTTCAAATACCCTGCTCTAGATCCTGGGTTAGGACAGCACCAGCTAGGCTTCCTCCTGTCTGATACCTTCAGGGGAAAACTCAGATAGGAGCTTCTTAATATTTACATCCTTGAAATCCTTTGTTTCAGGAGGAGATGTGTGAGGACAAAGAACTATCTCCTTAAACACCCCTTAAACGACCTTGTCTAAATATGATCAGAGTCTGTGAACTCAAAAGGCTTCCATAGCCTTGGCAACTCATGACAAGAGTCCCTGCCTCAACCAGACTGTGCGCTCAGCCCTCTGCCTCTCCGCAGAGTGGCCCACCTGGGCTGCCCAGGTGTAATCTCTCTACTCAATCATGTAATCCTGCTCTTCCCCAGTCTGAGTGACTGGGCACTCACTCTCTCTCTCTCTCTCTGGTTCTGTCTGGAGAGGTGCCCATCCGTTCTTACGGATGTCCCTTCCCTAATAAACCTTGTTATTTTGCTTTCCACTACTCTCTGTCTCACACCTGAATTCTTTCTTGCTCAAAGACAAGAACCCTGCCATTCTCTGGTAACAGTGGCACCTGAACAAGGACCCTTGGCACAGTGAGCAAGGGATGGCTCACCACACCCAGCAAGGGTTACAGACATGTCATTCATCTCTTCAAGATCCCGGTGAGTCACTGGTATGTGAGAATTACCTATTCCAGGAGCAACAAAAGCATAGAGCAGAATTGCATTATTTCTTAAAACAGGAGGGATACTCCACCCTCAAAAAGATCATTAGGAAATTACTTAAGGAAATAGATAGATGTTGCCTTGCATATCCTGATGTAGGTAACTTGAAGGTGACAGATTGGGAGAAAATAGTCCAAAAAATTTCATCAGGAGCCATGGGATCCCATTCCTGTGTTTCATGGATGGTTTTGTTGTAGCAATGATGTCAGTCATATTTTAAGCCCAGTGACACCTCTCCCTGGCCAGGAGACTTGTCCATCAGCTCCAATGGTTGCGGGTGAAGAAAAAACTAAATCCTTGGAACTAATCTAACTAAAAAATTAATCCTTTCCATGGAAGAGCCCCTTGCCTGATCTGCCCTTCTGGGCATGTTAAAAGAGCAAGGAGACCTGCTATTGGCAGCCTTTCCTCTCCATTGCCCCCCAAATAATGAGGCCCCTCATCATGAATCTGCCCTATAATGCATTTAAAGAATTTAAAAAAAAGAGCCTTAATGAGTACGGCATGCAAAGTTCTTATACTGTAGGATTGTTGGAGACTATTGGAGGAAGGCATGAGATGATGTCCTGGGACTGGCAAACTTTAATAAAAGTGCTTGTAACTCCAACACAGTATACAGTGTGGACAGAAGAGTACTGAGATCTTGCTCATGCCCAAGCCATGGGTAATTTGACTCAAAATATACTCAATAGAGCTAATCAACTATTAGGAGAAGGAGCTTTCGCTGATCCAAGTTAACAAGTTAATTACCTCCAAGGGAAGCACACACTCAAATTTCTTATATGGCTCTAAAAGCCTAGAAAAAGATACCTGATGCCTGTGATTCATCCACCTCTTTCTTTTCAGTAAAACAAGGACCTACTGAAAAATACTTCCTTTATTAATAAATTGTAAAAAGCTATTGGGTAACAAGTAGAACATCAAGAATCTGCTCAGGTGTTGTTGTGACAATTGGCTTTTGAAAATGCTAATCAGGTTTGTAAGGATGTGCTAAAGGCTATTGGTAATAAACTTGAAACTTATAAAACCAATCTGCTGGCTGTCACTCTTAAAGATCCTGATAAAAATGTTTTTGTTGTTATGATCCTCGAGGCCAATGCCTTGTTGCTCACATTTGCCGTTATAGTCTTCTTATTCCCATTTCTATTTGGGGTCAAGATTTACTACAACAAATTCAAGCTACTATTCATATAATAGGTCCCTACACCAAATCAACCCATTCCTACACACAGCTGCCTTTAACTTGGTTACCTGGGGAGCCAAAAGGGGTTAAACAATGGCCCCTTCCTAAAGAGAGGTTACTGGAGATGGAGACCCTAGTTCAAGAACAAGTGCAAATAGGTCATAAGTTACTTAATACCAGATCTATCCCTACACTTGCCCAATTGCTTTTGCCTCAGCCTTTAACCTTGGTACAATTACAACAGTATTAGGTCACCTTACTTGGGCTCATCCTTATTTAGGTTAACTATCCAACAGTTATAACCACTTTTTGTAACCTTGAAGGAAAAACACATTCAGCAGATACCACTAAGATTTCTCCTAACATTCAACAACCTGTAGTACATATTAATCTGACCTTGTGGCAGAGTTTTGTTAATCATATTCCTCATAATGCCCCTTTACAACTAGCTGTTCTTCCCACTCCTATTAACCCTACTTGAGTATTGCTTGCAAAGGTTTCTGAAAATATTTACATTGTTGAATGGCTTTATTTACTTCCCACCCCTTCCTTTGACTTCTATGCTTACTCACAGGCTGTTGCAGATTTAATTGCTAAAGGATGTCACCAATCTCTTACCTTGATTGGGCTTGATTTAGTTACTATTTACCTGCCTTTTTCTAAACAGGAACATGAACATCTGTTACAACAATTTCAACTTATTTATCAAGCTGAATTCATTGATTATGTAAGATATCTTTCTTATAATCTTCCTAAGGATCCTCAATTAACTTTTTACAGTATTGACATCTTCCTTTGTTGCATGATTACTAAAGTATTCATAGTATAAGCTCTTACTATTTTTACAGATGGATCTTCTACAAGAGGAGTGATTACTTATCAACAAAATCCTCATTAAATAAAAAAGCGCACCTGGCCACAAAGACAGCTCAACACAGTGGGCTGGCACCAGTTATTTTGGTCTTACAATTGTTTAAAGATCAACCCTTTAATCATATTGCTGATTCTCAATGTTACTAATTTATTGTTTCATTTACAACATGCTCAAGTTAGTCCTGCCATTGATCTTAATTTACTTAGCCATTTTTTAACCTTAGACTCTGCTACACCAGTGCCACCTTTCTTTATATGTTTTTCATATTTGCAGTCACTCCTGTTTACCCGGTTTTCTTCCAGAAGGGAAGAGACATGTGATGGAGAGTGCCATGGCTCACTTGGCTAATCCTCCATCTACAGTGCCAGCACCCCGGGTTCTAGTCCCGGTTGGGGCGCCGGATTCTGTCCCGGTTGCTCGTCTTCCAGTCCAGCCCTCTGCTGTGGCCCGGGAGTGCAGTGGAGGATGGCCCAAGTGCTTGGGCCCTGCACTCACATGGGAGACCAGGAGGAAGCACCTGTCTCCTGGCTTCGGATTGGTGCAGTGGCCATTTGGGAGGTGAACAAATGGAAGAAAGAAGACCTCTCTGTTTCTCTTTCTCACTTTCTAACTCTGCCTGTCCAAAAAGAGAGAGAGAGAGAGAGAGAGAGAGAGAGAGAGAGAGAGAGAGAGAGGCATGTGGTGAAGCTTTACATGCATGTTGGTTCCTGTTTACCAATTCTCTTCAGAGTCAAGAATCTTTTCATCAGTCAGCTAAACCTCACCATTAACAGTTCAAAATTCCTCTTTCTGATGCTCATGTCATTATCTCTAGTTCTTTCCAAAGTGCTGAAACCCCTCATTATTTTCCTTTGGCTGCTGTCAACCCTCTAGGCCATCGTGCCAACCAGCCTTGGCAAATGGATATAACTTTATTAAAATTCTTCTCTTATTTACATGTTGTTATTGATATCCACTCAGGTTACATTAGGGCAACACCAATTAAAGGAGAATCCATTCACTATGTCATTAAACATCCATTAATGACTATGGCTATGATGGGCAAACCTATTCAACTAAAGACTGGTAATGGGTTCGCATATACCTTTTCTGCTTTCAATCATTTTTGTTGATTAGCAATTATTTTTGTTGATATTAAACTTACTCATGGCATTCCCTATAATCCTACAGGTCAAGCCATTGTTGAATAGGCCCATCATACACTAGAAACCCTTCTTCAAAAACAAATAAAAAGGGGGAAAATATGCCTGGGGAGATTAATCAGACAATGGCCATTCTTTTAATCATTTAACTTATTTTTAAATTTAATTCTACCTCTATAGATTGTGAAACCCCAGCACAAAAGCATTTCCATCCAGCTTGTGAAGAACCATGGGCATTACTTTATTACAAGGAGTCCCCCAGTCCTAACTGGAAGGACGCCAAACAGCTCATCAGAGGATTTGCTTCTGGTGTATCCCCTACATGTCCTGTATGGATTCCAGCTCTCTGACCTGCACAACACCGTGAGTTAACACAGTACACACAGTACGGGATCTAATTTCTGCTTTTCCTGGCTCCAGAACTCATCACAGAGACTCCTGAGATTTTACTTACTGCTATTTTTGCTCAACTTAAGTACAATTCTACTTTGATCTTATTAATCATTATGTTATGTTTTCCCCTCACTGTTGGCTCTTATTGTTTAATGACTGTTACTCCTGAGGTCAAGATACCAAAAGGAAGCCCTGTGTTGCTCTTCTGATTTTGGAATTGTTCTCATCCATCATCCTGGGGGAGCTTGCCTATGTTTTAGAAAAAAACTGTCAATGCCACCACTGCTGCCTTATTTTATACTAATTCAGAATTAAGTCAAATTCATGAAGATGTTTACAAAATCATGGTGCTATTGATTATTTGTTACTTAAGCATCATATTGGATGTAAATAATTTCCTGGACAATGTCATTTCAATAGTTCAGATGATTCTAAGCTTATACAAAAAGAAATCAACAAAATTAAAGAGAGGTCTCATTTACATGTTCAGCCTGAAGGGTGGCAATTTGGATCCTGGTTTAATTGGCTATTGCCCTTTGCAGTACCATTGCTGGTGATGTTACTCCTATGTCTTTTTGGAATCTGCATTATTTCTTGTATCTCTTACACTAGTATCCTGAAACCTATGATCTTTGATTAAAACAAAGAAAAGGAGGATGTAGAGGATACTGCCTAAATGTCCTAATGGGAGCACACTCCTCTGGAATAGGACATAACTGCAATTCTGTCTCTGCCTATGCAGGCTGTGTGAGGGCACACACATCCAGTGGAATACAGTGGAAAAAGACAGCGGGGGGGGGGTAATCTGTAACTAATGGTGAATACTGGTTTTGCGAGCTCAAGATTGTAAATAAGATTCTGAATTTTCATACTGTATGATAGGGATCAGCTTGCTGTTTCTCTTCCTGGAACATAGGTTCTGGTCTTTCCTGTTCATGTGGTGGGCTTTTGTTAATGTATTGCTGTGCCTACATGCTTGTTAGCTCGTAGAATTGCTTGTATCCTCTAATAAAAAGTTCTGTCTGAGAACTATCCACTGGCACACTCTTCTGATGGAAGCTCCCATGCCCCTCTCTTCATTCAAAAAGACCCACACTTCTACCTCCATGTGTGTGAAATAAAAAGCCCTGTGAGTGAAGTTGGTAGAGGAAACTAAGGGACAGGTGGCAGAACACACCAACACAAGAGACATTGGGTCTACTTCTAAATAAATTGTTTTGAGAAGGACAATGCAGATGATGGGTCTCTGTGCTGCTGAAACACACTTTCTCCGGAGCAGAGGGAAGTAGAGGAAATGCAGCCTGCATTCTGCTATCGATGCAGAAGCCCTGGCACGTGGATTTCCAGAAGGGGCAATTTCCTTCTGAATTGTTTCACTGACACTGACACCACAGGGAAAAACCAGGATTGCCACGGGGAGTCTCTTGGAGGGCTGGGGTTAGCTTGAAAAATTAGATGTACTTGTGCTTGTTCTGAATCAGAAGTCTCTATTTTCTTGCATCTGTTGACAAGGACTGAGAGCAGGCAACCTGCCCAGACATGCTTGCCTTGGAGAAATGAGTCCACAGTTGAGAAGAGAGGGCCTCAGCTGTTCTGCTCCACTGTCTTCCTGAAACCAGGAAAGTTCACTGTTCCCTGAGATGGCTCCTATTTCCAATGATGCCAAGATCAGGGATGTCCTGCTTCTAAAGATGAAATGACAGTTATGGGCCTGCAGGGAGATGAGCTGATGCCATCCCTTCCCTATAACCACATCTTGGGTATTCATCTCATAATGGATTCACATCAGAGACCTGGCAGGGTGAGTGTCTTTCTGTTTTATGCACAGAGTGAGCTCCAAGAGCATGTGGATCCTGGGGTGAAGCAGATAGTTTTCAGTGAACTTATATGGGAATTTTCTGCTCATGACATCAGTCTTCAATATTAATACATCATTAACAAAATGTGTGTTTCTAGACATGAAATGATGAACTGCATGAGTTATGGAAGATCTTAAATGAATAGGTTTGCAAAAGTATATTTGTGATTTTTGATGGACCTGTATTGAAATTGTATTTTTTCCCCTCATTCTAGTTTATTTCTCATTTAGTCTATTTTTTCCAAGTAAATTTGTTGTCACAAGACACGCCAAACCTGAACTAATTCAGTATGCCTTAGTGGTATTTGTTTTGTTCTCTCAAGTTTGGAAATATTTTAAGCTATTTCAGAAAATTTTAGGACTGTTTCACCTCATGGCTCCAAAAGCCATGCAGTATTTTTAATATTAAACAATAATGAGTTTAGCAGGTGGCCATGAAAATGTTTTCTCATTGCAGTGATTGCTGAGAAATACTATTCTGCTTATCAGAAATTTATCTAGGAATACTTTACATTCTGTATGAACTATTTTTAGAAGTTATTAATTTAGATGAATAGTACATAAAACTAAGAAGCATAATTTCAAAGTCTTTCATAAAATAATTTTGGTTTTAGCATTTAGGTATTTAAAATAATGTGAAAACTTTAACATTGATAAGAATATTGAAACTTTTACAGAAATTAGAGAAAAATATTTTATAATACATAAATGGAATATTGTAAATGTTAGAAAATTAATCACCACTGTCACTATTTCTGATTTTTTCAAAAGTTTCAATCTGCATTTGTTTTTAAATTTTTATGTATAAAAAGTACTTCTTCAGTTTCAATTTAGTTGCTGAATCATCACAACTTTCCCATTAAAATTATCTAACTTGAATAAGAATACTACTCTCTAGTACTGTTGCGTACTTAAAATGCAGGAAAGGGAGGGTGCAAATGTGACACTGCTGTGAATGAAGTGAAAAAAATGACAAGAGTTGTCTGTGGCCACACAGACATTAACCATTTAAGAAATCTGATCAGCAGGAAAATTCTATTGATATGTTGAAATATTATAGAATGCTAGGTCTTAAAGTCTTCATTTTAAAACTTTGCATTAGGGAGCATGATATTCAGGTACCCTGTGTCCACATGGGCCTGATCAGGGAACTTGGTGCACAGGACACATCTTTCATTGCTTTCTAAATTTGGCATTTGACAGAGTTGCTATGGCTATCAGAGTGATGCACAGGGAGGCAAGTTATTAGGTTTTAAATACACAGTTTTGTCCCTTCCTTGTTTGTACTTGATTCTGGTTGTTTTTTTTTTTTTAAAATGTGATCTCATGGAGGACTTTTGCATGTCCCCCAAACCACAGCATATGATTCATTCATTTATTTAATTAATTAATTTATTTGTAAGACAAAGTCACAGAAAGAAAGAGGGAGAGAGAGAGAGAGAGAGAGGGAGAGAGGGAGAGGGGGGAGAGGGGGGGAAGGGGGAGAGAGAGAGAGAGAGAGAGCGCGCGCGCGCTCGAGCTTCCATCCAGTGGTTCACTTGCAAATGGCTGCAATTCTGGAGTTGGGCCAATCCAAAGCCCAACTCATACCAGAAGCTTATTTTTGGTCTCCCACCTAGGTAGCAGGGGCCCAAGCATTTAAGCCATTTTCTGCTGATTTCCCAAGTACATTAATAGAGAGATCAGAATTGGGGCTGCCAGAACACTACTGGCACTCCCATTGGCTGCTGATGCTTCGGGCAGTGGCTTTGCATGCTTCACCACAGCACCTGCCCCAGCATATGTTTTATTATTGTCTTGTCCTGCTACAGCTTTTGTCTCCTAAATCTGAAGTGACAGTTATGTTACCTATGCTTTTTCTCAGGGAACTGTAAATTCAATGTGTGAGATTATTAATATCCTCATCATTAACTCTGTGCTTTTAGCTGCATCTACATTAATTTCAGTTTCCAAGGAGCAATTGACACATTGCAGTCAATCAATGCTATTGGATGTTTGCCCTATTTATTTTTCTGGAATTTGTTATTTTATAAAAAAGTCCTTTTTTTGGAGCTAATCATGGTGAGAGAGATAGTTGAATCTGTGAGCTGACTCATTTCCATCAATGAACACTATTCATCTAGTCTCCCACATCTGTTCATCTGAAAGTCTCATCATTTTAATGTTATCAATGATGTCAAATGTCTTAAAGTGCTACTCAGTAAATATTGTAGAACTTATGATGTAAATAACACTGCTGATGAACAGAATAAAAAATAAGTTATTTTCAGTTAGCTTTAAATTCATAAGACTAATCCTACACAAAGTAAAGAGTTCAATAAATAGTATGAAAAAAATTGTTTCTCAACAGTCAAGACATGGACTGTAAACAATTATTCAATCTAAAGGGGTCAATTTCACTCCTATAGATTACCTTTTAGGTACTCTATTAGTTGCCAAAGATCAGAGTCAACATGGTATTTTCTTTTTGGTACAGGTTTATTTCACTAAGTATAATGGCTTCCAGTTGCATCCGTTTCATTCTGACCAAGTTATAGGTGACCATGCTCAAGTTTCCCTCTATTCCATTTCTCACAAGTCAGTACACATTATTGCAAATTCAGTGATCTTTCCATGATTGGACTGCCAGATTACTCACATAAAAATATGGTACAAAATTAACTTTAAATTTTAAGTAAATGATCAATGATATTTTAGGTTCTTATATAGATGTAGACCACATAATTTTGGGAATTTAGAAAAGTTTTCCAAAGAAATTATGTAAATGATTATACATCATCTATTAATGATCACTCAAAATAATCACATTTTTTCTCAGTTTTCATGTTAGCAAGAGCCTCATTAGAAACAGAACAATAGCGTTAGGTCTGTTTCAGTATATGGTGGGCATTTATGGAATGAGGGATAAGAGTTGGAGAGAATCAGCCAAATATCAATGTGGTGGGAGAAGAAAATACTGAATTCTTATCTACTTTCTTCCATGTATCATTTAATCTCTTTTACTGAATGGTTTATAATGTATGGAGTAGAACAACATATTATATACAAATATAGCTAAAATAATTGCATAGATTTTATTCTATACTTAAATATATTCTTGAAATCGAATTAATTGTAATCCTTCAAATGTGGAGATAATTTATCCTTTAGTAAACATGATCCTGGTGCTTGTTTTGGTCCCAAATTGTGCTGAGGGTATAGACATGTGATAATGGAGCAATCAGTTAGCCATTTCTGATACAGAAATGTTTCAACAACCATTTAATCAACTATGGAATATGTCCTTTAACTCATGCATGCCATGTAGTTGTAGAGGAACTTCTACTTAGCCATTCATTTCTGAGTATGAGTTTTGTTTGCACCGTGTGTGTGTGTGTGTATATGTGTGTGTGTGTGTGTGTGTGAGAGAGAGAGAGAGAGAGAGAGAGAATATTTTAAAAGGAGTGCTTCAACAACTTTACAGAAAATAAAATTAAATATAATTCTACTTGAAAGATCTTTTGAGTATAAAGAAGAGCTAATCAAAGAAAGATGTACTTTTCTCCGAAGGAAGGAGAAAACTTCTACTTTGCTTATGGTCCTTTCTAAATACTAACAGAGTTTGTGGTCACAAGAGACTTCCACTGCCTTGGTAGCTCATGGCAAAAGCCTCGGGTGATCACTGACATCATAAATAAGAGTATTAATTCTTAACAACAGAAGTCACTGTGCACTTACTCCCCATATAGGACCAACCTCTGTCAATGAGTTGTACTATGAGAATTAACTGCAAAACTTGTTCTCAAGCAGTAATTTATACGTTGTATGTGTATGTATGGATACAAATTGTTGAAATCTTTACTTAGTATAGAGTTGGTCTTCTGTATATAAAGTTAATTAGAAAGTAAACTTAATGATGAAGGGAATGGGAGGGAGTTGGAGGTGGGATGGAAGTGGGAGTGAGCGGGTGGGTATGGGGGGAAAAACCAGTATATTCCTAAAGTTGTACCTGTAGAATTTGAATCCATTAAATAAAAGCTTTAAAAATAAAATGCAAATAACATAAAATGATAATTTTATGTTGCTGCAAAAGTTTTTGAAATCTACAAATAGAGGAATCTTCGAAGGGTTCAGAAAATAGATATAATGAAAAAAATTCATTTGTTGTAGAGAGTGCTGAAGTAGCTTTACAGCAGGAATTTCTTTATAATATTCTGAGCTCGTTAAAAATAAGTGGGTAAAATAAAAATGACAATTTGTGATGACATTCATTACAGGGAGAACACTGGTGACAGGAGGTCTGTTTTTTGTTTTTCAGGCTTCTAAAATATTTCTTGTTTGCTCTTAAGATGAACAAAATTTCCACTTATGCTATCATTAAGACATGTGTATTTTTTGCAAGCTGGCATGGGAATCTCAGCCAATGCTTTCCTCTTTCTCTTCCACATCTTCACCATCCACCGGGATCATAGGCCCAAGCCCACCGATGTGACCACCTGCCACTTAGCTTTTGTTCACATAGTGATGCTACTGACTACATTGGATATTTTATCTATGAACATGTTCAAGTCACAGAATTTTCCCAATGACTTAAAATGTAAGGCTTTGTTTTATTTGAGCAGGGTGATGAGGGGTCTCTCCATCTGTACCACCTGCCTCCTGAGCATCATCCAGGTCATCACCATCAGCCCCAGCACCTTCTACATATCAAGATTTAAACATAAACTTCCAAACTATATTAGCCATGCTTTCTTTTGTTTTTGGTCTCTCAACTTGTGTTCCTGTAGCAACATGATCATCTACACTGTAGCTCATTCCAACATGACCAATCTACCAAATATCATTAAGTACTGCTCATTTTCCTCAATGAACCCCATCATCATGGAAATATTTTTCACATTTTCATTGTCTCAGAATGTCTTCTTTGTAGGACTCATGCTGCTCTGCAGTGCATACATGGTGATTTTCTTATTTAGTCATGGGAGGAGGTCTGATTACCTTCACAGCATGAGGGTGTTCCCAAGAACCTCCCCAGCAAAAAGGGCCACCCAGACTGTCCTGTTGCTGGTGAGTTTCTTTGTGATTATGTACTGTTTGGATATCATAATGTCATCTGTCTCAACCATATTGGGTAAGTATGATCCAGTTGTCCTTGATGTCCAGAGACTTGTGGGAAATGTCTATGCCACTATCAGTCCTTTGGTGTTTATTAGTTCTGATAAAAGAATTATTGGATTTCTGCAAAACATGCTTGATATGGCATCAATTTTAACAAGTTGATGAAATAAATCTGAAAGCATAAATTCTAACATCTGTTAAATATTTAAAAAATCCAAGATTTTAAAATCTAATTTAAATTTTACTTGTATTTTTAACTTGTATCTGAATATTTTCTTTACTTTGACACGACCAAATATGCCTCTCTTAGTTCAGTGGTCTCCATGTATTGAAGTTTCTTTCTCTCACACTTTCCTAACTTAATATAGGACAACTTATTTTTTTGGAGTGTGAACCTTATGAAGTTCCTTTTAGTATCTAATCTTGAGATCTTCTATTATTTAGGAATTCAACAAATGTTATTATTGTTTCAGAAAGGAATCGAAATTTACCTTTGTTTATTGAAGGCATATTAACTACATATCCAATTCTAATTGACAGTTTCTCTATGATCTGTTAATATTTGTTTCTGTTTGACACTAGATAAACTGTGGACATTTTGCTGTTGTCTTTGTGGATTATTATCCTTCTTTTCTCACTTTTGTAAGTCTTTTCTTCCTCTTTGATGTTATAAGGTATAAACAGTTTAAATATTTTTATTAAACTTTGCTTTTGACACAATACACTTCTGAGTTCATGGATTTATGTCTTGTGATAAATTTTGTAAACTGATGTGATCAAAATAATTAGAATATTATCTTTTTTTCTTTTGTTCAGTTCAGAGAAACAACTAGATTATTTAATTTCTTCTCATTCTAACCTTTGTATCTATATATTTATATTCTAATTTCTATTGATTTCCTCTTTTTACTGGAGTTGCCTGCACTAACTGTGCTCAGTATGACAGTCCAGTAGCTCTTTCTTCTACTCAGTCTATTGTTTACCATGTTTTCTAATAAGCAGATTCCCCATATTTTATATTAGCTACTTGATGTTTTCAAATATGCCTATTATGCCTATGATTTCTTGCTATTTCCATTTTTAGTGATTTCTCCACCTCAATTATATAGACTGATAGTTTAAAAATACAGTCCCATTGTCTGAAGCTTATGTGATGTGAAATTTATTTTTTATGTGAAAAATAATATAAAGATTGATTCTCATATGTGTGAGACAAAATGTTGGGATGTTTACAGTTGGTTAGTTTTAATTCCTTTTGTCCCCTCTAATATAAACAACCCAAATAGATTTGTTATTTTTGTGATAAATCTATAAATGTAGAATTTGTTTCTTAGTTTTGTTTTTTCCCCAAGACCATTTTCTTGGTTTATTTTTGTAGTTTTGGAGTCCTAAAATTTTCCTTATTAGGTATTTTAATAAAGCTAATAGCATTAGAGGATTCTAACTGTCTGCATTATAAGTTGTTAGACTATATCACATTTTTCTCCAAAAATGCAATTACCAAAATATACAAAATAACATTTCAGATAGATGTTCTGTAGTAGACAACCATATTTCATGAGAAATAGCTTTATCTTTTCATTTGGAACACACTCCTCTTCCTTAATGTGCTATAGGGTAATGACAATTTGTGGAATATGGTAATTTTAATATTTTAAACCTAATTTCATGTTTCCACAGACTTAAGAAATATTACACTTATATTCCAAGAACAGTACCTATACACAAGTTCAGAATTACTGTTTTGCTATAAATTAAGCTAGCATTCATAGGATAATTTTTCTGAATTCAGGATTTTCTCTTCAATTATCGTTTTTCCTCATTAGCACTCCTGTGAAGTTCTTGTATACATACAATTTTATGCGTTGTAGATCATGTAATATATAATATGCCTAGACTTTTTGGATTGCAGAATAGGGTTTGAAACTGTTCAAAGATGTTTCATAATAATGTATTTTCAAAGTAGCTTGTTTGTATTTTGCTAATTTTTCCAAAAATGTTTAGTCTATTTCCTACAATTTGATGTTACACTGTTTTAATCAATTGTTGAAATACTCTCACATCTTCCCAGTTGTGCTTTCTGAAGCTACAGAACTTTCATTTGTAAACAAAGAGCTGTGTTTTATATTATCTTATGTAAAAAAAGAGTGTGTATAGTTTCCATTTACCACTATTATGAACAAGGCAGTAATTAAACATAAAGCAGGAAAACAAGAAAAAATCCTGTCAGGGAAGTATATGGCTTTTAAATATGGAAAAATACTTTTATATATGGTTTTTATAGTACCCACTAATATAAAATCTAGTATTTTTCTGATATGGTTTGAAAAACAGTTGATCAACTTAATTACAGAATGAAAAGAAAAATTAATTTTTACCCAAGATTCTACATGGAGGTGCTACCCACATCCTTCAAGAACAGACATTTGTCTCTGTTGGGCATGCACCACTGTCCATCTCTCAGCGGCTGGGAGAAACCAGATCCTCACTTGTTGGGGCACCATCTGTCTTTAAGGAGAAAGATCTCCCTCAGCTAAAGGGAGGCCCCAAAGGCTTAGAAGGTAAAATATGGTATTCTGGAAGGGGATCCAGCCCTGGGCAGGATTCCCATTCATGATGAAGAGTCAACCCTAGCCTCCACAGCCCTGCCTTGGAGCCCCACCCTGCCACACCCACAAAGGCATAGAAATCAACATCATCCATGAATAGTCCAGCACTCCCTCTTTCCCTGGTGACATCGCAGCCCCCACAGGTCAGGGAGTTCTGGGACTCTATATCAACACACAGCACCACTCCCTAGGGTCCCCACAGCCACAGGGAGGGATCCTGACCATTCGCAGTCCCTGACTCTAGTAGAGTGCCTTAGGGGTCCCTGGGCCTAGGCCCCTACCTCAAAGTTCCTGAGTTCCTGATCCCAGCGACTCACCTCATTTCCACACTCTGGATCCACAGTCTGGCTGGGAAATCCTCTTGTGTCCCTTCAACCACAGTCTGAAATTTCATCCTCCTGCAGCTCAGTGCTCCACCACTCTGCCCTGCATCCCTCACTTTTTCATTTGTTAAACCCAGGACTGAGGTGCACTGGCAATGGGACAGATCCTGTCTACAATAAGCCAGGCTTGTACTGTACACCCCACCCCAGCCCCTACCCAACAAGAAGAGAGTGGTCAGGTAAGGAGAGACCAGGTTGACATCACTTCCTCAGTGGTAGAACACAACAGAACTTAGAAACCTGGTGACCAGGACCTACAATTCGAGAGAGAGTCACCACTCAGCTAAAAGCCTGAGGCAACTGGGACAAGATATTCTCATGTTGAATTCCCACTTCCAGAGATTATGGCTTCAGGAGGCCATGGCATCAGAGTCTTTTCCAACACTTACTTCAGATGTTACTTTAGGCTACCACCCCACATGCCCTAAAAATAATACAGAATAAAGAATGGTGCAAGACAAACCTCTCAGGAATAGGCCAGCACTGTGAGCCCACTTAGTGCCACTCTCTCCTATTGTGTGTGAGGTGAATGGGCACATAAGGAGAGGAGTTATGGGATGGTACAGGTTGTAACCTGGTGGCCCTGTCTTGTTCACACCCCGTGTCATGGCTGACAGGGTGGAAAGAACATCTTGTCGGATCCTTCGGCCGCAAAAGGAACGACGCTGCTCGCAGTTAATCGGTCTTCAATAGACTTTTACTTAGAAGGAGTGGGAAAGAGAGTGGGGGACCGGGAGAAGGGGAGGAGATAGCACGCACGTTCCTTAAGGGGGAAAGCTGGCGTGCCCCCCTCTCTCGCTTGCTCTCCGCTTATATCCAGAATTCAACCAATCAGTCATTCAATCACAGTCCATGCACAGAGGTCTCCAATCTGGCACTTGATCACGATCAGCTGTGGAGTCACGCAGCAGGCAGGGCATCAGCGCCATCTTGTTGTTTTCCAAGATCCTCAGCTAGATGGAAAGTTCAATCAGCTGCTACATCCGCATTACTGCTATAAGCCAAGCCCAGCATGGGGGGTCCCATGGCAAGCTTATCCATGGGTCCCCACAACATCTAAGGCAGTCACATCTGGCTAGATGTTAATCCAGATCTCTTAGGTTACCCTGAAATTTGCTTCAGAGTTGCTGTCTGATACAAGGTTCTCAACTGCTGCCCTTTCCAGAAGACTGCAATCTATGTATTCATAAAGCAGAAGAGAGACTCTACAATTTCAATTGCTTTTGCTGTGCTCATTTTTCATTGGCTATTTTGCCATGTTTTCACTGCTGTGCCCTGCCATCCATGAACAGGGTTCCTGACATATCAGTGCTTACACATCTTCTCAAATTTCACACACCATCCTGAGTAGTAGGGTTATGTTTCCTCAAAAAGGAGAGGGGCATCATTATGTTATACCTCATTCCCCGAATCTTCCTGCTACAGAAATACATCTCAGGGTCATCTTTTGGTGTGAAGCTAGGGCCATATTTGGTTGTAGAAATTCCAGAAGAGAGCAGCTATCAGTGACTCAGAATGTATCTACCATGAGGGCTTCACGTAATTCAGCACTGCTGTGGGGATCCCATGAGTCCTAATACATTGGTCCTTCAAGTCCATATTTAAAACTCTTTTTTTTTTTTTAACATCTGGGATGAGATTTTTTTTTGACAGGCAGAGTAGACAGTGAGAGAGAGCAGGAGCCAGGTGCTTATCCTGGTCTCCCATGGGGTGCAGGGCCCAAGCACTTGGGCCATCCTCCACTGCACTCCTGGGCCACAGCAGAGAGCTGGCCTGGAAGAGGGGCAACCGGGACAAAATCCGGTGCCCGGACCGGGACTAGAACCCGGTGTGCCAGCACCGCAGGTGGAGGATTAGCCTATTGAGCTGTGGTGCCAGCCTAGGATGAGATGTTTTTCAAGACTGACTGGAACAACTACCATGATGCAGGCAAGCACTGCCAACATTCAGTTGACAAATTGAAATTACAGTATTCATATGATCCAATATTCCCTCTTGAAGTCTACTTTGATCACTGCACATTATTTCTGATAAGGCAGTTGTCTCCCCTCTGGACAGTAGTCATGTGCATGTTTTAAAAGCAACTGTTTTCAGGGCCAGCGCCATGGCTCACTTGGTTAATCCTCTGCCTGCAGCACTGGCATCCCATATGGGTGCCGGGTTCTAGTCCCAGCTGCTCTTCTTCCAGTCCAGCTCCCTGCTGTGGCTTGGGAGGGAGTGGAAGATGGCCCAAGTGCTTGGGCCCCTGCACCCGGATGGGAGACCAGGAAAAGACACCTGGCTCCTGGCTTCGGATTGGCACAGCGCTGGCCATAGTGGCCATTTGGGGAGTGAACCAATGGAAGGAAGACCTTTCTCTCTCTCTCTCTCACTGTATTTAACTCTACCTGTCAAATACATTTAAAAAAATTTAGAAAAAGTAACTGTTTTCAATCACAGGTATTTATTGAATGCCATATATATACATGTTACCTTGAAAGGTACTGGGTATTACACCAGGGAACAGGAAAGACAGGTCCCTCTATGTCCTTACACAGCATAGAAGCCAGATATTAAAGTCATTGCAATAATTTGCAAATAATATTATATATTTTGTGATAAAATATTTTAAAAATTGATATAAAGAGAACAGATTTCATGTATTTAGTAGGTAAAATTCTAAGAAGATAATCAAATTTTCCTCCCTTCCTCACACTTCCTTCAATCCACCTCTTCCCTTACTTTTTTTTTTAAGTTGTGGAAAAAAAACCCATGTAATTTTAGCCTACTCTATAATAGTAGGCTTAATGAACCACTAACTAGAATTTTCAAAAGTTAAAAGTAGAAATACCTCAATTCCATATAGACAAGATCTAAAAACTACAATTGAATGGGACTGGCAATGTGGCATTCTGAGTGAAGCCACCACCTTCAGTGCTGGCATCCATATGGATACCAGTTCAAATCTCAGATTCTCCACTTGTGATCCAGTGCCCTGCTAATGCTCCTGGGAAATGAAGGGGAGGTAGTCTCAAGTCCTTGGACCCCCAACAGTTACATGAGTGGCCCTGAAGTAGCTACTGACTTCTGGCTTTTTCCTGGCCCAGCCTGACCATTGTGATCATCTAAGGAGTGACCTAGTGGACAGAAGATCTCTCTCTGTCTCTTTCTCTCCTTCTGTAGCTTTTTCAAATACTTAAAAATACTGAAAACATTAATGTGTCAGTTATGAACAAAAAACTTAATGTTCCTATCAAATGGAAAATAATTTACCACTTGCAGACTTGTCATTGTCCTGTGAGGCTGCATCATTGGAGAGAGCGGGGTGACAGCGTTCTTCCACAAGAAGCACCTGGGACAGGGTTTGCTGAGCATGTCCACTTTATTAACAACCATGCACATCTTTTAAAAGGCAGGCAGAAAGGGTGTAACTAATTCAGGGCAACACTAACTATAGGACTGAACTGACACTGGCGCCAATATAACTCTTCAATCACCTTGAAGGCCATGTAGCTAGCTAGGGTAGCTTTCCAGGTGGTCCTGAGCCAAACCTGGGAGGGATCAGTTTACCTGATTGGCAGAAGGTGGGGTGGAGGGAAATGTGCCTGGAGATCTGCTGCCTGCCAGCAGTCAGGCTAACTGCATGGGCTAGGCAGGCAGTCTCATGTGATCACCCAAATTGCCCCCCTTTTATTTTAGGGCAAGCTATCTATATGGACAAAATCTCAGCTAGTAAAGTAGCTTTTCACTTGATGGATGTGACCCTACTTAGCAGGGCACAGCAACAAGCTTCAACCCACAATAAGCTTTGGGTTAAATTGATGAGTACCTAGCTCAGGGACTAAGGGCAGGGAGGAAAAAGAAGGGCAAAGAGAAAAAAGGCCGGGGCCACCATGTTTCAGGTCTTTGATTGGCAGGTGGGTGCACAGGTGTGGTCAGGCAGGGGTGTGGTGTAGGCATGGTGAAGGCAAGATCTTCCAGCTCACAAACATAATTCTATATGCCTGCCTACATCATTCCCCCCTCAAAGACTCCATTCCCTAATCCTAAGAGATGTTGAAGGGTGCAGAATCATCACATCTTCTATAGCTGCTTCCTGCTTATGAGGGGTGTAGTGCAGGCCCTGCCTGTCCTGGGTCTGGAAGTCTTTGCCTATCCCATCCAACAAATTTGCTTTGTGAGCTAGAGAAGTCTCAGTCACCGCCAATGTCTGTGTCCCCTGCATAGTCAGTTATTCCCAGAAGTTGAGTTCTGAAACATATAAGTTTGTTAATTAGTATGGAACAAGACCAACTATAAGTGGAGTGCCCCTTTAAAATGAAAAGACCATACCTTATAGACTCCCAGATAGGGCAACACTAACTATAGGACTGAACTGACACTGGTGCCAATATAACGCCAGTCACCTTGAAGGCCATGTAGCTAGCTAAGGTAGCTTTCCAGATGGTCCTGAGCCACATCTGGGAGCAGTTTATCTGCCTTTTAAAAGTGGTGGTGGACTGTAAGCCCACATAGCTTGAGTATAGAGAATTACAATAGAAGAACTCATTAGGAGTTTTATTGTCAATAACAGTTCATAGAGAGAATCAAAAGTGGCAGGTACTGCATGTCTGCCTTCAGGTGCAACAGTTTTGATGTGACGAAGGCAAAAACTTTACTTATCTTTTTGCTTAACCTCTCTGGCTTACAGGAATAAACAGGTGTGTCTTTTGAGTTCCCCTGTTAAAGACTTAAGAGGTAGAAGTTCAATTCTGATTTCACTGAGGTGGTCAAGCTCAGTAGCACCTGGTAAGTTCCCTTCCATTTAAGCTGTAACCCATCTGAAGGGGATCTTTCTAGATGTCCTGTCCATGGAAGGGCACTGAAGTTGGCTTTTAGGACGGTTGGATTTCGGAGACTGGGGTCCAGGGTTTGACATTTCAGGCCAGTATCCACACAGGCTGTGGAATGATCTCTGGAAAGACACAAGTGAAGCCTCTCCCCATTGTTATGAGGGGATCAGGACCCTTCCATTGTTGCGTGGTTGGGTCCCTCCAAGAACCAGAGGCAACTGGGTTGGACCTGGGAGAGGTCTCCAGTGTCTCAGTGCTGGCGGCTCTCCAGGGAGTGAGACTTGTAAGGAATGTAAGGTGAAAGGAGCATTGCCACAGCTCCGTCAACAGGAAGGCATCAAAATGTAATTCTACAGCTTTGCCTGAGCTCTCCTTTTTCTTCGTATCTGCTCCTGGGTTTTAATTTGAGAGGTCATTAGCTCTTTAACCGAGAGGGAACAGAAGGATCTTGCTTCCTTTTGCAACAGGACAATAAGGTCAATGAAAAGCATCCTAGGATTTGGTTTGGACCCAGAAAACAGCCATTTGGGTCCTTTCTGTGCACTATGAGCACTTCTTTGCCAGGACCATTACAAAATGTTGTGTAGTCTACCTTTATTGTTTGTTACTAAAACTGGCTTTTAAAAAGTGACTACTGGTCTTAAATTTAGGTAACTCTGCTGAGCTAAATATCATCTTTATCGTGAAAGGAGCAAGGGTAACATGCTCACAGAGAGGTAGCAAGTCCTCCCTCCCTCCCCCTTTTTTAAGCATAATATTAAGGATCTGCATGGGAAGTTAGTGCACAGTGACTCCTGTTGTTAATTTAACAATTAACACTATGTGTGACATCAGTGGTCTTGACAGGAGCTGCCTAGGCTATGGAAGCCTTCTGAGTCTGTGGAGACTCTGTCAGTATTCAGACAAGGCCATGAGCAAAGTGAAAGTTCTCTCTTCCCTTCTGAAAAAAGTTCATCCTTCTTTGATGACCACTTCTTTCCACTGGGGTCTCACCCAGGGAAGTTCTCCATGTAGGGATACCTTTTCACACGCGTGTCCTGGCTTTCCATGCCTGAAATACTCTTACAGGCTTTTTAGCCAGACCAGAAGGTCTTTAGGGCTGACTCTGAGGTCCCTGAGCATTACTTGAAGCAATTGCCATTCTATGGGTCTGCTGTATGGACTGCTGCTCATGTTGGAGCATTTAATCCTCTTTAATTCTATTGATATGATCACTTTAACATTTAGTCCCATCTATACTACCGCTTTAAAACTTAATCCAATGTATATAATTATGTTAAAACTTAATATGTTACTTTAACCATCTAGCCCAAGGTGATTTGGGATGCCATGGTGAAGTAAGTTGCACTGTGACCTTATGATTTAAGCTCTTGTTTGGCTATGCTATTATACAAAAGATATCAGGGAGAGTGAGGCAATAGTGTTCTTCCACAAGAAGTACCAGGGACAGGCTTTGGTGGACATGTCCCTGCTAATGGTCTGGGGAAAAGAGCATAATAAGGCCAAAGTGTTTGTGTCCCTGACCCCTACATGGGAGACCCAGATGAAGCTCCTTGCTCCTGGATTCAGCCTGGCTCTGTCTTGGCCAGACAGAGAAGTGAACCTGCGGATGGGAGATCTCTCTATGTCATCCCTCTCTATTTCTGTAGCTCTGACTTTCAAATAAACGTATCATTTTATAATAAGTACAGTAAGAGTGGAGAATTAGGGAGAATTAGGGAGAATTACTTTTTCCCAAATTACTTAAAGTCCCCCAACCTACCCAAGATTGCACTGGCCTCTCTGGTGGTAACACATGCATTCATCCACTCATCTGCCAGTTCACATGTGCCCAGTGTTTGGATGTTCTTGCAACCCTCCTAAATAATAGGGCCACCCACAACTCCTGAGTACTTTTTTGAAAGCTCATGATGAGGGGGAAATTATCCTTCATATAATTTCAGGCATATGGACAAAGATCCTCAGAACGTCCCCTGAGGAATTCATATAAATATAGTACCAAGAGGTCTGTGCTGTGGTGTAGCTGAATAAGATACTGCCTGCAGTGCTGGCATCCCACATGGGCACTTGTTCCTGTCCTGGCTGCTCCACTTCCAATCCAGCTCCCTGCTAGTGCCTGGGAAAGCAGCCAAATATGATCCAAGTTCTTGAGCCTCTGCACCCACATGGGAGACCCAGATGAAGCTTTTGGCTCTTGGCTTTGGTCTGGCCCAGCCCTGGACAGTGTGACCAATTCGGGAATGAACCAGCAGATGGACGATAGCTCTCTCTCTCTCTTTCTCTCTTTAAACCCTGCCCTTCAAATAATAAATGAGTATTCAAAAAAAAAAAACCAGAAAAAGGAAGTGTTTTGAGTGGCCCAATGGAATATCTTCAACAGAGTCATGCATTTGCTTGGAGTGCAGTATTTGCGGCCACAGAGTAATGGCCCCTCAAAACCTGACGGTGGGGAGATTTCTTTCACAGTGTATCACAGACCCTCTTCTGTGTCATGGAATTCTGCTGCACACTCTGGTCTGACAGCTGCCTGGCCCAGGGCCTTCTCTGAAGATGCAAGTACAACTGAGTCTCCTAATCAGCTGTGTCTGCATTGTGTCTCCCCATGTGGTTACCACAATGATGGAAATCTCCTGGAAAGCAAGCTTTACTTGGGAGTTAAAATAAACAGTCCCCAAAGCCACAACTTATATAAGATCTTGACAAACGGTATCATCATCTGTTAGGAATTGTGAACTCTGCAAAAACCACCTTGTATTTTCAGGATAAAATTGTTTTTATTTAAAAAGTACAAATAAACAAAAAAATAAACAAAAAAGTCTATATGGAAAAAGCAGTCCTACGAAAGAGTCTAAGACTGGTCATATGCCTGCATTAATCTTTCATTGCTGAATTTTCTGTCAAAGGCATTATTTGCAGGGGAACATGACCAGGTTTTAGAGAATGCCCCTCTCTACCAGACCTGGTCTCTTGCCAGTTGTAGTCTTCTCTATGTGATCTCTGTGGTGGTTGCCATGGATGCTGGACTAACTTTTAGGGCCTCAGAGCTTTAGGGCCTTAGACCTTCTAGGGATAGATGTACCCTCAAGCAATAAAGGGACAAGGGTGAGAAATAGCATTAGGAATCAGCTGCCACACACGTCTGTACCCTCCACATGTGTGCACACACTCTATAGTTTGGGAAGCACTTCCACATCCACTCCTAGTGGTTTAAAGAAGAAAGTCTGGGAGTCTGGCTATGAGGATTTGTGCAAAGGACTGTGGATTCCTGGCTTGTTCTTTGACTCTCTCAATTTCCTGAAAGGCCAGGCTTTGTACTCCAAGTGTGCCCTGAGTCTGGCCTGCAGAACTGGAGGTGTCTTGTCTTTAATGACAACTTTACCCGAGTCCAAGTGTTGGACCACTGGCTGCTTCCCTGCAGTTGGCTGCCTGTGTGCCTTGGGGCTTGTGCAGCAGCTTCCCCGCCGCTGAACAGGCAGAGGAGCTTGGAATTTCACAGAATACATGCAGGCCAAGTAGACAGGCATGGCTGGGTGGGATGCAAGAATCCACAAAAGGCACCCCTAGGCTCCAGCACCCAGGCCTTGAGTATCAATGTATGGGTGGGCTGGAGACAGCCAAATTCCTACAAATGTCTCTGGTGGCCGTTGCTGCCAGACTTGAGGGCTGGGGGCCAGTTCTGTCCAGATGCTTCATTGGCCATCTGCATGCTACTCCCCAAAGTTTCCAGCTTGCGCTCCATAGGGGAGAAAGGTCGAGACTGCTTGGATGCCTGGTCCTGGCAAAGAGCTGGGCGCGCTCCTGCAGGGCCGGAGTCCCAGAGTCTCACAGCCTTCATTCCCGCTTCCAGGTAGGCATTGGGTGCCAGGTGCCGGGTTGGTGCGGAGAGGAGCGTCTGATGAGGTCTGCCTTGGGCTTGTGGCTGCAGAGCTCCTCTGGTTCCGCCTGAGCACTGAGGGCGGCGCCCGGCTCAGCACCGGGTTTTAGCAGTCCTTGCTCACCGCTGAGCTCAAGTGGCAGTCTTGGCGCCGACCTCGGCAGAAAACTGGGCACGGACTCCCCAAGGCTTCCCTCATCCCCAGTAGCAGCGTCTGTGGTGGTCAGTCCTGGCTATGCTTCTGCAACCCAGAACGCCTGGGGCCCCTGTTCGAACAGTTGCCTGGCGGCAGCGCCGCATCTCACACAACCCTCCCAATCATGAGGGGTTGCTGCAGGGGCTCAGGGACAGCGGAGCAGGAGGTGGCGCGGTGAAGGCTGGAGACTGGTGAGGCACGCACTGCACAGCTCACATAGTCCAGCCATTCTGCACAACAGCTTGGGGAAATAGAATCCGACGCCCCTGGGTGAATAGCCCCAGGGCTTTTCTTTGATTTGTGGCAGCTAAGATATAGAATATCAGAAAAAAAAAACCTTAATGTATATGAATGAAAGTGACGTCTTATGATTTGATTGTTCTTTATAGTGCTTGTCTATATTCCTGTGGGACGGTTGACTTGCTTTTTATTTCTTGAATTTTCTATTTTGTGAGGAATTAAGTCTGTGATTATAAAGTACATTGAAAGTATTTTGTCACAAAAATTAAAAGAAAGAAAGGATGGGGGAGAGGTAGGGAAGGAGAGAAGTATCATTATATTCTTAGAATTGAATCTATGAAATACATGTTCTCTTTTTGTTAATAATTTTAAAATGTTAAAAAAAGAAGCTAGGGATGTTTCCAGGGTAATATTTGCATCATGATTTGTGATTACTGAACAGGGCTGTTGCTGGTTTCTTTTACCCCAGACTACATAACTAGGTCCTTATTCTTTTCAGTTTTTTTTTTTAAGATTTTTTTATTTATTTATTTGACAGGTAGAGTTACAGACAGTGAGAGAGACAGACAGACAGAAAGGTCTTCCATCTGATGGTTCACCCCCAAATGGCCATCACGGCCAGAAGTCAGGATCCAGGTGCCTCCCGCTGGCCTCCCATGTGGGCGCATGGCTCAAGCTCTTGGGCCATCCTCCACTGCTTTTCCCGGGCCACAGCAGAGAGCTGGACTGGAAGAGGAGCAACCAGGACTAGAACCTGGTGCCCATATAGGATGCAGGTGTGGCAGGTGGAGGATTAGCCTAGTGCGTCACAGCTCCGACCCCTCTTTTCAGTCTTGAATCCTGAGTTTCTGTGAAAATGTGACTATTGAAAATGGAGAGTAGATGTCAATCAGAATCTTCCCTGCTGGCCAAACAAATGACTTGAATGGGGAAGAATTCACTACTGCTAGAACTAAGGAAAGCACTGGCATTGGCTAGAAATTTTCTCAGCTGAACCTGGCCCTGCGATGACAGTATCTGCTATTGAACAGGCTGAAAATTATTCAGAAGTTGGATCGGAATTCAAGGTAAGGGACAGCCTAGTGGGGCAGTGGACTAAGCTGCTGCCTGCTCTGCTGGCATTTCACATCAAGTCCTAAATGCTCTAATCCAGCTCCCTGCTAATGTGCCTGAGAAAGCAACAGAGGATGACTGAGTACTTGAATCCGCTGACTGCTTTTGAAAGATGGATGGAGTTCTGAGATCTTTACTTTGCCTTGGCTACTGTGGCCATTTGGGGCATGAACCAGTCAAAGAAAGATCTTTCTCTCTCTCTTTTTAAATTTTATTTATTTATTTGAGAGGTAGAATTACAGACAGTGAGAGAGAGAGAGACAGAAAGAAAGGTTTTCTTTCCGTTGGTTCACTCCCCAAATGGCCGCAACAGACAGAGCTGCACCAATCCAAAGCCAGGAGCCAGGTGCTTCCTCCTGGTCTCCCATGTGGGTGCAGGGGCCCAAGCACCTGGGCCATCCTCCACTGCCTTCCTGGGCCACAGAAGAGAGCTGGACTGGAAGAGGAGCAGCCAGGACTAGAACCCAGCACCCATGTGGGATGCCGGTGTCACAGGTGGAGGATTAGCCTAGTGCGGCATGGCGCTGGCCCTGTGTGTATCTTTCTGTATCTCTCTTTCTCTGTCACTCTGCCTTTAAAATAAATAAATAAATTCATAATAAATAAATAAATAAATGGGGGTGGATCCAATTCCACACAATCTGATGTAATCCATCCACAATGTCCACCCAGGATTATGACTCTCTACCAAAGCACTTGTTACACTCACATTTTCACCATCTGTGAAAATATGTATCCTCCTATATTTCAACCACCATTCCCTCTTTCTCATTTCTTATTCTTTCAAAATTTGAACATATAAAAGTTGATCCATTTTGTTGAACAAACTTCCATTTATCAATATAAGGAAGAGTATATTTTCAGGGTGCTCCAAACATAGATATTTGATGAACATTGGATAGTTTTAAAGGATGTTTAGCTATTCATTATATGCAGACACCTTCTAGAAAGATGTCCAATAACATGAGGAAATTTTCTTTTCAAGGCAGACATATTCTATTTATAAAAAGAATGAAGATTACATGGATGTATTAATTTGTTACCTTCATATAGTTAAGTTTTCTGTGCATTTTAAACCCCACAAGAAAGAAAACCAGGGCTTTCACTGTAGCATATTTGGTTAATCACTACATGTGTGGTTGGCATCCCATTTGGGCAGTTCCAACTGCTCCACTTCTGATCTAGCTCCCTGTGAATGCACCAGGGAAAGCAGTGGAGGATAATGAAAATATCTGGACCCTTTCTGCCAATGTGGGAGACCTAGTTAAAGCTCCTGGCTTCACCCTGGTGCAGCCCCAGCAACTGTAGCCATTTGAGGAGTGAACCAGCAGATGTATCTCTCTCTGTCTCTGTCTTTTCTTCTTTTTCTATAACTATGAACTTCTAATTAAGAAACTTCTAAAAAAAGAAAACCAAAAATGTTTAAGTAGTAGGAATAGTGGGTTTAGGTATCATTAGAACAAAAATGACACATGGTTAATAGTAGCTGAAACTGATGACAAGTCTCATACCTTTTTTTCAGTATGAGTTTTTCTTTAAATATCTTCCTGTTAACAAATGAAAAAAAAGATGATCTACAAAATTAACTCTCTCTCTCTGTCTCTTTATATATATACATATATATACACATATATACACATATATATATACATATATATATATATATATATAGACTATCTCTGAGAATGAGAGAGGGACAAAATTGATTTTTAGGAACATGAACAAGTTCCTTTCTATTTCTTGGTTGCACAAGGGTCTTCACTAGATAGTAATTCATTGAACTTTGTCCATGTATTTCTTTGCCCATGTGTTTCTCTAGGGAGGTTGTACATCTATAAAAATTTAAACATTACATATTTGCACAAAAATTCCATCTCCTTGTCTCAGAGTAATAGCAGCATTCATTTTGTTAAACTGAAAGTTGGGCAGAACTCTTTAGGGAAAGTTTGCCACTTTGTTGTGCATAATATTTTGAAGGTTAGAAAGCATTTAAAAATTATATTTTTCAGATGTTCACTCTAAGGTCAAAGAGCATAATAGGATCAAAGTGTTCACCAGATGCAAGACTGACCTGGAGAGAAACTCTTGAGTCTTTATGGTTGTGCTTTAGAATTGACCTTTTTCTAAAGATAATATTACTTCCATATTACCATTATATTTATTTTGTGTTAAATTGGCCAGTGAGTAATCTGACATAACAACATGACACTGCATGCTTCTGAAAATTAATAGAGAAAGCATCTTTAAAATTTTTTTCTGAATTCTTTAATAGCTTTCTGAAGGAATTTGACACTAAGAAGTTGATGCCACAGTGATTTCTCATGGTGTATAATTGTAATAGGAGAAACTGGTATTCAGGTAAGTTTTTAGGTTTTAGCTCCTTTGTGTCATTTTCATCTTCTTGATCTATAGTAATGACCTCTGCTCAGGGGAAGATTACAGAAAATCTGCTGAAGAATAATAGCCCTTTGACTTGCTCAGATATACCCACATAGTCATGCTTTTGTAGTATTATCAAGAGCATTCGGTTAAGGGCACTTGTGTGAAGTGGTGTTGGAGTGGCCAGTGGCACTTATGCGATCTAGATGAGGGGAAAAATTTAAGGACATATGTTCTTGAGTTTAGTAATGTGTGCTTGATGATCTCCAGTCACTTGGGGTGTGTGTATCTAAGGCACATTTATGTTTTGGGGTCGCATTGAAATGACTTCCTGGAATCTTCTGTGACCCACTGTGTCTGCTCAACTAGCAGCATGGAAGGAAGGTGAAAGACCAGCATGCACCATGCGAAAAGGACCATAGGGCACCATGGCAAGAAGCTTCCACAGTGCAAAGGACGATAGATCCTAATTGGCACACACTGTGTAATCTCCTCCTCTGAGTATGAATGGAACGTGGGGCTCCCTATTACTGAATAGCGATGTGGTAGTTACGAGACATAGAATTTCTCAGATCCCGTTGTTAAAATAAAAATATTCAGGAAAACAACTTTAAGAGTTCATTTATTTAAGCATTAGCAGATTCATGAATCAGACAGCACTTAATAATAGAAGACATTCAGAGAACTCCATTTAGCCAGCTGAATATGGAACAAAAAAGACATTATTTGATTTGAAAAAGTTGGGTTTTTGGCCTTCATAGATGTGACCCATTGGAAAATCTATTTAGATGCTAATAGTTAAGCTTAAATTTTGCTTCATTGCTCAAGTTAGACTTTGGTTTGCTTATGGAGGAACGAAAGGTGCTATAACTTTCTCACACTAAGAACCTCTGTTACTTGTGGAACTTTTTTATTTATTTTATGATAATAAAGTAAATTGAAAGCATGTCATTATAAAATCAAAATAAAAATGAGAAAGGAGGGATGGTGGGAGAAGAGAGGGATGAGGGGATTATAGAATAGGATGTATCATTATGCTCTTGCAACTGAATATGTCAGATACAGGAAATATTTCCACTTTAAATAAATTTAAGAAATAGGAAAAATATGAGTACTGTGTTAGTAGCTACAGACCTCAGAAAACAGTATTTTTAAATTTTTTACATAAGGAAAACTTAGTAAGTCTTTCCAAATCTTTCTACAAAATTGCTAGGTAACATGTATTATAAAGAAGTTTCAGGAAATTATTTAAAAGTGAGTTTTTTTCTCTTTTTGTGGTAAATTTCAGCATTTTAAAATTTGTATTTTTATGTTTGTTTTCTAAGTTAAAATTCATTTTCTTGCCTAATTTTGTAGTTGTATATGTGTATTTTTAAAGAAACATCCCTTTACATTTTGTACATTTCAAACCACATATACCTGTGTAGGCCTCCCCTGTCACATTTTTTACTGGTCTTTTTTTTTTTTTAAAGATTTATTTATTTATTCAAAAGTCAGAGTTATACAGAGAGAGGAGAGGCAGAGAGAGAGAGAGAGAGAGAGAAAGAGAGAGTTCTCCCATCAGATGTTTCACTCCCCAGATGGCTGCAACAGCCAGAGCTGCACTGATCCGAAGCCAGGATCCAGGAGCTTCTTCTGGGTCTCCCACCCAGATGCAGGGGCCCAAAGACTTGGGCCATCTTCTACTGCTTTCCCAGGCCACAGCACAGAGTTGGATCAGAAGAGGAGCAGCCGGGACTCGAACCGGCATCCATATGGGATGCCGGTGCTTCAGGCCAGGGCATTAACCCACTGCGCCACAGCGCCAGCCCCTTTACTGGTCTTGCTTTCATACAAAACAACTTTAAAACATGAATTAAATTGATATTTGTCTTGATCATTGACTGTTTTAGCTGCCACATATCAGTAGAATTCACAGTATATTTCTGTCTTTGTTTGGCTCATTTAGATTGCTATGTTTCCTAGTTGTCTCCATGTGATAAATGACAGAAGTTGCTTTTGTTTAAAAGTGGAATAATAGTCTGTTTTATTGATATGCCACATTTTATTATTCATTGAAATGTTGACACACACCTCTGAGTTCATCTTGTGATTTTGTGAATAATGCTACAATAAACATGAGCATACTGATTTCAATACCCTAGGATATACTCAGAGATGGGATTGCTATACCATGTGGTGCTATGGTTTGAGAATGTACTTGGCAGTGCATATAGTAGATGCTTTGTCCTAGGGGATGATGGTACTGTAGGGGAATCTTTTAGAGGTGGATCCTACTGTTGGGTGATTAGGTTACTAGAGAGCAGCTCCTTTGGAAAAGATTATTGTCCATCTCCTAGAGTGAGTTCTTAGAAGAGCATACTATTATAAGTGAGATAACCCCATATGATTGGCCTCTTCACACATAGTCACTTCCTTTTCCAGTTTTCTGCCAAGTTGCAACACAGCTAGGGGAGCCATCATAAGGGGATAACTTGGTGGTGCTATGAAAACTAAGAAATAAAAATATATGAAATTACTTAGACATAAACTAGAAAACGTACAAGTTGCTTAGGATGGGACTAGAATGCATTCATTGACAGTAATGGTTGTCATTACTGATTACCACAGTACTTTCATACATTGGCACATGTTACTGCTTTCCTATTATGTGCCAGATACTATTCTAGGTGCTTGTCTCCTATCAGTAAAAAAAAAAAAAAAAGACAAATCTATGCTCTTTTGGGGCTCTATGCTTTCATGGGGACAAATTATATACAAATAAATATATAAAATATATGGCATGCTTAATCATATGTGCTATTGAAAATGTAAACATATACTTAATAAGTACTAATTCGTCATTGTTGGTTGAGCAGTGTTCTTTGCTCTTATTTTTTCTCAATCTTTCTGTCTATTCCAGGGCCCCTTCTAATGTGATTGACAAAGTGTACACAGTTAAATCACTTGAGTTAAATAACTTGAGATTTCACTTGCTACCTTGATCTCTGGAATTATATCATCTGGGAGGCAGGTCTATTTGGGCATCCAGTGCTACTGGAGAATATTTCATGTAGTAAAATTCTTGCTTGCAATGATTGTATGAAATAAAAAAAAAACTGTGAAGATTCCTGCAGGCAGTCTGGTAAGGGTATATTATGTCCCTGCTTTGGAGATAATAATATAAGAGAATATAGCCGGCGCTGCGGCTCAATAGGCTAATCCTCCACCTAGTGGCGCCTGCACACCGGGTTCTAGTCCCGGTCGGGGCACCGGATTCTGTCCCGGTTGCCCCTCTTCCAGGCCAGCTCTCTGCTGTGGCCCGGGAGTGCAGTGGAGGATGGCCCAAGTGCTTGGGCCCTGCACCCCATGGAAGACCAGGAGAAGCACCTGGCTCCTGCCTTCAGATCAGCACGGTGCGCCAGCCACAGCGCGCTGGCCACGGCGGCCATTGGAGGGTGAACCAACGGCAAAAGGAAGACCTTTCTCTCTCTCTCTCTCTTTCACTGTCCACTCTGCCTGTTAAAGAGAGAGAGAGAGAGAGAGAGAGAGAGAGAGAATATAAAGTTGATTACTAGAACTTGTCAAGGGGCATGGGGAGGAATAGGAGAGGGGAAATGTTGAAGGACAAAAAAAAAATTCCAGTAAAGAGAAAAGAATCAGTGAATGATTGTACTGCATGGGGAATCACAGTTAATAGTATATGTGTATTTCCAAATTGCTAAAAGAACAAGTTTTCAGTGGTGGACTTTTAGCCTAGTGGAAAGATTATGGTTGGAATACTCACATCCCTTATCACAGTGCCTGGATTCGAGTTCTGTATCTGGTCCTGATCTCTGCACCCCACTAATATAAACCCTGAAATATAGCAGCTGATACCCAGATTAAATTCCTGGATCACAGTTTCATCTAAACAGCTTCAGACATGATGGAGTTTTGGGGAGTGAGAGTGCAGATAAAAGCTCTGTATCTTTCTCTGTCTGCCTCTCAAATGCAACTTGCATTTCTAGATACATACAAACATACATGTGCGCACATTTTTAGTGTTCTCACCAAGATACTAAATTGTAAAATTAGGGATATTGTAATCAGCTTAGCTGAATCATTCTGTCATGTACATATGAATCAAAACATCACATCACACTCTATGAATATACATAATTATTCTCAGCTAAATGAATTTTAAAATAAAATGGAAATAGTGCTAAGTCCTTTGTATAGCCGTATATATCAAAATAATTTTGAAACATATATCCTACCATCCTGGAGAATCAATTCCAGAAAGAATATAACATTTTAAAGGAATATTTAAAAGTGGTCTTTTAGAACATTAATTTCATGATATTGGATAGGGGAAGTGTCTTTCAGTAGATAAAACAGTAACTATAAAGAAGAGATTAATCAATTGGATTGCATTCAAATTAAGTTTTTCTTTTTGTTTCTCATTATATCATATCATATATGTTTTCCATTATATCATATAATATATTAGGTATATATATTATGTATATTAGAGGAACATATTTTAGGGAAACATATAACATACATATGGGAACATATATTAGGGAAACATAACATTTATATATATATCCCTAATATATATCCCTAATATATATCTCAAGGACAACTACAGAAGGACTAGAGAGAATAGGAGCAAATGAAGGAAGAGAGCCAACCACTCAGTGAATCTCACTGTGAGGTACTAACTGGTTGATTCCACAGCATTCTCCATCTCTGATAAACAAGTACATCTTCCCTGATTCAGATATAACTGGGAAGGATTTAACACTGATCAGGTGCATAACTATTCCAGAGTGGATCAAATAAGATACATGAGAGATCCATCAAAATGAACATAAGAGTCTGAGAGTTTTGTCCAGGTGGGAATCCACATGTTGAGAAGATAAATGCCACCACTTCAAAATCAGAGGGTGTGGATTCACAAAGGTGATCACAGATTTTGCAGTTCTAATTGCTTACAAAGGTGTTCACCTGTGAGTAGGTATTAACGAAGGGGTGGCTACTAAGTGTCAGAGAAATAGGAAATTTTTCAGTTGGTAAACTGTAGTTCTTCGACTACATTTGTGAAATACAAAGGCCTGTGAGTGAAACTGGTAGAGGAGACTGAGGGACAGGGGGCAGGACACACCAACACAGGAGACTGGGGTCCACCTCTGAATGAATTATCTTGAGAAGGACACTGCAGACCCTGGACCTCTGTGCTGCTGAAATGCAGTTAGTCTGGAGTAGAGAGAAGTAGAGGAAATACAACCTGTATTCTGCTGAGATGTGTGCATTGGGAAAAAAGATCACTTTTCCTGAGTCGGATTGGAGTAGGGCAGTTTCCTGATTTATAGGTGCTGTATTGTTTTACTGAGACCCTGACACCACAGAAGAAGAACGGGGATACCACTGAGAGCCTCCTGGAGCAATGGGGATAGCTTGAAAAGCCAGATGTGGCTTGTACTTGTTCTGAAGCAAAGGTTATTGTGCACACTGTTTTACTTGTGTCTGTTGACAAGGACTGAGAGCAGGCAACCTGCCCAGACATGCCTGCCTTGGAGAAATGAGTCCACAGTTGAGAAGAGTGGGACCCAGCTGCTCTCCTCCACCATCTTCCAGAAACCAGGAAAGTTCACGGTTCCCTGAGGTGGCTCCTATTTCTAATGATGCCAAGACCAGGATGTCCTACTTCTAAAGTTGAAATGACAGTTATGGGCCTGCAGGGAGATGAGTTGATGCCATCCCTTCCCTATAACCACATCTTGGGTATTCATCCCATAATGGATTCACATCAGAGGCCTGGCAGGGTGAGTGTCTTTCTGTTTTATGCACAAGCTGAGCTCCAAGGCTGTGTGGATCTTGGAGGGAAGGAGGATTCTTTTCAGTGAAATGTGAGGAGAATTTTCTGCTCATGATATCAATCTTAAATATTACTCCACTGTTAACACAACAGATGTTTCTAGACATGAAATGATCATTATGTAAGTCCATAAATGAATAGATTTGCAAAAGTATACTTATGTTTTTTTTAATATACTTGTTTGGAATTATATTTGATTTCCCTCATTCTGGTATATTTCCAAATTTAACATGTGTATTTTTTCAAGTAAATTTGATCTGGCGAGACAAACCAAATGTGAATTAATTCACTATGCTTTAGTGATATTTATTTTGTTCTCTTAATTTAAAAATATTTCAGAAAATTTGAGGACTGTTTCACCTCATGACCCCATAAGCCATGCAATATTCTTAATGTTAAACAGTATTGAGTTTATCAGGTGACCGTAAATTTTTTTTAAATAATGATTACTGATAACATATTATTCTGTTTATCAGAAATTTGTCTAGAAATACTTTATATTGTATATGAAAATTTTTTTTCTATTTATTTACTTGTAAGAAAAAGTGTGTGTGTGTGTGTGTGTGTGTGAGAGAGAGAGAGAGAGAGAGAGAGAGAGAGACAGACAGACAGACAGAAAGAGAGAGTGAGCAAGTGCGCTTCCATCCACTGGTTTAGTCCCCCAAATGGCCCCAATGGCTGGAGCTGGACTGGTCCAAAGCCAGGAGCCAGAAGCTTATTCCAGGTCTCCCAAAAGGGTGCAGGGGCCCAAGAACTTTACTATGTAAAGAGTACATTTGCATGAAAAAATTATGTCTCAATAGTCCAGACAAGGGCTGTTAAAAAGTCATTGCATCTTGAAATTAACTATTTTTTTTAGAAACCTAATTAACTTTTTAAATTTTTTTTTCAAATTTTTATTTAAAATATAAATTTCCAAGGTACAACTTAAGGATTACAATGACCCCCCCCCCCACTTTCCCTCTCCCCTCACAACCCTCCCCCCTTACCTGCTCCCTCTCCCCTTTCATTCACATCCAGATTCCTTTT
>CM027394.1:65736036-65754727 GCA_015711505.1 Sylvilagus bachmani | reverse complement strand
ACCCTCCCCTTTCCCACTCCCTCTCCCCTTGCATTCACATCAAGATTCATTTTCAATTCTCTTTATATACAGAAGATCAGTTTAGTATATATTAAGTAAAGATTTCAACAGTTTGCCCTCACATAGCAACACAAAGTGAAAAATACTGTTGGAGTACTAGTTATAGTATTAATTCACAATGTATAGCACATTAAGGACACAGATCCTACATGATATATTTTTTTAAATTGATTAATTTTCTATGCAATTTCCAATTTAACACCAAGATTTTTTTTCATTTTTGATTATCTTTATATACAGAAGATTGATTCAGTATGTACTAAGTAAAGATTTCATCAGTTTGCACCCACACAGAAACACAAAGTGTAAAATACTGTTTCAGTACTAGTTATAGCATTAATTTACATTGTACAACACATTAAGGACAGAGATCCTACATGGGGAGTAAGTGCACAATGACTGCTGTTGTTGACTTAACAATTGACACTCTTGTTTATGTCGGCAATAATCACCCTAGGCTCTTGTCATGGGTTGCCAAGGCTATGGAAGCCTTTTGAGTTTGCCAACTGCGTTCTTATTTAGACAAGGTCATAGTCAAAGTGGAAGTTCTCTCCTCCCTTCAGAGAAAAGTTATTTCCTTCTTTATGGCCCGTTCTTTCCACTGGGATCTCACTCACAGAGATCTTTCATTTAGGTTTTTTTTTTTTTTTTTTTGCCAGAGTATCTTGGCTTTCCATGCCTAAAATGCTCTCATGGGCTCTTCAGCCAGATCCGAATGCCTTAAGGGCTGATTCTGAGGCCAGAGTGCTGTTTAGGATATATGCCATTCTATGAGTCTGCTGTGTATCCTGCTTCCCATGTTGGATTGTTCTCTCCTTTTTAATTCTTTCAGATAATATTAACAGGCACTAGTCTTATTTATGTGATCCCTTTGACTCTTAATCCTTTCATTATGATCAATTGTAAACTGAAACTGACCACTTGGACTAGTGAGATGGCATGGGTACATGCCACCTTGATGGGATTGAATTGGAATCCCCTGGCACGTTTCTAACTCTACCGTTTGGGTCAAGTCATATTGAGCAAGTCCCAAACTGTACATATCCTCCCTCTCTTATTCCCACTCTTATAATTAACAAGGATCACTTTTCAGTTAACTTTAAACACCTAAGAATAATTTGTGTTAATTACAGAGTTCAACCAATAGTATTAAGTAGAATGAAAAAAAATACTAAAATGGATAAAGTATTACATTGTACATCAACAGTGATGACAAGGGCTGATCAAGTCACTGTTTCTCATAGTGTCCATTTCACTTCAACAGGTTTCCTTTTTGGTGCTCAGTTAGTTGTCACCGATCAGGGAGAACATATGATATTTGTCCCTTTGGGACTGGCTTATTTAACTCAGCATGATGTTTTCCAGATTCCTCCATCTTGTTGCAAATGACCAGATTTCATTGTTTTGACTGCTGTATAGTATTCTATAGAGTACATGTCCCATCATTTCTTTATCCAGTCTACTGTTGATGGGCATTTGGGTTGGTTCCAAATCTTAGGTATTGTGAATTGAGCTGCAATAAACATCAGTGTGCAGACGGCTTTTTTGTTTGCCAATTTAATTTCCTTTGGGTAAATTCCAAGAAGTGGGATGGCTGGGTTGTATGGTAGGGTTATATTCAGGTTTCTGAGGAATCTCCAGACTGACTTCCATAGTGGCTTTACCAGTTTGCATTCCCACCAACAGTGGGTTAGTGTCCCTTTTTCCCCACATCCTTCCCAGCATCTGTTTTTGGTAGATTTCTTTATGTGCACCATTCTAACTGGGGTGAGGGGAAACCTCATTGTGGTTTTGATTTGCATTTCCCTGATTGCATTGGACATGAAGTATTATATACTTATTGTTGTCAATTATGTAACACCATAAAAATTAATTTTAAAACTACAAATAACTCTGATAAAGATATAATGTTCTTTTTGTTCTGTGTATTTAGTACAAAGAACAAGCCAGTAGAGTTTTCTTTGACCTGAACATGATTTAAAAAAATAAAGTCACTTGTCTAATATCACAGTCTGTTATGGTATCTATATATAATGGGCAAGTATGCATTGTAGACTTTGGGTAAAAATAAGACAAATGTCTCTAAATATATAATATTCTTTGCATCTAAATTCTATGGAAAATGACTGTGAATTTCTTAACAAGTCATTTTCATAAATTATTCATGTTTCACAAATAATTCAAGACTTCTTTAAAGTAACGAAAGGCTTAAGTAAGCGGCACAATTAGTGACTAAGTCATAAAAGGTTTGAGAAAAAAATCTTAAAAGCATAATTTCTGCATAATGCAATTGACCATAAGTTTTTTGTTTTGTTTTGTTTTGTTTTGTTTTGTTTTGTTTTTTGACAGGCAGAGTGGACAGTGAGAGAGAGACAGAGAGAAAGGTCTTCCTTTGCCGTTGGTTCACCCTCCCATGGCTGCCACGGACGGCGCGCTGCGGCCGGCGCACCACGCTGATCCGATGGCAGGAGCCAGGTGCTAGGTGCTTTTTCCTGGTCTCCCATGGGGTGCAGGGCCCAAGCACCTGGGCCATCCTCCACTGCACTCCCGGCCACAGCAGAGGGCTGGCCTGGAAGAGGGGCAACCGGGACAGAATCTGGCGCCCTGACCGGGACTAGAACCTGGTGTGCCGGTGCCACAAGGCGGAGGATTAGCCTGTTGAGCCATGGCGCCGGCCTGACCATAAGTTTTGAAATATTATCCACAGCATCTTTGAAACAACTGACATAAGAATAACATCTAAAATCTAATCTTCATGGTATTTTTAGGCTTACTTTGGTTCTGAGGTTGTTAAATTGCTCCAAATTATGGGATGATTATCTATGCTCACTCTGACCAAGGAAACATAAATTTTGCATTTTATCAGAGTAGCCTCTTGTAGTGTCTACTGTCCTTATTAAGTTCAGATATTTTAGAAAGAGCTGAATCTTAAGAGTTAAAATTGTATTTGAATATGTACCTGTTCTAAAACATTTGAGTGATCACTTTCTGACTGTGATTATATATTGTTTACAACTAGTTAACTCACCTTAATTAGGTAGATGAATATTTTTTCATTACATCAGGTGATCCTATATTGACCATGTATCTTAAGCCCTCCTGGCATGCTTCACAGGCTTTCTGAAAAGAATGTTTATAAATAATTTGGACTTGAAATCAATGGATATGCCTCTCATATTATACAGCTAATAGCTAATTAGGCTATTTGAATTATATTAAAAGTACTGTCAAGATGAAAAATAATGCCAAACTTTAAGTTATATTGATATAAAAATGTTATTTATGCAAATATCCAAAAGATTATAAAACTCTAAAGATATAGAGTTAATATGTCATGATGGTTATTATAATTTAAAAAGGCCTACAGGAATAAAAGAGACAAATTTGAAAATTTTCTAGCTATTTTCTAAAATGATGTGTGGACTAAGCATAAGTGTACTTGTTGTAATTTAATAAGTTTTAAAATTTTAATCATGACTCAAGTATTTTAGCTTTCCACAGTTTTATATACTCCAAAATCATATTTATGAAGAAAGGTTTTAATAATTTTTAATTTTATTTAATGGATTGTTTTTTCTATATACGGATTAAGGAACATAGTAGTTAGATTTGAGATTAGTGGACTAGATAAGAAATTCTGGACCTCAGAAACACAGGCAATAATAGCAAAAGAAGACAAATGTGATTACATCAAGCTAAAAAACTTCTTCATCGCAAAGGAAAAACTCAATAAAGTTAAGAGAAAGCCAACATAATAGGGAAATTACCAACTACTCAACTGATAAAGGATTGAAATACAGGATATAAAAAGAGCTCAAGAAAAACAATAATAAAGGAAACAAGCCAGTGGGAAAAGGACTGAGAATGATTTTTTGAAGGATGAACTGCAGATGGCTGACAGATTCATGAAATCAAATGCTCAGGATCCCCAGCAAAAGGAAAAGGCAAATAAAATCCACAGTGAGGTTTCCTGTCACCCTGGTAGAGTGGCTGTCAATCAAAAATAAACCAATAATAAATGCTGGTGAGGATGCATGAATAAAAGTATCCTAATCCACTGCTGGTTGAAATGCAAAGTTGAAGATCATAAGGGAATCCCTCAGCTATTTGAAAATAGATCTACCATCATACCCAGCCATCATACTCCTGAGAAAGTACTCAAACCAAATAGAATAAGCATAAGAAATAGTTATGTGTATCACCATGTTTATTGCAGTTCAATTCACAATACCTAAGATATAGAATCAACCTAGAAGTCCATCAAGTGATTACTTTATAAAGAAACTGTAGTATATATACACTATGAAATACCATCAGCCATAAAAAAGAATGAAATCCTGTCTTTTGCAACAAAATAGATGCAACTAGAAACCATTATTCTTATTGAATAAGCCAGTTCCAAAGATATAAATATCATATGTAATACATAACATAAAAGTTATAAAATACATATTACATAAAATATGTAATATTATGTTATGTAATAACATAAAATACAAAACATGCATAGAGAAGAAATGGATATCTTGATATTAGATTATTTTTAGACCTTGCTTATACATTTTTAGGAATGAAATCAACATCTTGATTTTTGATTATTATTTTTAACTCTTATTTATATACCTACAAGAATGTAGTCTTTCCATTTTTTAAATTATTGAATATAATGGTTAGTGGTGCATTAAGCCTGGAATTGTAGAGTGGACTGAAACTACCTTTTTGCAATAAGAATTTTTAATTGAAGGAAGGAGGCGGATTGAAAGAGCAAAAGTTGTAGGGAGGGAAGCATTGCTATCTTATCAGAATTGCACCCAAAATACATGAAATCCATTCCCCTTATATTCATAAATTATTTTTATTTTTTTAACTTTTATTTAATAAATATAAATTTCCAAAATACAACTTTTGGATTACAGAAGTTTATTGCCCCATAACCTCCCTCCCACCCACAACCATCCCATCTCCCACTCCCTCTCCCATCCCATTCACATCAATTCATTTTCAATTATCTTTATATACAGAAGATCAATTTAGTATATATTAAATAAAGATTTCAACAATTTGCACCCACACAGAAACACAAAGTATAAAGTACTGTTTGAGTACTAGTTATGCCGTTAATTCACATAGTCCAGCACATTAAGGATGGAGATCCTACATGGGGAGTAAGTGCACAGTGACTCCTGTTGTTTTGATTTAACAATTGGCACTTTTATTTATGACGTCAGTAATCACCCCAGGCTCTTGTCATGAGCTACTAAGGCTATGGAAGCCTCTTGAGTTCACCAACTCCGATCTTATTTAGACAAGGCATAAAATTTTTAAAAGAAGTTCTAGAACACTGTGAAAAGAGAATAAACTGCTCACAGAACTCAAAGATAATTAATAAATTAATAAAGTTGTAGATTTACATGTATTTGTTTAAAATATTGTTGGTTCTGAATTTAAATGATTCATCTTCTAGATTACAAAGGAAGTATTTGTGTGTGTGTATGTGTGTCACTTCTAGTTTACTCAGTATTTGTGGACTGCTTTGTACACAGATAAAAATATTTTCCTTTCTTTCTGCCTAATTTTTCTAAAATTCAAAACTTCTGGATACTTGTTTTTCTTTAGCAGTGTGATTGTTTTCATGAGTTCAGTAAAAATCAGGCCTTGTTATAACAAACTAGAGCTTACAACATTGTCATATCAGGGAAAGTGCTGTAGTGTAACAGGTAAAGCCACATCCTGCAGCACTGGCATCCCATATAGTTTAAGTCCTGGTTGTTCCACTTTGGATCCAGCTCCCAGCTAATGTGCCTGGAAAACAGCAGAAGATGGCCCAAGTGCTTGGGCCCCTGCACCAACATGAGAGACCTGGATGATGCTCCTGGTTCCTTGCTTTGGTGTGTCCCTGGCCTGGCCATTGTGCTCATTGTGGGATTGAACCAGCAGATGGTCTCTCTCTCTCTCTCTCTCTCTCTCTCTCTCTCTCTCTCTCTCTCTCTCTCTCTCTCTCCCCCTGCCTCTCCTTTTCTACATCTCTTTTAAATAAATAAATAAATGTTTTTTTAAAATGTCATATCTGGTGAAATAACGTGTTACTATACTTAATAAATATAGTCAATCAACAAACTAAACCACACCATCTGAAATGTAAATGATAGTTATTTCAGCCTTCCTAACATTGAGAGTTTTCTGTGTTTGGTTACTGGATACCCATATTCATTATTTTTAACATATGTTATGCTCTTATTGACTTTGTTGTAACTTTGTGCTTTGATTAATATCAGAATTCTACAGAAATACAATTCCCAGCAAGATATTGCTGGTCTGGCACCTGGAGAGAGTGACTTGTGCCTACAGAATGGATAATATTAACAATGGGCTCCAGGTAGTTGCCTAGAGACAATTTCTTCTAAAACCTCTTTGTTTCTTAAATATGTCTTAAAAGATTTTTGACACTGACTCCTAATCATTGAGTTTTTCTTTCCCTGCATGGGGCCAGATCAACAACCAGGTCAAATCTGACCTGGTAATGAGGGACACATAGAAGTTAGCTACAAGATGACTGATCAGAAATTTCCTCCAGAAAAAAAAGGAATTTGATCACAAGAGAGAAAAAAAAAATCAAGATGAAATCACTGGTGTCAACATTCAACAAAATTAAATAAAGAGGTTGTAGAGGAAGTTTTCTTTTTTTTATGCAAGGTTGCCTGATAACAGCTCAGTATTGAATGGTTAAAATGCTAGGCATCTGTTTTTTGTTATTGTTAATTTGGGTATTGCTTCACTATGGCTTACTTGCCTCCCACAGAAAGAACTCTTATGTTTGAACATAAGTAAATAAATGCATTTGGGATACACATTAGTATAGGATTACAATGATGATCTTCCTGGGAATAACATTCCTTTAACAATACATGTTGTAATCAGTAATCCATTTTTAATTCTTCAAATATAGAATAGAAGAATTATACTTAAAGGAGCAGTTTGGTCTGAAGGTACCAACAGGACAAGATTCTGTGTCTAAGCTAGAATTCACTATATCTATATCTACATTTATATCTATCTTCTATCTTTTATTTAGGATATACAAATTTCATGTTTTTCATTTATACAGATTTAGAAACATAATGCGTGTCACCCTACCTTCCTTCCTGCTATTCTCCCACCCTCTTCTTCATCCCTTTCCTATTCCCACTCCTAAATTTATAAAGATCTACTTTCAATTTACTTTATTCTCCTAAGATTAGTTCTGTACTAAGAGTTCAACAAAGTATGAAGAAAAAACCACTGTTCCTCAACAGTAGAGACAAAGCTTATATACAATCCTTGAATCTCAAAATGTGCAATGCATTACATTTTAGGCACTCTGTTAGTTACCACAGATCAGGGAAAACATATGATATCTGTCTTTTGGAAACTGGCTTTTGCCACTAAGTACAATTGCTTCCAATTGCATCCATTATTTTGCAACAACAGACAGGATTCCAGTGGGTTTATGGCTGAGTAGTATTCCATCGTCTATATATAATATAATTTCTTTATCCAGTCATCGACCGATGAATATCTGTGTTCATTCCATATCGTAGCTATTGAAAATTGAGCTGCAGTGAAGATGGGGGTACAGATAACTCTTTCATATCCTGATTTTATTTTGTTTGGATAATTCCCAAGAGTGGAATTGTGGGGTCATATGGTAGATCTAGTTTCAGATTTCTGAGGTATCTGTCAGATTTCTGTCTTCTACAATGGCTGCCCTATTTTACATTCCACCAATAGGGGATTATTGTACCTTTTCCCCACATCCTCCTCAGCATTTTTTGTTTGTTAATTTCTGTATAAGAGCCATTCTTATTGGTATGAAGTGAAACCTCTTGGTGGTTTTGATTTTCATTTCCTTGATTGATTGATCTTGAGCATTTTTTTCATGTGTCTGCCGGCCATTTGAGTTTCCACTCTTGAAAAAGGCCTACCCAAGTCCTTTGCCCATTTCTTAACTGGATTGTTTATTTTGTTGTTGAGTTTCGTGAGTTCTTTATAGATTCTGGATGTTAATCCTTTATCAGTTTCATAGTTTATAATTATTTTCTCCCATTCAATCAGCTGCCTCTTCGCATTGCTCAGTGTTTCTTCTGTTGTTCAGAAGCTTCAAAACTTGATGCAATCCCATTTGTCAAATTTGACTTTGATTGCCTCTGCTTCTAGGGTCTTTGCCAAGAAATCTTTGCCTATGCCAATGTCTTGCAGAGATTCTGCCATAACTTGATGGTGTTGGTTTGTATATTTAGTTCTTTGATCCATGTTGAGGGCATTTTTGTCTAAGGTGTAAAGTAGGAATCTCGTTTCATACTTCTGCATGTGAAAATCCTGTTTTCCTGCACTGCCTGCTAAAGAGACTGTGCTTTCTCTAGGGACTGATTTTAATTCCTTTGTCAAAGGTTAGTTGGATGTACATACTTGAATTGAGTTTCTGTTCTGTTCTATGGTCCTACATGTCTATTTTTTGCAATACCAGGCTGTTTTGATTACACCTGCCTTGTAGTATATCTTAAAATCTGGTATTGTGATGCCTCTGATTTTGATTTAGTTATTTGGAGTCTAGGGTTTCCATATTAATTTCAGCTTTTTTTCTATATCTTTGAAAAATGTCATTGGTATTTTGATTGAGAGCACACTGAATCTGCAATTTCATTTTGGTAGTACAGACATTTTGATGATATTAATTCTTCCAATTCATGAACATGGAAGCTTTTTTTCCATTTTTTATGACTAATTCTGTATCTATCTTTAGTGTTTTATAATTTTCATCATATAAATCTTTGAATTCCTTGTTAAATTTATTTCAAAATATTTAATGTTTTGTGGTTATTGTGGATATAATGGATATTATAAATTCATTCCCAGCCAAGGCATTGTCTGTGTATACAAAGGCTATTACTTTTTGTGTGCTAATGTTATTTCCTAGCTCTTTACCAAACTCTTTTATGAAGTCCAATAGTTTCCTGGTGGAGTCTTTTGGTTCCCCTCGGTAGAATCATGTCATCTGAAAATAGGTATAGTTTGACTTCCTCCATCCCAATTTGTACCCTTTGGTTTCTTTTTCTGGTGTAACCACTCTGGCTAAAACTTCCATAACTACAATGAATAGCAATGGTGAAAGTAGCCATCCTTGTCTGGTTCTGGATCTTAGTGAGAATGCCTCCAACTTTCCATTCAATAAAATACTATCTGTGGGTTTGTCATAAAATGCCTTGATTCTGATGAGGAATGTTCATTCTACACTCAATTTGCTTAAGGTTTCATCAGGAAAGGATGTTGTGTTTTATCAAATGCTTTCTCTGCGTCTTTTGAAATAATCATATGTTTTTTTCTTCTTCAGTTTGTAATCTGATGCATCACATGTATTGATTTGCAAATGTTAACCATCACTGCATACCAAACTTACCTCCCACATTCTCAAGGTGAGTGGTATTTCTGGCCTGTCCTCGGATTTAGTTAAGCAGTATTTTTGATTCTATGCTCATCAGGGATACTGATCTATAGTTCTCTTTCTCTGTTGTATCTTTTCCTGGTTTAGGAATTAGGGTGACACTGGCTTCACAGAAAAAGTTTGGGATGATTCTGTCCTTTTCAACTATTTTGAATAACTTGAGGAGAATTCGAATTAGTTCTTTAAATGTTTGTTAGAAGTCAGCAGGAATGCCATCTGGTCCTGGACTTTTCTTGGTTGGAAGGGTCTTTATGACTGATTCAGTCTCTCTCTGATTATTGATCTGTTTTGATTTCCTATGACTTCATGACTCAGTTTTGGTAGATTGTATGTGTACAGGAATCAATGCACTTCTGGATTTTCTGATTGGTTGGCTTATAGCTCTTTATAGTAATTCTTGATGGTTCATTTTATTTCTGGGATACCTCTTGTTATGTTTCCTTTTTTGTCTCTTAGTCTATTGATTTGGGTCTATTCCCTTCCCCCTTTTTTTGGTTAGTTTGGACAGTGGTGTATCAGTTTTGTTATTTTTTCAAATAAGTAGTTCTTCAATTCGCTGATCTTTTCTATTATTTTTGGTTTCAATTATGTTTATTCTCTAATTTTCATAGTTTCTTCCCTGCTATTACTTTTGGTTCATTCAGGAGCATGTTGTTCAGTCTCCATGTGTTTGCATATGCTCTAGGGATTCCTGAGTTGCTAATTTCCAACTTCATTCCAATGTGGTCTGAGAAGCTGCATCGTATGATTCTAATCCTTTTGAATTTGCTGATTGATACTTGCTTTACGGCCTAGTAAGTGGTCAATCCTAGAGTAGGTTCCATGTACAAATTACTCTAAGGAGTGTTTTGCATAAATTCTATAAAGGAATGGAGTTTCTATCTAGTTTAGTATGAACCTATAAAATTAGGTTTTCTTCCAACTTAAAGGAATTCTTGTATTAAAACTGTGCATAGTATGCATTGTACATATTGTGTACTACCTACCTCTAAACCAGAAACTCATATTAACTTTATGCTGAAAATAAAACTAGTCAAAATGTAAGTCATAATCCTAACCAAGATGTAGCATTAATTCTAACATTAACATTAGCCCTATGCACAATGTTAAACTTTTCCTTAAGCCCAAACCTAATGGTAACACTAGCTCTACTATTAGTCCTGATTCTAACTCTAATCCTAGATCTATTCCTAACCTGAATGATAGTGTTTTCCTTAGCTATTACCCTAAAGTATTCCTTGCCACTGGTTACCCTTACCCTAGCACTAATTTTAACCCTAATGCTAACCATAACCTTAAACCTAGCCCTAACCCTCTTCCTAGACCTAAACCTTACCCTAACCCTAACTCTAAACTTAACCATATCTCTAATCCAAACCTAGAAACAAACTTAGCACTATCCCTAACCTGAGCAATAACAGATCTAATCCTATCCCTACAGCAAGATCTAACCCTAATCATATACCTAAGTGTAAACATAAAACCATCCATGACCTTAGGAATAAACCTAACCTTAATACCCACACAAATTCTAACTAAATTCCTAACCCTAAACCAGAATCGGGCTCCAGCCTGGTCCTAATCAAAATGCTTGCCCTATACCTCCTAGCCCTAATCCTAACTGTAACCATAGCCCCAATCATAAACATAGCCACAACACTAACCCTAAACCAACTCTCTCCCCCTGTGTAAGCCTAATTGTAAACATAATCATAAACCTACTTGCAGCCTTAAACATGACTGAAAACCCAACCATTGAGCAAATTCTATCCCTAATGCTAACTCCAACCATAAATAGATCAGACCCTAGATATAACCTGAAACTTAACTTTAGCCCTAGGACTCATATTATTGCTAACTCTAATTCTTACTCTAAATTTAACACAAACCCATATCTTAATGTTACCCCTAACCCTAATCCTGGCCCTAAGTATAACCCTAATCATAACCTAGCTCCAGCTCTAAGCAGAATTGTAACATTTACCACAAATCTAACACTAATCCTAGAACTTGTTCTAATCTCAAACATATCCTGAACACTAAACCTAAACCTAACCCTAAATATAGCCTTATCTGTAAATATAACCATAGTTCTAGTCCTCATCATAACACTGATGCAAACTATAAGCACAAAAATAACAGGAGCTCTAACTCTCCTGTGAGCCCTCTTCATACATGTAACCATATCCATAACCCTAATCCTAGGACTAGTCCTAACCATAACAACAAATCTAACCCTACCTCTAATCCTACCACTAACTCAAATCCTATCTATAATCCTATCCATTTACCTAACTTAAACCTAACTCTAACTCTCACAGTGTCTCTAACCTTACACCTACACCTAACTCTAAATGGAAACCTAATCCTAGCCTTAAATGTAAACCTAACCCTAATACTGGCTCTAAACATAAATCAAAACCTAGCACTATTCCTAATGCTAGCTCTAAACTGTAAGTCCTAAATTAGCCTTATGTCAAACTTGAAATATAATAATAACCCTAGTTTTAATGATAATGACATTAGTGTTAGCTGTAGCCCAAATCCAAACCCTAACTTTAACCAGTCCTAACACTAACCCCAAACCTAACTTTCATTGTAGTTATACTCCCACCCTTTACTCTACTTATAATCATAATCATAAACCAGCATCTAGCATTAAAACTCACCAGAGCCTTAGACTTAGGTATAATTCTAGTACTCACCCTAACTCTAACCCTAACCCTGCATCAGGCCCTAGATCTTTCCATAACACAAACATTAGCCCTCAGATTATTCCTAAACCTAACTCTTACTATAAACTTAATGCAAGCCCTGGGCCTAATGCAAGCACTAATCTTAACTCAAGCCTTAAGTCTAAACAAAAAACATACACCAAATCCTCTTCATAGTCATAATCCTAAACAGAAACCTAATCTTAGCCCTAGCAATAGTTCTAACCCTTACAGCATGCTGAACCATTAACCTAATCATAACCCTTGCCCTAAGCCTACCTGTATGTCCAGTCTCTCTTCTAACTCTTTTGTAAACCATAAATGTAACTTTATCAGTGGATCTTACTTTAACTCTAACATTACCCCTAATCCTCATATAACCTTAACTCTGGCCTTAACACCAAACCTAAAACAACCCCTAAAGCAAAGAGTAGCGCTAATCCTATCCCTATACATAATGCGAAAGATAAACCTAACCCTAACCTTATCTGTAGTGCAAACCCTAAATCTAGCACTAATCCTATCCATAGCTTTAAACTTATCACTAGTCTTGATACTTGGCCTAAACCTAACTCTAAACTTTGCCCCCACTTGGCCCTATACAGAGCCCAAGGCTTACTCCAGCTGTACTCCTAAACATAGCCTAACCCTAGCACTGACCCTAACCCTAATTCTACACCAACTTTCACACTAGAGTTAATCCTAATATTGAAGTGGGCAGGCATATAGGTTAAAATCAACTAGGTTTGTGAGCTGGAAGACGATGCCTTCGCCATGCCCCTATGTGACCTCATCCCCCTACCTGGCCAGAACTAGGTGCCAACCAGCCAATCAGGTTAATTCACTACTCCCTTTTGGAATTATGTTAAAAGCCTGGGGTACAGTGTGCCCCACCCCTCTCTTCTTCCCTGGCCTCTTGCCAGGAGGGGGCTTGCTGTAGCCCTGTGCCTCCTGTGCCCAATGGCCATGTGCTCTAGGCTTCCTGGCCCAGATCCAGGCCTAGAGGCTCTTCCACGTGGCTGGTTCCTGGTGCTCGGTATGAACCCCTATTTACCCCTCTCTTAAATAAAGCTCTCACTCTCCTATGCATCTTTCTCACTAAATAAAAGCTTAAAATGTACCATGCTGCCTCGTTTATCTGTGCTGGTATTTAGAATTCTTCTCTAAATATTAGGCAAGAACCCTCTTGGGCTTATTAATATCGGGGATTTAGTAACAAGACCATGGTGAAATTGTATGGCACCCCAAATTCCAGTAGCACATGTGGCACACTGGACAGCATTTCTAGGGAACTTTAAGGGGCCACATTTCAGTGTAGATTTTAAGGGGTCTTGTCCAATTTCAATATGAGGTCTAGCTCTTGTCATGGCACTAAACCCAACTCGGAATCTAGACCCAAGCTGAGCACAAACACTAGAACTGTGCATAACCCTAATACTAATCCTAACTCCAAACAGATTCTTATTCCAATTGTTAGCCCAAAGCCTAATTCTAACCCTAGTTCTCAACCTAACCCAAGATCTACCCATGACTCTAACACTATAACTAACCCTAGCTCTACCCACAACCCTAATTCTCACATAAATCTAACCCTGTACTATTCTTAGCTCAAAACCAAACCCTAGCCCTTACTCGTGACCTAACTCTAATTCTAAATCTCACCCTCAATCTAGCCTAATACCAAATATAACTTTACCTCAAACTCTAGGAATAACCCTAACTCTAATCCAACCCCTAGTCCTAACTCTAACCCAAACATAAACTTATCCCTACCACAGGCCATAATTCTAACACTAGTTATAGGACTAATTCTTTTTTTAAAAAAGATTTGTTTATTTTATTTGAAAGGCAGAGTTAGATATATATATAGAGAGAGAGAGACAGAGAGAGGGAGAGAGAGAGAGAGAGGTCTTCCATCTGCTGGTTCACTCCCCAGATGGTTGCCATAACCAGGACCTTGCCAATTTGAAGCCAGGAGACAGGAGTTTCTTCCAGGTCTCCCTCACAGCTGCAGGGGCCCAAGGACTTGGGCAATCTTCTACTGATTTCCCAGGCCATAGCAGAGAGCTGGAATGGAAGTAGAGCAGCTGGAACTTGAACCAGTAACATAAGAAATGCTGGCACTGCAGGTGGCAGCTTTATCCACTATGCCACAGCACTGGCCCCTATAGGACTAGTTCTAACAATAACACCATAATATACCTAAACTAGATCTTCCCATTACTCTAACATTAACTGTAAGCCTTATTCTAGTCTTATACCCAACAGTAGTCCTAGCTCTAGCTATTACAGAGCTGTAACACAAACCATTTTCCTAGCCCTAACACTGGCACTAACCCTACCCAAAAGCCAAGCCTAGATCTAAAACTAGACTTAACCATAATCCTAGTTCTCTTACCCCAGTCTTAGCTCTAAACCTAACCCTGGCTCTATCCTTATCCTAGCAATAGGCCTAAACCTAGTCTTAGCCAGAACCTTAGCAATAACAGGAAGATTACTCTTTGTCCTACCCTAGCCCTAACATTAAGTCTAACCCTACACCTAAGTTTAACCCTAGCACTCTGCCTAATTTTATCACTAACCTTAATCCTAATTTAAACATTAATTCTAGTCCTTACTGTAGCCCTAGCATTAAACCTAAATATAAACATAGCTCTAAACCTATCTATAATAAACATCATAGCCAATGCTATAGTCCCAACTTGAACAATAAACACAGTCCAACTATTACCCATAGTCCTAACACTAACCCTAAATGTAAATGTAACCACATTCCAATGCATGACCCCAAACCTAATTAAATCCATAATAATTTTTTTTCTAGCCTTAAACCACAGCAAAGCCCTATACCTATGTTTTTTTCTAGCAATAACCCTAACTGAAACCTAATCTTAGACCAGGTCCTAGACCTAAATCTAATATTAGTCCTCACCATCATACAATCTCTAAGCCTAACCCTTGCTGTGTTATAGCCCAGTCCATAGTGATAGAACCAACACTAAACCTAGAGCAAACTTGAACTATAAACTTAATACTACCACAGTCCTAGGCATAGTCTTTCAGTAATCATTAAGTTAAGTCTAAGCTTAAAGCTAGTTCTAACCCTAACATTGCATGATCTCTAACAACCTTAACTGAACCATAGTCCTAGATGTAACACTAAACATAGGTATATCCTTAAAGCAAGCACTGTTGCAACCATAGCACTAAACCTACCTCTAAGTCTAACTCTAGTCATAACTCTAACTCTAGCTCTAGAAATAACCCTAACCCTAACCTTAAACTTAAACCCTAAACCTAAATCTAAACCTAAACCTAAACCTAAACCTAAACCTAATAGTAGCTCAATCCCTACCCTTATACATAAAAAAATTAATCTAATGCTAGCCCTATACCTAGACCTAAACCTAGACCTATATCTAAGCCTAACCCTAAACCTAGGTCAAAACTGAAACCAAAATATAGCCTTAATCATAATTTTGGCTCTATAGCTAACCTTATACCTAATCACAAACTGGCACTAACTCTCAAACAAAAATAACCCTAACCTTCCACATAATGGTAAAGCTAACCCTAGATGCACTCTTTCTAATCTTTGCCGTAAACCTAGTTTCAAAAGTAACAATAGCCCTCACATTAACCCTAAACTTAAATCTAATTTAATTCTACCCATGTCCTAACCCTAATTCTAACTGTAACTTATAAACATATCTTTAGCCTTAAACCTCATCAAAGTCCAATCACTATTGCTAATCCATGGCCTACCTCCAAGAATAATAATAACACCAGGACATAGACATAAACCTAAACCCAACAACAGCTTTGACACTCACAATATCTGTAACTTAATTAACAATTACTCTAAACATTACACAAGTCCTGTCTCAAGTGTTAACACTAATTCTAACCCTATCCCTAAGTCTGCCTCTAAACTTAAACCTAACCTCAAAGTTAAGAGTAATTGTAACTCTGATCAGAAGAACAATAAACCTAACAATACATCTAACAATACATCTGAAGGCCCTAGAGAAACAATAGTAAGTCATAGTTAGCAGGAGGAAAAATAATTAAAATAATAAAAGAAATAAAATTTAAACAAAATATCAGTACAAAAGCTCAGTGAAATGAAGTATTTCTTTAAATAAACAAAATTGATACACCTTTGGCCCAACTAGCCAAAAATAACAAGAGGAAGATCTAAATTATTAAAATCAAAAATGTAAAAGGAAAGGTAACAATGGATATCAGAAAAACAAAAAAGAATCATCAGGAATTACTACAAACAGCTGTATTCCCACAAATTGGTAAATCTCAAAGAAATGGAATGAATGCAAAGATTTCTGGGCATACACAATCAACCAAAATTAATTCATAAATGGATAGAAAACTTAAGCAGAAATATACCAAGACAGAAATTGTATCAGTAATAAACTCTCCTAAGACTGCCTTTGTATACACAAGCAATGCCACGGCTGAAGAAGAACTTCTAAGATCAATCCCATAAGCAACAGCCACAAAAACAGTCAAATACCTAGGAATAAACAAAACCAAGGATGTTAAAGATCTCTATGATGAGAATTACAAAATCTTAAAGAAATAGAAGAGGATACCAAAAAAATGGAAAAATATTCCATGCTCATGGATTGGAAGAATCAATATCATCAAAATGTCCATTCTCCCAAAAGCAATTTATAGATTCAATGTGATACCAATCAAAATACCAAAGACATTCTTCAAATATCTGGAAAAAATGATGCTGAAATTCATATGGAGACACAAGAGACCTCGAATAGCTAAAGCAATCTTGTACAACAAAAACAAAGCCGGAGGCATCACAATACCAGATTTCAGGACATACTACAGGGCAGTAGTTATCAAAACAGCATGGTACTGGTACAGAAACAGATGGATAGACCAATGGAACACAATAGAAACACCAGAAATCAATCCAAACATCTACAGCCAACTTATATTTGATCAAGGATCCAAAACCAATTCCTGGAGTAAGGACAGTCTATTCAATAAAAGGTCTGGGAAAACTGGATTTCCACATGCAGAATCATGAAGCAAGACCCCTACCTTTCACCTTACACAAAAATCCACTCAACATGGATTAAAGACTTAAATCTATGACCCAACACAATCAAATTATTAGAGAACATTGGAGAAACACTGCAAGATATAGGCACTGCAAAGACTTCTTGGAAAAGACCCCGGAAGCACAGGCAGTCAAAGCAATAATTAATATTTGGGATTGCATCAAATTGAGAAGTTTCTGTACTTCAAAAGAAACAGGAAAGTGAAGAGGAAATCAACAGAATGGGAAAAATATTTGCAAACTATGCAACAGATAAAAGGTTGATAACGAGAATCTACAAAGAGATCAAGAAAATCCACAACATCAAAACAAACAACCCACTTGACAATGGACCAAGCACCTCAACAGATATTTTTCAAAAGAGGAAATCCAAATGGCCAACAGACACATGAAAAAATGTTCAGGATTACTAGCAATCAGGGAAATGAAAATGAAAACCACAATGAGGTTTCCCCTCACCCCAGTTAGAATGGCTCACATACAGAAATCTACCAACAACAGATGCTAGCGAGGATGTGGGGAGAAAGGGAATGCAAACTGGTGAAGCCACTATGGAAGTCAGTCTGGAGATTCCTCAGAAACCTGAATATAACCCTACCATACAACCCAGCCATCCCACTCCTTGGAATTTACCCAAAGGAAATTAATTTGGCAAACAAAAAAGCTGTCTGCAACTTAATGTTTATTGCAGCTCAATTCACAATACCTAAGATTTGGAACCAACCCAAATGCCCATCAACAGTAGACTGGATAAAGAAATGATGGGGCATGTACTCTATAGAATTCTATACAGCAGTCATAAACAATGAAATCAAGTCATTTGCAACAAGATGGAGGAATCTGGAAAACATTATGCTGAGTGAAATAAGCCAGTCCCAGAGGGACAAATATCATATGTTCTCCCTGATCAGTGACAACTAACCGAGCACCAAAAGGGAAACCTGTTGAAGTGAAATGGACACTATGAGTAACAGTGACTTGATCAGCCCTTGTCCTAAATGTTGATGAACAACTTAATACTTTATCCCTTTTAGTATTTTTTATTCTACTTAATACTATTGGTTGAACACTTTAACACAAATTATTCTTAGGTGTTTAAAGTTAACTGAAAAGTGATCCCTGTTAAATAAAAGAGTGGGAATAAGAGATGGAGGAGTTGCACTATGTGGACATGCTCAATATGACTTGACCCAAACGGTAGAGTTAGAAACGTGCCAGGGGATTCCAATTCAATCCCATCAAGGTCGCATGTACCAATGCCATTTCACTAGTCAAAGTGATCGATTTCTGTTCACAATTGATCATAATGAAAGGATTAAGAGTCAAAGGGATCACATAAAC
>CM027394.1:65699216-65727661 GCA_015711505.1 Sylvilagus bachmani | reverse complement strand
ACTTACTTTCCCCTAGGTCCGGAAGAATTTCCTCTGCATTTTTTCGCTGAGATTTTTCCAGAGACTACACTAACTCTGTTTTTATTAAACTATCTTTTTGCGGACTGCTAGTGCGCGTCCTCGCTATTCCGCCATCTTGGCTCCGCCTGTACATTATAAATTTTTAAAAATTTTTATATAACAAGTATATGTTCTCTCATGAATAAAAAATTATCCTACCCCACTTTCACACTACTTTTCAGATTAAATGATTTGAGTGCCTAGCTGAAAATATTTTTAATGTACTGTTACATTGTAGCTAATAGTTTGCATTGTATTATATCTCATGGGAATATTAGCATTTGTTTGTTCGAAGACAGTTCTCCCTGCTTCTCTTAAGCAGAAGAGACAAAGTACATTTCTTGTAGGGTGAGGCAATGACCATTTTGGTAAAGGATATTTTTATAGTTAATCATATACAAATCTGCCTTTAAAATCAGCTCACTGTGTGTGCCATTGCCATATGATCCTTTTCACCTTACTAAGAAATGATGTTTGATGAACCATGGGAGAGATACTGATACAATAAATACTGCAATTGTGTGAGTAGTAAGGATCTTTGCCTCAAAACCTCTATCACAAATCTTCTTCCAGACTCCATAAAAATGATGCAGGCTAACATGTGAGTGGTCAAGCTAGGTGAAATTGTAGACCCTTCAAGGTTTTCAAGAATGTTTTCAATACTCTCCATTTCTGCCACCTCTATCAAGCATTTGGTCAACATGAGACATACATTAAAGAAAAGATTTATTTATTTAAATGCAAAGTTTGAGTCAGAGAGAAGTGAGATTTTTTAATCCTCATGATAGCATGTTTTTATTTTATTATTTATTTTAAAAAATATTCTTTAAATTTTACACACTTCATGTATTTCATATATATACATTTAGGAACATGATAATACATCCCTCCCTCCCACCCACACTCCAAAACGTCTTCCTTCTTCCTCTCCCATTCCCATTCTTAATTTTTCAGAAATCTATTTTCAGTTTACTTAATAATCTTAAGGTTAACCCTACTTTTAGCAAAAGAGTTCAACAATTAGTAGAAAGAAAAACAAACACTATTCTTCAGCAGAAGAGACAAAGTACATAAACAATCAGAATTTCAAAATGTCCATTTTACTCTAATACATTGCATTTTAGGTATTCTATTAGTTACCCCTAATCAGGGAATACATGATATCTGTCTTTTTGGAAATGGCTTATTTCACTAAGTATAATAGTTTCTAGTTGCATCCACTTTGTTGCAAAAATCATAATTTCATTTTTTTACAGCTGAATGGTAGTCTGTAGTGTGTGTGTGTGTGTACATAATACTTTATCCAGTTTTCAGTTAATGGACATCAGGTTTGGTTCCATATCTTAAATACTGTGAATTGAGCTACAATGAACATGGGGTTAATGATAACTCTTTCAGATTCTGATTTTTTTTTTTTTTTGATTTGGGAAAATTCCCAGGAGTGGGGTAGCTAGATCATATTATAGGTATATATTCATGTTTCTGTTATTTCCAAACTGCCTTCCACAGTGGATGGACAAGTTTACATTCCCACTAACAGGAGTTAGAGTACATTTTCCCCACCCATCTTCACCAGGATTTGTTGTTTATTGATTTCTGTATGAGGCCCATTCTAACTTGGGTGAAGTAAAATCTCATTGTGGTTTGGATTTGATTTATTGATGGTTCCTGATACTGAGCATTTTTTCAAGTGTCTGTTTGCTTTTTGTATCTGCTTTCTTGAAAAATGTCTGTTCAAGTCCTTTGCCCATTTATTCACTGGATTGTTTGTTCTGTTGCTACTGAATTTATTAAATTCTTTATAAAATATTAACCTCTTATCAGTTGCATGGCTTGGAAATATTTTCTCTGATACTGTCAGTTTCCTCTTCATGTTACTGAGTGTTTTTTTGCAGTTCTGAACATTTTCAGATTGATGTAATCCCAATTGTTAATTTTATCTTCGACTGCCTGTGCCTCTGTGATTTTTTTTTCAAGAAGTTTTGCCTACACCAATGTCTTGCAGAGTTTTCCCAATGTTCTCTAGTAATTTGTTGGTATGGAGTCAGAGATATAGATCTTTGATCTATTTTGATTGGATTTTTGTTTAAGGTGTGAGGTAGGGATCTAGTTTCCTACTCTTCCCATGGAGATCCATTTTTCTCAGTATCATTTGTTGAAGTCCTGTCCTTGTTCCAAGGATATAGTTTAGCTACTCTGTCAAATATAATTTGGTTGCAGACATGTTGATTGATTTCTGTACTTTTATTCTGTGCAATTGGTCTACGTGTCTATTTTTGTGCCTATTTAAGACTGTTTTGATTGTAATTGCCCTGTACTATGTCTTGAAACCTGGTATTGTGATACATTCCAGATTTCTTTTTGTTGGATATGATTGCCTTAACTGTTGGGTTCTCTTGTGCATCCATATGAATTAGAGCATCAATTTTTCTAGATCTGAGAGAATGTCATTGGTGTTTTATTTGGGCTCACATTGAATCTGTAAATTGCTTTTGCTGGTATGGACATGTTGATGATATTGAGTCTTCAAATCCATGAACATGGAAGATTTTTCTTTTCTTTAATGGTTTCTTCTATTTCTTTCTTTAATGTTTTGTAATTTCCATTGTTTAGATCTTTAACTTCCTTGGTTATATTTATTTCAAGGTATTTAATTTTTTGTACTATTGTTAATGGAATTGATCTTAAAAGTTCTTGCTCAGCTATGACACTATCTGTATATAAAGGCTATTGATTTAGCGTGCTAATTTTATATTCTACCACTTTACCAAATTCTTTCGTGAGTTCCAGTAGTCTCTCAATAGAGTCTTTCACATCCTCTATATTCAGAATCCTTTCATTTGCAAAAAGGAACAATTTGGCTTCCTTCTTTCCAACTTGTATCCATTTGCCTGTGGCTAAAACTGTCAGGGCAATATTGAATAGCAATTGTGAGGATGGGCGTCCTTGTGTGGTTCTGGATCTTCTGACAAATATTTCCAACTTTTTCCCATTGAATAAGATGATGGCCATTGGTTTGTCTTAAACTGCCTTGATCATGTTGAGGAATGTTTCTTCTATACACAGTTTTCTTAAGGTTTTCATCATTCTCTGCACCTGTTGAGGAAATCTTATGGCTTTCATTCTTCAGTTTGTTAATGTGTTGTTTTAAATTGATTGATTTGTGAATGTTGGATCATCCCAGCACACCAGGGGAAAAACCCAGTTGGTCCACTAAATGTTCCTTCTGATGTATTGTTTGGTTCAATTAGCTGGTATTTTGTTGAGGATTTTTGTATCTATATTCATCAGGGATATTGGTCTACAGTATGCTTTCTCTGTTTTATGTTTTTCTGTTTCAGGATTTAAGGTGATGCTGGCTTTATAGAAGGAGTTTGGGAGCATGCCCTACATTTCAAATTTTTTGAATAGCTTGAGAAGTATTGGAAGTAGAACCTCTTTAAAGGTCTGTGAAAATTCAGCAATGAAGGTATCCCGCCCTGGACTTTTCTTTCTTTTTTTAAAAAAAGTTTTATTTTATTTTATTTTATTTTATTTTATTTTATTTGAAAGAGTTACAGAGAGAGGTAGAGACAAAGAGATTGGTCTTCCATCCGCTGGTTCACTCCCCAGGTGGCTGCAATGGCCGGAGCTGCACTGCTCCGAAGCCAGGATCCAGGAGCTTCTTCCAGGTCTCCCATGTGGGTGCAGTGGCCCAAGGACTTGGGTCATCTTCTACTGCTTTCCAAGGCCATAGCAGAGAGCTGGATCAGAAGAGGAGCAACTGGGACTAGAACCGGCACCCGTATGGGAGGCCGGCTGTTCAGGCCAGGGCTTTAACCTGCTGTGCCTCAACCCTGGCCCCGCTGCACTTTTCTTTGTCAGAAAGGTCTTTATTGCTGATTTCATATCTGTCTTATCTGTCTCTCTTTTTAGTTTTCCTATGCCTTCGTGACTCAATCGTGGTAGATTGAATATGTCCAGGAATGTATCCATTTCTTCTAGGTTTCCAAATTTGTAGGTATACAGTTCCTTGTAGTAATTCCTTATGCTTTTTATTTCTGTGGTATCTAACATAGATTTCATTTTCATCTTGGATTTTATGTATTTGTATCTTCTCCCTCTTTTTTGTTTAATTGGGCCAGTGGAATGTCAATTTTGTTTATTGTTTTCAAATCATCAGCTCTTCAGTGATTTTTTTGTTTAGTTTTTATTTATATCCCATCTAATTTTATTTAGTTACTTTCTCCTACTAATTTTGGGGTTGTGTTGTTGTTTTTCCAGGTCTTTCATGTGCATTTATAGCTCATTTATTTGGTGCCTTTCCAATTTCTTAATGTAGACATCCCTTGCTGTAAACCTCCCTCTTAACACTGCTGTATCCCACAAGTTTTGATATGGTGTACTGTCATCTTCATTAATTTCCAGATTTTTTTTTTATTTCTCTTTTGATTGCTCATAGGAGCCACTCTTCATGCAGGAACATGTGATTCAGTCTCCAAGTGTATGCATATAATCTAGAGATTCTTATATGCAGCTAATATATTGAGCTTGCATTTTAACCCATTCACCCAGTTTCAATTTTTTTTTTTGACAGGCAGAGTGGACAGCGAGAGAGAGACAGAGAGAAAGGGCTTCCTTTGCCGTTGGTTCACCCTCCAGTGGCCACCATGGCCGGCGTGCTGCAGCCGGCGCACCATGTTGATCTGAAGGCAGGAGCCAGGTGCTTCTCCTGGTTTCCCATGTGGTGCAGGGCCCAAGCACTTGGGCCATCATCCACTGCACTCCCTGGCCACAGCAGAAAGCTGGCCTGTAAGAGGGGCAACCGGGACAGAATCTGGTGCCCTGACTGGGACTAGAACCCGGTGTGCCGGCGCCGCAAGGCAGAGGATTAGCCTATTGAGCCACGGCGCCGGCCCCAGTTTGAATCTTTAAACTCCAGAGTATTTCCATTCACATCCAAGGTTACTAACGACTTAGCCCTGTCATTTTTGCATAAATATTCCCGTTGTTTAGTTTGGGTTTCTTTTGTGCTTTTACTGTTAATTTTCTCCCTTCACATTCTTTCATAATGATGGCTATCTTTCGGTGTTTCTGTGTGTAGCACATTGTTAGGTATCTTTTGTAAGGCTATATGAGTGGTGACAATTTTTTCAGTCTATTTGTTTTGGAAGGTCTCACCTTAATTTGTAAGTGAGAGCTTTTCAGGGTATAGTATTCTGGGTTGGCATCCTTTTCTCTTAATACTTGGACTATGTCTCTGCATTCTCTCCTAGCATGAAGAGTTTCTGTTGAGAAGTCATCTGTGAGTCTACCTGGATTCCTCTGAAACTATTCTGGCATTTCTCTCATGCACATTTTAAAATCTTTTCTTCATGTTTTCATTTGCTGGTTCACTCTCCGAAGGCAGCAATAACCAGGTCTGGGCCAGGGCAAAGCATAAACCTTGAACTCCATACATGTCTCCTAATGTATGGCAGATATCTCAGCACTTGTATCATATTCTGATGCCTCCCCAGGTTCATTAGCAGGGATCTTGATTCAAAGTGCAGCAGCCAGGACTTAGGCAAATGCGCATATAGGATGCCAGCTTTGAAGGCAGTATCTTAACCCAGTGTACCACACACAGACTCTGAGACATACTTTTCGTAGGCCTGAGTTAAAGCATGCTTTTCCAGGGCATAGCCTCTTTTCCATGTCATGGAAAGACATGGAAAGAGATTTGTGTCCATGACCACATATTTTTTGTAGTGCAGAAAACATTTCAAAAACTTTTTGCTTTCAGGTGAATGGTTTTCTGCTCTTTAGATGTTCAGTTTCTGAAGAAGAAATTTTGCAATATGTTTTAAAAGCACATTTTTTTCAATACTTTTGATACTATATGATATTATTTGAGAACAAATAAGGCTGTAATTTTACTCTGAAAGTAATTAGCACAGATATTTCAGGTCTTTTGAAAGAGATTTTTTTCTTTTATAAAGATTTATTTATTTATTTGAAAGTCAGAGTTATACAGATAGAGAAAGAGAAGAAGAGGGAGAGAGAGACAGGTCCTCACTGGTTCACTCCCAAGTTGGCCACAATAGCCAGAGCTGGGCTAACCCGAAGCCAGGAGCCAGGAGTTTATTCTGAGTCTCTCTCACGGGTGAAGGGTCCAAGGACTTGAACCATCTTTTACGGCTTTCCCAGGCAGAGAGCTGGATGGGAAGTGGAGCAGCCAGGTCTTGAACCAGTGCCCATGTGGGAGGCTGGGACTAAAAGTGGTGACTTTACCCACTATGCCACAGTGCCAGCCCCCCTGAAACAATTTTTTTCCAGATCAGTGTTAACCATGATTTTTGGTATCTTTTAAACCATCAAAGGATTTTAGAGTGCATGCTTTTATAACATCTCTTTTATTCTTAGAGGTTTGACTATTTCTTCTAAGAGATGCTTCTGATTTTATTCCAATATTAATAAACAATGTATGCTATTCAAATACTTTATTTTTAAATATTTTATTTAATTTTTGTGAGGTAGAGTTACAGAGAGAGGGAGAGCCAGAGAGAAAGGTCTCCAATCCGCTGGTTCAGTAACCAAATAGCCACATGAATGCTTTGCTACTTGTAAGTCCTTTAGTTCTTATAACATTCTGACAAATTAAAACATTCTTTAGTTGTCATTTTCATTGATTTCTAAGAAAAACATTAAAATAAATATTTCTAAAAATATACTTTTTTTTCTCTCTTTTTTTTTCTGACAGGCAGAGTGGATAGTGAGAGAGAGAGACAGAGAGAAAGGTCTTCCTTTTGCCATTGGTTCACCCTCCAATGGCTGCTGCCACCGGCGCGCTGCAGCCAGCACACCACGCTGATCCGATGGCAGGAGCCAGGTGCTTCTCCTGGTGTCCTATGGGATGCAGGGCCCAAGCACTTGGGCATCCTCCACTGCACTCCCTGGCCACAGTAGACAGCTGGCCTGGAAGAGGGGCAATCAGGACAAAATCCGGTGCCCCAACCGAGACTAGAACCTGGTGTGCTGGCATTGCAAGGTGGAGGATTAGTCTATTGAGCCGCGGCGCCAGCCCTAAAAATATTCTATGCCTAATTGGCTATGTATCAAGATGATGTCGTATAATTTATTTTAAAATGATGGACTCTCTTAGACATGCAGATAATGACAGTCATTGAATTATACATCTCATTGAATTAATAAGATCTCCAATTTTTAGGTATACTGCCTCAAGTAATCATAACTTCTACAACCTAGTAGTGTAAAATAGTATAGTATTATACTACAAATATAAGTGTAAAATGTTTTCAATCTGGAATAAAATATGTAAAATTTTAAAAATCTTTTTAAAATGCTCAGTATGAAATTTTTTTTACTATATTTGAGCAATTTCACATCACAGTAAAGACATGTAATGAAGAAGCATTTACATGAGTTCCTGACTGAAGCTTTATTTGTTCTTTTTTTGATCATCAGAAAAATAGAATATGAAATTTATAACCTGAACCATTTCTAAGTGTACAGTATTGTAGCTATTAACATTACCATGGTTAAAAATATTTATTTTATTTAAAAAGGAGAATTACAGAAAGAGAGAAGGAGACATGGAAAGAGCTTTTCCATCTGCTGATTCACTTCCCAGTTGTTCACAATGGCTGGGGCTGGACCAGGCCAAAACCAGGATCCAGGAACTTCATCGAGGTTTCCAACATGGCTGAAGGGTCCCAAGTACTTAGGCCATCTTTTGCTACTTCATCAACTTGGTGCTGAATCAAAAGTAGTGCAGCCAGAAGACCATTTTTGAAACAAGTATCTGTGGTTGGCATTGGTACAGTGAACTAAGCTGCTGCCTGAAATTCCAGCATCTCATAAAAAAATGTCAATTTGATCCCTGGCTGCTGTGCTTCCAATCCACCTCCCTGCTACTGTGACTAGAGAAGCAACAGATGATGTACAACTACTTGAGCCCCTGCCACCAATGTGGAAGTCTCAGATGGATCTCTAGGCTCCTGGCTTCAACTTGGTCCAGCAGTGGCCATTGTGGCCATTGAGGAGTGAGCCAGTGGGTGAAAGAACCCCCTACTTCATACAAAATGAACAATCTTTAAAATTATAAGTATATTTTGAGTTTATTCTCCCTAATGTTTTTCAAATGTAGTTATTTGAATCCATGTTGAAAGTTTAATGGAAACTATAAGACATTGTGAGTAAACATATCTCCTGAAAACATATCATGAATTATTTCTTTTAGAGTAAACCTCGTGGTGAGGAATGGTGATTGAATGGAGATGCCAAAATCCTTAATAAAATATTAGCTAATTGAGTTCAACCACACATCAAAATGATCATCCATCCAGACTGGGATTTATCCCTCGAATGCAGGGATGGTTCAACATATACAAAAAATAAATGGCATATACCACATTAGCATAACATATGGAAGAAAAAAATATTATTTCAATAGATACAGAAAAAGCATTTGATAAAATACAGTAATATCACTTCATGATAAACACCTTAAGCAAATTGGTATAGAAGGAATATACCTCAACACAAAGTAATCCATGACAAACTCACAGCCAGCATCATACTGAATGGGGAAAAATTGGAAGAATTTTCACCAAGATCTAGACCCAGACAAAGATTTCCACTCTCTCCATTACTATTCAATATAGTTCTGGAAGTTTCTGCAAAAGCCATTAGAGAAAACAAAGAAAAACCAATGAGAAAGGAGGAAGTTAATATGCTTGTTTGAGAATGATGTGATCCTTTATGATAAGGAAACTGAAGATTCCACTAAAGTCTATTGGAATTCATAACAGAGCTAGGCAAAGGTGGAGGATATAAAATCAACATGCAAAAACCAATAACATTTGTATACACAAGCAATGTTATGGATGAGAAATAACTTTGAGATCAGTATTATTCACAATAGCTACAAAAATTTAATACCTTGTGACTCTTACGCTTTATGCTAGTGTTGTGATGTGGCTAGGCATGGTCTAGGTTCTTGTCTTGACATAAGAAAGAATTAAAAAAGAGGCATAGGAAAAATGACCAGAGAAGCAAGATTTTTGAAGTGAACTAACACACTCAGGAATGGGTGCAGTCAAGATTGGGAAAAATAAGCTGCAAATAACATGAATCAGGCTTTTCTTTTTTATGACTTGAGTGTATAGGAGCTGGTGACTGAATATTAAAAAGGGGGCAGGATTTGGGCAAGACTTGAGTAACCCATTTTCTTGCTCTTCTTAGAAAATCTCAGAAGGTTTATAGTATGGTTTGTGTGGTGGGAGTAGAAAAGTCAGTCATGGTAATTTCACTATAATGACCTAAAAGTCATCAGAGGGACACAGCATACAGCCATACTCAACATCACTATCTGGCACAGGTTTTAAGTGGAGAAAGTGTAGATGTTGTGGTTTTCAATACACAAAAGGAGAGGAGGTTTGGTGGTGCACAGAAGGGTTCATTTTTTAATAAAGATTTCTTATTTGAAAGTAAGTATTGCAGAAAGACCAGATGAGAGAGAGAGAGAGAGAGAGAGAGAGAGAGACTTCTAATTTCTGGTTTACTCTCCAAATGGCTGCAAAGGCTAGTGTTGGGCCAATAGCTAAGAGCTTCTTCCAGGTCCCCCACATGGGTGGTAGGGCCCAAAATACTTAGGTCACCTTCTACCAATTTTCTGAACCTATTTACAGGGAGCTGTATCAGAAGTAGTTCAGCCAGGACTTTTTACGGATGTCTATATGGGATGCGGGTGTTGCAAGTGGCATCATTAACTGTTATGCCACAATACAGGTTCCTGGAAGGGGAGTTTTTGTGGTGTACAGAGAGGGATGGTTTGGAGTGGATCAGGCAAGAGGGTGGATTGAAAGATGCCAGTGGTTGCTGTACAGGCTAACTTGGATGCATGGAGACAGGCTTGGCAAGGCTTCAGCAGGAATGGCCACAGGTGCACAGGTGGTGCTGCCAAACTACAACTCATCTTGCTATGGCTATTATCTCTACTTATATCATTAGGATTAACAATAATATGCTGTTTCAGTTTATGTTGAATCTTTATGAATTATTCCTGTACAGATCCCTACAGGCAGTATTTCTTTTAAGTCAAAATGCATTGTTCTGTTGTGTCACACAATGATGTCTAGATTGTTTTTACATTTTAGGAAATTTGACATTTGCTTATGTTCATTTTTTTCTTGCAATAAGCATTTAAATTGAAAATATTTTTAGTTCATACAGAGAACTTCCTTGGTAAAAATTCAAGAGATCCGTTCTAAATATTGTTACTAATATTTGAAAAATGCTTTACTGATTTGCATGATAAATTATGAACATTGAACTTTTTAAAGAAATTTTCCTTCTCGCTATGATTTTCCCTTATTAATGGCACTTTTTATTAACATTTAGGTAATTTATAACCCATGCTACCAACTGACAGTTGGCCAGCTGGATCTTTTCTAAATATAAAGCTGCCTGATGTTAAGTTCTGGATCCTGAAAAAGATTGATAGAAAACCTGAAGAGATCATAAGCATCAAAAATAGATGTATGTGGTCATTGCTCAAATATCACTAAAAGTTCAGCATATAAGTTGATTTGCAAATCAATTTTAATGACTCTCACATAACCTTGATGAAAGAGTACAAGAAAGGATTTTTTTCTTCAGATTCCATTTACTAATTTCAATGTAATCACTTTACAATACATGTTAGCTAGAGCAATTCAGAATGGTGTCATTTTACGTTGAATGCATGTGCTGAAATATTGCGCTGTGTTGCACAAAAAATGTACAATTGTGATTGCCCAATGAAAAATTTGATAAATCAACGAAAGAGGGTTTAAGCTGATAGCAGAAGAAGATTAATTCAATAATCATATGCCTGGATCTTGAACAAAAAATATGACATGTAATATATATAATATATAATTGTTATATGGTATATATAATAATATTACATTATTATATATTATGCTGTGTATATATATATATATATATAAAATATAAAAAATTGTCCCTCTAAGGGACATCAACACTAAGGCCCTAAAACATCAAAACAACTATGAATCACTGATGTCTCATATATTCATCTGCATTTTAATAAAGCATTTTAATGTATTTACTTTTAAATATTCAGTGGTATGTATATTATAATCTACAGTATAAGCTTGTATTCACTAATTCAATGTGAAATTGCTTATTGCCATATTTCTTTTAGTGCATGGAATGAAATTAAATATCAATATATCCAAGCTAGGCCTGGATATGCTAATTATATAGAGGCCACTAAGAAAAATGATGATAGGTTAGACAAACAGAGTTTAGACATAATTGTGCTGTCTAGTCAACCTGTGGCAGAGAGCACATAAATGAGAATGGTCTATTAAACTTGGAAAAATGTGTTCTCTATCTAATGTGTAGTAAAAAAAATTGAGGAAAAGAACATGTATTCCAAATGAGATAATAAAATAAATACCCATTAGCTTATCATAATTATTTAAGATTTGAGATTTAACTAATGGAGAATTACATCCATCATGAAAATGTATAAAATTTTAAAACAAACCAGAAAAAGAATAAAATAGATCAAAATTCTCAATGTAAAACCTGAAACTATAAATCTTCTAGAAGAAAGCATGGGGAAACACTTTTAGGCATTGGCATAGGCAAAGACTTTTTGGATAACATCCTCAAATCATAAGTATAAAAAGAAAAATTAGATAAATGGTGTTTTATCAAACGAATTTCTGTACAGCAAAATACAGAATGAAGAGACAAATTAGAGAATAAGAAGCAACATCTTTAAAATATGTCCACGCTAAAGATCAATATTCAGAACTGTATAAGAACTCAAAAATTCCAACTACAAAAATAATTTCACTTAATAAATGGAGATAGGGGTTTGCATCAAACAAATTACTGCTTGAGATGTCCATTTGCCATTTATAAATTGAGATATTACTCACCCATAAAAATAACAAAATCTCGAAATTTACAACAATTAGAATAGATTCTAAGATCCTAATACTTAGTGAAATAAGTCAAGGAAAGAAAAATATCATTATTCTCTTCATATATATGCATATATATATATGTAATTACTAGTGACTGGTAGACATCATGTTACTATTTATGTCTGCCAAGTATTGCTTTATGTGCATAACCCAGATTTGTTCACTTAATCCTGGATATTTGGGATAGCAATTTTTTAAAATATTTATTCATTTATTTGAAAGAGTTACAGAGAGAGAGATAGAGAGGCAGAGAGAGAGAGAGAGAGAGAGAGAGAGAGAGGTCTTCCATCTGATGGTTCACTCTCCAATCAGGCACAACAGCCGGAGCTGTGCCAATCTGAAGCCAGGAGCCAGGAGATTCTTCCAGGTCTCCCACACAGGTTCAGGGGCCCAAGGACTTGGGCCATCTTCTACTGCTTTCCCAGGCCATAGCAGAGAGCTGGGTCAGAAGTGGAGCAGCTGGGACTTGAACCGGCGCCCATATGGGATGCCGGCACTTCAGGCCAAGGCATTAACCCACTGCACCACAGCATCGGCAGGATAGCAATTTTTTGAATGATGATGAATAATATCCTAAGGGTCATTTTTATTTAACAAATCTTGTACATTTCTCTGACTGTAATAATCTTGGCAAATTATTGGACCACAAGACATGCTGTCACAAAACCTTTAGTAATTGATCCTACTATATCTTCACATCCACTTGTAGTGATTCCCCACCTATCTGATCACCTTTCTGTCCATGGATAGCACTTAGCTACCTTATGTCTCTGTGGGTCTGCCTAAAATTGGCAATTCATAAATATGAATTCCTATCATTTGTCATCTTTTGTGACTGACTTCTTTCTTTGAAAAACATTTATAATTTTTATCATTTTGTAGGTCTTATCAACATGTAATATGCTTTTCTCATAATACCTTTATATATTTGTGCATTGATTTTATATCCTGCTACTTTGCCAAACTCTTCTATGAGTTCCAATAGTCTCTTAGTGGAGTTCTTTGGATCCCCTAAAGAATCATATCATCTGCAAAGAGGGATAGTTTGAGTTCTTCCTCCCCAATTTGTATCCATTTAATTTCTTTTTCTTGCCTAACCGCTCTGGCTAAAACTTCCAGCACTATATTGAATAGCAGTGGTGAGAGTGGGCATCCCTCTCTGGTGCCAGATCTCAGTGGAAATGCTTCCAACTTTTCCCCATTCAATAGGATGCTGGCCGTGGGTTTTTCATAAATTGCTTTGATTATATTGAGGAATATTCCTTCCATACTCAGTTTGCTTACAGTTTTCATCATGAAAGGGTGTTGTATTTTGTCAAATGCTTTCTCTGCATATATTGAGATAATCATACGGTTTTTCTTCCGCAGTCTGTTAATGTGGTGTATCACATTGTTGTTTTGCGCAAAATGAACCAGCTCTGCATACCAGGAATAAATCCCACTTGGTCTGGGTGGATGATCTTTCTGATGTATTGTTGTATTCTATTGGCGAGAATTTTATTGAGGATTTTTGCATCTATGTTCATCAGGGATATTGGTCTGTAATTCTGTTTCAATGCTGCATCTTTCTCCGGTTTAGGGATTAAGGTGATGCTGGCTTCATAGAAAGAATTTAGGAGGATTCCCTCTTTTTCGTTTGTTCTGAATAGATGGAGAAGAATTGGAGTTAGTTCTTCTTTAAATGTCTGGTAGAATTCAGCAGTGAATCCATCTGGTCCTGGGCTTTTCTTTGTTGGGAGGACCTTTATTACTGTTTCAATTTCTGACTCAGTAATGGGTCTATTTAGGTTCTCTATGTCTTCATGATTCAGTTTAGGTAGTTTGCATGTGTCCAGGAATCTATCCATTTCTGATAGATTTCGTGTTTGCTGGTATACAAGTCCTTGTAGTAATTTCTGATGAATCATTTTATTTCTGTGGTGTCTGTTGTTACATTTCCTTTTTCATCTCTGATTTTATTGATTTGGGTCTTTTCTCTTCATTTTTTTAGTTACTTGGGCCAATGGAGTGTCAATTTTGTTTATTTTTTCAAAAAACAGGCTCCTCGTTTGGCTGGTTTTTTGTAACATTTTTTTTTATTCAGTCCTGTTGATTTCTTCTCTGATTTTAATTATTTCTCTTCCCCTACTTATTTGGGTCTGGTTTGCTGCAGATTTTGTAGATCCTTGAGATGAATTGAAAGCTCATTTATGACTGATTGTTCATTCAGGATCATGTTGTTCAATCTCCATGTGTTTGCATACTCTCTAGGGATTCCTGAGTTGCTAATTTCCAACTTCATTCCTTTATGGTTTGAGAAACTGCATGGTATGATTCTAATTCTTTTGAATTTGCTGAGACTTGCTTTATGGCCTATTATGTGGTCAACCCTAGATTAGGTTCCATGTACTGCTGAGAAGAATGTAAAATCTTTAAACATAGAAGGAAAAGTTCGGTTGATATCTGGTACATCCATTTGGGCTATAGTCTTGTTTAAATCTACTGTTTCCTTGTTGATGTTTTGTCCTGTTGATCTATTTCTGAGAGTGGAGTATTGCAGTCCCCCAGTACCATTGTATTGGAGTCTAAGTCTCCCTTTAAGTCCCGTAACAAATCTTTTAAACAAACATTTGCCCTATAATTAGGTTCATATACATTGATAATCGTTATATCTTTTGTTGAATGGATCTCTTAATCATTATATAGTGCTGCTCTTTTTCTCTCTTAACAGTTTTTGTTTTAAAGTTTATGTTGTCTGATATTAAGATGGCTACGCCCGCTCTTTTTTCATTTCTGTTGGAATGGTATCTTTTTCCAGCCTTTCACTTTCAGTCTGTATGCATCTTTATTGGAAAGATGTGTTTCTTGTAAGCAGCAAATAGATGGGTTTTGTTCCTTAATCCAATCAGCCAATCTGTGTCTTTTAACTGGACAGTTCAGGCCATTAACGTTCAATGTGACTGTTGATAAGTGGTAACTTTGCCCTGCCATTTGCCAAAGATATTTTCTAATATATGCTTTGAATTGCTTGTGATCTTTTGGTGTGAGGTTTTCATCCTTTACCTTCTTTCATGTTGATGGCCGTGTTTCTGTGTTTCTGTGTATAGCACATCTTTAAGCAACTTTTGCAGGGCTGGACGAGTGGCGACAAATTCTTTCAATTTCTGTTTGCTATGAAAGGTCTTTATTTCACCTTCATTCACAAATGAGAGCTTGGCAGGATATAATATTCTGGGCTGGCAGTTTTTCTCTCTTAGCACCTGGGCTATGTCTCGCTATTCCCATCTAGCTTGTAGGGTTTCTGATGAGAAGTCTGTTGTGAGTCTAATTGGAGATCCTCTGAGAGTAATCTGATGTTTCTGTCTTGCACATTTTAGAAACTTTTCTTTCTGTTTCACTGTGGTGAGTTTAATTACATCATGTTGTGGTGAGGATCTCTTTTGGTCATGTTTTTTAGGGGTTCTATGAGCTTCCTGTATTAGGATTTCTCTGTCCTTCTTCAAACCCCGAAGTTTTCTGCTATTATCTCACTAAAAAAGCCTTCTAATTTTTTCTCTCTCCTTGCCTTCAGGAACTCCTAGAACTCGAATGTTGGGTTTTTTAATAGTATCCTGTAGATTCCCAACAATATTTTTTAGATTTCTAATTTCCTCTTCTTTTCTTTGGTTTGACTGTATATTTTCCTGTGCTCTGTCTTCTAAGTCCGATATTCTCTCTTCTGTTTCACTGACTCTGTTTTTAAGGCTCTCTAATGTGTCTGGCATTTGATCTATTGAGTCCTTCATTTCATTTTGATTTCTCTTCACTATCACACTTTCCTGTTCTACTAGTTTCTGCATTTCATTTCGATTCCTCCTTAGGATTTCATTTTCTCGAAGGAGATTTTCTATCCTGTCCCTTAAGGAATTCCATAGCTCAAGCATTTGTTTTTGAAGACTTCTAATTGTTCTTATCATATTGTTTTTTGAAATCCATATCTTGCATTTCTTCCATCTCATCATTTTCATGATCTTGGCTTGGGGTGTCTTGTTTATTTTGGAGTGTCATAATGTCTTTCTTGTTCTTGTTTCCTTGGTTTTTGCATTTGTTGCTTGGCATTGGGGAGATATCTTTGGATTCTTTTTTCCTCGCTGTGGTGTTTTTTCTTGTTATACTATGACTGTATTAAGTGGACTGTCTGCTTTTGAGGCTTGAGATGGGTATGGCCTGAGAGCTCTGTTTGGTTCCTCATTGTTAAGGTTGTGACAAAGGTGACACTCCCAGTTTAGGCATGGTAAATCTCTCTCTCTTTCCTTCTTTTTTTGATTCAAAAGGGAAGTAATTCCGTTCTGTTGAATGGAATTGGAGGTAGTGAGCTGGAAAATGATATACCCACAGGAGCCAGAGATCAGAAATTTTTTCCCAATAAACACACAGGGAATCACTGCTGCCTTCAGTGTGGGTTCAAATTCTCCTGCAGTTTCCCACTGCATAGCCAAGGTTACCGAATTGTAGCGTCTCTGGAGAGTACTCACATGAATTCCATGAGTGCTCTCCCCCACCGTCTCTTTTTTCACAGTCTCAGTTCATTAGCACCACACATTCACTAGGTCCTAATCTCCTGTTATTTCACACACCCCCCCAGAGTCAGGTTTTTCTGCTAGGCTGAGGGCCGGTGCAGACCTGAGATAGCCCTGCTTATGATCTATGTCCAAAATGGTGCCTGCTGTTTGTCTTGCTTGCCTTTGAGAGGTGAGAGGAGAGAGAGAAACTCGTGTCCATATCAGTCACTTTTTTTTTCCACTCTCTTCTAGTTAGCCTGGTGAACTTTTCCCCACAGGGTTTCAAGCCTTGTTCCCTCTAGTCTCCTCTTTCCGCTTGCCTGCTGGTGTCTAGGGCTATTGAGGTTCGGCTCACCTTGCGTTCCAGTGCTGGTGTGTTGAGTTTGCTGCTGGTGTCCTGAACTGTGGGCTCCCACACTCTCCACGCAGGTCCACTGTGAATCACTAGTTCTGGAAGAGTTTCCTCTGCTGTTTCTTCCCCTACTCTTCCTTGAACCTGCAGTGTCTCCACTTTTATTAAACTGTCTCTTCCCAGACTATCAGTGTGCTCCCTTCTTCTTCTGCCATCTTACCGCTCTTTCTCTCAGCACATGTCAAGATATAGGTACACTTTAACGCCACAAGAAAACCCCACAAAAAAAAAAAACTGAGCCAGCACTGGTGCACAGTTTTTAACCACTGTATGTAAGTGCTGTCATCCCATGTGGGTGCTAGTTCAAGTCCCAACTGCTCTAGTTCTGATCCAGCTCCCTGCTAATGCATCTTGGGAAGCAGTGGAGTATGGTGAAAATATATGAGTCCTTGCTGCCAATGACCAAGATCTGGTTAAATCTCCTGGATTCATATTAGACCAGCCTCAGAAAATATGGCCATTTTGGGAGTGATCAGTGAACCAGATCTCTTTGTGTCTCTGGCAGCCCTTCTTTCTACGTAACTGCATTTCATGTCAAGATATAAACCTTAAAAAAAAAAACCAAAATAATTGAGTAGAAGGAGTAATGGGTTTAAGCGGCTTTAACACAAAATGCCATATGATTAAGAGTAGCTGAAACTGATGACAAGCCTCATGTATTTTACGTTGTTTTTCTTTAAAAATCTTCCTGTTATAAAATGAAAAATGTGATCTATAAAATTATCCATGTGTCTTGATTACCTTTGAGAATAAGAGAGATACAAGTTGACTTTTGGGAACATGAGCTAGTTTGGTTCTATTCTTCGTTGCACACGGATCTTCACTTTGTAATAATTTGTGGAGTTTTACATAATTTCTTTGTCCATGTGTTTCTCTAGGCAGGCTATCCATCTATGAACAGTAAAAACATCACATATTTGCACAAAAATTCTAACTCAGTGTCTCAGAGTAAGAGCAGAATTCGTTTTGTTAAATTTTAATTTGGGTAAGGTTCTTTGGGAACAGTTTATTACTTCTCAATGCAAGACATTTTGAACACTAGAAAGGACCTAATATTCTTCAGCCTTTAAGAATTGAATTTGCCAGGTCCGTGCTGTGGTGCAGCAGGTTAAAGTCCTGGCCTCAAGAGCCGGTATCCCACATGGGCACCTGTTTTAATCCCAGCTGCTCCTCTTCTGATCCAGCTCTCTGCTATGGCCTGGGAAGGCATAGAGGATGGCACAAATCCTTGAGCCCCTTCATCCATGTGAGAGACCCAGAAGATGCTTCTGGCTCCTAGCTTCAGATAGGCATAGCTCTAGCCATTGTGGTCATCTGGGGAGTGAACCAGAAGATAGAAGACCTCTATATATCTACCTCTCGCAGTAACTCTGTCTTTCAAATAAATAAAATAAATCTTTAAAAAATTGAATTTCTCAAATGTGTACACTAAGACTCAAAGAGTTGATCAAATATTTCGCCAGATGCAAGATTCAGTAGGACAAAAACTTTTCAGTCTTTGAGATTGTGCTTCAGAATAAAATTTTTTTCTACAGATAACATTATCCCTTTATAAAACTTATATTTATTTTGTGTTAAATGTGTCAATAATTTAATGTAACAACATGGCACTATATATAATGTATCTAAAATAATTAGCAAAAGCATCTTTATTTATACTTATTATTTGTTTTCTAAATTAAAATTCATTTTCTTGCCTAAGTTTATACTTGTATGTGTGTAATTTTAAAGAAGCAACCCTTTACATTTTATACATTCAAAACCACATACATCTGTGTAAGCCTCTTCCTGCCATGATTTTTACTGGTCCTGCCTTGATACAAAATGGCTTTAAAAATGAATTAAAGTATTATTTGTCCCGATTATTGACCATTTTAGCTCCTACAGATCAGAGAACTGACAGTACATTTCTGTCATTTCAATTACTATAATGTTCTCTAGGTCTTGAAATGGCAGTTTCTTTTGGTGATATACCATTTTCTTATTCATTCAAATGCTGAGACACACCTCTATCTTTTGGATATTGTTCATAATACTACAAAAAATATTAACATATTGATTTCAATACCCTAAAATATATACCCAGAGATAAGATTGCTGGATCATGTGGAACTTTGGTTTGAGAATGTATCTTGACAGTTCATGTAGTGGATGGTTTTTTGTAGGGCCTGGTGTTGCTGTAGTGAAATCTTTTAGGGGCCAGTGCTGTGGCGCAGTAGGTTAATGCCCTGGCCTGAAGCGCCGACATCCCATATGGGCACCAGTTCTAGTCCTGGATGCTCCTCTTCCTGTCTAGCTCTCTGCTGTGGCCTGGGATTGTAGTAGAGGATTGCCCAAGTCCTTGGGCCTCAGCACCCACGTGGGAGACCCGGAGGAAGCTCCTGATTCCTGCCTTCGGATTGGCCCAGCCGTTGCAACCATCTGGGGAGTGAACCAACAGATAGAAGACCTCTCTCTCTGTCTCTACCTCTCTCTGTAACTCTGTCTTTCAAATAAATAAAATAAATCTTTGGGAAAAAAAGAAATCTTTTAGAGGTAGATCCTAGAGTTAGGTGATTAGGTTCTTTTCCTTTGGAAAATATCATTGCCCATCTCTTACAGTGAGTTCTTACAAGAGCATACTATTATAAAATGAGGGGACCCCACATGATTGGCCTCTTTGGAACATAGCCACTCCCATTTCCATTTTTCTGCCAAGCTGCAACACAGAAAGGGGAGCCATCATAAGGGGATAACTTGTTGATGCTATCAAAACTAAGAAATTAAAAATGTGCAAATTATTAGACATTAACTATAAAACATACAAACTGCTTAGGGAGGTACTGCTGTACATTGATTCATAGTACATGTTTGCTGTCATGACTGATTACCAAAGTACTTTCATTCATGGGCGCATATTACACTTTCCTACTGTGTGCCAGATTCTATTCTAGGTGCTCAGGTCAGAACAATAAGGAAAATAGACATAAGTATATACTTTCATGGGCTTTCACCTTAGTTTATGGAGACAAAGATAAATAATCTACAAAAATGAATACAATATATGACATGCTTGATAGTATGTTCCACTGAAAATATAAATTTATATACTTAGTAAATACTCATGAATCATTGCTGATTGAGCAGGGTTCTACCCTCTAATCATTTCTCAAACATTTCATCCATATAAGTGCTCTCTTCTAATTGGATTAACAATGTCTACACACTTAAATTACTTGAGGTTATTTTATTTCCTACAGTTATTTTTTTTCCTACTATGATCTCTGGGATAATATCATCTGGGGGGGCAGGCCTATTTGGGCATGCAGTGCTACTGGAGAGTTTCAAGCAGTAGAGATCTTTCTTGAAGTAATCCTATGAAATGAAAAAAAGAGGACACCTCGGGCAGCCTGAAACAGGTGTATTATGTCTCTTCTGCAGTGGAAAGAATAATCAGAGAATAGAAAGCTGATTACCAGAGGTTGTCAGGGGCGTGAGGTATGAAGTGGGATACAGAAAATGTTGATTGAAGGGCAATAATTCCACCAAGACAAAAATGAGTGAATAATTGCACTGCTTGGTGATCACAGTTAATAATATATTATGTATTTTCAAATTGCTGAAAGAATTTTTTTAAGGGTGGGCACTTGGCCTAGTGGCAAGATCCTGGTTATGTTCTTGGTTAGGATCCTACATTCCTTATCAAAGTTCCCAGATGAGAGTCTTGTATCTGGTCCTGATTTCTGCTTCTCACTAACAAAATATGAAATGCAACAGCTGAGGGATCAGATAACTTGGCACGTCCCACTCATGCAGAATACCTGGATTAAGTTAATGGTCTTTAGAACATACATTAATTTCATAACATTGGATAGAGAAAGTGTCTTTTAGCAGATATAAAACTAGTAACTATAAATAAGAGATTAATTAGTTATATTGCATTCAAGTTAAGTTTTTCTGCTTGTTTCCCATTTTATTAGCCTTAGGTTTCCTGCGCTGAGAGAACAGGTGCAAATGATGGAGGAGAGCCAGCAGCTCTACTCAGTGAACTTGGCTGTGGAGAACTAGCTGGTCTGGTTCCACAGCAGTATCCATCTGTGGTAAACAAGTACATCCTCCCTGATTCAGATATATCTGAGAAGGACAGGCCTTATGCAAATCAAATGGATAATGGGTCCAGAGTGGATCAAGGAGGACACATGAGAAGTCCACCAGAAAGAACCCAAGAATCTGAGATTACTGCCCATATGGGAATCGATTATTGAGAAGATAAATGCCACCAACCACTTTAAAATTAGTGAGTGCTGGATTCATAAAGGGGACCACAGACTTAGCAGCTCTAATCAGGTTAAATGCTCATCTTTGAATAAGTCAGAACAAAGGGTTGCTGGGTATCAGAGAAACAGGAAATTTGTCATTTGATAAACTATAATTCCTCTATTTCTGTATGTGTGAAATAGAAACCCTGTGAGTGCAATTCGGAGAGGAGACTGAGGGACAGGCGTCAGAACAAATCAACATAGGATACTGGGGTCCACATATAAAAAAATTATTTGAGCAGGACAGTGCAAACTGTGGACCATTGTGCTGCTGAAATGCACTTGCCCTGGGGTAGAGGAAGCAGAGGAAAGGCAGCCTGTGTTCTACTACCAACGCAGAAGCCCTGGCACAGGGATATGCAGGTTCTGTATTGTTTCACTGAGACTCTGACACCAAAAGAGAACTGAAGTTGACATTGGATGTCTCTAAGAGCAATGGGGATAGCTTGAAATATCAGATGTACTTGTACTTGTTCAGAAGAAGAGGTTACTGTATTACTTGTGTCTGTTGACAAGGACTGAGAGCAGACAACCTGCCCAGACATGCCTGCCTTGGAGAAATGAGTCCACAGTTAAGAAGAATGGGACCCAGCTGCTCTCCTCCACTGTCTTCCAGAAACCAGGAAAGTTCACTGTTCCCTGAGGTGGCTCCTATTTTCAGTGGTTCCGAGGCCAGGGATGTCCTGTTTCTAAAGTTGAAATGACAGTTATGGGCCTGCAGGGAGTTGAGCTGATGCCATTCCTTCCCTATAACCACATCTTGGGTATTCATCCCATAATGGATTCACATCAGAGGCTTATCTGGGTGAGTATCTTTCTATTTCATGCACAGAGTGAGTTCCTAGAGTAAGTGGATCCTAGGCTGGAGCAGGATTGGTCTCAGTGACAAGTTAGGAGGATTTTGTGCTTGTGATATCAGTCTTAGCTATTACTCCACTGTTAACATTACGTGTTTCTAGACATGAAATGATAAACTTCATGAATTATGGAAGGTTATGAATGAATAGGTTTGCAATAGTATATTTATGATTTTTGATGTACTTGCATTGGTTTTTATCTGGTTTCCCTATTCTAATATATTTCTCAATTTAACATACGTCTTTTTCAAGTAAATTTGTTCAGGCAAGACATAACAAGCCTGAACTAATTCAATATGTCTAAGTGATATTTCTTTCTGTCAATTTTGGAAATTTTTAAAGATATTTCAGAAAATTTGAGGACTGTTTCACCTCATGACCCCATAAGCAATGCAATATTCTTAATATTAAACAAAAATGAGTTTAACAGGTGGCCATGAAATTTTTTTCCACTAAACTGATTGCTGATAACATATTTTCTGTTTATCAGAGTGATGCACAAGAAGGCAAGTTATTAGCTTTTAAAAACACGGTTTTATCCCTCCCTGGTGTGTACTTGATTCTGATGGTTTAAAAAATACATTCTCATGGAGCACATTTGCATATCCCCAAAATTACAGCATATAATTTTTTTCTATTTTTTTCTTTGTAAGATTTATGTAGAGAAACAGGTGGGAGAGAGAGCGAGAGCGAGAGAGAGAGAGAGCTTCCATCCACTGGTTCATTCCCCACATGGCTGCAATGGCCAGGGGTGGGCCAATCCAAAGCCAGGAGCCAAGAACTTATTCTGGGTCTCCCACATGGTTAGCAGGGGCCCAAACACTTGGGCCATTTTCTGCTACTTTCTCAGGTACATTAGCATGGAGATCAGAATTGAAGCAGCTGGGATCCGAACCTTCACTCACTTAGGATGCTAATGCCACGGCAGTGTCTCTGTGCACTCCTGCCCCAGCATATGGTTTCTTATTGTTTTGCCCTGCTATGATTTTTGTCTCCTAAATCTCTAATGACACATTTGTTACCTATGCTTTTTCTTTCTTTTTTTTAAAAAAATATTTATTTTATTTATGTGAAAGAGTTACAGAGAGAGGTAGAGACAGAAAGAGAGGTTTTCCATCCACTGGTTCACTCCCTACATGGCCACAATGGCCAGAGCTGTGCTGATTCTAAGTTAAGAGACAGAAGCTTCCTCTAGGCCTTCCACGTTGGTGCAGGGCCCAAGGACATGGGCCATCTTCTACTGCCTTCCCAGGCCATAGAAGAGGAGCAGCCAGCACTAGAACCAGTGCCCATATGGGATGTCGGTGCTTCAGGCCAGGGCATTAACCCTCTGCGCCACAGTGCTGGACCCTACCTATGGTTTTTCTTAGGCATTGAAAATTCTATGTTTGTGATTATGCATATACTCATCATTAACTTTCTGCTTTTAGATCCACCAGCGTTAGATCCATCCATTCAGTTTCCAAGGAATAGGTGACACATTGCAGTCAGTCAATGCGGTTGGAAGAATGCACTGTTGATTCTTCTGGAATGCGTCCATTTTATAAAAAAAAGTACTTTTATGGAGCTAATCATGGTGGAAAGGTGTTTGAATCTGTCACCTAATTCATTCCCAGCAATGAACACTATCAATCTACTCCACTACATCGGTTCTTTTGAAATTCTCATCAGTGATGCCAGTGATGTCAGAGGTTTTAAAATGCTACTCAGTGAATATTGTAGAACTTATGATGTAGATAACACTGATGTTTAACAGAATAAGAAAGAGTATATTTTATCATATATACTCTGCTTAAATCTATGAGATTGCAAATATCACTATACATTTATCCATAAAATAACATTTTAATTCATCAGCCATAACCACATTTTAATAATTGATATTGTGATAAAAATGAGAAGTGATGCTTTATGAAAATTATCTTTCTTGAGGATATCATTGTGGTGGAGAGGATTAAGCTGACACTTGGCACACTTGGATCCCACATCAGAGTGCTGTTTCAAGTCCCAGGTATACCATGCATCTGATCCATCTTCCTCTTGCTGCTATGCACCTAGGAAGCAGCACATGATGGCTCAAGTACTGGGACCTTGATACATACAAGAAGATCTAAATGGAGTTCCTCAGTCCTATCTTTGGCCAGGCCCAGTCCCAGCATTTGTGGGCAGTTTGGGCAGTAAACCAGTGGATGGAAGATTTCTCTCTCTCTCTCTCTCTCTCTCTCTCTCTCTGTCACTGCATGTGTTTCAGTCTCTCTGCCTTTTGAGTAAATATTTTCAAAGAATACTGTGTGTAAAAATAGCACTTGAGTTTGTGTAGATGTCTTCTCTTTGTCATTATACAGCTTCTGCTTTATGTGCATGTCTAATCTAATACCAGAGATTTCAACAGTCTTTTAATTCCTGGTCCATTTAATTGTGCTATTTTCCTCACCACAAGCAGTGATTACATAAACATTTTGGAGTATAAGGTGAAAGCCAGAATAAAGAGGGTGAATGTTGTCCATGCTTTCTGTCTTCTGAGATTGCTCAGGGGATTCATTCTCAGCCCCAGTAACCCCAGGTTGTCACTTCTTACTGTGAGAACTGAGATGTACATTCAGATTTTAAAGTGTTTACTTTGTTCAAAAATTATATAAAACATATTATTTTTTAAAAATTATATTTAAGGTACTCAAATTTCATGTATTTGCTATATACAGATTCAGGAACATAGTGATACTTTCCACCCTACATGCCCTCCCACCCACACTCTCATTCTTCTTCCACCACCCTCTTCTATTCCCATTCTTATTTTTTACAAGATCTACTTTCAATTAACTTTTTACTCATAAGATTAATCCTACCCTAAGTAAAGATTCCAACAACTAGTATAAATTAAAAAAAATATTCTTCCACCATCCAGACAAGGGCTGTAAACAATCATTGAATCATAAGGGGTCACTTTTACTCCTTTAGAATGGAGAAAATATGGTATGGTATTTTTGGGACTGGCTTATTTCACTAATATAATGCTTTCCAGTTACATCCATCTTACTCTGACCAATTATAGGTGACCATGCTCAAACTTCCTTCTATTCCATTTCTCACAGGTCAGTAACATATTATTGCAAATTCAGTGATCCTTCCATGATTGGCCTGTCAGATTACTTGCATAAAATGTGACACAAAACTAAATTTAACATTCAAATAAATAATAAATGTATTTGGGGATTTGTATATATGATACAAACTTCTTACTATTGAAATTTAGAGAAGTTTTCAAAAATTATGTAAATAATTATACTTCATCTATTAATGAACATCAACAGTAACCACATTTTTTCTCAGTCCTCATTTTACCAACAGCCTCATTGGAAACAGAGAACAGTTGATGATCTATAAGATCAAATCTGTTTCAATCTATGGTGGGCATCTACAGAGCAAGGGACCTGAGTTAGGGAGAATCAGCCAAATATCACTGTGGTCAGAGAAGAAAATATTGAAGTCATTACCTACTCTCTTTCATGTATTGTTTCATCTCTTTTACTAAATTGCTCATAATTTGTGCAATAAATATGTTATATACAAATAGAGCTAAAATAATTGCATAGATTTTATTCCATGCTTCAATATACTCTTGAAATTGCATTGTTATGCTCAAATATGGAGATAGTCAATCCTTCAGTCAACATGATCCTAAGGCTTTCTTGGTTCCATATTTTACTGAGGGTAAAGACACATGTTTATGGAGCAATAAGTTACTCAGTTCTGATACAGAAATGTTTCAAAAAATCATTTGATCAACTTGAATTATGTCCTTTGTTGTCTCATGTATGTCATGAGTTGTAGAGGAATTTTCTTCTTTAGCAATTCATTTCTGAGTATGCTTGCACCATGTGTATGAGAGAGAGGAGAGCATATGTATAAAGAAAATTATTCAAAAACTTAAAGAAAAATGAATTCAAATAATTTTATTTTCTTGCAACAATTTTTGAAATCCACAAATGGAAGAGTCTTCAATGGACTCAGAAAATGGATGTAATGCAAAGATTCACTTGCTGTAGAGAGTGGTACAGAAGATTTACAATCAAGAATTTCTATAAAATATTCTTGGTTTGTTAACAATAAGTGGGTAAAATAACATGATTTGTGATGATTTTCATGACAAAAAGAAAGAATACTGGTGACAAGTTTTCGGGTTTTTGTTGTTGTTTTTCAGGTATATAAAATGCTTCCTGTGTGCTCTTAAGGTGAACAAAATTTCCACTTATGTTATCATTAAAAAATTTGTATTTTTTCCAAGCTGGTATTGGAATCTTAGCCAATGCCTTCCTCCTTCTCTTCCACATCTTCACAATTCAGAATCATAGGCCTAAGCCCAATGATGTAACCACCTGTCACTTGGCTTTTGTCCACATAGTGATGCTATTCGCTACACTGGATATTTTATCTACAAACATGTTCAAGTCACTGAATTTTCCCAATGACTTAAAATGTAAGTCTTCCTTCTATTTGGTCAGGGTGATGAGAGGTCTCTCCATCTGTACCACCTGCCTCCTGAGCATCATCCAGGTCATCACCATCAGCCCCAGCACCTTCTACATATCAAGATTTAAACATAAACTCACCAAGTATATTTTCCATGCTTTCCTCTGTGTTTGGTCCCTCAACTTATCTTCTAATAGCAACATGATCATCTACACTGTAGCTCATTCCAACATGACCAATATACTCAGTATCAATAAGTATTGCTCAATTTCTTCAATGAATCCCATAATCTTGAAAATATTTTTCACACTTGCATTGTCCCAGAACATCTTCTTTGTAGGACTCATGCTGCTCTCCAGTGCATACATGGTGATTTTCTTATCTAGCCATCAGAGGAAGTCTGAATACCTTCACAGAATGAGCATGTTCCCAAGAACTTCTCCAGCAAAAAGGGCCACCCAGACTGTTCTGTTGCTGGTGAGTTTCTTTATGATCGTGTACTGTTTGGATATCATCATCTCATCTTCCTCAGCCATTTTGGGGAAATATAATCCAGTTGTCCTGGATGTCCAGAGACTTGTGGGAAATATCTATGCCACTGTCAGTCCTTTGGTATTTATTAGTTCTGATAAAAGAATAACTGGAATTCTGTGAAATATGATAGATATGACATCGATTTTAACAAATCAACAAATTTTAACAAATTTTAAATCATAAATTCCAACATCTGTTAAACGTTTTAAAAATCCAAGAACTTAAACCTAATTTTAGTAAGTAGAGTTGTACTTGTATTTTTAAATTGCATCTAAATCCTTTTTTTTTTAAATTCAACACTGCTAAAGTTCAAAGTCACTGCTTAGTTCAGTGGTCTCCATGTATTGAAGTTTCTTTCTCTTACACTTTCCTAACATAATTCAGGAAAATATTTTTCAATTTCTTTTTGGAGTTTGAACCTAATGAAGCTCCTTTGGTACCTGATCCTGAAGCCATTTTATTTAAGAATTCAACAAATGATATCCTTATTACAGAAAGGAATCTAAATTTACCTTTATTTATTGAAGGCATATTAGCAAAGCATCACATTTACCTGTAATGACTGTTTCTCTATGATCTGTTAATAGTTATTTCTGTTTGGACATTATATAAACTGGGAATTTTGCTCTTGTCTTTGTAGATTATCATCCTTCTTTGCTCACTTGTGTCTTTTCTTCCTCTTTGAAGTTACAAAGTACAGCTATTACTGAAGTTTTTATTAAACTTTCAATTTTTGACACAATAAAATCCTGAATTCATGGATGTGTGTTTTAGGTTAATTTAGGAAATTGACATGATTAAAATAACTAAAATATTGTTTTTTGTTTCTTTTGTATAATTCAGAGAAACAATAGAATATTTAATTCCTTCTCATTCTAACCCTTGTATATGTGGAATTATATTCTGCTATTGATTTTATCTATTTACTGTGCTCGGCAGCTCTAACTGTGCTCAATATGACAGTTCAGTAGCCTTTTCCTCTACTCAATCTATTGTTTAACATGTTAAACTATACCAAGTAGGTTTACTATATTTACAGTTATTTATTTGCTGCTTCCAAATATGCATTTGATACATATATTTCCTTGTTACCATCATGTTTTTTGTGATTCCCCCATCTCCATTGTATTGACTTATATATATTTTTTGTTTTTATAAAGCTTTTATTTAAAGAATATAAATTTCCAAACTACAGGTTATGGATTACAATGGCTCCCCCCCCCATAACTTCCCTCCCACCTGCTACCCTCCCCTTTCCCGCTCCCTCTCCCCTTCCATTCACATCAAGATTCATTTTCAATTCTCTT
>CM027394.1:65668435-65698716 GCA_015711505.1 Sylvilagus bachmani | reverse complement strand
AAGATCTACTTTCATCAGAGGCAGCCTCACCTTACTCTAAACAGCACTCTAGTTTTAGTAATTTTGGTATTTTGATTCTGGATTCTACGTGTGTCTGGATTCTACGTGTGTCTCTTTTGTTGAATCACTATTTCCTGTGTCTCATAACTCCTTTTTGCTTACTCCCATATTTTCCTAGGATATGTCTTAGAATAAATTCATCAAGAAAGACTCACGATTTACTGACGTCTGAACATCTAGTGGTTTCTTCATGCTTCCTAATTCCCTGCTTTTGAAGCACAATTTCTATAGAAGTTTACCACACATTTCCTACCATTTTATGTGAGTTTATTGGGAGCACTAAAATTGAATTTTATTTCACAGATACAGATTTGGAGAGGGATAAGTTCTAGGACCTATAATCCTGTAAGTTCATCAGAAAGACTCATTCAACTTGAACCCCTAATTGTTCATGTCTCCCCCACTTTTAAAGTTAACTTAATCTCTCAAAGTTCCCAAACAATTACGGCATCTGTTCAAAGTTTAGTCTTTTCAGTTCCTTTAGACAATATAAAAGGAATTAAATTCTAATTCCTCATGAAAGCCATTTTGAATTAAAACCAGTTACTCTTCAGAAAGGGGTTTGTAATTTATATGGTCACTAGAAGGATTTGATTTATCGTTATTTGCTAAGTCTAGCGTTTAAGGATAAAATTGTTCTCCACCTCCTAACTTAAAAGATGTATACTGAAATAACTTGTTCTTTATATTATCCATTTTAATATACATGTTATTGATATGTTTTAGCCATTTTTTGTCTTTTGCTAATGCATATAAATGTGTGCATGTATGTATGTATATATATATATACACACACACCCATACATATCTAAGGATACTTCAAGATATCTATGAGAAAATGGAATTAAAAGATATTACAGGCAGACCTTGTAGCATAAGTTCATTCACCACTAGGGACACCTGCTGTCATACTAGAGTGCTGGTTCAAGTCCTGCTTACTTTAATTCTGATTCTGCTCCCGGTTAATGAATCTTGTAAGGGAGAAAATGATACCAACAACTTGTGCCCCTGTGGCCCAAGTAAGAGACTGATATGATGTTCCTTGCTCCGGGCTTTGGCCTGGACTAGCCCTAGCTCTTGGGGAGTTGAACCACAGAATGGAAGATCTCTTTCTCCATTTTTCTCTCTTCTCTATCTTTACATTTCATGTAATTGAAAAAAAAACTTTTTAAAAAGATAAGTTTATTCTTTTTTTTTTTGACAGGCAGAGTGGACAGTGAGAGAGAGAGACAGAGAGAAAGATCTTCCTTTTGTCGTTGGTTCACCCTCCAATGGCCGCCGCGGCTGGCGTGCTGCCACCGGCGCACCGCGCTCATCCGATGGCAGGAGCCAGGTGCCAGGTGCTTTTCCTGGTCTCCCATGGGGTGCAGGGACCAAGCATTTGGGCCATCCTCCACTGCACTCCCAGGCCACAGCAGAGAGCTGGCCTGGAAGAGGGGCAACTGGGACAGAATCCGGCGCCCCGACCGGGACTAGAACCCGGTGTGCCGGCACCGCAAGGCAGAGGATTAGCCTGTTGAGCCACGGCGCCGGCCAAGTTTATTCTTATTCAAGATAAATTTGAAGTCTATTCATAGTTTATTCATTATATGCACTTTCTAAAACTTTTTAATCTATACATATACACATGCACTTATCCAAATTTTAGGCATTTTTAAAATGAAGAGTATGTCATTCAACTATGTAAATTAAATGTTCTTAGTGATATGCAGAGAAATTAGTAATGTAAAACAATTGCTTAAAATGTCATTACATTTTAAAGCATACACTATGAAATGAGTGAAATATCTCATATATCAACTGTTTTTACTCATGGGGTGACTAAAATAAGTTTATTCAATCTATTTATATTTAGTTGGTACATTAAGTAATAATCTTTAAAAATCTTATTGAAATAAAATGATTAAAATTATAAGTTAATGCATACATTTCAAATAATACCTAAATATTTAATAGACTAATAGTTTTGTGAGATTAGAGTTGAAGTAAACATTAATTAATGGAAAATATAAAGGCATATAAACATATTGGAATTTAAAATAATTAAACTTGCTGGTCTGAAAACAAAAATGTAAATTAAAAATAATTTTGTTTTTGAAAAGGTTTTTTCCCTACTAAATTTACATTAAGATAATTAACCTTTCACACTAATGAAAAGGTTAGTTTTCAAATATTTATCCTGAAGAAGCTGAAAGTAAGAAATTTATATGGTTACTCATGTATTTGTCTAAGGATAAATTCTTGGTTCTCTTGATTATAAGGTAGCTATATATACTGCATTTGTTTTAGAGTTCTAAAAGACAATTTCAAAATAAAATCTATGTTTTTCTGCCCAAGACTTATCAAAAATAACATTTTTTCCTGTTTTATGAAAAAAAGTATAGACACTGCTGACCAATTAAAATGTTTCATTTAAATATGGGAAAACTCTTAGGTACATTAAAACTTATCAATTACTTGGAATGAAGAAGTTGGGAATAATCCACATAAGGTGAATAACACAATGGAAAAACACAAAGAAACAAACACAAAAAACCTTATACTCTGAGGCTTGGAGGAGCTCATGCACCCATCACCCAGGCTGCTGAAGGACAGATTCCTTCCAAAATGAAACAACACTACTTACAGACTTTCCTTACACTGCTACAAAGAACATTAAAAAGCCATCTAGAATGTCTGGAGTGGACTTCAAACACTCAATTCTCCAAGTAGGCACACAACTAACCAAAATTTTGATTTGATTTGCCCATTAATTTTCTTAAGCTTTAATTGATTTGTAAGTCGGGGTGACAGAGAAAGAGGGAAAGACAGAGATCTTTAATATTCTGTCATTCACTCCCCAAATGGCCATAATGACTGGGGATGGGCCAGGCTGAAGCTAGGAGCCTGCAGCTCCATCCAGGTCTCCCATGTGGGTGGCAAGGGCCCAAATATTTGCCCATCCATCACTGCTTTACTCAGTACATGAGCAAAGAACTGGATTGGAAGCAGTGCGTCCTGGATGTGAACTGGTACTGGTATGGGACACCAGAAGGCAGCAGCTTATCCTGCTGCACCACAACACCAGCCCCATCCATATTTCCTTATGGTACTAGTTCTACACTAATATCCTATGACTAAACCAAAACACATTATATGCTAAGTGTATTTCCCAGTGATTTCCCCCACTATGTTTATGAAAATAAACATTATTTACATATCTTCACATAAAATTCCAGAATTTTAATAAGTTTTGCATGGAAACAAAGTCAATGGATAGTATGTCATGCTTCAAGAATTCCAAAAATTGTATACATTTTTCTAGACGCACACAGGTTCTATTGTCAAGAAAATTTTCTCAAGTATCTTTAAATTGTTGAAGAGATCGAAATACACAAAATTATTCATTGCTATTTGTCTATTATTTTTAATTTCTGTAGAATGCCCATCAAATATTTTTTGCATTAACTAAAAGCTTAATTCTCACTGTATTATTCTCAATTTCTAACCTATCACAGGATACATGGAAGTACTCAATTAGGATTTGTTAAATGTTTGACTCAAAACCTATAAAATAATTATACAGATTTGGAGGCTAGAACATGTACAGATCACCTCAGTTGAATCAGATCCCTGAGGCAGTATGTACAAGTTGATAGATGTATCATTTGTCTAGTATCCTCTGCAAATAGAATTGTTAAAATTATAAAACATAACTGAGGGTCCAGCATTGAGATGCAGTGGGTAAAGTCACAGCCTGTGACACTTGCATCCCATATGGGTGTCAGCTTGAGTCCTGCCTTTTCCACTCGCAATCCAGCTCCATGTTAATGGCCTGGGGAAACCTTCAGAAGATGGACCCAATGTTGGGGCCCATGTAAGAAACCTGGAAGAAGCTCCTGGCTACTTTATGAAAGATTGAGCTTTGGTCTGGCCCAGCACTGGCTGTTGCAGCCATCTGGAGAGTGAACCAGTATGTGGAAGACATCCTCTTTCTCTCTCTCACTCTCTCTCTCCCATTCTCGCTCTCACTTTCATATACATAAATCAATCTTAAAATAAAAATAAATTTTTAAAAACATACATGAAAGTTTAAAATGCCCATGGCACTGCTACCATAAAGAAATATTTGCAGGAATCTACATGTTCACTTGATTGACTTCTTCCTTTAAATTCAGCAGAGCTTCAATATAACACATCTAATATATTGTAGTTTGCAATTTAAAGTGGTGTGCTGCTAAATCAACTCTATAAAGAAGGGGAGGAGGGGACTCTGTAACATTTGCCAATGTAATTGCTCCAACCAAGGCTGATTTGCAACTCTGTGATGGCATAGAATACAAAATATAGAAGAAATTAACATGGTGAGATCAATCCATATGGTACTAATTGGCCATGGTTCCAAGTATGGAATTTGTAATCTCGTGTGTGTCTGTGCGTTTGTGTGTCTAACATATATATGCATATTTACAAGTATTTGTGTGTATTTTTTGTATTTGTGTATAATACATAAATATATGTATATTTATGTATATTTGTGAGAAAGTAAGCACTCCCACTTCCTGGTTCATTCTCCAAATACATGAAAAGCTGGGAGCCAGGAACACAATCCAGGTTGAACCCAAGCGTGATCCCATTACTTGAGCCATCTCTGCTGCCCACCAGGGTCTGCATTAGCAGGAAGCTGGAGTCAGGGGCCAGAGGAGGATATCAAACCAAGACTTTCCACTATGGGATGTCTTAAACAACATCTTAACTGGTAGTCCAGATATCTACCTGGCACTTATAAAATCATTTTATCTGCTAGTAACATACCAACTCCATGTTACTTATGGTTGCTATGTGATAGCATATCTTTATAAGTTCTTTTTTATTTGAATTTGCTTATATCTTAGAATATCTAGGGGGGTGGGTGCTGCAGAATAGCAGGATAAGCCTCTACCTGCAGTGTTGGTATCCCATAAGGGTGCTGGTTCAGGTCCTGAATATTCCTCGTCTGATCCAGCTCTCTGCTCATGGCTTGGGAAAGCAGTAGAAGATGGCCCAAGTGCTTGGTCTCTTGCACTTGTGTGAGAGACCTGGAAGAAGATCCAGGCTCCTGGCTTCATATCAGCCCAGCTTTGGTCACTGTGGCACTTTGGGGAATGATCCAGCAGATGGAAGACTTTTCTCTCTGTCTCTCCTTCTGTGTATAACTCTAGCTCTCAAATAAGTAAATAAATAAACTCTTTAAAAAAGAAAAGAATATTTAACATGTTTCTTAAAGAATACAATTGTATACTGTTTTTATTCATTTTATCTCTGACATATCACGATATAATTAATTTACATGTAATTTTTAAATTTAATAAATTATTGTAGTCTAATTAAAATAATCTGTAGTATTCTGCAATTTGAGTATACTGACATATTTGTCCAAACATCAACATAATCTAGTTTAGAAGTGCTCAGCACCTTCGTAAGAACCTCCATACACTTCATCTATCACACCTAAGTCTCAATCCTAGTAATAACCACTAAACCACATGTGTCTCTATGAATATTTCACATATATTCAACTCAACTCCTTCACTTAGTATAATGCTTTCTTTTAAAAATCACTTTATTAAAAATACAACTGCCATGTCAAATATATTATGCTTAATTTTTATAGATCCACCATACTCTTTTCCAAAGTGGCTGTACCTATTTATATTCCCACCAAATGTGTGCAAGTGTTCTCTTTTATCCACATACTCACCATTGCTTGTTATCTCTCCTTTTTTAGTAATAGCCAATCTATTGGAGTGAATGAATTGAGTATTTTAGAAGAGAATAGAAACGTGTTTTGCCATTAGAAGGGGCCTTGTGTAAAAATAAGTGCAGCAAAGGCTTAAAAAACAGAAACAGAATTATAATTTGACCCAGCAGTTTCACTCCCGGGTATATATTCAAACAATTGAATCAGTATTTTGAAGAAACATCTTCCCTCCTGTGTTTATTTCTACATTATCAACAATAGCCATGATGTGGAATCACAACAGGTGTTTATCAAAAGATGAATGAATCAAATTGTGTGGTACATATTCATATGGGATTTAATTCAACCTTTAACATGATAATTCTGTTCTTTGCAATGAAATGTTTTACTGGAGGACATTATGCTACGTTAAGTAACCAGCTATAAAAGTCATTTATATGTGGAATTTTAAAAAGTCACGCTGAAAGCGAGCAGAAAGATGGTTGCCAGATGCTGGGGTGATGAGGCAAGGTGGGAAAATGAATATATTGACTAAAGGAAAGAAAATGTCAGTTAGACTGAAGGTACAGTTTTGCTCTCTACAGATGACTACAATTAACAGTGTAATGTGTTTTAAAGTTACTGAAAAATAATTTTCAACCTACTCACCACAAAAAAATTATACTTTGGTGAGGTAACGGATGTTAGTTACCTTAGGTCTTTCTGCAGTGTTTAAAAAGACCAGAAGTTACATCAGCCAAAGGACTATACACAATTGTTCTTTGTCAAAAATAAAGAGAAAATAACATCAGTGCCATGGTTGACAGTATCCTTCATCATGCAAAACCTCATGGCTCTTACACTCCTCTCTCTAGCCAGTATTCCCTGCTTTCTGCTCACTTGCTCTGGTTACTATTCATGCCTACACATTACCACCTTCAGGGCAACTTCTAGGCTTTCATCGGTTTTTCCCTCTCTTGTAGAGCTTTCTATGAGTCCTCACTGCTCCATGTCTTCCTCAGAGCCTTCACCCCTGACTACTCCTGGAGAGAGGGTTTCCATTCTCATACTTATCTATCACTACCTGTCAATGTTTATTTTTTTCTATCATTCTTATACTCCTGATATGCTAAGTCTTTTAAGCTTATTATTGACTATCAACATTTCCTCTTTAAAATATTATCTCCATGCCAAGGAGTTTTATTCCAATATTTGTTGCTCTCCCCAAGACCAGTTTTATCAATTTGAGGAAAATGGTTTATTATATTATCTCTGTCATTGATCTTGTGTGTCTTTTTCCAGTTGCTTAAAGTGCTCACTTGGAGCCAGCATTATGAACAACACGATGAGTCACAGACAATTCAGCTTACCAAGAATCACTCAAAAGAAGTGTGTATTGCGGTGCCATGGGTTAAGCTGCCACCTAGGATGCCATAATACCATAAGGGCACCGATTTGTTTCTCAACTGCTCCACCTCTGATCCAGGTCCTTGCTAATGTGTCTGGTAAAGCAGCAGATGACTGCTCAAGTGCTTGGACCCCAGCACCCAAGTGGAAGACCTCGATGAATCTCTAGACTACTGGCTTCAGCATGGCTCAGAATTGGCTGCTGAAACATTTTGGGTAAGTGAAGCAGTGAATGGAAAATTCAAATTCATTCTCTCTCTCTCTCTCTCTCTCTCTCTCTCTCTGTCCATTCTCCCTTCTCCTTCTCTAACTTGCCTTTCAAATAAATATGTAAGTCTTAAGAAATAAACTGTTCTTTGGCAGCTTTTCTTCTACCATGTCTACTCACAACTTTTGTTTACTGCCTAACTAGGAGAATACATTTATGACATAATCTTCAATTTGTACCATAATATATCATATCTGAAACAAAATACACCAATTTCCTGAAACCCAGTACAGTGATGTGGGAAAGAATCCCTTAATTCTTTTCACCATTTCTTTCACTAAGCAGTGCCTGTTCATGAATGAGAGACAGATGAGGGGCAACCATGAGGATTTACACCAAATTGCCCAAAATAATTTCTTCTTGGACAAAGGTTCTCACAAGAGTATTCTTCTAGTGAGCAAGAACCTCAATATCAGCAATCATTTTAAAAGTATTTACCAGTTATTACATTAAAATATAACTATTAAACAGAAGAAACTTATCTTCTAGCATTTTGTTTAATAGAAGCACTAAAGAGATCTACTATCATATTTTTTCAACAAGTACCTAGGAAAAACAGCTGCATCAATAATGATTTATGACTATTGGGAAAACATCTCTAGGAAAAGAATACTGCTGTTGACTCTCAAGAAACTGTGTTGCATAACTGCATATACTGTCATATTATACAATGTTTAAATAGGTAATTAAATAGAAATCATTCACTTCTAAGTGTAACAAATGATAAGATTTTCTCTTGAAAACTGTGGTTTTGGAATGAAGGCCAATTATTTAATTTTCCATTTTTATTGTGATAAAATACATGTAAGATCAAAGTTACTCTATTACCCAGTTCTAAGTGTGCATTTCATGTGTTAAATATCTACAAATATGAGTTCTCAATGTGGCATTGGATGTTAACCTATCCTCTGCAATGCTGGCATCCCATAAGAGCACCAGCTTAAATCCCAGCTTTTCTTCTGATCCAGATCCCTACTTATGCACCTGGGAAACTAGTAAAAGACAGCCCCGGTAGTTGGCCCCTGCCACCCATGTGTGAAACACTGGTGAAGTTCCTGGCCCCTAGATTTGATGTGGCCCATTCCTGGACATTGTGTCCATCTGCAGAGTAAATCAGTGGATAGAAGATGTCTTTCCTTGACTCACTCTCTTTCTCTCTCTCTCTGTCAGTTTGCCTTTCAAATAAATTTTCATTTAAAAAACTCTAAATAAATATACAATTATAACCACTTTTACATTGTAAAAATAACAACTTAAAAGAATTGCTTGGGGCTGGAATTGCAGGAGAGCAGGTTAGGCCATCACTTGCAATGCTGGCATTCTTTATGAAACTGCCAGTTTTAGTCCTAGCTTCCTAGCATCTCTACTTGCAATTCAGCTCCATGATAATTTATGTTGGGAATTGGAAAATGAACCAAATACCTGGGTGTCTGGCATGTATGTGAGAAACCAGGATGGAGTTCCTGGCTCCTAGCTTTGAGCTGACCCAACACTGGTTGTTGCCACCATTTGGAGAAGTGATCCAGCTAATAAAAGATATCTCTCTCTCTCTCTCTCTCTCTCTCTCTCTCTCTCTCTCTCTCTCTCTCCCCCTCATGCACACTCTCTTTCTCACTGTGCTTTCCAAATGCATAAATGAATCTTTAAAATTCAGGACTGCTTGCAAAATCTACCAAGAGCTTTAAAACTCAATAATAAGAAACCAAATTGCATAACTTAAAATTTGACAAATATATGCATAGATACTTTAACATACAACATATACAGATGAGAAATCAGCATATAGAACATCCTGAATATTAGGAAATTATGAGAAAAAGTAACATATTGAGCATTAAAGAGAAACATTTAAACAGCAACAAGACAGACAACATCATATAGTTTGGTGATTATCCTTAAACAATAAACAAACATGACAATGCAAATGCTGATTTATTACTCGTTAGAACAGTAGAACAAGCACGTTAGCAGAAATTTTAATGTGTCAATAGGTAGCCAACCACAGCATCATCATATCACACAGCATATATTTTCCCAGCTAGTGTGAATCTTATATTCACATAAAATATAACAGGAAATTATATACTGTACTTCATTCACACTAAAATGTGTATGGCACTAAATTTTTACAGTAGTTAACCAGGTAATCAAGTTGTCACAGTAGCAGAAGAGATGAAGACAAATGAGATACGTAGCATGCAGTCATTGGTCATGGAGATACAAGGGAAACCATGAGTTTCAGTCATAGGGGTTTTAGAGGTACAAGGAAGATAATGGCTACTGGTAAATGACCTGAAGTTACACAACTCAGGTAAAGGTCAGAGACTTACCCAAGCCCAGAGATGAAGTCTCTCTGGAGTACTGATGCAGACATGTGATGGAAGATCACAGCTACATGAAGACAGCTTAAAGAACATGAAGATTGACAGATGAAAGCATGGGGAAAACACTCAAGGACAGATGTGCTAGAAACTAAAGGGATGGAACTGCAGATAGCAGTAATAGATACTTTTCAGAGCTTTCATGGATGACAGAGATTTAACAAACGACAACATGCAGGGGCAAACATGGGTCACAGTTTTTTGAGATGGTGACACTGTGGAGAACATACAGGTTTCTGGGACAAAAGCGGACATACATAAAGCCTGGAATGGCTGCAGCCACATAGGAGTGGATCCACTGGAACAGACAGAACCTGCAAATACAGGATTTGGAAATACACCAGGGAATAAAGGAAAGGCAGATAAATCAATGCTTAGAGAAAATGTACACCCTTAGTTGAATATGTTAGAATACTGAAAATCAGTTTTTTTTCAGTTTCCTTCTAAGAAATTAAAAAGAAAAAAGCTAGAAAAATGAAACAAATTTTGGAAAAATGATAAGAGCAGATATTAATGAAATGATTACTGTAACAAAAGTACCACAGAAATAAATAAGAAAAAGTATAAAATATATCTTAATGTATTTAATTAATCAGCTAATAACCAGTTTCAGCAAATGAAAACAATCATTCTTTACATAGCTCACAGAACTTAAGAAGATACAGATAGGAATTTATGACATCCTTACAAACTTGACTACAGAGAGCAAAATTCACATGTTAAAAACCAGCTCCCCGTGGGCCAGCACTGTGGCCTGGTAGGTAAAGTCACTGCCTGCAATGCCAACATCCCATATGAGCGCTGGTTCTAGTCCCATCTGCTCCTCTTCCTATCCAGCTGCGTGCTATGGCCTGCGAAAGCAGTGGAAGATGGCCCAACTCCTTTGGCCTCTGCACTAGTGTGGGAGACCTGGAAGAAGCTTCTGGCTCCTGGCTTCATATCGGCGCAGCTCCAGCCATTGCGGCCATCTGGAGAGTGAACCAGCTGGTGGAAGACTTCTCTCTCTCTCTCTCTCCCTGTCTCTACCTCTTTCTAATACTCTGTCTTTCAAATAAATAAAATAAATCTTAAAAAATAGCTCCCCAAAACATTAATATAACACAAAAATTTTTAAACCATACTATATAAACCAAATAAGTTGAACCAAGCTTTGAAAAACTTGAAAAAAAAAAAACTTAACAAAGTTTCAGCCTCAAATTTAAGGAATGTCCCAAACTTTTAAGGAAAAAATAATCACTTGTTTCCCACAATTGCCTTAACTGTAAACAAATGGAATATTTTAAAAATTATTTTAGGTGCCACAGATGCTGCAACCTGGAGCAGAATTTAAACTATGAATGAAATCAATGGCATCTCTTTCATAGAGATAGACAGATATCCTAATTAAAATATTATATAAATTAAGCTATATATGAAAACCTAATAGACCAATATCAAGATACAATAAAAATGTGAGAGAATTTAACATTCTCAAAAAAATCAAGTAAATCATTCAGGTAGATGAAGAATACAAGAAATTGCATGACTATTTAGATTAAATTACAAAGAATTAATAAAATTCAGCTGACAAAAATAAAATGTTAATAGGACAATTAAAAACAATGATTGCTTAAGCAGATCAAGAGTGTCTAAATGGATGATACAACAAAATACTTAATACAGTATCACTGAGGCTTTTTCCTTGCAAGCCCACCTCAACAAAGTTGCCTCCTCTCACTACCTCACTTTGATATTATTCTGGGGTAGTAGTAAGAGAAATAAAACAATAAAGAAATATAAGGTATAAAAATTAGTCTTTTTAGTAATACAATTGTCAATATATGATAGCATATTATACACAAATATAATCCAACCTAATCCCCAATTGCAACTGATACTTGAATGTAGCAAGACTGCTGGGTAGAAGGCCAATATATAATACCAGTAAGAAACAAAGAGAAAATGTTAAATATAAAAGGAAGACTAGGAAACATAGTTATAAGATAAATCAAAAAATTAAAATATGTAATATCTTTAAGCACTCATAAAAATCAAAATAGAAAATAAAAAACAAAACAGAAAAATGATCTGAGACTATGACAAAAATTGAAGGCCAGCATACATCCAGTAAATAGTAACTAGCTTGAAGCAGGTTACTGCAAGCTCCAGTTCACTGGAGGATGCCTGCAGGAACATGCAGTTGAAACGTTTGCAGCTGCCAGGACAGTCATGGAACTAGAAGAGGCTGCTGAGCCCACGTTTCTCCCTTCATAATCCTCGGAAGTCACCACCCATCCTACAACTCTCCAAACTCATGCTATGGAATATGCTGACTGGCTACAGCTTTGTGACAGCACGAGTGCCCACCAGTTTTTCAACCTCTCCAATCAGGTTCACTGGTGACAAAATGACACAATTGTATCCAGGCTCTGCTGCTGAGAGGCCTGGTTTGGGTAAGCCTCTGTCACTCTGTGAAGAGAAAGCCAGATGCCTCTTAACCTGAGAAATAGTATATGGAAAAAAAAGAAATAGCATATGAAGCCTAGTGTTCTGAAAAGGGGGAAGTGGAGCCAATGTGTGTGATAGAACTAGCCATAGGAAGACCCAGTGATCAATTCTAAAACCCATGGACCTGAATCTAACACTGGGGCAGATCTTCCCTGTGTCCCATGAACCATTTTGGGTGAGAGCTGGATTGGCTGCTGGGACTCCAGGCAACCTATCCTGACCATGCACACAGAGACTTCACCTTAGCCCCAAAGCCTATGGCAGCACTGTACGTACCACTGTCCCACCAGTACCATATTGGATGGAATCAAGGGTGGACCTCATTGCCTTGTTTCTGATGTTAAGAGAAACCATTTCATCTGGCAAATGCTCACACCATTGAGTATGATGTTTGCTGCAGGATAATCATGTGTGTCTGTATCATACTGAGGCAGTTCCCTTCCATCTCAAGTTTTGATGAATGTTAGATTTTATCAAATGTGTTTCTATATTGTCATATGGCTAAGTGTTTTGACTTTTAGTGTATTTTTAGGGATTTAATATTAATTTAATACAAACTGCTTCCCAACAAATCAAATTGCAATGTCTATTGTTTGTAGTGGGTAGATGCAGGTGACAGACAATTAAAGCTTATCAGATATAACTGTTAAATAATAGATACTCTGGATAATGTTAATCATATGCAGACTGTTACCATTCTAAAACACCAGAGAAGGGCTGTGACTATGCTGTAATAAGCCTTAAATGCTAATCAGAAGATATAGTGTTTAGAATACACATTGGTGTGCCGTTTACAGTGATTCACATAATGAAAACCCATATTATTCTATGGGAAATTGCTGTGTTCCCCTCTGTATGACTTACATTCAAATAAATTTCAAATTAATTTCTCAGGATAATCTATGAGATTAGTTATTGGTGATTTTGATGAGTCAATTTCTAGGTTATATAATCTTCTAAAACTTCTGAAAGTCTGTAATCAGTTTTAAAGTGACATAAATGCATACCCTTAAACGAATGCATCATATTCTCAACAAACAACTGGCCTCCATGCTCAGAGTTCTGACATTGCTAACCCATGTTCAAGTACGGGAAGTTCATCTGGTTACCTGCACATCATCGGGCAGGCATCATTCTCACTTAAATCTTCAATGAGGAGGTTGGAGCTCTAAACCCACACTGCAGAGTTCAACAATTTTTTCCTCTAGTGAGACAAGGTCTGGGCGGCCATGGCCCTGTGTGCAGTGACAAGTTTGATGACCCTTCCCTTTACTTCCAGGCCAATGAGGCCAGCAGCACAACCAGCAGTGAAAATGTTTGGTTGATGTTTCCAGGTTTCCTGCTAAAGTTTCCATGCTAAGAATGTAGCTTTGTCTTCTCAATACAGTGTTAAAACTAACCTGTTGGGACCAGTGATGTAGTAGAGGAGGTTAGTGAGCCTATACCCCCATATTGAGTGGTGAGTTTGAGTCATGGATTTCCTGCTTCTGATCAGTTCCCTCCTAATTTTGACTTTTATTCTACTAATAAAATTTATTTGCACAATTGGCATTTAAGTATTAAGACAAATTTACATTCTTGTGTTAATAGTCATTCTCTGGCCGGCATCTCGGCTCAATAGGCTAATCCTCTGCTTTGCGGCGCCAGCACACTGGGTTCTAGTTCTGGTTGGGGCACCGGATTCTGTCCCGGTTGCCCCTCTTCCAGGCCAGCTCTCTGCTGTGGCCCGGGAGTGTAGTGGACGATGACCCAAGTGCTTGGGCCCTGCACCCCATGGGAGACCAGGTTAAGCACCTGGCTCCTGCCTTTGGATCAGCGGGGTGCACCGGCCGCAGTGGCCACTGGGGGGTGAACCAATGAAAAAGAAGACCTTTCTCTCTGTCTCTCTCACTGTCCACTCTGCCTGTAAAAAAAGATAGTCATTCTCCTTTATTTATATAATTCTTTTTCTATGTTGTATTTTTACCTTGTAGCTGCTGGAACAGGAATTTGGTGGCTTAAATAGGAAATTTATGCTTGCACAGTTCTAAAGGCCAGAAATCCAAAATGTATCACTGGGATAAAATCACAGGGCCAGAGTACTGCAGCCTCCCCAGAAGGTATGATGATGTAGACATTCCTTGATGCTTCCAGCTTCTGGTGGGGGCACAGTAGATAGAGCTGTGTCAGGCCAAAGCCAGGAGCCAGGAGTAGCATATAGGTCCCTTGCATGGGTATTCAGGGGCCTAAGCACTTAGGTTATTTTTTACTGCTCTTTACAGGCCATTAGGATGGAGCTGTATCACAAGTGGAGCAGCCAAGACATGAACTGGCACAAATATGGGATGCCAGCATCATGGGTACAGCCTTACCCACCATACCATCATACCGACTATGAGGATTATTTCAGTATTCATGAGGGTTATAGGTCTGGCATTTTCTTATTATGAAATATTGATTCATTTATCTGAAATAGTGACAAAGAGAGGAAGAGAAAGAGGGGAAGAAAAAGAAAAAGGGAGGGAGGGAGGTAGAGAGAAAGGAAGCAGAGAGAGGAATCGTCCATCCACTGGTTCACTTCCCAAATGTCTGCAACAGTTTTTATTGGATCTGCAAGGATCCAGGAATTTCAGCTTATTCTCCACATGGATGGCAAGAACCCACCCTCTTGGGCCATCATTTTCTTCCTCTCAGATGCAGTAGCAGGAAGCTGGATCAGAAGCACAGAGTACTCAGGCTTTGAACCAGGCCATACCATACGGATTGTGGGTATAACAACTGGCAGTTTAACTTGCTGTTCCACAGCACTCACTCGTAACCTGTAGTTTACTTTTCTTTTGATATCTGCATATTGGTTTGGCATCGGTGTAATGCCAGCCTGTTATAATTGGTTTGGTACTATCCTCTTGTCCTTTTGGTAGAGTTGTAAAATATTGGTATTATTTCTTTAAATACTTGATAGAATTCATAAAGGAAGTCATCTGGTTCAGGACTTTGTGGTCATGTTTTACCTGACTTATTCAACTTATTATTTGATGTTTACTGTTTTCAGCTACTAATATTTTTAGTGTCCTCTTAAGTCAGTATGATAATGTGCATTTTTCTAGAAATGTATCTATTTCATCTAAATTTTTGAATCTGTTGGGAAATAATGATTCATAGTATCCCCTTATAATCATTTAATTTTCTGCATGTTTAGTGGCATTATGACCTTTTTCATTTCTTTTTTTTTGTGGTCTATATCTTTTCTGTTGTTATATGGTTCTTTCTCATAAAAACCTGTCCCTCTTGCTGATCTTTGCAACAAAACAATTTTTGTTTCCCTGCTTATCTCTGCTGCTTGTTACCCCATACATTAAAGTGGACTTTGGCAAATTATTCCTCACTGGACATCTATATAATATAACTAACTTAAAAAGGCAAGAAAGGTACAGGCGAATAAAATCCAAGTCCACAAAAGGCTGTACTCAAGAAGAAATGATCCAATTCTTCCACTCTTCTGAGAGTGGAACTATACTCGGAGAACCAAACATGACTATTGTTGCTGCCTCTTTTACAACACAACTCTAGGGTGACACATATTTGGACCCAAATCCTTGTCTCCATTCTCTGCTATCTGTAGATATATAATTACATTTTATACATAAAGACATACTTATTTTTTGATTTTTTAAAAGAAACAAAAAGATGATTAGATTTTTACAGAATTCAGATGAAAATAGAACTGAATAAATCATCACCATGTATACATTCAACAAAGGATTTAAGTTATCACAAGGGGTTGTCTGATGCAACAGTTAAGGTGTCATTTGGGATGTCTGTATCCCATATTAGAATGTGTGGGTTCATGTCAAAGCTCTGCTTCAAATTTCACCATCCTAAAAATGTGCACTCCGGGAAGCAGTACATATTGACTCAAGCAATCTGATCTCTGTCACTCAATTGTGATCGGGATTGTGTTCCTGGTTTCTACCTTTGGACTGGCACAGCCACAGGTGTTTCAGGTATTTGGAGAATGAACCAGTGGATGTGAGACTTATGTATGTCAATTGAGTTATCAGTCTGGCTGTCTTTATCCCTACTAGTAAAATAAATGGAAGAAATAGAGAATCCTTACTGCAAGGAATACAGTGTTTGGGATTTGAATCTAACCTACTGACTGACTGATAAAACAAAAATAATTTCAGAAATACAACTGTATTCACAATTCCTATAATACACAACAATATAGGATCCAGAATAAAATTCAGAATCACTACCCATGTGAAAAAAAAAGAAAAATGTGACTCATATTCAAGAGAAAACATCATTAGAATGAAGCGTAAATTAACCCATGTTTTAAAGAAGAATTTGAGATGATTAAGCAATTATTAAATATTTTCTGGTAGAGATTGGCATAAAAATAATACAAAGGATAGTAGATTAGAGTTATAAGTAGAAAGGGCAACTGGAAATACTACAATAGGTATTCTAGAAGTGTATGGTACAGTAACTAAAATAAAAATGTACACATGGACTAAGCAACAGTTCATAAAATGGGAAATAACTCGCATTTTAACTTGAAAACTACTATGGTTATAATATGCCCCAAGTCTTGTGTTGGAAGTAGTACTTAATAGAACAGTTTTGGTCTTTATGAATGTACTAATGCTAAGTTTTAAAGGGCTTGAGGCTATGAGTTTGCTTTCTTGCTCTATCTCCCAATGCAATTTTATGATGTGGTGAGATAACCTACTCTAGAGCAGCCTCTTGATTTTGGACTTCCTGGCCTCCTGATAATAAGAAATACCTTTTTCCTTTAAAAACTGCTAATTTTGTGATATCTTACAACAAATCAAAACAGCCTGAGATATAAAACAAACCAATAGTTTTTAACCTTCTCTTTATGAAGAAAAGTGGACAGAGGAGTCAAACCATATAGAGTGATTTAGAAATCAATCCAAGAATGCAGGCCAAGATTGAGGCATAGCAGTGGGAAGTTCTGAGTTTTGTGGGGAAAAATGGATAGCTAGTGAGCAGAGAGAATACAAGTCAGCAGTGTAATCACACGAAATTCACACAGAGTGGCCCAGGAGTCCACCAGAGGCTGCTCAGGTCCATGCTGGGGGAGCATAGAGGAGGGTGAGGTGGTGGACATGCAGAGAAGGAGTGGTGGAGAGACCAAGTGATGAGATTGGTGCCTCCACCTCTATTGAAGCTTGTGAGAGGTAGTGAGTCCACGGAGTTGCAGACATTGGTGGGCAGGGAAGCTTGGAGAACTGTGCTGCATTTGAAACTCCAAGCAGAAAGAAGGAGAAATTGTAGGAAAATGGGCAGGGGGGTTGTGCACACCATGGTCCTTCTGTGTCTCACACCTCCCCCCAACCGGACCTACAACCAGCAAGGAGAAGCTATATTGATTGTTTATATCTTTGAGTGTAAGCAGGGAGCTGCCATGTCTGCCTCCCGTGCATACACGCATCAATTGCAGGGGGTACTTCACATCATGCCTCACCTGGGGAAAAGGACCACAACATTACAGAGTGATTTCCTCCTCACCACACAAGCTGTACAGTAAGGACTAATCCTAAACAGTGAAATCCCGAGCTCATTTCATGCTCCAGTGAGAAGTGAGCCCTGTTCCAGTAGGAAGGGCTTAGTGCACCAAAGCCCTGATACCCACCTCCATCATGATCCAGAAGTAAACAGAGCTCCAGGAGACAGGGCTGCCATGCTTCCATTTGCAAAACACAGACACATAGAAGCTCATAGCACAGGAAAAACAATTTATATAAAATCAACAAGAAACCAACCAGAAATGACGAGGAACAAAGGAAAAATCCTGAATAAGAATAAGGAAGAATTTATGAACTCGCCAAGGGAGAAATAAAAATATTCAATAATGGAGGTTGAAGAAGAGATTGAGGATATGCCAGAAAAGGCATTCAGAAAATTAATAATTACTTAGAAGCAATCAGGAACAAGTTCATGATCTAAATGAAAAGTGCTCCCAAGAAATTGAGATTTTAAAGAGAAGCCAGAATGAAATACTGTAAGTGAAGAATTCTGTAGACCAAAAAAATAATGCAGTGGAAAGACTCAGCAATAGAATAGATGGAACAGAAGAAAGAATATCAGAACTAGAAGACAAACTTCCAGAAATAATGCAGTCAGACCAAATACAAGAATGAGAAACATAACATTTTAAATCACAATTTCAGGTTTACAAGGTTCTATCAAATGATCCAACTTACAGATCCTAGGAATTCCAGAAGGTGTGCAAAGAGAGAACAGATTCAAGACTTTCTTAATGAAATAATAGAGAACGACCACAATCTGGAGCAAGAAAGAGACATCCAAGTGCAAGAAATACACAAAACTCCCAACAGACACTACCAGAAAAGAACTCAGTAGCATAGTTTTCAAATAATTTCTCACATTCAGTTAGTTGCCTAATCAATTTGCTGAGCAATTCCTTTGCAGTGCAAAATTTCTCAATTTGAAGCAATCCCATTTGTCAATTTTGGCTTTGACTGCCTGTGCTTCTGAGGAATTTCACAAGAACTTTTTATCTATGCCAATCTCTTGCAGGTTTTCTCCAATGTTTTCTAATAATTTGATGGTATTGAGTCATAGATTTAGGTCTTTGATCCATTTTGAGTGGGGTTTTGTGTAAGGTATAAGGTACTGGTTTTTCTTCATATTTCTACATGTGGAAATCCAGTTATCCCAGCATGATTTGTTGAAGAGACTGCTCTTACTCCAAAAATTGATTTTAATTCCTTTGTCAAAGATAAGCTGGTTGCAGTTATGCATGTTGATTTCTAGAGATTCTATTTTGTTCCATTAGTCTATCCATCTGTTTTTGTGCAAGTACCAGGCTGTTTTGATTATAACTGCCCTGTAGTCTGTCTTGAAATCTGATATTGTGAGACCTCCAGCTTTGTTTTTGTTGTATAATATTGCTTTAGCTATTCAGAGTTTCCTGTTTCTCCATATAAATTTCAGCTTAGCTTTTTCTATATCTGAGAAGAATGACCTTGGTATTTTGATTGCCATCACATTGAACATGGAAATTGCTTTTGGTACTGTGGATATTTTCATGATATTTATTCTTCCAATCCATGAACTTGGATGATTTTTTTCATTTTTTCAATGTCTTCTTCTATTTCTTTCTTTAGTGTTTTGGAATACTCATCGTAGATATTTTTTATGTCCTTGGTTAAATGAATCCCAAGGTATTTAATTTTTTGCTATTGTGAGTGGGGTGGATCTTAGCAGGTCTTTCTCAGCTATGGCATTTTCTATGTATAGAAAGCCCATAGTTTTTGTGTGCTGATTTGATATTCTGCCACTTTACCACAAACTCTTTTATGAATTCCAGTAGCCTCTTAGTGGAGTCTTTCCATTCTCCTATACATACAACCATAGCATCTGCAAATAAGGATAGTTTGACTTCCTTCTTCCCAATCTGTATCACTTTGATTTCTTTTTCTTACCTACTGACTCCTGCTAAAACTTCCAGGTCTATACTGAATAGCAATGGTGAGAGTGAGCATTTGTCTGGTTCTGGATCTTAGTGGGGATACTTCCAACTTTTCCCCATTCAAAATGTACACCATGGAACACAGCGATAAAAAAATAAAATCCTGTCATTTGCAACAAAATTGGTGCAACTGGAAAACATTATACTTAGTGAAATAAGCCAGTCCCAAAAGAACAAATAGCATATGCTATCCCTGATTTGTGTTAACTAACAGAGCATCTAAAAGGTAATCTATAGAAGTGAAATTTACACTTTAGGATGTGATGACTTTGAAAAGCCCTTGTTTGAACTATTGAGAAAGAGTTTTTTCTTCATACTATTTGTTGAACTCTTTACTTAGTATAATCTTATGTGCATGAAGTTAATGGAAAATGGATGTTATTAAAACAATAAGAATGGGACCAGCACTATGATATAGTAGGTAAAGCCAACATCTGCAGTGCCTGCATGCCATATGCGAACTGGTTTGAGTCCAGGCTGCTCCACTTCTGATCCAACTCCCTGATATGGCCTGGGAAAACAGTGGAAGATGGTCCAAGTGCTTGGGCCCCTGTACCAGTGTGGGAGACTGGGAGACCTGGAAGAAGATCCTGGCTCCTGGCTTCAGATCAGCTTAACTCCAGCCATTGCAGCTATTTGGGGAGTGAACCAGTAGATGCAAGAATCTCTCTCTCTCTCTGTCTCTCTCTCTCCATGCTTTTCTGTAACTCTGCCTTTCAATAAATAAATAAATAAACAAATAAATATTTAAAATTAAATTAATCTTAAAATAATTAAATAAATATTTAAAAGATTAAAAAATAAAACAGTTAAGTCTAGGAATAGGAGATTAAGTAGGAAGAAGAGTAAGAAAATGGGTGGGAGGGCTGGTAAGATGAGAAGAATCACTATGTTCCTAAAGTTGTATTTATGAAATTCATGCAGTTTGTATTCATTAAATAAAAGGTTTCTGGGTAAAACAATTAAAAATCATTTCACTGAAAGGATTTTTGTTTAAAGATAAAATTTTCAATTCAATCTTCTGAAAAATCAGCATTATAAAACTGAAAATGTGTCCTTCAATCTTAAAATATAAAGAGGAAAACAAATTAAACACAATGTAAACAGGAGAAAGGAAATCATGACTCACTGTGGAAATCAATGAAATAGAAAGCAGAAAGTGATATAGAAAACAAATGTTATGGAAATCTGTCCTTAAAAAGGTCAGTAAATTGGATCACGTATAGTGACACTGTACATGAGGAAAAGACATGATTGAAATAATTTAACAATATCAGGAAATGAAAGAGATAACACCCCTACAGATAGGGAGCTGAATAATATAAGGGAGATGAATAATATAAGGTAATATGATGAACACATTTCTACAAATATGACAACTTACATGAAATAGACAAACTGAAGCCATAAATTAATAACTGAGACCTTGTTGCCTAGGAAAGAATTGTTTTCAGGTTTGCTGATTCATTGAATGACAAAAGACTGGCCTGTGAGTGCAGCTTTCTTGGCAACCTCAACAATTCAGGGTCCACAGCACCTTCTGTGTAGGGCTTTCACATTCAGTCCACCATTCCTCTGCTAAATCACTCCAAAGCCATGTGACAGAAAACCTGGGACACATAGCCTCTATACTGTAGACTTACATGGGACTTCTTCAAAAAAGCCAAACCTAAACTTCCATAGCCTTATTTACCCAAGTGTGTTCATTACTTCTCATTAAAACCACAATAAAAAGCTATTTTATCAGTTTTTATTGAATTACATACATTCAGTGCAATATTTCTATGCATAAACACAATGTGAACTAATCAAAGCAAGCAATCAGCGTCTCTACTTACCCACCACTTTACTTTCTATATTAGTTCCTCTCCTTCAGTTACTTATAAAATATACCCAAAAATCAATGCATGAAGACATAAAAAATCTGAATAGACCAATAAGAAGATTGAGATTATGTCACCAATAAAGTCTGCCTACAAAAATAAGCTCAGAAATTAATGGCCTCACTAATGAGTTCTACCACACTTTTAAGGGTGAACTAACAACAATTCTTCTTAAACTACTCAAATCAATTGATAGGAGCAATGCATTCCAAATTTAGTCTCTGAGATTGGACTTACTTTAAAGACAAAACCAAACAAGGATACAACAATAAAGAGAACCACAAATGATTATTCCTGAAGAACATAGATGAAAAAAATACTTAAAACAACAGAAGCAAACCAAATTCAACAACACAACAAAAATGTCATCTACTCTGACCAAATGGGATTTATACCAGTGATTCAGGGCTGTTCTGGCATATATAGATCAATAAAGATGATGCATAACATCAGTAAAATGAAGGTTACATCTACATCATTTTCTCAAGAGTTTCAGAGACAGCATTTGATAAAATGCAGTATGATTATATGATAGAAAAAGCATAAAAATTGGGTATAAAAAAGCACGTACCTCAGAATAATTAAGGAAGTATATGACAAGCTCACAGCCAACATCATGGAATGGAGAAAAACTGGAATTATTTTGAGTAAGATTTGGAACCAGACAAAGTTCTCCACTGTCATTACCTTTGTTCAACATATTTCTGAAAGTTTTATTTAGAGCCCTAAGGTAAGAACAAAAACTAAAAGCATGTAATCTGGAAAGATATAAATACAAGTAACATGGCAGATGATGTGATTCTTTATATTGGGAAAGGAAAGAACCACATAAGAGACTATCAGAGTTTATTAGAGAATTCAGCAGTTTCAGGATGCAAAATCAACACACAAAAAATGATATCATTCATACATATCAACAACTACCTGTCTGAGAAAGACTTATAAGAACCATTCCACTCACAAAATAATGATAAATTTAACAAAGGATATGAAAGATCGCTACCATAAAAATTATAAAAACATTAATGAAAGATTAGGAAGATACAAAACATAAAACAAAAATTTCATGGTTCAACTACTAGAGGAATTAATAGTATCCCAAATGTCCATACTATCACCAAAATTTACAGATTCCTTGCAATCCCCATCAGCACTGTAAGGCTATTCTTCAAAGACAAAAGCAATCCTAAAATTTAGATGGAAATACAAAAGACATTGGCCAAAGTAGTAGTAAACAATAACAACAATGACAGAAGCATCACAGTACCAGATTTCAAGATACACTTCAGGTACACTTCAGGGATATTGTAATCAAATCGGCATGGCATTCACATAAACATAAACATGTAACCCAATGGAATAGAATAGAAATATCAGAAACAACTCTGTGCATCTATAACCACTTAATATTGGACAAATGTGCTAAAAATTCTCTGAAAAGTTACTGAGAAAATTTGATTTCTGCTTGCAGAAGTTTGAAACTAGATCCCTACTTATATCCTATACAAAATATTGACTAGAAAAGAATCAAGTGTCTAACTTTATGATATGAAACTATCAAACTATTAGAGGAAAGCATAGGGGAAATACTGCAGGACACAGGCCTACTTTTTGTAAAACACCCCAGAAGCACAAGCAATAAAGCTAAAAAGAGAAATGGGATTATATCAAGTTTAAGATGCTTCTGCACTACAAAGTACAGAGTGAAGACAGAAATGACAGAATGGAAGACAATATTTGCTAACGACATATGTGATAAAAGATTAATATCCAGAACTCAAGAAACAAACAATGAAATAAAAGACTTAAGATATGGGCAAAGGATATCAATGGATATTTATATATTGCATTTTCTTCAAGTACTCATTAATTTCTTACTTTGCTATTGTGAATTGTTTCAGAAATCAGAGCTCAGGAATATATCTTTCAGGTGCTTATTTCACTTTAGTCAAACATATGACTAGGTGTGGGATAAATGGTTCATAGATCAAAACCATTACTAATTTTGTGGGAACATTCACACTGATCTGAAAAATGGCTGTACTGGCCAGCGCCGCAGCTCAATAGGCTAATCCTCTGCCTTGCGGCGCCGGCACACCAGGTTCTAGTCCCGGTCAGGGCGCCGGATTCTGTCCTGGTTGCCCCTCTTCCAGGCCAGCTCTCTACTATGGCCCATGAGTGCAGTGGAGGATGACCCAAGTCCTTGGGCCCTGCACCTGCATGGAGACCAGGAGAAGTACCTGGTTCCTGGCTTCGGATCAGCATTATGCGCTGGCCATAGCGTGCTGGCCGCGGCGGCCATTGGAGGGTGAACCAATGGCAAAAGGAAGACCTTTCTCTCTGTCTCTCTCTCTCTCACTGTCCACTCTGCCTGTCAAAAAAAATTTAAAAATTTTTTAAAAATGGCTGTACTCACTTTCATTCTCACTAACAATGTGCAAGGACTCCTTTTTCTTCATATCCTCATAAGCATTTATTTTTTGGGTGAGAATAGCTACTATAACATGAGTTCCAATTTGCATACATCATTCCTGATGGCATAGAAAACCTAAACAGATCAATAACTAAGATGGAGTTTGAATAGTAAAGGATCCAGACAATCTACTAAAATTTATTCCTTAAGCCATGGGGGGAAAAAAGATCAATAACCAAGAAGTGGATTGAATCAGAACAAGTGCTGGTGAGTATGTAGGGGAAAATGTATACTAATACACTGTTGATGGGAATGTAAAGTAGCACAACTATTATTGGAGACAATATGGAGATTCCTCAGAAATCTGACAATACATCTACCTTATGACCCAGATAGTCACTCCTGGAAATTTAATCAAGGGAAATTATATCACCATATGAAAGTGTTATCTGTATCCACATGTTTATTGCAGCTCTATTTACAAAAGCTAAGATGTGAAATCAAAGTAGATGTCAATCAACTAGTTACTTAATAAAGAAAATGAGTTATATATACATTATGGAACACTGTTTGGCCTTAAAAATAATGAAATCCTTTATTTTGCAATAAAATGGATGGAACTGGAAACCATTATGCTCAGTGAAATAAGCTAAACCCCAAAATGACACATATCCTATGTCTTTCCTGATTTGTAATAAGTGGTATACAGAGTATAAAAATACATGTATATGAATAAAATTGACATTTTGAGAAATGTTTACTGCTTGACAGGCCTTGTCTATATTCTTGAGGAACAGTATTTTTTTTTGTCTTTTTTCTACTTACTATTTGTTGAATTTTTACTTAGTGGGCATTTAAACTTATAAACTGAAAGTACTCTAAGTATGCTATTCTAAAAATTCAAAAATTAAAAGGAAAATAAGACAGGATAGATGGAAACAAGTCAGGACTATGGGTAGAAGAGAGGGTAGGGTGGGAAGTATAACTGTTCCTAAGTCTGTATATATGAAACACATGAAATTTGTCCACCTTATGAAAAATTAAAAATGGGAATAATTGTATTTTGAATAGCATCAAAAGGAATAAAGTACTTGGAAAAAAAACTTAGCCAAGGAAATAAAATATCTCAATACTGAAAGCTATAAAGTATTATTGAAAGGAATTAATTACCATAGAAATAAATGGAAATATATACTGTATTCACTGATTATAAAATATATGTAACAAATCAGTATGATCCTAAATTATTTATAGATTGAAATGATTATAACACCCCAATAGTTATTTTTTGCAGAAAATAAAATAAAATAGAATATACAGAAAAGTCTTTGGCATGTTGAAGATCCAATACCCGAAATATTATTAAAAATAAAATCAGAGTTGAAGGTCTCACATTCTCTTAATTCAAAAGCAAAATAATCAAAAGGTGGTACCAGCATAAAAACATACACTTGGGAGACCTGAGAAGCTCCAAGCTCATGGTTCCTGGCTTCAGCCTGGCCCAGCCCTAGCCATTGAGGCCATCTGTGGAGTGAACCAGTACACAGAATCTCTCTCTCTCTCTTTCTGTGTTGTGTGTGTATACCCCTCTTTCTGTAACTCCACCTTTCAAATAAAGTCTTGAAAGTCTTTAAAATGCTTTTTTTTAATTTTGATGAACAAATTGAAGTGTTTTTATTTAAAAAAAAAAATCATGGAAGTAAAACATATCCTGAGGAATTCACTAAAAACACAAAGTAAAATTCACAATGTTAAAGAATATAAAATAAAGATAAAAGTATCATTATATTTCTGTTTAGCATATTCTGAATATATTTCTGTTAGTATATTCTGAAAATATAATTAATATTAACATTCAAGGTAGCATCAAACTCAAAATGCACTAAGAAATTTAATAAATAAAAACTTTGGATTCAGTCCTGGGAAAATTAAAAAATATCAGAATAAGCATACAATTTTTAACAGCAAGCAATTATTTCAACACATTTAATATTCAAAAAATGCAAACAAAACCTAAAAAATCACTTAATATTCAGTAAAATGATTGTGATTCAGCTGTAGATAAATGCTGACACAGATAAATGGAGAACATGGAACCCTCACACACTTTCAGTGTAATAGTGCAGCCACTGTGAAAAATAATTTGCAGTTTCTTAGTATGTTCTACATGGGACTACTTATTACCTCAGCAGTTTCTCTCCCAGGTACGCCAAAAGATAAAAAATCAACATGCACACATATGCTCACTGCAGCAATGTTCATGAAAGCCAAATGTGAAAGCAACTCAAATACTGATATGTAAGGATAACAGTGTATAGTATATATTTTATAATAGTACACATTTTGGCAATCAAAATGACAGACTACAAAAGTAAAAACTCAAAAAGAAAAAACAAGAAATTAGAAGCAAAACCTCACATACTGTAACACTGTATGATTCCAATTATATGATATGTCCAGTAAAAGCAAATCTGTGGAGAGAGTTTAGATTAATGCCTGTCTGGGGCTGATGGTGAATGAGGCTTTAATGTAAGCAATATGATGAATTTTGGGATAATGAAAACATGTTACTGTTGGACTATGTTTATGATTATGTAGCTCCCAATGCAATACAAAGCATGAAACATTCACTTCAAAGGACAGTTAGGACAGGGCAGACAGGCTCCTGAGTTTGGGCTTCACAGAAGAAACTGAATACCAACCAATATGAGAGGGTTTCACATTTTTGTGGAACATGAAATTAAATATACTCATTTTGGTTCAAAAATATTTAAAACCATAAATATGAGGAGCCTTACAATTCATGGACAATGTTTAGCATGAAATAATATGCAAGTTTCAAGAATTTTTTCACCAAAATTAATCTACCATTTCATTCCCTACTTCTTGTTTCATATTGTTCTAATTCAAATTAATAACATAATCACTTAAAGAATCACTTCATTTTGCTTACGTGAAACAATTTAAAAGATGTATTAATTACCAGTATAACATAAAATACTGCCTCCTAATTTCTCCACTTTTCCTGGGAAAACACCAATTCAGTTATTTCCAGATTATATTTCTCTTAATAAAATACTTCCAAAGATCATAATTGTAGCTGTGATACTAATTTAAATAGTTTGACATCCCTTAACATTAAATACCCAGTAAGATGCGGATCTGAGTTTATATCTTGTTGACAATAACTATACATATCTACGGTTACAGTGTGAAATTTTAATCCATGTATACAATGTGTAATGATCAAATCAGGATACATTTTCCCTTCTCTGACATTACAGCTCATCATCAGAGCCTTGGAATATGTTTTTTAAATTTGTTCATAAAATAAGGAGTGTATTACTCTGAACTATAGTCAGCCCACTGTTCTATGTAACACTAGGACCTTACTCCTATCATCTAACTCTGATTTGGTACCAAGTACTCCAAATAGTTTTTACAAGTTTCTTAATTAGTTTGAAAGAAAAAAAGAAAAAAAGACAAACAGGGAAAGAGAAGATTCACTTCACAAATTCCTAAAACAGCTGTGTTTGTATCAGAACTCAATCATGATTCAGATATGACACGAAATATACAGGTGACAAAAGGAAGGAAGACTGCAAAACACTAAAAGGCAAAAAAATTCGGCATACTAAAGGGAAAACTTTTTAAAAAAGAGAAAAGAAAATGGGAGAAAATATTGGCAAACCTAGTATGATTAAGGGAGTAATACAAAGAAATACACAACACATAACTATAATTAAAAATGGACAAAGGATAAGATCAGTTTTTCCAATTAGGATATGAAAGCAGCCAACAGATATTTTAAAAGGGGCTGTGCACTGCTAACCAAGACCATGATGTTATCACCTTACATATGTAGAAATGGTTATTGTTAAAAAGTAGAAGATAACAAGTATTGGACCAGATGTAGAGAAAAAGAAACACATAAATTGTTTGAGGGAATGTAAATTGCTACAGCTACTATGAAAAACACTATGGAGGTGCCCCAAACAAAATTAAAAATAGAACAAAAGAAGTTCTATAAACTTTTAGAAGTTCCCTCACATTTCAAAACATCAGGTGGCAGGCCTTGACTATATACAAATTTTGTCAATGATATCTCAATGACCTTGAAAATCACTCTATATCAAAATAAAAGTGAAAACTAACTTAGGAATCTAGACTTATATCTTTGGGGTTGGGAAGGTTGTCATGGAACAGAAACAGTTTTTAAAACACCCATAAATGTGACTAGCTAAAATTTCTATTTTGAACGTTCAGAGAGAGATGACAGCCCATCAAGGGAACGTGTAATGGCTTAGATGACACCCAAGTACCAAATTACAGTGTCCTCCCGCCCCCTAAAACCTGGACCAAAACTCTGAAATAAAACTGCTTTGCTAACAGTGTCGATGACACTGTTATCTCTGATAGAATATGAGGTCAGGCCCTCAGAAGGGCTCTGCTGAGGTCACTAAGCATAAGACTTAGACTAAGTGAACCAAGGCTCCCACATATTCAGAAAACTTGGAGATTCATGTCACGCCTGGGAAAAAAGAGGAAGCGAGGACCCCTTGAACGACAGCTCCTCGCTGCCTGAACCCTCCACACAGCCCATATTCCCCATAATGACCTTCCTTCCTCACTGCATCAACAGGGAAGGCAGGGGCTGCCGCCACCAGCTGCCCAGAGATGGCCCTGGGCTGTGAGCAGGAAAGGGACAGGACACCCGGAGTCCCCACACTGCGGACCAGAGGGGGCCGAGAGAAGCGCCAGGCCAGCAGCAAGGTGGGGCCTACGGACTAGAGAGATGACCTCTGTGAGGCCGGTATCCCGCCAGCCTTTTCCAACAGTTTCCAGGAACTCTGCCTCCCCCTCTCCTCAAGCCCGGCCCCACACTCACCATTTCCCAGGGTCCGAGGTGGGCGGCGTCCTTCAATGGAAGGTCAGAGAACCGCGGACAGAGACCAGCAAGGCTGGAGATCGCAGCGACGGGGCCCAGTCCTAGACCTTGTCTCCTCCAGGTAACTGAAGACTACCACGATGTCAACATCCCGCGTGATTTCTCAGCTTTTAGCCACCGATTTTGATTGGACAGCTTGCAGTGTGGTGCGCGTGCACGAAGTTTAAAAGACGCAGCCAATCAGCATCCTCCGTAGCAGGACACAGGAGCTGTGGTCGTGACAGATGGGAAAAATAAGAGGGAGTCCGGGTCATTTCTACAACTGTGTCTTGGGCTCCAGCCTCGCTGTAGCAGGAGGGATTTTCTCCTCCCTGGTCCTGCCAACTGCTCGGCTCCCTCCGGCCTCCAGGTCCATCTTCCTGAAGATCCTACTTGGGTGTTGCAGGTACCTCCTTCAGGTTAGCTACAATTTAATGGCTGTTTATTGGTTCAGAGCCATTCTTATTCATTATATGTGTACACTTATTTTTATGTTGAGTCGTCTGTATTTTCATATTGATGTAAAAATTGTTTAAAGATACTGAAAAATTTAATCTTTTTTCTCATTTCTCTTGAACATTTTTCCCAGTCTGCCTATTGTCCTTTAATACTATTTTCATTTGTTTTTTGCTGGTACTTAGTAATTAGTAGAATATGAATATATATTATATATATAATTGGTATTTCTTTTTTTTTATTTAGAATATAAATTTCCAAGGTACAACTTGTGGATTGCAATGGCTTCCCCACCCATACCTCCCCTCCACCCCGCTACCCTTCCCCCTTACCCACTCCCCCTCCCCTTTCATTCACATACAGATTCATTTTCAATTCTCTTTGTATACAGGAGCTCAGTTTAGTATGTGTTAAGAAAAGATTTTAAACCATTTGCCCTCACATATATCATCACAGAGTGAAATATACTCTTTGAGTACTAGTTGTAGCATTACATCACATTGTACAGCACATTAAGGACAGAGATCCTACATGATATTATTATTTTTTTAAATCGATTGATTTTTATGTAGCTTCCAATTTTTTTAATCATTTCCAATTATCTTTCTATACGGAAGATCGATTCAGTATATACTAAGTAAAGATTTCATCAGTTTGCACCCACACAGAACCACAAGGTGTAAAGATACTGTTTCAGTACTAGTTATTACATTACTTCACCTTGGGCAGCACATTAAGGACAGATCATACATGGGCCGTAAGTACACAGTGACTACTGTTGTTGATTTAACAATTTG
>CM027394.1:65648419-65667935 GCA_015711505.1 Sylvilagus bachmani | reverse complement strand
ATATTGATTCTTCCAATCCATGAGCATGGGAGATTTCTCCATTTTTTGGTGTCCTCTTCTATTTCTTTCTTTAAGGTTTTATAATTTTCATCATAGAGATCTTTAACATCCTTGGTTAAGTTTATTCCAAGGTATTTGATTGTTTTTGTGGCTATTGCGAATGGGATTGATTTTAGCAGTTCTTCCTCAGCCGTGGCATTGCTTGTGTATATAAAGGCTGTTGATTTTTGTGCATTGATTTTATATCCTGCTACTTTGCCAAACTCTTCTATGAGTTCCAATAGTCTCTTAGTAGAGTTTTTTGGGTCCCCTAAATAAAGAATCATATCATCTGCAAAGAGGGATAGTTTGAGTTCTTCCTTCCCAATTTGTATCCCTTTGATATCTTTTTCTTGCCTAATAGCTCTGGCTAAGACTTCCAGCACTATATTGAATAGCAGTGGCGAGAGTGGGCATCCCTGTTTGGTGCCAGATCTCAGTGGGATTGCTTGCAGCTTTTCCCCGTTCAATAGGATACTTTGGCCAGTACTTTTTATTAGAGATTACAAGAAATTCCACAAACAAGCAAGCACGTAGGCACAGCAATACATTAACCAAAGCCCACCATATGAACAGGAAAAACCAAACCCTATGTTCCAGGATGAGGAACAGCAAGCTGATCCCTACCATGCAGTGTGAGGATCCAGAATCTTATTCACATTCTTGAGCTCCCAAAGCCAGTATTCACCATTAGTTACCAATTACCCATCATGCTGCCTTCTGCTGCTGCGTTCCATTGGGAGGGTGTGCCCTCAGCCAGACTTCACAGACAGAGACAGAATTACAGCCATGCACACTCCCCAGAGAACATTTAATAAAACAACCATGGTAAATAATTTCTGAAGCCATTATTCAAAGGGCAGAGTATATTAAAATGTTTTAGGGTGAAATGAATATGTAAGAACGGACATTGTAGTCATCACAGTTATGAGTGTGTGCAAGTTCAGTTTAGCAACATGACCCAGCATAGACTGCATGTTAGGACAGGAAAGCAGAAGCTCTTCCTGGAACACATATCTCACTTTTAACATGAAATAAAATGACCTTTGAATACTTTTTGACCCATTCTCTCAGAATTTTCTTTTTCAGTAGGATCTGAACCATTCCAAGGTAGATGCTGATTTCATGTCTTCCCGTAACATGACTGAAAAGCTGAAGACAAGTTAGAAAACAGTTGCCTTTAAGGTCTAAATATTTTTTTTGACAGGCAGAGTGGACAGTGAGAGAGAGAGACAGAGAGAAAGGTCTTCCTTTGCCGTTGGTTCACCCTCCAATGGCTGCCGTGGACAGCGCGCTGCGGCCGGCGCACCACGCTCATCCGATGGCAGGAGCCAGGTGCTAGGTGCTTTTCCTGGTCTCCCATGGGGTGCAGGACCCAAGCACCTGGGCCATCCTCCACTGCACTCCCGGGCCACAGCAGAGGGCTGGCCTGCAAGAGGGGCAACCGGGACAGAATCCGGCACCCCGACCGGGACTAGAACCCGGTGTGCCGGTGCCGCAAGGCGGAGGATTAGCCTGTTGAGCCACGGCGCCGGCCTGAGGTCTAAATATTGAAAGGAGTCAAATAAAAACTTTTGATCTGCCCAGGGCAGTAGCTAATGAAAGTGCCTTGATGCCATCTGCCTTCCTTCTATATTTCAAGCTTGCAGGGGAACCTAAAATCTCAGAATTAGTGAAAAGTTTATTCAGGATAGAGTCTGAACTTGACCCAAGGTATTGCAAGGTAAAATCTTGAATTCTATTTGATGCTTAGTAGATGGATTCTTATGCTGGTGGAAATAAACATAAATAAGCGAATGTCTAATTAAGAATGTTATACTTTTAGCTGGACCTGGTCAAATGGTGAGGCTCTAGAGGTTTCTGGCAGAAGGAGGAAGCAGGAAATGGCCTCTCTGGAAGATTTTTGTCCTGCAGGCTGGTGCTGTGAAGCAGGAGACAGTAAATTCCATAATGGAAGTACCAAGTGATTATGAGAGTTCAGATGGGCATGAGTTACATGCAATAACTCTGTGTGCAATTGTAGTCTCATGACCCATTAAAGCTTACTTGGTCACTGTAAGAGAAATAATATGGTGTTTTAAGATTATAGATACTTTATTCCCAAACTGGGAGAACTTACTTCATCAAATTTTTAATTTACCAACCAGGCACACCCATCATGGCAAAGAAATTAGCAGTTTGAAAAGGTAGAGATAACTCTACAGCACAGGAAGAAGGAAGAAGCAGAAAAAATATGGCATGGGCAACTCCCAAATGGTATTCCGTTCCATCCATATTTCCTCCTTCCGGACTTCTCCTTATCCATATCCTGCCTTCCAAGGCCTCAGAAGTCCTGATTCCAGTGCCCCAGTAGCAAACCACTTCTTTTATGGAGAATAGGAAAGAGAAGAAGTGGAAAAGTAAAGTGGTTGTGGTGTCTGCTATAGGTAAAATATGCTACTTTTTTATGATTCTTTTGTGTCATCTGAACTCTTCCTGGTATATTATTTCTGTTTCCTATTTTGTTTTCATTTTTAAAAATTGAGACACAGAGAGAGAAGTCTTCCATCCACTGGTTCACTTCCTAGATGCCTGCAATGACCAGAATTGGGCTGATCTGATGCCAGGAGCCAGGAGCCTCTTTTGGGTCTCCTACAGGTTTTCAGGGGCCCAGGTGCTTGGACTATCCCAGGAACATCAGAGAGCTGGATAGGAAGTAGAGCAGAAAGATCATGAACTTGCTCCCATATGGGATGTTGATTACACATGTGGCGGCTTTACCTGCTACACCACTTTTCTAAAGACAGACTTCAGAAAGATCAACCACTAGAAATGATCCCAGGGTCTGACATTGAGCCTCAATGGGGTGAGACACAGCCCACAGTGCCAACATTTCATATGGGTACTAGTTTATGTCCTTATTACTCTGCTTCTTTTTTTTTTAAGATTGATTGATTGATTTCAAAGTCAGAGTTACAATGAGAGAGGACAGGCAGAGAGAGAGAGAGAGAGAGAGAGAGAGAGAGAGAGAGAGAGAGAGAATCTTCCATCTGATGGTTCACCCCCTAATTGGCCACAATGGCTGGAGCTGCACCTATCTGGAGCCAGGAGCCAGGAGCTTCTTCCAGATCTTCCATGTGGGTGCAGGGCCCAAGGACTTGGGACATCTTATACTGTTTTCCCAGGCCATAGCAGAGATCTGGATCAGAAGTGGAGCAGCTGGGTCTTGAACCAACACCCATATGGGATGCCAGCGCTTCAGGCCAGGCCATTAACCTGCTGTGCCACAGTGCCAGCCCCACCCTGCTTCTGATCTAGCTCCCTAATAAAGTACTTAGGAAAGCAATGGAAGATGGTCCAAATATTTGAGCTCTGCCATACATGTGGAAGACCTAATGGAGTGACTGGCTCTTCACTTTGACATGGCCCAATCCAGCTATTGTGGCCTTTTGGGGAGTAAACCAGTGGGTGAAAAATTCTCTCTCTCTCTCTCTTTCTCTTTCTCTTCCTCCCCCTCTCTCATTTTTCTCTCTATAACTGTCTTTTCAACAAATAAGTACAAATAAAGAAAGCTTTAAAAAATATAAGCCCATTTGTCTTGAAAAGGTTCCTGTTCCTCCTTGTCTCCTAAGTGCCCAATGTTGAGGTCTCTTCTTCCCCTCCTGCTTACTATAGAAGCAGCTCCCACAGCAAAAGGTTTTTGCAGCCCAATGGTGTAGCCCTACAAGATAGTCATAGTCCTAAAGCCAGGAACAACCAAGGCATCCAGAATATAATAACTGTTGCAGGTGCCCTCAAAGTAAACACTAGGCACTTTAGGATCATAATGTACATGCCTCCATTGCTGCTACTCCATGCTTCTAGGAGAACAACTGTATGAGGTAAAAAGATCTTTGAGCACAGTTACTTATAAAAGACAATAAGCAAGCCAAGAATTTTTCTTTTCTAACAACCAAAAATTTGCTTAGTTAGGTTATCTAATGTTGCTCTCAAGAAATTATCCCATGGCTGGCGCTGTGGCACAGTAGGTTAATCCTCTGCCTGAGGTGCTAGCATCCCATATGGGTGCTGGTTCTAGTCCCAGTTGCTCCATTTCCCATCCAACTCTCTGCTGTGGCCTGGGAGAGCAGTAGAAGATGGCCCAAGTCCTTGGGCCCCTGCACCCACATGGGAGACCAGGAAGAAGCACCTAGCTCCTGGCTCCGGATCAGCACAGTTCCAGTCATTGCAGCCATATGGAGAGTGAACTAACAGAAGGAAGACCTCTCTCTCTGTCTCTCCTTCTCACTGTCTGTAACTCTACCTCTCAAATAAAATAAATAAAATCTTAAAAAAAAGAAATTATCCCAACTCTGGCTTTAAAAAAATCATTAGATCATTAGTTGTTATTGTTCACAGATCCTGTGAGTTGGGAATGTGGAAAATGATTGAGTAGCTGTGCAGTGCAAGGTCTTTCCTGAGGCTGAAGTTAGACATCCACTGGAGCTGCAGTCATCTGAGTGCTTGACTGAGGCTGATGGACTCACTTAAAGCTCATTTACATGATTGACAAGCCATCATTGGATTTTGGCTGTATCCCAGTTTCTACATACATGGGCCTCTCCACAAGGTTTCCTGGGTGTCCTAGCAGCATGAGAATTTCCCTCAGAGGAAATGATCAAGGCAGATTGGAATGGTCTTTATAACAGCCTCAAAAGTCACATGTCATCTCTTACATGACATACTACCATTGCTACAGGGCTGTCTCAGATTCAGTGAGTGTGCAAAGGGTGTGAATACTGATAAAGATCATTGGGGTTCATCTTGGAGATTGACTGCAATAGCACTTAAAAGAATAAGAAGTATATCAGAAAGTAGATAGGAGGGAAAGAGAGAGAGGAAGGAAGAGAGGGATATGTTTCAATTCATAAAAGCAGAGAGAAAAAATGCACCCAGTTCTTCCTTGAGACCTCTGAAGCCCACTGTGATGTCTATTCACCCTAGAATACTGGAAGCAGGTCCAGCTTCTAAATTAGACTCCAGATAAGTCACAAAAAGCCAGGATGCTATGAGAAAGCTCCTCTGAGTCTCAGGAATCACAACTGCCCCACCCCCAACCCCCTTTTGCCTACCTCAACTTTATAGAAGTTATGATGTGACAGCTACCTGAGGATGAATTTGTGGCTTGATACACATGCATAGTCTCAAAATCTAAAAAGTGGTGATGCCTCTGAGGAGGGAATGATGCTATTGTCACCATGGATTCATCAATGCAATGGCCATAAGCATTCTAGTGAATATGGAACACAAATCTAGAAAAGAACAGGGAGAAAATAAATGGAAACTAAGCACTTTCCTTGCTCTTGAAAGTAAATACAAGGAAATAGAGTTGCTATATTCTGTAAAGGTGGTAGAATTTAAAACAGAGGTGCATCTAAAACTTAAGGAAGGAAAATAAAGATAAAAAAGCTTTGCTATCCCTCCAGTACTGTGTCCGCCATGGCCCTGTCCTAACTAGTCTTCAGTAATGCCCTTGCAACACTTCCATCTCCCATCTCTGTCTACCTCTTCTAAGTCAGAGTAATTTTTACTGAAAGTTCAAAACCTTCATTCCAGTACCTGATGCATTATTACAACTCTGAGTCTCCCAAATCATTTTCAAAACAACATGCAACACTAGCCTTCACTTGCAGATGGAGTGCTAAAGCTCAAAAGAGAGAAGGTTGAAAAATCTGTGAACACTATTTGAATGGCAATTGTTCACATTAAAGCTCAGGGGAACAGACCAATGCTTTCTACTCAGCCTTATTACTAATCATTTGCCCCTGGCTTTCCTGTCTCAGTTTCCACATCTCTGCACAGCCTCTTCCCTTCTCCCAGTGTGAAAACAATGTCCACCACAGGGGAGTTTTTTTCAGGACATTCTGGCAATTTCCCAACCCCCTAGACTAGGAGGTGGCATCCTGGGGGATGGAATAAGGCCTGGAGAGCACAGGTGACTACAGCCTTAGGCTTTTTCATTTGCTGCCTTCAGACAGACTCACTCTTTCCAGAGGCCCTGAATGACCATAGGACTTTTTTAACTATGGAAAGAAAGAAAACACAAAAGCAGTAGTGATGGGAACATTGCTGAAAGTCTCAAAAATATTTTCTAAACATGTGTAAAAACTATTTTCTCTTGATATTTTTTTCTTTAAAATTTGCAAGATGTCTGATCTTCTGAAGCCTAACTAAATATAAAAATCAAGGCTTAAAGTTTACTTACAGGGGCCAGCGTTGTGGTGCAGCAGGTTAATGCCCTGGCCTGAAGCGCTGTTATCCCATAGGGGCACCAGTTTGAGTCCCAGCTGCTCCACTTCCAACCCAGCTCTCTGCTATGGCCTGGGAAAGCAGTAGAAGATAGCCCAAGTCCTTGGGTCCCTGCACCTTCGTGTGAGACCTGGAAGAAGCTCCTGGCTCCTGGCTTTGGATCAGCGCAGCTCTGACGGTTGCAGCCATCTAGGGAGTGAACCATCAGATGGATAGACCTCTCTCTCTCTCTGCCTCTCCTCTCTCTGTGTAACTCTGACTTTCAAATAAATAAATAAAAATTTTAAAAAAGTTTATTTACAAATAACTCATTTCAAAAAATAGAAACAATAAAGGCAGAAATTTTGTGCCTTTCCCCTTTTTAAACCAACACCTAAAGTTCTCACTAACTCAATCTTCAAACAATAAATTTCACTGCCCAGCACATAAATGGCCTTGGAAGAAGGCGGGGGCTCAAGGGGCGCCAAATTTGACTAGTCTGGGGGCCACTGGACATCTGGCACTGTTCCCGCTGCCAGCGTATCCCTGGAATCCCCACCTCAGGCAGGCAGAGCACGTCCTGCAGGTTCTGTCCCTGACCTGCATTGGAGGCTGGGTGGCCTTGGGTGAAAGTAGTCCCTGCACTGGCTGCCAGGTGGCAGGGTGGGAGGCTACAGCCATGGAGCCCTGCAGCACGGAGTACTTCAGCACCCAGTTGTTGCAGAAGGACCTCGGCAGCTGGCTGCAGGTTGTCCAGGAGCTCCTGTTGTACCCCCAGCACCATCTGGAACCTGGAAAAGGACCAGAGCCACCTGGCCAAGATCGTCGATGTGCTCACAGGCTGGGTGGGGTCGAGCAACTATCAGGTGTCATTATTGGGATTAGGAATTTTAAGTGCCTTTGTGCATAAATTTTCAACACTATTTAAATCTTGAAACTTTAATAGAATAGGAGATGCCAAAAACAAGGTTTGAGATGAAGTTCCGTGATACTGAAGTTGATGGGTGAAGCAGCACCACTTAGTATGTATGGGGACTGCTGGCTTCTGTTTTTAAACACAAGAATTTTAGATCTCAAGAAGGCATGTGTCTGTCTTATTGAAACATTAAATATTTTTGGAACTCAGCCATTCATCCTCAGCAAGTTAGTACCATATTTGTGTGTCCTATTTGGAGATTCTAACAGGTGAGATATGCTGCAATATTGGCTATAGTGGAGATTTATAGACATGTGGGAGAGAAAGTAAGGGTAGTTCTTTACATCCAAGGAATTCCTTCTGCTAGATTATAAACTATCTTTGCCAAATTTAATGAAGTGCAAAATTCAGATGGTATGATTTTGAGTGTCTGCAAAGATAAAAACTTTGATGATGAGAACTCAGTGGATGGAAATAGGCCATCAGCAGCAGCTTCAGCCTTCAAGGTTCCTGAACCTATAACATCCGGAAATCCTATCAATAATGCAAGGAAACCTGGTTCAGCAGGTGGCCCTAAGGTTGGAGGTGCTTCTAAAGGAGCTGCTAGAGCCATTGACAGGGATGATTTTATAAAAGCTTTTACAGATGTCCCTTCTATTCAGATCTATTCTAGTCAAGAACTTGAAGAAACATTAAATAAAATCGGAGAAATTTTGTCAGATGGCAAACATGACTGGGATCAGCATGCCAGTGCACTTAAGAAAATCCAGTCATTGCTGGTTGCTGGAGCTACACAATATGATTGCTTTTTTCAACATTTATGCTTGTTGGATGGGTCACTTAAACTTTCAGCTAAGGATTTTAGGTCCCAAGTGTTCCGGGAAGCTTGCATTACCATAGCTGGAAAAGTCATGGCAACTTCTGGATGTGCAGCAATCATGTTCATCAATCAGCATACACATGTGCCCAGACTTATTCCTTTAATAACAAGCAGTTGCACATCAAAATCAGTCTGTGAAGAGGTGTTCATTTGAATTTTTAGATTTGTTGTTGCAAGAGTGGCAGACTCATTCCTAAAAAGTCATACAACTATCTTGTTCAAAACTATTAAGAAGGGAATTCATGATGCTAATGCTGATGTTGAGGCAAGAGTGGAAATAAGAAAGACATAGATAGGTCTTAGGAACCACTTTCCTGGTGAATCTGAGACATTGTATAATTCACTTGAACCATCTTATCAAAAGACTCCTCAAGCCTACTTAAAGAGTTACAGTAGTGTAGCATCTCTTCCACAATCAGATAGGTCCTCATTTAGTTCACAAGAAAGTCTCAATTGCCCTTTTTCTTCCAAATGGTCTACAGCAAATCTGTCAGCTGTCACTGGAAGAGTATCAGCAGGTAGCAGCAAAGCCAGTTCTCTTCCAGGAAGTCTGCAGTGTTCATGAAGTGACATTAATATGAATGCTGCTGGTGGTGCCAAGACACATCATGGTTCCGGACAGTCTGTGCAAACTGGGCAGTCAGGTACAGATGCCCTGAATCCAGGTCCCTAGGCTTCCCTAGGCCATCTGAGAGCAAAGCTTTCAGCACCACTTACTGGCATGGGAAATGCCAAGATGGATTTGAGAGGATGAAGCTTAATGAAAATGGTCTCCCAGTCACAGCATGGTAGGCAGTTGTGTCTCCTGGAAGAGTTCTGACCACAACAGCTCTCTCCACTGTGAGCTCTGGTGTTCAAAGAGTCCTGGTCAACTTGACCCCAGTGCAGAAAAGAAGCAGGATACCAAGTAGCCAAGAATGTAGCAGAGAGGCTAGTCCATTGAGGCTCTCAGTTGCCCAGAGTAGTCATATTCCTCGACCAAGTATGAGTCAGGGATGCAGTTGGAAAGCAAGTTGGGAGAGCAGCTGGACACAAGTCCTGTTCACTCTTTTCAACCCCTGGGTCCGGGTATGGGATCAGCCAATCAAGCTGACTGTCATGCCATGTGAGTCCTGAACACAGGTTTCAACATGAAAGAGGCAGTAGCAGATGCCCTGAAAAAACCTGCTCAAAGATATGAATCATATGGAATGTATTCAGATGATGATGCCAGCAGTGCTATGTCTAGTGCTTGTTCAGAAGGCTCATATAATTCTCGAAATGATAGTATTCCTACATATATAAGGCAAACACAAGATGTTGCAAAAGTCCTTATTAGATGTGCTAGTTCCAGTTGGTCAGACAGGAAGGAAGGACTCCCGGGTCTGCAAAACTTATTAAAAAATCAGAGAGTCCTAAGTCGAGTTGAACTGAAAAGATTATGTGAGATTTTTCACAAGAATATTTGCTGATACTCATGGCAGGCTGTTCAATATGTTTTTGGAGAGTCTAGTGGATTTGATACAGGTCCACAAGGGTGATCCTCAAGATTTGTTATTTGTTCTGCTGACACAACTACTGAAAAAAAAAAACAACTCTGGTGCTGATTTGCTTAGATCTTTCAGGCAAAAGTTCAGAAAGCCCCTGATGTCACCAGAGAATCTTTTCCAAATGATCTTCAGTTTAATATTCTAATGAGATTTACAGTTGATTAGACCCAAACACTAAGCTTGAAGGTGAAGGTTGCTATCCTTAAATGCATAGAAACTCTAGCCAAACAGATGGACCCAGGAGATTTTATAAATTCCAGTGAAACTTGACTGGCAATGTCTCAAGTCATCACTTGGACAACAGAACCCAAAAGTTCTAATGTTCAGAAGGCAGCGGAATCAGTGCTCATTTCTTTATTTGAACTCAATACTTATTAAGAGCTTTACCAAAATCTTTTCAGGATGGTTCTACCAAGCTTCTTCATAATCACCTTCGAAGCACCAGCAGCAGAATGCAGAATTCCATGGGAGTCCTTTGATGAGACCAACACCACACTCACCAGCGAACTGGTTCAGTCCTCTTACTTCTCCTACCAATATGTCACAGAATACTTTATCTCCAAGTGCATTTGATTATGACACAGAAAATATGAACTCTGAAGGTATTTACAACTCTCCTTGAGGTGTCACTGAAGCAATACAGAATTTCAGCTTCCATGGTCAAGAAGATATGAATGAGCCATTGAAAAAGGATTCTAAGAAAGATGATGGTGATTCCGTGTGTGATGGTCTTGATGCAACTGACTCAAGCCAAACTGCTTTTGATAATAAAACTTCATTGCTCCATTTGATGCCTACTCACTACTACCCGTGCTCTCAATACTATAATCCATATAATTATTCAGATAGCATCAGTCCCTTCAACAAGTCTGCTCTCAAGGAACCCAGGTTTGATGATGATGCTGGCCATTTCCTGATAATCTTTCCCTAGACCATTCTGACCTAGTTGCAGAACTATTGAAGGAGCTGTCTAATCACAAGGTATGGAAGAAAGAAAAATCACCCTCTATGAACTCATGAAACTGACACAGGAAGAATCTTTCAGTATTTGGGATGAACATTTCAAAACAATATTGCTTTTGGCCAGCGCCGCAGCTCACTTGGCTGATGCTCTGCCTGCGGCACCAGCACCCCAGGTTCTAATCCCAGGGCACCGGATTCTGTCCCGGTTGCTCCTCTTCCAGTCAAGCTCTCTGCTGTGACTTGGGAAGGCAGTGGAGGATGGCCCAAGTGATTGGGCCCTGCACCCATATGGGAGACCGGGAGGGAGCACCTGGCTCCTGGCTTCGGATTGGTGCAGCTCGCCAGCAGCAACACACCGGCCGTAGCGGCCATTTGGGGGGTGAACCAATGGAAAAAAGGAAGACCTTTCTCTCTGTCTCTGTCTCTCTCATTGTCTAACTATGCCTGTCAAAAAATATAATTGCTTTTACTGCTTGAAACCCTTGGAAATAAAGAGCCAAACATCAGGGCTTTGGCATTAAAGGTTTTGAGAGAACCTAAGGCATCAACCAGCAAGATTTAAAAGCAATGCAGAACTGACTATAAGTAAAACATAGGAAGCACATAAAGATCCTCATAAGGAGGTGATGAGATCTGCTGAGGAAGTTGCATCAGTATTAGCTATTTCCATTAGTCCAGAGCAATGCATCAAAGTGCTTTGTCCTATCATCCAGACTGCAGATTACCCAATTAACCTGTCTGCAATCAAAATGCAAACAAAAGTGACAGAGAGAGAGAGTCCAAGGAAACCCTTAACCTACTTTTACCAGAAATTATGCCAGGCCTAATACAGGGTTACGATAACTCAGAGCTGTGTTCAGGAAGCTGATGTCTTCTGTCTGGTGGCTGTTCATGCAGTGATTGGTGATGAACTAAAACCACATTTTAGTCAACTCACCAGCAATTAAATGAAGCTACTGAATCTTTACATCAAAAATTCACAGACAGGTTCTGGAGGAATTGATCCCACTACTGATATTCCCGGACAAAGTTAGTGAAGCTCATCAAAGTGATCCAGGCCTCTCCCAAAAAGGACAGACTACCCTCATTAGTGAAAAGGAATTCTCAAATACATCTTTTGGAACTTAACCATTGTTCCCTAGTTTTAGTTTTTTTGTTTGTTTCATTTTGTACTTTCTGTAACAGAGGGCTGTCATCAGTCTGCATGTAACTTACGATAGTTATTCCAGATTTATGAAGAAGCAGTATTAACATCAATTGATCAGTACAAAGTAATTTTTAACCTAATTCATCATTTCACATGTTTGTACTTCTTTGTCTTCCCATTAACCTTTGCCATTGTTACGGCTATATAAGTTTTTAAAATGATGGTTAAACAGGAATGCTTAAAGCTTTAAAAGTTAATACTCTTAAACATTTTTTGCCTTTATTCCACAGCAGAATAATGTTTTTATGGCTACTTTGAGTTTTGTTCTGTATCATGTCCTATGCTAGATATACTTAAATGTGTGAAACAATGCAGGACTAAGTTGGACTTCAGCTGACCTCTGTCAGTGTGATGGTGATACATGTCATTAGTTGGCACTTCTTAGTGGGTGATCTGTAGTTTGAAATCTAAGATCTCAAAGAGAAATGTTACAGAATAGTCCAGTTCAGTAAAACTGATATTGTTTGTTGGTTATTGATCTTGCCATTTTTATTTAAAACCATATCCTTCTATGGTCCCTTAAGAAAGCTGCACCAAATTATCTCCCTGTTGTTTTCTTTTTTTAAAGATTTATTTATTTATTTGAAAGTCATAGTTACACAGAGAGAGGAGAGGCAGAGAGAGAGAGGTCTTCTGCCCAATGGTTCACTCCCCAGATGGCCACAACAGACGGAGCAGTGTCAATCCAAAGCCAGGAGCCAGGAGCTTCTTCCAGGTCTCCCACATGGGTGCAGGGGCCCAAGGACTTGAGCCATCCTCCATTGCCTTCCCAGGCCATAGCAGAGAGCTGGCATCCCATATGATCGCCGGTTTGAGTCCCGGCTGCTCCACTTCTGATTCATCTCTCTGCTATGGCCTGAGAAAGCAGTACAAGATGGCCCAAGTCCTTGAACCCCTGCACCCATGTGGGAGACCCAGAAGAAGCTATTTCAAGGGTGATTTTCTGTTAATTTTTAAGAACTTTTTAAGTCATGTTGTGCTACACCTGTTCTTTTTATGTGCAGCAAAACTTCAATAAGTACCAGTTTTGATGAAAGGCTAAATTAGATCATTTGGAGCCAGGATGCTAATGGTTTCTCATCTTGACTTTTATTATTTTATTATTTTTTTAATTTATTTGACAGAGTTATAGACAGTGAGAGAGAGATACAGAGAGAAAAGCCTTCCTTCCATTGATTCACTCCCCAATTGGCCGCCATGGCCAGCGCTGCACTGATCCAAAACCAGGAGCCAGGTGCTTCCTCCTGGTCTCCCATGCAGATTCAGGGACCCAAGCACCTGGGCCATCCTCCACTGACTTCCAGGGCCACAGCAGAGAGCTGCACTGGAAGAGGAGTAGCTGGGACTAGAACCCGGCACCCATATGGAATGCCGGTGCTGCAGGTGGAGGATTAACCAACTGAGCCACGGAGCTGGCCCCTATTTTTTTAATCCTAACATAATGTGAATTTGACTGGAAAGGCAAATAGCTATTATGGAAGCAATTTGTTATTGTTACTGAATTATCTGCACTTTCTTTGTTTAATTGAAAAAATTTAGAAATATATGTAAAGAATTTAAGACAAACATACTGAATGGATGATTCATCCTAGGCTTTTCTCTCCCTTTGTTTCTCTTTTAGCAGCAGGAAAATAGTTTCTCTACGCCCTCTCTATATTACTTGTAACAGTTTTATTTTCTAATGTCAATGACATTGTATATTTATAGTTCTAAGCTTACTGTTGCACATATATCAGCAATAAAACTGTACATAACATTACTTGGAAAAATTAATAATGTATATCAACTACTCCTGGCTCCTGGCTTCAGATTGGTGCCGCTCTGGCCATTGAGGCCATCTAAGGAGTGAATCATCAGAAGGAAGATTTGCGGCCAATTGGGGAGTGAACCAACAGATGGAAGACCTCTCTCTCTCTCTTTCTGTGACTCTCCTTCTCTCTGTGTAACTCTGACTTTCAAATAAATAATTAAATATTAAAAAAAAGAACAAGAAACCTTGCAAATCATTTAAAAAAATGAAGTGTCTAAGTGAAAGCTAATTTATATAAACAATAAAAATAATGTTTAAAATTCTCTATTTTCAGCTGATAAGACTATAATGAAGTTATTGCTTTTTCAGTTCATCATAGGCAATATATCCTTACCTTTTTAATTCTAGAAACATAGTTCAATGTCAACTATAAAAGAATTATAGCAAAAAACTGTTCTTTAAACTTTTTCCTCTCACTTTTCTCTTTCAAACTAATTCAATGTCATTCATTTACTGCATTGCTCAAAACTAATTAAAAGCATGTCATTCCAGGTTATAAAAAAGAAAGAAAGAAAGAAAGAAAGAAAGAAAGAAAGAAAGGAAGGAAGGAAGGAAGGAAGGAAGGAAGGAAGGAAGGAAGGAAGGAAGGAAGAAATGGCCTCATTGCAACAAACCCAAAGGCTTATCTCTAAATGGAAGCAAGTGGGCATCTGGCTGCTTCCACTTGGAGTAGAGGCAACAGTATCCAGTTAAGTCCATAGCATGTTCAAAGGCAAATAGCTCACTACTACCTGCAGGGAATACACAATGCTAAGTATCATTTCTCTCCCCAGCTCTCTCCTGCCACACTGGATTAGCCACACCCACTCGCATATTGACTATGTGTTACATGCTAATGTGAGTCCTCAAAGTATGTTTCCTCTAGTGAAAGCTCATGGGGATTCAGTGGTGCTAAGGTCAAAAATTATGTTAAATTCTTCCTAGGTCCTACCAAGCACAGCATTTGTTTTCTCCATTGCTTTACAGTCTCTCCAAAAGTTCAGCCAAAAATCCCTTTGGCTGGAAGACAAAGGCTGCCTTGTGCTTCACTATGGAATCTCTAGGAGAGGCAAATGGCCCACATCCCTTTGAAAGACAGAATGCAATATAACTCTGTACATCACCCACTCCTGAAAGTTGGCTGATATGGGAGACACCAGGATTCTTAGAATTCTCATTCAACGTGGGGTGAGAAGTCCCTTGGTCCTCAAATTTTTCTCTAGCTCCATCAATTTAGGTCATGTATAATGACTTTTGAGTCTTAACCTTCTCCATTGTGCAGAGAGTATACAGAGTATGTACAATCAGCCAGACTCTGACGCATCCAACTAAAACTAAGCATCATCATTAAGGAATCCTTCCAGGTTTGAATGTTGGCTTTGCCACTTCTTTTTTTTTTTTTAAAGATTTATTTATTTATTTGAAAGAGTTATTTATTTGAAAGAGAGAGGAGAGGCAGAGAGAGAGAGGTCTCTCTCTCCCCAATTGGCCACAAAAGCTGGAGCTGTGCTGATCTTAAGCCAGGAGCCAGGAGCTTCTTCCAGGTCTCCCACATGGGTTCAGGGGCCCAAGGGCTTGGGCCATCTTGTACTGCTTACCCAGGCCATAGCAGAGACCTGGATGGGAAGTGGAAGCAGCAGGGACTTGAACCAGCACTCATATCAGATGCCGGCACTTCAGGACAGGGCGTTAACCCACTGCGCCACAGGGCCAGACCAGCTTTGGCATTTCTTAACAATAGCATCTTGTGTAATCTCTGTTCTTCACCTGTAAAATTATGACAACAATGATGCCTACAGCTTAAGCAAGAATGGAACGGGGCAATACATTTAAAATGCTAAGAGCCATATCTGGCATGTAATTACTCAGTACTAGCTTGCCATTATTACTGCTGTTGTCCCATCAAGCTAAGTCCAATGGGCCACACTTAAGTTCCCATACTCTGAGCCCATAAGCCCAATCAACACATGATACAGCCTCAGACATAATAATGTCTCCTGTATCCCAAGTGATCTAAACCTCACATAGTGCAAAATACATTCAAAAGGATTTTTAAAAGTTCATAGGAGAAATGGAGTTAAAAAGTAAGATAATGTTGGTACAATTTTTAAAAATTAGTATCTAGTTTTTCCCTGATACACATTTTTAATTTAATTCTTGAAGACTCCTCTTGCACCCTAGTCTCTAGTATGGACAACATATTGATGGCCAGAGTCCTCTTGCTTGTACATTATCCTTTCTCACCTGATTTCAATCACATAGAAAAGCTGTAGGAAATCATGGGAGTAGCCATTAGGAGGTCAGGCCTCCCAATATCAACAGTCACTGGATTCCACACTCCTCTTTCTTCTCACAACTAGATTCTGCTATGTAAAGGAAAAAGGGTAGTTCTTTGTCTTCTCTTCCTGAAAAGTTCACTTTTAAAACATTAAATGAAGTTCTCTTTAGAAATTTCAAATTGGAGAAAGAACACTTAGCAAAGGTCTATGACCTAGATAGCTGATTATTTTCAGCAACTTTGAGTAGGAATTGTTAATGAGTTTTTAATCTGAAGAGCTTAAATCACCAAAGTGTTATATAATACAAAGGGGCTGGAAGGGACTTGGAGGTTTGAGCTAAAGCTGGGCTGCTGAGACAGAGGGAGGGTTTGGGCTAGTTTTAAAGGTCCTTTGAGATAACAGTATGAGATATGAGGGATTTAGATTGAGGCTGGACTGTGAAGCTGAGCTTCTGAGAAAGAAGAGACAGCTTGAGAGGAGTTGGAGAGCTCTTAGACTGATAATAGTCTTCAGATAGTGCTGTGTCCAATAGTCCAGGTAGGGCAGGACTAGTCAATGTAGGGTGGGGATATATTAGCAAGGTAGAGAAACAGGGGACTATTTATTATGTAAGTGAGAGGTTAACCTGGATTTAAGGCTTTTTGTCCTTACTCCATCACTGTGCATGAAAAAGTCAGAAAAAAGCAGACTTTGATGAAGGCAATTTCTGGTAGAAACTTTATAATGAAAATTTAGCCAGTCACAATCTATTGCAGTTCAGCTAGATTTCAGTATTTAGCTAAAGAGATTCATGTTTTCTGCCTTTCAGCTGGGAACCTGAGGAAATGACTAACAAAGGTAAATGCAATAAGAGTGGTCAAAGACTCTAATAGAGACAGTTTTGTGCACCACCAGAGGCAAAATCCAGCCCAAATGATGAAACTACAAATCCCCAATGAGGGGCCACACATATAACATCTTTCAAGTCTACAAGGAGTACTTATACTTTGAAAGAACTCTCAGTAAAACCTCACACTATGTGCATACCTATTTTGTTTTAAGGAAATATTATTTGCTGGACCTTTTGCAGGAAAGACAAGCAGAATGTTAGCCACATTCACAACTTCAAACATTACTACTACTACCAATTCAGATTTAAGAAGAAGTCAGCTGCTAACCTTGGGTGTGCATCTTGGGGAAGGGGCAAATGGGATGTACTAACTGCTACCTCTTTGCTCTATTTCTAGTCTTCAAACCTCTCCACCCTTCTCTAGTAGTCCTAGGTAAGAAGTCAGCCTGTTCACTCACTCACCAGTCTGTCTTGCAAACACCATGCCCTAGTCTCTCTGTGCCAGACCCTCACTCAGATCATGCATGTAGGTGAGCACATTGGTCAACACCCAATGTTGCACATACTCTTTGCACTGTGACTCAGAACCTGCATACATTAACCAGAATCTCATCTGGTGGCCTCTCAGTATTACCTACCCAGGTTGTTGGGCTCAACCCAGGCTCAGCTAAGTTTAGAGGAGCATAAGAGGAAGGACATAGGATCAGGAGACCAGCCCACCTTCCCAGGGCTGCCCCTGCCACATCACCCCCTGAAAATGTTGTTGCTATGGCAACCCTCCAACCTTGTTGTGGCAGTGCTTCACACTTCATCTGACTTTAGGTCTCCATGTTTCTGTTGGCCTCAGCAGGCACTCCAGGTGCAGGCTTGGTCCATGTATACTGTGGTGCTGGCCAGACAGAGGCAGGCATAGCTTAAACTGCTGCCTACCACTCATTCCTAGTGTATCAGCAGCTGCAGTCAGCATCACAAGGCCACAATCCACAATACACCTTCATGCCTTCTGTGCCCTGCCTCTCCATGGGCAAATGTGTGATGAGGCCAGTGTCTGAGGCTTCTGCTGGATACTTTGATTTGCTGGTTTCTAGTGGGTTTAGCTCTGAAAGGTATTTTTTTCTTTCTTTCTTTTTTGTTCTTTTTAAGTCAGACTGTAAGGTTGAGCATGACCAAAATCCCCTCAGTTTCATCATCTTGAAGTATATCATAAGGTAAGTTTTGACTCATAAAATGAGTCTTCTATTTAGATGACACCTCAGTATTCTGTTCACTCAACAAGTCATTATCATCTGCTCTCTGATGTGGACCTGTGGAGATCTGGTGGTAGGAGAGGTTTATGCTAAGCAGAAAATGGTAGAAAAGAGCCTTCTTACTAAAGAGAAAACCTCTGGGTAAAAAGATTCTTGCCTCAAATATAGGGAGCTCCCACAGTCTCTCTAGTCAGCCAAAGACAGATATGAGTTTCTCTTTCTGGGTAATGCCTCTTTTCTCTGCAAAGACATGGGCACCAGGATAGAAGCTTGGACAGCTCAGACTTGTCCAGGTTAATGATAGGTTTGATAGCCTCCCAGTTAGGATCCATGTTCTGGCCCAGCTTAAGTTACCAAGTCTCTATCTACCATATGTCCATCTTCATTTCAAATAATGGTATCATTTCTGGGTTCTGCCACCTCTGAAATCTGACCTTAACCCAATGTTTCCTGCCTGTCATGGGGATAGCATCCACAAATAATGTAAGTGATTCTATTGTGCACCTACAGCTTTTTTCACATTCTTTTGTAATTGGTTATGTCCTTGTCGTCTGTCCCCCAGGAGTGTAGTTGCCTTTATATTAAGCATTATATACACATCATTCATGTTGTATCAATTATACCCAGGGAAGTATCAGACATAATGCAGAAAAGTCACCCCTGTCTTCCTCCCTCCTCAGTTCCTCACTCCCACAGTGCTAGGGGCTCTTGCTCATTTCCTCCTCCACCACCCCTCCCTCTGCACAACTACCACTACCATGAGACACCCACACACCATGCTCCTGGCCCCATGTGCTCTCCAGCTCCAATGGCTCCAAACAGATTGATAGAATGACTTAGCAAGCTTACTTGTATCCATGAAGCCAAGTGACTGTGTTCTATTAACATCAAGTGAATTTTGGATGCTGGCCTTGAATGCTCTGATTGTGCTCAGTTCTTATGGTTCCTTGACAAGTGAGAGCATGGCAGTCTCCTAGAAATTAAAAAAAAAATAATTGCCTGCATATTACATTAGTTAAGGCCCATGGAGCTCTGCAGCACTGTTGTTGGAGCCCTTTTCACTTACTATTCACAGCTTTTGCTGTGAACATCCACTCCCACCAGAATAGCCAAGACATAGTGAATTTACTTAGGAGTCATGATGTTGACCCAGTGGCATGACACCTTGCTTGGACTTTATAATGCATATTTTGGCTATTCTGGGAAAATTTTTACTTATTTTCTGCTTCATTGACATTGAGTACCTGAGATTGGTGGATACATGAACTGTGAATTAGTGAGGTATGCCAAATTCAGCTTTGAGTGATTATAATTTTGTGGGTTTTTTAATTTAACTTTTTTTATTTAGATTGTTCTTATAGACACTTATTATGTCTTCTAGTTTCTAAGTAACTGCATCATAATAAGGACTATTGTATATGGTAGCAGTTAAAAATGATTGGTTTGATGATTGACATTGCATCGACCTATGGGATTGTGGCCTGGTTTTATGGAACTCTGTAAGTTGATTGGAGGTAGATATTTATTATTGATGAACATTATGCACTGAGATCTCCTTGTACTTTAAATAATAAAATCTAATTTAAGATTTA
>CM027394.1:65550674-65647919 GCA_015711505.1 Sylvilagus bachmani | reverse complement strand
TGCATCATAATAAGGACTATTGTATATGGTAGCAGTTAAAAATGATTGGTTTGATGATTGACATTGCATCGACCTATGGGATTGTGGCCTGGTTTTATGGAACTCTGTAAGTTGATTGGAGGTAGATATTTATTATTGATGAACATTATGCACTGAGATCTCCTTGTACTTTAAATAATAAAATCTAATTTAAGATTTACACAGGAGTTTCCTTCTGCTTTCATCTACCATATTGAAATACTGTTGATTCTACCTTTTAGATCTCACTGTAATGTGTTGCCTCTTCTTCATTCACATTTGGTGCAGGTCCTACTAAATTACCTGTTGATAGCTTTGGGATCTGCAGGAGAAAAGGTTCACACTTCTGAGAATGGAGAGTCCCTACCCACACTTCTGGGAACAAAAAGTCCTTGTCAAGGTCCCTGTGGGTGCCTAAAGGTCAACCAATGAGAATCAGACCTGCCTCAAACTTTAACCCCCACACCCTGTATCTACAAAAGGAACTCTCCCAACCTCTGACATGTGACTTCCTCGGCCCTCCTCTGTTGGGACTGGTGAACCTCACCTGCGAGTGAAATTCCAATAAAAGCTTGTAAATTAATTGATTCATCTGGCTGGGAAGATTTGTTATGCACCAGACAACTTGCACCTGTAATAGACTCTTTTTTTTGACAGATAGTTATAGACAGTGAGGGAGAGAGAGAAAGGTCTTCCTTCCATTGGTTCACTCCCCAAATGGCTGCTACAGCCAGTGCTGCTCTGATTTGAAGCCAGGAGCCTGGTGCTTCTTCCTAGTCTCCCACGTGGGTTCAGGGGCCCAAGCACTTGGGCCATCCTCCACTGCCCTCCTGGGCCACAGCAGAGAGCTGGACTGGAAGAGGAGTAACTGGGACTAGAATTCGGCCAGTGCATGGGATGCCAGGCGTAGGATTAACCCAGTGAGCCCTGGGCTCTGGCCCCTGTAATAGACTCTTTAATTGACTTCCTTGCCTTTTGTCTTTTTACTTTTGTGTTCAAAACCTTTTGTGATTCAGCCCACTCTCTCTGCCTATATCTGGTTGCTCAGTGTCTCATACTCCTATTTCTAAGGAAATCAGGTGTCTGGTAGTTCTATCAACACACCACACAAAAGATTGCTCAATAAATGCTTATTAAATAAATAAATAGAAAGCCTTACATAGCTAGGATGAACATTTAACCTGCATGGCCCCGGATGGTCTCTGTTTATACACTTCGCCCCTGTGTAGTGATTTATATGTTCCTTTTATGATCAAATTTGTATCAGAACAACAAATTTTATATCCACCTAATTGTGGCAGTCATCAAATAGAATTTTAGTTTCTTGAATCCTCTACTAGACAATTCTTAGAGGTCAGAAATCTCATTTGTTTATTTTTTATGTTTTCAACTATTCATGCAGCTAAGAGACTGTCAAGATGCTGAGTTACAATATCAGTGCAAGCATGTTTCTTGTCCTCAAGAAATTTTCAATTTGGCAAGAAAGAGGAATCTACTGAAAGAATATTGCTAATGTAATAAATATTAGTGTGAAGTAAATGGATAAAAATTTAAGCATTCCTAATCTAGCAACAACCTAACCCCATGAACTATAATTGACAGAAGTAATCATAAACAAAGAACTCAATGTCATCCAGTTATCCACTTATATTTTTACTTAAAAACTAAAAAAGCACACATATACTTAAGAATACTTAATATTTACGTGCTTTCTTGATATTAAACCTAAAAAACCATGGAATAATAGCAACTTTGAAACTCCTTCCTTTTTTAGACAAATTCTGAGTTATAATTGTTGGTGGTTCTCTACAGTGTAGATTATTTTTGTAGGTACTTTTCCTTTTTCTCAGTCTTTTTCTAGATGACAAAATATAGGGTTTTAGAAACTGAGCCCCAAGACAAAAGAAAGATTTCCTAAACCAGTATTAGATTTTGGTTGACCTTTAACCCAGACCTTTTAGTGATATCACCATGAGTAAACGCTAAACTCTTTGCACCTCAGTTTCTTCTTTGTAAACTCCTGATGTTACTACTTCCAGAATTAATCTAAGGTATAAATAATATGATGTAAGGTATTTAGTTCCTTAACATGGCTCCTATAAGACACTCAACAATGTTAGTTCTGTATCCAGTTCTGTTGGTTGTTTCTGTGCTTGGTGAATTAAAAGAAGGTGAAAAATAATCTGAAAAGAACTATAGAGGCCGGCATTGTGGCGTAGCAGGTAAAACCACTGTCTGCAGTGCCAGCATCCTATATGGGCACTGGTTTGAGTCCAGGCTGCTCCAGTTCCTATAGATTTCTCTGCTATGGCCTGGCAAAGCAGAGGAAGATGGCCCAAGTACTTGGGCCCCTGCACCCATGTGGGAGACCTGGAAGATACTCCTGCTTCAGATAGGCTCAGCTCCAGCACTGCAGCCATTTGGGGAGTGAATAAGTGGGAGGAAGACCCCTCTTTCTGGCTTTCTGGCTCTGCCTCTCAGTAACTCTGCCTTTCAAATAAATAAGTAAAAATCTTTAAAAAAGAAATATAAACATCAATAAAACACAAATAAAAATTGTATTTTCAAATTTGGATGCTGAACTATGCCTTCTACACCTCTGCTAAAAGTTGTATTGTATTCATCGTTATTTATTACCTGAGAGAAATGTCCAGGGACAAAACAGCAAATAAGACTTTCTCAGAAGAACAGAGTTTATAAAGGAGCAAAAGTTTGGGTATCAGTTAGCAGCAGCGGGTGTCACTCTAAGATTTTTGTTCAGGAAAAGATGAACACCAACTGATCCTTGAGATTTTGGGGTGAGAAGAAAGAGGAGGGATGTAAACAAAAGCAGAATCCTTCTGAAGCCCTTGGGGAGAGCCAGATGCCCCATTCTGGACTCCATTTCCCAGAGTCCTCAGGTGTCCTGACGTATTCCGTATCTGAGCCTGCCAATAAGAAAGAATCTGCGCGTGCGTGTTTCTGTCCACGAGCCTCAGGAACAGAGGAAGCTCATTCACTGGCCAGAGTCAGTACCAGGAGGCTGCTCTGATCTTTTCCACACTTTGCCTCTCGCTCCGCACTGCAGTCCCAGGCAGTTTGCGAGCACACACCCAGAGCCTGCCGCACGCTGTGGCTGTGCCTCTTCATTTGCCGTCTGTGGGTTCCACGTGCTGAGGACTTTTTCTGCCCCACACTCTAATTTTCTCCTCGTGTGCCCTGAAGAAAGAGGACGTGCTCCCAGGACTTTCTATGGCAAGTCTAGAGAATAGGAAGGTACTCGGATGCGTGTGTGGGGGAGGGGGTGGGTGGTAGGGCGGCCGGCGGCTCCCAGATGTGGCTCACTTGCTTCTCTAATCTGGCAGCTTTTCCCTGGGAAGTCAGGGCTGGAATCCGGGCTGTAGGGCCTCCCACTGCAGCTTGCAGCCTCCCAGCACACGAACAGTGGCATGCTACCTCGCCCAAACTTTCCTTAATGTGTTTTATTTAGTGGTTACAAGAGGAAGGTTATCGGATGGGGGGACTGCACAGCAGGACAGGTAGGAGCACAACGCAGAAGACCGCGAGACTCCTGTTCTCTATATTTACCTAAGGCCGGTTCTTACTTTGAGTAGATCAGAATGCCTTAAGGTCTAGCCTCCTGTTGTATCCAGAGGCCATTCCAGCAGGGCGGGGCTTGATGGCCTTCAGCAGGGAGCTGAGGGGGCAGGAGGTTGGAGAAGGAGAATCAGACTAGAATCTGCTCCCCCATCTTGCACCTCCTAGCCCGATGGGGGACCCTAAATGTTCAGCTGACTTTTTCCAAGCGGGAACAGCATGAAGGATGTGCTGTAGCTTTGTGGATTTTTCAATCTGGAATTTGAAGCCATGGAATCATAGCTGTTGATTTATTTTGCTGTTTTTCGATGTCTGTCTTCAGCCCTTCTAATCCTGTTAGCAAGGATGTCAACTATTACTGTTAGGAAAAGAGTTGCAGATTGGTGCCTCCTCACACTGGGCACCAAAATGTCAGGAAAAGAGGTGCAGAATAGAGAGGAGGCAGTGTATGAATTTACAGCCAGACTGAATTTATTCAGAGAAAAATTCCTAGAGGTTGGTGATCAACTGCCCCCTTGCACGTTTATGGAACACGTGGCAGAAGACCTCGACCCCCATGGGCTGGGCCTTTGATAATTTAGGAGGGCTAGAGATGGGGGTGGGGATGGGGGCAGCAGCTAGAGGGGAATTCCAGGAACTGGGCGGGGTCTTGGGAACCTGGAAAAGAATGCAGGGTGGGGGTGGGAAGGCAATGGGGTGTGAGACTCAATTGAAATTCAAGAGCAAGGAATAATGTTTAGCAAGGATGGCTAAGGCTTATATCCTTGTTCGTCAATTACTTGCCACTGATCCCTTTGCAAAGTTAGCTGAAGTTAACACAGTTTACTCTGTGGGTCAACTGGAGCTATTTTTTTTTATAAAGTAGAATTTTTTTTTTTTTAATTTATTTGGCAGAGTTAGTGAGAGAGAGACAGAGAGAAAGGTCTTCCTTCCTTTGGTTCACCTCCCAAGTGACCACCATGGCCGGAGCTACGCCAATCTGAAGCCAGGAGCCTGGTGCTTCTTCCTGGTCTCTGATGTGGGTGCAGGTGCCCAAGCACTTGGGCCATCATCCACTGCCTTTCGGGGCCCCAGCAGAGAGCTGGCCTGGAGGAGAAGCAACTGGGACAAGAACCAGGTGCCCATATGGGATGCCGGTGCTGCAGGCGTAAGATTAACCAAGTGAGCCATGGCGCCAACCCCAGCTGGAGCTATTTTTATCTGGATTTGCATAAGTTGGAGGACTATAAAAACATAAATACAGAAAAGTAACACTTATTCTCTGCCTAGTTCTTTTGTCACCCAATGACCCACCAAGCTGATTATCCTAATAGTCCTTATGGTTTTAATCAAGAGGGCCCATTATTTGTCTTATTTTGGGTTCTGTGTTTAAGCCTGTGCCATTTTTGACATGGGAGGATATTATTTTTTTTTTAATTTTAATTTTTGACCGGCAGAGTGGACAGTGAGAGTGAGAGAAACAGAGAGAAAGGTCTTTCTTTTGCCGTTGGTTCACCCTCCAATGGCCGCCGCAGCCGGCGAGCTGCAGCCGGCGCACTGAGGGAGGATATTATTTATTTTCATAATGACTGTGTTCTGTGGAGATGCATGTTTATGGCTAGTGTTCATGAGATATCCATGTACACAACTTGTACCAACTCAGGTACAGATGTTCTTTTCTAGATGTGCATGGTATGGAGATTCTTCAGTGTCTGGTCTTTCTTGGGGGAGATAAAGAGAGGATGCATATGTGGGGGAATTGTAAAACTCAAAACTGATCTCTGAATATCAGGCCTAGCATGAATGGCACTTCTTTAAAATATAGATTCCCCCATCTAGTCTATTGGGTGATTTAGCTTTGCAAAATTGATTTCCCATGGAATATTATATTCGAAGGTTTTTGTAAGTCTTTTTTCTTACTTGCTTCAGGTGCATTTATTTCACCTGGAATGTGTACAGGCCCAAATCAGCTATGTACAGACAACAGGAAACCGTTGATTTTTCTGAGTGACCATGATGTGCTACTGCTTCCCAGTGGCTTCTAAAGCCTGTGGTGGCTCTTGGCTGAGACTCTGTAAGCCAGGAAGATGGAGTCTACAAATTGAGGTTTACATTTTTTTCCTCCCCTAACTTTTTCTCCACTTTTTCTCTTTACTGTTTCTGCTGGTCTGCAAGGGGGATGATGGCCCAGCAATAGTCACTGCCTTGATCCAAGATGCCACTTGGCCTCTCTCCCTGGGAAGACTGCTTCTTGTGTGACACTGGCCATTGAGAGACTATGATGGACTCACATTGGGCACCTTGAAGTAGACAATTTGTCCTGCCTTCCAACGTTTTGGCAGTGGAGTGAATGCCACTACATTAGCAGTATAGTTTCCTATGGAATTTGATGGAGGAAAAGGGGTGAGGAAACTCATCCATCCCTCATTTTGTTGCTTTTCTCATTATGTTTCTCTGGTCTTGACATTATTTTTGAGCTTTTCCACTGATTCACATCTAGCAGACTGCATGCAATTCTGTTTTCATAACTGTCAGCCCTTGTCCACATTGGGCTATTTTTCAGAGAAGGACAAATATGTTTTTAGTCACCATAAAATATTTCAAGTAACTGTGTTTTCCTTGTAATTGCAAGACTAAAAAGCTGACTTCTCTTCAGATCTAGCAGGTTTGCTGGGTGATTATTCTGAGGCTCACATTGAGCACTAGACATAGATGTTCTGTGTGACTGGTTTATATTTTGTTTCATTTTGTGGAAAAACTTTGCTCATATTCTCTAAGTACCTGGTTGGGTTATACCTGCCCATAGTGGGAACTAAGCCATTGTTTGGCTCACGTGGGCAGTTTTCCTGGATCCTGGTGAGAACTGATGAATTGATGATGTTTTTTCAACCCACATTCTATTCTGAAATTTACTTCATTTTATTTTCTTAAGAAAACTATATCTGAACTTTGCTTCTACCTCTTCTGAAATTGGTGTGCTTCTATCCGCTTTATAAGCACAGACATGCATACCTTTTTTCCTTCTGTTTACATTGAGAAGAGTAATGGAGACATTTCAGCTTTCTCTACTATCAGAACATCTTCTTCAGGCTGTTTCCTTGAGTTAGGCACTGAGTTTAACTTGGTTGCACTAAAAGGGATCTGCCTATTGTTAGTGTAACTTTACAATAAAAGTCATCATAAAATCAACCTGCCTTGAAAACCTCTCATCTGTTATTTTGAAATATGTTGTAAGTGTGTCTTTTATGTCGATGTCTGTAAGCTGGAGACTTCCAACTTAAGGCAGAAGGCTGCCAAGGAATAGCACAACTGCAGCTTTGCTCTGTTGTTTATATGTGGCTCTTCTTTTATCTTTTCCCTTTTTTGTAAGAATTAAGCATTCTATTTTAAAGGCAGGTTTACAGTGGAAGAGGGAGACACAGAAGGATGAGGATCTTCAATTTGCTGGTTCAATGCCACAATGAACAGGATTGAGCCAGTTGAAAGCCTGGAGCCTGGAACTCCATCCAAGTCTCCCATGTGGGAGCAGGGGCCCAAATACTTGGATCACCTTCTGCTTCTTCCCCAAGTGCATTAACAGAGACAGATCAGAAGTGGAGCAGATGTTACTTAAACTGGCACTCACAGGGCCAGCATTTTGGCACCATGGGCTAAAACCACTGCCTGCAATTCTGGCATCCTTAATAGGTTATGGTTCATATCCCAGTTGCTTCACTTATGATCCAGCTCCCTGATAATGGTCTGGGAAAATAGTGGAGGATGGCTTAAGTGTTTGGGTTCCTGCTACCCATGTAGGAGATCCAGATGAAGCTCCTGGCTCCTGATTTCCACCTGACTCTGCCCTGGCTGTTGTGCCCATCTGGGGAGAAAACTAGCAGATGGAAGGTCTCTCTCTCTCTCTCTTTCTTTTAGGATATATTTATTTGTTTGAAAGGCAGAGTTACAGAGAGAAACAGAGAGAGGGATCTTCCCTCTACTGGGTCACTCCCCAGATGGTTTTAGTAGTGAGGGCTGGACCAGGCCCTGGCTAGGCCCACACCAGGAGTCAGGAGCTTCATCCATGTCTCCCACATGGATGGCAAGAGCCCAGATACTTGGACCATCTTCTGCTGTCCCCAGCCCATTAGCAGGTAGCTGGATCAGAAGTGGAGCATCTGGGACATGAACTGGTGCTGATATGGGATGCCAGCATTGCAGGTGGTGGCTTTACATGCTACACCACATTGCCATCCTCTCTTTCTCTCTCTCTTTCTCTCTCTTTCTCCCTCTCTTTCTTTCTCTCTCTCTCTTCCTCTGTGTGTGTGTGTGTGCATAACTTCAACTTTCAAATAAGTAAATAAATGGCATTCATGTGAGATGCCATCATTTGAGGCTATGGTGACTTAACCCACCACTTCCCCCTCATTCACCCTACCGTTTCCCTTCTGTTGACTTGTGTGTCAAGATCTTGGAGAAGCCTATTGAACAGGTGTCAGCATTGTGTCGGGCTGTTCTTTTAGTTTGATTGTCATTTGTTTAGTGGGAGATAGTGATCAAGGCTAGTTGTTACGTGATCAGTGGCTAAAGATGCTATGTGTTAGGATGGAACTGGCTCAATCTTTTTATTTCCTCAAATATAAGTAGAAAATGAAATCCTCTCAAGGCTAATATGTTACAAAGTAACTACTAGAGACCAATATTCCTTTCTTCTCACCTAAGAGATGCAGCTGGTTTTTGTGTTTCTGTCTTTTTAGTTCAAATCTGTATCAGACTCCTAGAGCAGAGGGAAACTTTTGTCCAGTCAGAACTCATAGATATTATCCATTCCTCTCAGAGCATCAAAGCCATAGCTCTGCTATTAGCCTGGCTTGCATTGTGTGGTGGTGCCATGTCCACATGGAGATGGTTTCTTCATACAGGAATACACCTGAGTGGAGAAAAATTCAGAGAGTCTATTTCTTGAACTGGAATGGAATTTTGATCAGGGCATTCTTGAGATTGTGGTCAGCAGGGTGGAGAAATTTTGTTTAACATGTTTCTGCCTTGTGGAGTGCTCTGTGTTCTCCTTCCACTGTACACACAGAGAGCCTATGGCAGTGTCTATGATTGATTGAAAGTGTTTGTGCGGCTCTGCAGTATCTGAAGTTACCTTTGTGACCATCTCTAATTAGAAACCAAGGTGCAAAGTAAGGAGGATGCTGTCACCCTGAAACAATCCTGGGTTTGTGCCCCTTGCTCCTTTTCTTTTCCTTCAATACTAAAGCAGCCTTAAACAGAGTTATACTGGATAGCATTGGTACTTTTGGTATTTGAGTGCTTGGAAAGCAAGATAAATGATTTTTCTGTAGGAAAGCATTAGGAGGCACTAGACAAAGTAAGCAGTAGCTTTCTTGGATCCATCATATGTCAACTTGAGTCATAATATTTATGACCAGTTGTTTTCTCATTTTATAAAACTTTTTTTTAAATCAGAAAGGCAGAATGACAGGAATTTTTTTGTGTTTGTTTCTTTTTCTTTTTCTTTTTTTCTTTTACTCTAGGAGAGAGATGTTCCATCTGCTGGTTCACTCCCCAAATAGCCATAACAGCCTGGGCTGGGCTAGATTAAGCTTGGAGCCAAAAGCCAGATCCCAGATGTGGTTGCGGGGGGCCCAAGAAGTTGGGCCATCCTCCGCTGCTTTCCTAGACCATTAGCAGGAAGCTGGATGGGAAGTGGAGCCACCAGGAAATGAACTGGTACCTTAAGGGATGGTGGCTCTGCAGGTTATGGTTTTAACTAGCTGGACCACAGTGTGGACCCTTTTTTGAAACACTTTAAAAAAAAATATTTATTTATTTATTTGAAAGGCAGAGTTAGAAAGAGGGAAAGACATCCACACCTCCACCACACACAAGAGATAGAAAGTGAGAGTGAGAGTGAGAGAGAGAGAAATGAATCTTCCATCTACTGATTCATTCCCTCAGTGGTCACAACAGCCAAGGCTGGGCTGGGTCAAAGCATGAGCCAAGAGATTTATCCAAGTCTCCTATGAAAGAGCAGGGACACAAACACTTGGGCTATCCTCTGCTACATTACCTGGGAGCTGGATTAGAAGGGTAGCTGGGATGTGAACCAGCCCATGTGGGATCCCAGTGTCATATGTAGTGGCTTTACTTAATATGCCACAATGCTGGCCCCACATATGCTGGAAATATAGTTAAGGGATATTAGAAGGTCTGCTTATTGCCATTAGATGCCATTCAGGCATGCACTACAGAATCATTTCGATGTAAGTAAGATTTCTCCCATGACTGAATTGCAGTCTACAAGACTGTTCCAAAGGGAGAGAGTTTCAGGAACATGTGGGACAGTGATGCAGAAAGGGGGTGAGGGATGAGTGAGGAGGAGAAAGCCAGGGGAGAGGTCAGGAAGTATTCAAAAGTACAAATAGAACACAGGTCATTTGTGTAGATTGCCAAAATTAACCTTTTATCTTTTAGAGGTTTTTTTTTTAAATATTTATTTATTTATTTATTTTGAAAGTCAGAGTTACACAGAGAGAGAAGGAGAGGCAGAGAGAGGGGTCTTCCTTCCACTGGTTCAATCCCCAGGTGGCCACAAAGCTGGAGCTGTGCCAATCCGAAGCCAGGAGCTAGAAGTTTCCTCCAGGTCTCCCATGTGGGTGCAGGGGCCCAAGGACTTAGGCTATCTTCCACTGCTTTCCCAGGCCATAGCAGAGAGCTAGATTGGAAGTAGAGCAGCCAGGACTTGAACCAGTGTCCAAATGGGATGCTGGCACTGCAGGTGGTGTCTTTACCCGCTTCTCCACAGTGCTGGCCCCAGGGTTTTTTATTTTTTTAATTTAGATTTAATTTTTAAAAAATTTTTTCTGATATAGTTGACTCATTTTTCAGTTTTTTATGTAGCTATTTTTATAATTAGTAGAGAACTGCTGTAATTAAATGTAAAATGACACTCCTAAATAAGCAGTTCACAAGAGAGTTTTCATAGAGGGGTGAATATGGCTGTGTGTGTCCCTTGCTAAAAACTGAAGTTTTATGACTGAATTTGAGGTCATTAAAATCAGTTTTATAATGGAAATGCTGACCAGTTCTAATGCTGTGGTTACTTTTAGCCCACACTATACTTTCCTATGCAGATAGTCCACATGTGAGTAGAAGGAAAAGGGGTGCAGACCTGGAATGATGCTCATGTGCCTTTTGTTTAAACCAGGGGACCGGAGTTCTTTGTTTCAGGTTGCATTTTTCTGTGGAATGAAAGTTGTTGGGCTATATGGGAAAAAAGAAGCCTCTTTAGGGATGAATTATTTTCCCTGAAAAAATAATACAAATAATAACAATAAAATGATGAAAATCATGAGTTATTGATTCCAAGACAGTAATCCTATCCAGGATAGAATATAGAAAAAAGGATTCTATTGTTTTTAAATGAAGAATAAGAGAAGTGGTTGTAAGAAGAGCTTCATGTAGGATGCAAAATTCCCTAGGAAAGGGTCTGAAGTAATTCCCTTTAATTGTTCCTCCCTGAGGTAGTTCCTGATGCTCATTGTTCAAGGAAATAATAATAATATAATAATAATAATATAAATAGACCAATTGCAAATGGCCCATGTGTGTCTTACATATGAATTGTCTACAGATATGTTCCCCAAGGCCTTTAAAATAAAACTTTACAACAGTAAAGAAGGTTGGCACTGTCTGCTGTCTTGGGCTAGAATCTGCATTTATTACCTGCTTACCACCCTCGCTCCTGTTGTACATCCCTTGATGGTTCTTTTTAGGTCACTCTTATATCCAGATTCCTGAATAGGTGACACAATTTTTTTTTTTAAGATTTATTTATTTGACAGGTAGAGACAGAGAGGCATCTTCAATCTGCTGGTTCACTCCCAAATGGCTGAAATAGCTAGAGCTGGGCTGATCTGAAGCCAGTAACCAGGAGTCTCCTCCAGGCCTCCAATACAGGTGTGGGGGCCCAAGGACTTGGGCTATCTTCTGCTTTCTCAGGCCGTAACAGAGTTGGATCAGAAGTGGAGTAGCCAGGACTTGAACTTGTGCCATATGGCATACTGGTATGGCAGGTGGTGGTTTTTAACCACTTCACCATAGTGCCAGCCCCTTGACACAATCTTTGATCAGCCTACTGGTCTGTTCACTCAGCCTAAATTGGAGTTGGCTAGTTTGTGCACCCATTCCAGGGTTAAGGGGGCCCAGAACTGCCCATGACTGGATCTTCCTCTGCTCACAGGTCCCAAGTGACTTTGCTTGGTACTCTTTCCTTGGTTTCCCTAGTGACCAGGTTGATTCTCAGGTGGGCAAGGAAACCTGTTAGCTCACAGCAGCCTCTGGATTAATGTTTTGCTCTCATCTGTGATGCAGTTAAAGTTTTCTCTTAGATCCCAAAAGCCTTCAGTAGGGGGTGTTATTTTATACTTGAGAGTCTCTTTATAAAGGCAGGTATCACTGAGGACTCTCTCCTCAGGATCAGCTGACCTCATCCAGGCCTGGTTGGATTTACAGGGTCCTGGCTTCAGCCTGGCACTTTCCTGCTGTGTTTTTGGGCATTTGGGGAGGTACCAGCAAATGGAAGAAATCTCTGTTCTCCATGTTCCCCTGCCTTTTAAAGGAAATGAAAAAATAGTTAAAAATTGGAAAAAAATATTTTGCCTTATGTCCTAGGGAAAAGAAAATAACCGTTGCTGTATATAGTACTCATTTGTACACTTTGCAAATACTCATAAATCTCAACTTAAAGGCTGATTGATCATTGTTCTCTGGGCTGCCTACTTGAGCTCTCGTTCTGTGATCCATCCCTTTCCATCATCTGCAGTTCACTGTGAGTGCTCATAAATCACCAAACTGCCTCCCAACTTTATATCCTTGTGTTCTTTATACACAGCTTGGTCATAATCTCACTTTCTTTAGCAGCCTTCTTATTTCTCAGATGCTTCATAGGTAAAGAGATAGTGAAGTGGTTGATTTTCTCTGAGCCTTCCCCCTAAGTGGTTTATTTTATGAAGCTGATTCTGGGTGATTGGTCAGCAGTTGGAGTTCAGAGGTTGCTGTTAGAGTAATAGGGCTGTCACTGCCCATTCCACTCTGCCTCAACCCTGCAACCCATGCTTGCCTTTGGATTCTGTTTTTAGAGGAGTAGTGATTCGATAAAAGAAAAACAAAGCTTTTAATTTTTAAACATATTTATATTTATTAATATAAAGAGAACAGATTCCATGTATTTAATGGATATAATTCTAAAAACATAACCATACTTCTTTGCCTATATCTTCTTCCTTTCTTCATTTCTGTTTTTAAGGATTTAAAAAGTAGGCTTTATTTCTTAACCTTATTTTTATTCCCTCTTCTCCTGTCTTCCTGTCCAATCTGGTACTATTAGGTTTTTATTTTTTCCCATTTTTTTCTTCTACTTTTTTGCCTATCCCCACCCCAGTTCCAAAGAAGAAATAATGAATAAAAATCATGAGCTACTGATTCAAAGACAGGAATTCTATCTAGTATGGAATATTAGAAAAAAAGATTCCATTGTTTTTAAAGTTACCTTTTTTCTTTTTTGCTCTTTATAAAGTTTATTTACTTGAAAGGCAAGAGTTACAGAGAGGGAGAGACAAAGGCAGAGAGAGAGAGATCTTCTATCTGCTAGTTCACTCCCCCAATGACAATGGCCAAGGTGGGGCTAGACTGAAGCCAAGAGCCAGGAGCTTCATTTAGGTCTCCCAGGTGGGAGCAGTGGCCTGAACACCTGGGTCATCATCTGCTACTTTCTCAGGCTCATTAGCAGGAAGCTGGATCAGAAATGGAACAGCCAGTACTCAAATTGGCACCCTTGTGGGATGCCAGCAGTACAAGTAGGAGCTTTACTATGGCTATGCCACAGCACCAGCCCCAGATTCCATTTTAACAAAAGACAATACAGAATCCTTCTAGATGCCTTTTTCCTGTGGCTGCACCAATAGGAATTTTTATTTCTTCTTAAAATGTGACCCAAATTATTTCCATGTTTCCTGATTAACATTCTCTATTGGTTTAGGAGGCTGGCAGGTTCACAGGCCAGGGAAAGAGCACCTGTTTTCTGTTTAGTTATACTGAGCTCCATGGAAGCTATATAAGAAATTTATGAGCAGGAAAAATGAGGTTGGAGGCATGAGAGAAGATAATGAAGAGGATATGTATAGAGAAATAAGTGCAGGACCATATTCACAGAGAAATTTGGTACAAAATCTAAGTGTTATCAGAGAGCTAAAAAGAAGAAAAGCTTGAAGATAGAGATCATAAGAGATGGTAAATTGGAAGCATCTGAGGGAATTCTGACTGATCACACATACACTTATTGAAGATGTGAGAAAACAAGTTCTTGCACTCATATTGGTGTGAGTGTAATGCAGTAGAGTCTCTTTGGAGGAAAAATATGACAGATCTCTCTATAAAATACTTTAAATGCAAATGTTTTTTGGTATGATTCAACTGCAGGAATTTATCTTACATATATTCAAATACATAAAGCCATGTGAGTTCTTTGTAATATTGTTCATGATGGGAATAAATCAGAAACAACCTAAATGTATATTGATGGAGAATTGATAAAATACATTATGGTATATCTGTACAATGAAATACTAAATATATAATGTTCTGAAAAATGATTTAGGGACAGAGTGCTTGTAAGTAAAACAAGGTACAGAAAAAAAATGCCGCTTTGCAAAGAAAAAAAAGGACATGTCTATATATGTCTTTAAAAATTTTATTTACTTATTTTCATTTTATTCATAAGATAGAGACAGGAAGGGAGGGATTTTTCATCTGCTGAATTACTCCCCAGATGGGTACAATGGCTGGAGCTGGGCCAGGCTGAAGCAAGGAGTTCCAACTGGGTCTTCCACATGGGTGCCAAAGCCAAGGACTTTGGCCATCCTTTGCTGCTGTCCCAGACACATTCACAGAGAGTTCAATCAAAAGTGGAGCAGCCAGGACACAAACTAATACCCATAAGGGATGCCAGCCATTACACCACTTTGCTGGCTCCATACATATATTTCTTTATGAAGGCACTTCAAAAGGTTCATGAAGTTAAAAGCTGACATTATTTTAGTGCAAAAATTGAAATTCATTCAATTTTTTTTTCATAATACACCCAAATGGTTTTGAAACCTTGTATGCATGGGCTTAAAAATTTATTACAATAAAACAGATAATAATTTAATTCCATTTTTATGTACCCTTCCATATATGGTACTTTTTTCCATATAAGGGTATTTTTTTTAAAGTACCCTTCCATATATGCATATGGAAGTCTCAGAAGGAAATATAAAAATCCTTTAAGAGTAGTTTGTTCTGGGAAGTATGACTAGTACTCCCTAGAAAGAAGGGAATAATGCTTACATTTTATGTTCTTCTGCAGTATTTAATAGCTAATATGCACATTATTGCTAAAGATGTATTTTTTTAAAGGTAGAGACTGAGAAAGTGAGAGGGAGAGAGAGATCTTCCATTACTGGTTCACTCCCCAAATGGCTACAATAACTAGGGTAGGCCAAGATTAAGCCAAGAACCAGGAACCCCAACTGGGTCTCCCACATAGTTGATACAAGCACTTAGACCATCTTTCTCTGCCTTCCCAAGTGCATTACCAGGAAGCTGGATTACCAGAAAGCTGGAACAGAAGAGCAGCCAGGACTCATATCAGGCTTGCTATTATAGGATGCTGGCATTCCAAGCAGCAACAGCTTAACCTGCAGAGTCACAATACTGCCCCATATATTATTTTTATAATTAAAAGATCTAGATTCTGATTTTCAAATAATACTTTGGAGTTACTGGAACAGAAAAAGGATATTATATAGTATGTAAGGAAATTAAAATATAGACTTTAGTTAATGATATATCAATATTAGGGTCAGTGTTGTGGCACAGTGGGTTAGGCCATCAACTACAATGCAGGCAGTCACACCTCAGTGTTCGTTGAAGTGCCAGCTGTTCCACTTCCATTTCATCTAACTGATAATGCACCTGGGGAAATAACAGAATATGGCCCAAGTGCTTGGGGGTAACTATTACACATGTGGGAATGCAGATGGAGTTCTGGGCTCTTTTTGGCTTTGGCTGCTGATGGAAAAAGGACATAAGCCTTAGTCATTTTAGGTTCCTTTTACCCCTGCCTTCTTTAAAGAGGCAGTCTCACATCCTGTATTGTTTCTCACCCCAACCTTACATTCTTCAGGTTTAAAAGCTCATAGAAAACTTGAAAAACCTGTATGGAGAAGCTCACCTCCACCTACTGTACCATACCCCCACCCCAGCCCACTTAAGATATAAAAAAGTTCCAGACTGCTGGGGTCTGGGCCCTCTGCCACATGATCACTCAGTGTGCACACTGGCAGTTGGTCAATCTGAATAAAGAAAGCAGAAATATTTGGAAATAGTCTTAATCTCCAATTTTGAGATATTACAGCACCCCTTTTTAATAGTTTTTGCTTAATTCATGACTGTCAATTTTCTAACCAGCTTCAATAAGCTCTCTCTTCAATAAGCTTCTCTTCTCTTTCCCATTTCTGACTCTCAAAATTGTTCCAAGTTATGAGATAATTCCATGTGCTAATTATGACAGATCAAAGAGACATCAATTTGTATCCTATTGCAGTAATCTTTCTCTGTCTCCTTAAGTTATGATTATTTAAAAACAATTGCATTTTTTTATTAAAAAACTTATGACTTGTTTGAATATATACTTATTCTAAAGCATTTGAATGATCACTTTATAACAATGATCAAGTCTCATCTACATTATATCATAATGTTGAGGGCTCCTATTTCTACCAGATATCTTAAGCCTCCTTGGCATTTTTTACAGGCAAAGTTCCAAATTCTTTGGACTTTGATATTTCCAGGAGTGAGCTTGGCAGCAGGAGCAATGTAAGGATAGGTGGCAGGCCAATTAACAGCTGCTTTATATGGTGGTTTACCATCAGGGAGACCCAACAAGGCTGGTCCATTTCCAAATGGCACTGGTTTCAATGTGAGGAGTCATGGCACTGGGCAAGCAGCTATTGTCACAGAAACTGGCTCCTGAAGAGCCCTGCCTGTTCTGCTAAGAGCAAGGACATTGAAAATAACTGCCCTGGGGGTTGAAGGACTCTTAGTCAGAGCTCCAGGCCCTATTGGCCCTCCCTAAACCAAAAAAGCCCTCTGCCTAGCTTCCAAACTAACCACCACTGTTGGGGTGATGACTTAGGGTAACATTGTAGGCTCTAATTTCCTTTTAGAGATGCCACCAATTCAAAACAAACATATTCAGTCCAACTCTTCTCCTAAGTCAGCTAGGTCATGGAAGTCAACAGGCTGTCTTCCTGAAAGAGATTCACATCTCCCTTATGATGTCTCTCTTTTTTAAAGATTTATTTATTTATTTTAAAGAATTACACACAGAGAGAAGGAGAGGCAGAGAGAGAAGGAGAGGTCTTCCGTCTGCTGGTTCACTCCTCAGTTGGCCACAATGGCCAGAGCTGTGCCCATACAAGGCCAGGAGCCAAAAGCTTCTTCTGAGTCTCCCACATAGGTGCACGGGCCCAAGGACTTGGGCCATGCTCCACTGTTTTCCCAGGCCATAGCAGAGAGCTTGATCGGAAGTGGAGTAGCTGGAACTCAAACCAGCACCAATATGGGATGCTGGCACTGGAAGCAGCAGCTTTAACTGCTACACCACAGTGCTGCCCCCCTTATAATGTCTCTTCTAGTACCCCATATGAAGAGGTCTGGGTCTCATATACCTGGCTAGGCCTTAATGTCCACCTGGTTATTATCAAGCCCCTCTTGCCAGATTTTGCTTGCTTCTCATTAGGAAAATTCCCTTCTGGTTTGGACAACAGAAGATGATGGTTATTTAAATCTCATAATACAAAAATCACAGACTCATTGCAAGCTACATGGTGAAGAGAGTTTAAAAATGAAAGCCTTGGGGTGGGTGTTATGTTTCATTGAGTTAAGCTGCCACTTGGGATGTCTTCATTCTATGATAGAGTATATGGAATCTTGTCTTGTCACCACTCTAGTCTAGCTTCTAGTTAATGCTGAAGAATGAGAAGCAACATATGATGGTCCAAGTACTTAGCTTCTGTCTAGCAATATGAGAGAACCTGGCTCCTGGGTCAGCATGGCCCAGTTTCATTTGGGAAGAAAACCAACAGATGCCCGGTGGAAAGGGGCCATCAAAGAAGGAGGTATCTTTCTCTGAAGGAAGGAGAGAACTTCCACTTTGATTATGGCCTTGTCTAAATAAATAAGGTCAGAGTTTGTGAACTCAAGAGGCTTCCATGGCCTCAGGTGATTATGATGCCATAAGTGAAAGTGTCAGTTGTTAAATCAACAGGATTACACTTGCTCCTCATGTGGGACCTCTGTCCTTGATATGTTGTACTATGAGAACTAATGGTAAAACTAATCTTCAAACAGTACTTTATACTTTGTGCATCTGTGTGGGTGCAAAATGTTGAAATATTTACTCAGTATAGAGTTGATCTTCTGTATATAAAGATAATTAAAAATGAATCTTAATGAAAAATGGGATGGGAGAGGGAGTAGGAGATGGGATGGTTTGCAGGTGGGATGGTGGTTATGGGGGGAAGAACCATTATAATCCAAAAGTTGTACTTTCAAAATTTATGTTAATTAAATAAAAGTTTTCCATTTAAAAAATAGAAAAAAGAGGCCAGCGCCACAGCTCACTAGGCTAATCCTCTGCCTTCAGCGCTGGCACCCTGGGTTCTAGTACCGGTCGGGGTGCTGAATTTTGTCCCGGTTGCTCCTCTTCCAGTCCGGCTCATGGGAGACCAGGAGGAAGCACCTGGTTCCTGGCTTCAGTGTGGTGTGCTGGCCATAGCAGCCATTTGGGGGTGAACCAACGGCAGGAAGACCTTTCTGTCTCTCTTTCTGTCTAACTCTGCCTGTCAAAAAAAAAAAAAAAAAAAAAAGGAAAGAAAAGAAAACCAACAGATGGAAAATTGTCTATCTTTCTCTTTGTGCATTTCCCCTCTTTTGTTAACTCTTTCGAGTAAATAAATGAATGGGTGAATAAATAATTTTTTTTTGAAAGAAGAGATTTAAAAGTGATCAAAAGATCACTGTTTTCTTTAAGTGAACAAAATGGAGTGGACAGAGAGCAGATGTGAATTTTCATTATAATTCCATTTAGCCACCTCTGAGTGGTCATTTCTAAGACTTTTTTCTTCAAGATGGCATGATAAGAGCCAGGCCATGACACTTCATTCCTAGTCATCTTCCAAAGTAGATTCCTTTGTTGCTCATGCAACATCAGGGGTGATTGTAGCCATTGTCTGAGTTCTTTGCAGGATTAGGATTGAGGAACAGAGACTTACTATTGACTCAATATGATATGTGCTCATCTCTCTTCTTCTTCTTTTTTTTTTAAATTTTTATTTATTTGAAAGAGTTACACAAAGAAATGAGAGGCAGAGAGAGAGAGAGAGGTCTTCCATCTGATGATTCACTCCCCAATTGGCCACAACGGCTGGTGCTGCACCGATTGAAGCCAGGAGCCAGGAGCTTCCTCCAGGTCTTCCATGTGGGTGCAGGGGCTCAAGGATTTGGGCCAGCTTCTACGCTTTCTCAGGCCATAGCAGAGAGCCAGGTCAGAAGCAGAGCAGCCAGGTCTCGAACCAGCACCCATATGGGATGCTGCTGCTTCAAGTCAGGGCGTTAACCCTCTGCACCACAGTGCCAGCCCCTCATCTCTCTTCTTGCCTTTGGTTAAGGCCAAATGTAAGAAGTGCCCCCTTTGAATCAATCAGTTACCTTTCTGTGTAGTAGAGGAAGAATCTCTGAACCCTGTTACCCATTGTTCGTACCTAGAATTGGTATCTTTGGTAGTATAGGGTACAGCCACTCTGGTACATTTTAATGCCATTATCTAGTTCTTCAGCACTCAATCACAGGTACTACTTGTGATGAGTAACCTGTTACCCACTCTTCCAAAAATGTCCACACCTCATTTTGCATTTTTACCCACAGTGTCTGAGAGTTATCTTTTCCCACATCATCACTAGCATTTGCTCTTTTTTTATCTTTTTGGGATAAGATGACATAATATTGTGGGTTTTTTTTCTTCCTATCAGTTTATTAACTTGTTTATTAAAAATGTTTATTTGAATGGCAGAGTTTCAGAGAGAGGAAAATACAATTTTTATTTATTTATTTTTTTTTACATTTTAAGCTTATATTTAGTGAGTAAGATGCATAGGAGAGTGAGAGCTTTATTTAAGAGAGAGAGGTAAAAAGGGGTTCATACCAAGCACCAGGAACCAGCCATGTGGAAGAGCATCTAGGCCTGTATCTGGGCCAGGAAGCCTAGAGCACATGGCCCAGAAGCCACGCGCCTCCGTGGGGGCTACAGCAAGCCCCCTCCTGACAAGAGGCCAGGGAAGAGAAGAGCAGGCCGGGGGAAAATACAATCTTTCATCTACTGGCTCACTCCCTGAAGAGTCACAACAGCTGGGGCATGGCCAGACTGAAGTCAAGAGCTTCATCCACGTCTTGCACATGAGAGGCAGGGGCCCAAGACCTTGGGCCATCTTCTGCTGCTTTCCCAAGTGCATTAGCAGGGAGCTGAATTGGAAGTGGAGTAGCCTGGACACAAACTGGCACTCACATAAGATGCTGGCATCACAGGTGGCATCTTAACCCACTGTACTGCAATTCCAGCCCTTCTCTGTGTCAATTTAAATTCCTCAAAAAAAGTCATTAATATTGGCATCCACATCATTTTCTTTTCATTGTTATCATTCACTTTAATGAAGTCTTAATTTTATTTCAACTATTCCTCTGAAATTGCTCTTCCCAAGGTCATTAGTGATTACCATATTGGTTAAATGCAGTTTATGCTTTAAATTTATTTATTGAGTGCATGTCATTCACGTAACACTTCTTTAAAGTTCTATATACTAAGCACTCTTCTAGACACAGAATATAGGCTCCTTTTCTCTTAGGGGTTAATATGACTGCATGCTAATAAAAAATATAAAATACAATTTCATTAAGAGCAAATAGTATTATAAAAATGATGCATTGGATAACTAACGAGAATGAAGGGGATTAGAAGGCAGCATCTGGCCGGCGCCGTGGCTCAACAGGCTAATCCTCTGCCTTGTGGCGCCGGCAAACCGGGTTCTAGTCCCGGTTGGGGCGCCGGATTCTGTCCCGGTTGCCCCTCTTGCAGGCCAGCCCTCTACTGTGGCCCGGGAGTGCAGTGGAGGATGGCCCAGGTGCTTGGGCCCTGCACCCCATGGGAGACCAGGAAAAAGCACCTAGCACCTGGCTCCTGCCATCGGATGAGCGCGGTGCGCCGGCCGCAGCGCGCTGTCCGTGGCAGCCATTGGAGGGTGAACCAATGGCAAAGGAAGACCTTTCTCTCTGTCTCTCTCTCTCACTGTCCACTCTGCCTGTCAAAAAAAAAAACAAACAAAAAAAAACCAAAACAACCAGAAGGCAGCATCTGCCACATGTCCTAACTCCCTCCTCAAACTCTACCTCTTTTAGTATGTATCATATCTCATCTCCCTGGCTTTCCTCTAGGTTTCTTATTATTCCTTTTCAGTTCATTTGCAGTCTCTTCTGCCTAAATTAAATCTTGATATTGCTCAGATGTTTATCATTGCAGTGGTTATCTTTATACTTCATCAGCATATATAGTGCCTAGGTAACCTCACTTATTCCTCATGACTTTATATTTTATATTATATTAAAGAAATTTACATTTCTCCTGAGCATAGAACTCATATATGCAACTATGATTTTCACAGGCTCCTCAAAATCCATACTGTCAAAATTAAAAGTCAAACTTGCTTCCCCTTTGGAAACATTTATCTCAGAACATGTCACCACATTCAAGCTCCTATAAAAGGCAAATATTTGGGAATCATCAATTTTTCTCTTTTTTGTCATTCACTTATCCGTGAATAGCTGATTCTATTCCTTAGCTGTTTTTCAAATGTCGTCATTCCACCTGCCACCTTCCTGGTCCCACCTTTCTTATATCTGCTGTCTCCTACACAAATAGTGTTGAAATAATTATTTAACATGGCTCCCATTCTTGCTGTCAACTTCAATCCATTCCCCAATAAAAAAGTAAAATGCAATAGATGTCACCTTACTTTACTTTCATACCTCAGCTAAGCCTCATAATTCTTCCTCATCTCATTTCTGCCTATATCTCCATCTTCATCTTTGTTGGTGGCTGCTGACCCCAACTCTGCTTTTAATCACTTGTGAACTTTGCAGTTTCCGGCCTGTGCCTTGCCTTTAACATATCACTTGGCATGTAATAGCTCATGTACACTGCAGACTGCATAAATGAATGAATATTATGCAGGTCATGATTCTGTGGAAGAATTTAATAAAAGACAGAAGAAATAAAAAAGTAAAACAAAAAGTATCCTCAGTATATAAAGGCATTCTCCTTTTGCAAGCCACAGAGATTAAATAGGAGTTTAGCAGAAGGAAAGTACTGACACTGAAAAGTTAGTGACAAGGCTAATAGGTCAAGATTCTAACAAACTCTTTAGGAAAAGAATAAGATTTTCTTTGTACTGACTCTGCTCTTCAAAGGTGAACAGGGTCCTCTAAACCCATTTGTTGCACAGACAAAAATGCAAGCATTGCATTCTCTAACAGGTGTTGGAGCCTGATATTATATTTTGATTTACATTTACCTAATGGCTAGTGACACTGAGCATATTCATATGTTTTGATCATTTTTGTTTCTTCTGAGAAACATCTATTCAGATCCTTGCCTTTCTTAACTGCATCTTTTTGTTAATTGTTTTGGAATTTTTCCAGTTCTGTATATGTTCAGGGTATCAGTCTTTTGTCACATTCAGAGTTTTCAGTGTCTCTGCCATTCTTTTCTTTGTATATTCACTCTGATGACTACTTTGTTGTGAAGAAGTATCTTAGTTTGATATAATCAAATTTGTCTATTTTTATTTTTGTTATTTGTGCTTTTGGAATCTTACCCAAAATCTATTGTCTATGCCAATGTTTTATAATTTACTGTTTTACATAGTTTTTTACTATGTTTATTTAGTTTTTGGTCTTTAGATTTTTTTTTTTTTTTGACAGGAAGAGTCAGACAGTGAGAGAGAGAGAGAGAGAAAGGTCTTCCTTCCGTTGGTTCACACCCCAAATGGCCACTACGGGAAGCCGGGAGCCAGTTGCTTGTTCCTAGTCTCCCATGTGGGTGCAGGGCCCAAGCACTTGGGCCATCCTCCACTGCCTTCCCAGGCCACAGCAGAGAGCTGGAATGGAAGAGGAGCAACTGTGACAGAATCCGGCACCCCAGCTGGGACTAGAACCTGGAGTATCGGCGCTGCAGGCAGAGGATTAGCCTAGTGAGCTGGGGCGCTGGCCTAGGTTTTTTTAAAAAATATTTTGTGCTGTACAACATGATTGAATGCTACAACTAGTACTCAAAGAGTATATTTCACTCTGTGATGATATGTGAGGGCAAATGGTTTAAAATCTTTTCTTAACACATACTAAACTGAGCTCCTGTATACAAAGAGAATTGAAAATGAATCTGGATGTGAATGAAAGGGGAGGGGGAGTGGGTAAGGAGGAAGGGTAGCGGGGGGGAGGGGAGGTATGGGTGGGGAAGCCATTGCAATCCACAAGTTGTACCTTGGAAATTTATATTCTAAATAAAAATAAAAAAAAATTTATTTATTTAAGGGAGAATTACAGACAGATGGAAAGATCTTCCATCTGCTGTTCACTCCCCAAATGGCTGCAACAGTCAGAGCTGTGGTGATCCAAAGTCAGGTGCCAGGAGCTTCTTCTAGGTCTCCCACATGGGTGCAGGGGTCCAAGTATCTGGGCCATCTTCTGCTTTCCCAGGCCACAGCAGAGAGCTGCATAAGAAGAGTTGCAGCACTAGAACCAGTGTCCATATGGGATGCCGGCACTGCAGGTGGAGGATTAACTTACTGTGCCACAGTGTCAGCCCCTGATCTTTAGATTTTTAATTCACTGTGAGTTTACTTTTGTATAGTTTAAGAGGTATTGGGATATATTTTAAGTCTTCTACATATGGATAATCAGTTTCCTCTGGACCATTTACTAATGAAATTCCTCTTACTCCAGTGCATTTTGGATTCTTTGTTAAGGATGAGTTGCCTGTGGAAATGTAGGTTTATTTTTGGGCTGTCTATTCTGTCCTGCTGAATTGTGTGTTTGTGTTTATGCCAGTTCTTATACTTCTTCTGTAATATGTCTTTTTTTTAGAGAGAGATTTATTTTAAAGAGTTACACAGAGAGAAGGAGAGGAAGAGTGAGAGAGAGAAAAAGAGAGTCTTCCATCCACTGGTTCACTCCCCAATTGGCTGCAATGGCTGGAGCTGTGTTGATCCAAAGTCAGGAGCCAGGAGCTTCCTCCAGTTCTCCCATGTGGGTGCGGGGGCCCAAGGACTTAGGCCATCTTCTGCTGTCCTCCCAGGCCATAGCAGAGAGCTGGATTGGAAGCAGAGCAACCGGGACTAGAAATGGTATCCATATGGAATGCCGGCATTGCAGGCAGCAGCTATACCCTCTATGACACAGTGCCGGCCCCTTCTGTAATATGTCTTGAATTCAGATACTGTGATTCAGATTTATTATGTTCAAGATTGCTTTGACTATTTCATGGTTTTCTGTTTTCAAATCAATTTTAGGTTTGTTTTTTCTAGTTCTGTGAGGAATTTTTCTTTATGAAAGATTTATTTATTTGAAAGGCAGAGGGAGGGAGGGAGGGAGGGAGGGAGAGAAAGAGAGAGAGAGAGAGAGAGAGAGAGAGAGAGAGAGAGAGAGAAAGACAATTCTTTCGTCTGCTTGTTTAATCCCTAAATGGCAACAATGGCTGGGGCTGAGACAGGTCAAATCCAGAGTCTGGAACTGCATGTAGATCTCCCACATTTTTAGCAGAGGCCTAGAAACTGGGTCATCTGAAGCTTTCCCAAGTACATTAGCAAGGCGTTATATCAAAATTAGAGCTGTCAGGACTTGAACAATTCTTCTGATATGGGATGCTGGCTTTGCAGGTGACAACGTAACCCATCATATCCCATTGTACCACAGTACTATCCCTTCTGAAGAATTTCATTGGTGTTTTGATGCAAACTGCATCAAATGTGCACATTACCTTGGACAGCATTAAAATTTAACTGATACAAATTGTTTCAATCTAGGAACATAAGACACCTTTTCAATTTATATATATATATATATATACACACACACACACACATCAGGTTTTTTATATACCAGATTGAAGTTATTGCAAGGTATTTTTTTGTCATAATTGTAAATATTATATTTTTCTCAATGAGTTAATTATTATGTATAAAAGTGCTACTGATTTTGTTCATATATTGTATTGTCAATTTTACTGAATTCATTTATCAATTCCAGAATTCTCTTGATGATGTTCTTAGATTTCTGTCCATATAGAACATGCTATCTACAAATGGAAATACAAATTTGAATTCTCACTTTCTTCTTTGAAAGGGTATTGTTTCTTCTCTCTTTTTTAATTGCATTCACTTGAATTGTTTCCTATTTTTCTTAGTTTAGCTAGAGAACCAGCTCTTCATTTTATTAATTTTAATATTGCTTAAGTTTCTTCTTTTTTTTTTTTTTTTTAAGATTTCTTTTGGGGCGGACGCCATGGTGTAGTGGGTAAAGCTGCTACCTGCAGTGCTGGCATCCCATATGGGCCCTAGTTTGAGTCCCAGTTGCTTCACTTCTGATCCAGCTCTCTGCTATGGCCTGGGAAAGTAGAAGAAGATGGCCCAAGTCCTTGGGCCCCTGCACCCACATGGGAGACCTGGAAGAAGCTTCTGGCTCCTGGCTTTGGGTTGACGCAACTCTGGCCATTGTGCACAACTGGGAAGTGAACCAGTTGATGGAAGGCCTCTCTCTCTGCTCTCTCCTTCTCTCTGTGTGACTCTGACTTTCAAATAAATAAAGTAAATCTTTTTTTTAAAGGTTTATTTTATTTGGAAAGTAGTGTTACGGAAAGAGTTAGAGACAGAGAGAGATCTTCCACTCACTGGTTCACTTCCCAAGTGGCCACAATGGCCAGAACTGAGCTGATATGTACCCAGGAGACAGAAGCTTTTTTCAGGTCTTCCAGCTTTCCCACATGGGTGCAAGGACATATAATCATAAATATATATATATATATATATAGATAGATAGATAGATGTTATTGATATTATTCAATATTTATTTATAGTTGCTAAAAGATAAATACTGATGTGTCAGACATAAAAGCTAAACCTTATCTTATAATGTAACAGACTAGTCTACATGAAGGATGTCTTCCTAAAACCTTTCACTGGGATGATGCTGTGGCACAGTAGGTTAAGTCTCCATTTGTAGCACCAGCATCCCATATGGGCACTGATTTGAGTCCCTGCTTTTGCACTTCCAATTCAGTGCTTTGCTAATGGCCTGGGAAAGCAGTGGAATATTGCCTACATGCTTAGGCCCCTGCACCCATGTGAGAGACCTGGAGGAAGCTCCTGGTTCCTGGCTTTGGATTGGCCCAGCTTCAGCCATTGTGGCCATCTGGGGAGTAAATCAGTGGACAGAAGACCTCCCTCCCTGTCATACCCTCTCTGTGTCTGCAACTCTGCCTCTCAAATAATCTTAAAAAATAGAAAGAAAAAATCTTTCACATTTTAAATTTATATTACTTAAAACTAACACAGGATTACGTTACAGATAGGAAAGATACATTTTGAAAATCAAAAAACTAGTTCATTGTAGCAGAAATTTTAACAAATATTTGTGATTTTCTCAAATATTTACTAAATAATATACTAAATTAGTGACATAATGAGTCACTGTGGGTTTTTCAGTTCTTTGACAGCCACTTATAATACTTAACAGCTTTTCCAGATTTATCACTTTTTGTGTTTTTTCAACACATAAACTGGATTTTAATAGTTTATTGAACATGAAGATGCCTATTACAGGATTTTTTTTTTTTTTGACAGGCAGAGTGGACAGTGAGAGAGACAGAGAGTAAGGTCTTCCTTTGCCGTTGGTTCACCCTCCAATGGCCGCCGCGGCCAGCGCACTGCGGCGGGCGCACCGTGCTGATCCGATGGCAGGAGCCAGGTGCTTCTCCTGGTCTCCCATGCGGGTGCAGGACCCAAGCACTTGGGCCATCCTCCACTACACTCCCGGGCCACAGCAGAGAGCTGGCCTGGAAGAGGGGCAACCAGGACAGAATCCAGCTCCCAACCGGGACTAGAACCTGGTGTGCCGGCACCGCATGGCGGAGGATTAGCCTGTTGAGCCACGGCGCCGGCCAGGATTTTTTAAAATTGCATTTTAATGGCAGATATAATCAATATCTGCAAAGCTCTAATACATATAAATAATTACATGAATCATTTATGAGACTGACATTTGACTGAGTTTCTTTTAGCTAGTTTGGCATTAGTATGTGGCAGTTACAACCATAATTAATAATTACCTACCACTACTACTACTACTAATTAACTAAGCCAATCTAACTGGGGTATGGTGAAACCTCATTGTGGTTTCTATTTGTATTTCTGTGATTGCTAGTGATCAAGAATATTTTTTTAATGAGTCTGATAGCTATTTGAATTTCATCTTTGAAAAAATGTCTGTTTATATCCTCTGCTCATTTCTTGACTGGATTGTTTGTTTTGTTGTTCAGTTTCTGGAGCTCTTTATAGATTCTGGATATTAATCCTTTTTCAGTTGTTTAGTTTGCAAGTATTTTCTTCCATTCTGTCAGTTGCTTCATGTTGTTGAGTGTCTACTTTGCAGCTCAGAAGCTCCTTAGCTTGATATAATCTCATTTGACTACTTTTTTGTATTATTTCCTGTGCTTCTTGGGATATTTTTCAAGAAGTCTTAGCCTTTGCCAATATCTTGCAGTTTCCTTGATGTTTTCTTCTTGTAATTTGATGTTAACACATCATCATAGATTTAGGTCATTGATCCATTTATACTTGAGTTTTGTATAAGTTGTAAGGTAAGGCTCCTATTTTATATTTCTGCATAAGAAGTTCAAATTTTCTCAGCACCATTTGTGATGAGACTGTCTTTTCTCCAAGGAGTGCTTTTAGTTCATTGATCACAAATCTGTTGATTTTAGATGTGTGGGTTAGTTTCTGGGGATTCTATTCTGTTTCCTTGGTCTACATGTCTTTTTGGTATTAATACCAGGCTGATCTGATTATAACTGCCCTGTAGTATGTCTTAAATTCTGGTATAGTGATGCCTGCAGCTTTGGTTTTGTTCTTTAAGATTGCTTTAGCTATTTGGGATTTCTTACATTTTCATATGAATTTTTGCATCATTTTTTTCTAGATCTGAGAAGAATGTTGTTGGTATTTTGATTGTGGTCGCATTAAATCTGTAATTGCTTTTGGGGGGCTGGTTCTGTGGTGTACTAGGTGTAGCCTGTGCCTGTGTCACTGGCATCTCATATGGGCATTGTTTCAGGTCCTTGCTGATCTTGTGATCTAGCTCTCTGCTAATTGCCTAGGAATGCAGTGGAAGATGATTTAAGTGCTTGGGCCTCTACACCCATGTGGGACACCTGAGAGAAGCTGCTTGCTCCTGGCTTCATATCAACCCAGCTACAGCTATTGCAGTCATTTGGGGAATAAACCAGTGGTTGGAAGACCTCTCTTCATCTCTCCCTCTCTCTGTAACCCTGCCTCTCAAATAAATAAGCAAATCTTTATATATAAAATAGAACAGTTGCCAGCACTTTTGCTGCCTATGGCATTGGCATCCCCTGTGGATGTCGGTTCAAATCCTGACTAATCCACTTATTTTTTTTGGGTGGCCATAACTCCTTATTTTCTTTTTCTTTTATTTATTTATGTCTTTTTATTTTGGCAGTGTCTCTTATATTTTTAAAATTTTATATGTTATACAGGTTTCATGTGTTTCATATACAGCTTTAGGAACATAGTGTTACTTCCAAGCCTACTCTCCTGCCTGCCCACACTCCAGCCCTTCCTCCTCCTGCTCACATTCACATTTTATAAAGATCTATTTTCAGCTTACTTAATGATCATAAAGTTAACCCTACACTATGTAAGAGTTCAGCAAACAATATGAAGAAAAAAATATTGTTCCTTAACAGAAGAAACAGAAGAGACAGTGGCTTAAACAATCATCAAATCTCAGAATGTTCATTTCATGCCAATATATTATATTGTAGATACTCTATTAGTTACCTTGGAAAAGGGAAAACATGATATCTGTGTTTCTGGGATTGGCTTATTTCACTAAGTATAATGGTTTTCATTTGCATCCATTATATTGCAAAAGACAAGGTTTCATTTTTTTTTTTTTTTTTTTTACAGCTGAGTAGTACTCCATAGTGTATATATACCATAATTTATCCAGTCACCAGTTGATGGACATCTGGGTTGATTTCATATCTTAAGTATTGTGAGATGAGCTGTAATGAACACGGGGGTGCAGATAACTCTTTCATATGATGATTTCTTTTGGTTTGGGTAAATTCTTAGGAGTAGGATGGACTGACTGCTCCACTTGTGATCTAGCTCCCTGCTAATGTGCCTAGGAGGGCAGTGGAAGATGGCCCAGGTTTCTTATCCCATGCACCCTTGTGGGAGACCTGGAGGAAGTTCTGGGCTCCTGGCTTTGAATTAGCTTAGCCTTGGCTGTTGGAGCCATTTAAGACATGGACCAGTGGAGGCAAGACCTCTCTCTGTCTCTCTGCCTCTGCCTCTGCCTCTCTGTGAATCTGCCTTTCAAATAAATGAATGGATCCTTAAAAATAAAGCAAAATAAAATTTAAAAAATTTAAATACTGCTTTTGGTAGTATGGGCATTTTGGTGATATTAATTCTTCTAATTTATTAATAGGGAATATTTTTCCTTTTGTGTGTTTTCTTCTATTTCTTTAATATTTTATAATTTTTCCTTGTACATATCTTTCAAATTCTTGATCAAATTTATTCCAAGGTAATAAAAGTTTTTTAGCTATTGTGAATGGTACTGATATGATAAGTTCTTTATCAGCCATGAGGTTGTTTGTTTATGTAAAGAGTACTGATTTTTGTATATTGATTTTATATATTGCAACTTTACTAAACTCTCTTATGAGTTCCAATAGTCTCTTAGTGGGGTCTTTTGGTTTCCTTATATATAGGATTATGTAATATGCAGCAGGGATAATTTGACTTTCTCCTTTCTAATTTGCATTCCTTTAATTTCTTTTTCTTGCATTATTGCTCTGGTTAAAACTTTTAGAACTGTTTTGAATAGCTTGGTGAGAGTGAGCAACTTTCAGATCTTAGTGAAAATGCTTCTAACTTTTTTCGTTTAATATGATGCTGGTTGAAGATTTATCACATATTGCCTTGAATGTGTTAAGAAATGTTCTTTTTATACCCAGTTTGCTTAAGGTTTTATAATGAAAGCATTTTGTATTTTATCAAGTTTTTTCTCTGCATCAATTGAGATCATCATATGGTTTTTATTCAATTTATTAATGTGATATATCAGATTTATTGATTTGCTTATGTTGAATTATTCCTGCATATCAGGGATACATCTCTCTTGGTCAATGTGAATAATTTTTCTAATGTATTGGTAGATTCCATTAGCTAGTCTTTTGATGAGGATTTTTGCATATATATTCATCAGGGGTATTGTTTTAGAGTTCTCTTTCTTTGTTGTATGTATTTTTAATGGTTTAGGAATTAAGATGATGCTTGCCTAATACAAGGAGTTTGGCAAGATTCCCTCTCTTTCAATTGTTTTTAATAGCTTGAGAAGAATTTGTAGAATTCAACAGTGACGCTGGTCCTGGGCTTTTCTTTGTTGGTTCAATCTTTGTCTTATTTTTTGGTTTGTTTAGGTTTTCTATGTGTTTTCATGACTCAATTTTGGTATATTGTATGCATCCAGGAATCTTGACTTTGTTTAGGTTTTCCATTTTGTTAGTCATCAGATACCCACGTTCTATATTGCAATGGTAATCTGAATTTTGGGTACTCTAATTCCAAACCAGTTTCATGCTAATATCCCTGAGAAACAGTGGATGATGTATCAAATTCTTTAGTTCCTGTCACCTAGTTGTTTGATCTGTCATCTAAGTGGAAGACTTGAGATTCTGGTTGAGCCACAGCTATTGCAGACATTTAGAGAATGAACCAGCAGTTGGAAGATCTCTCCGCCTCTCTCTCCCTCTCTCTTTCTCTTTCTGTGTGTGTGTCTCTCTCTACCTCTTTTAAATCATTTTTAAGAATAGTTACTTATTTATTTGAAAGTCAGCAGTTACAGAGAGAAGCAGAGACAGAGATCTTCCATCAACTGATTCACTCCTGAGATGGCTTCAATGGCCAAAATTTGGCCAGGTTGAAGCCAGGAGATTCTTCTGGGTCTCCCATGTAGGTGGCAGGAGCCCCAGCACTTGGGGCATCTTCTTCCATTGCTTTTCTCAGGCTATTGGCAAGGAGTTAGATCAAAAGTGGAATAGCTGGGACTTGAACTGGCACCTATGCAGGATGCCAGCTTAACAGGTGGCAGCTTTGCCCATTGCACCACAACACCAGCTCCCCTCTCTGCCTTTCAAATAAGTAAATCTTTAAAAAAGAATGAAAAGAATACCTAAAGTAGTAAAAGTCATCATGATTGTACACTGGGAAATCTATTGAAGTGATCAAGTTTTTAAAAAATTTATTTATATATTTGAAAGTGTCATAGAGTGAGAGAGGGAAAGACTGATCTTTCTGATTTGTTCACTCCTCAAATGGCTGCAATGATTGTGGCTAGATTAGACTGATGTCAGAAGCCTGGAGCTTCTTCCGGGTCTCTCACATGGGTGCAGGGGACCAAGTTATTGAAACATCTTATGTTGCTTTCTCAGACACATTGGTAGGGAGCTGAATCAGTTTGGAGCATTAATGACTGTGATACTCTCCTTGCATTTCAAGGATATAAAACCCACCTGGCACAAAGTCTCATTTATGGAAAGGCTAAGTATAACAGCTCCTAACTCTCCAAGGTTTGGGCTAGATGGGTTCTGAGGAATTGTGTTAAAATATATATTAAGCCACAACTCTTGGTTTATGCTTTTGTAGCAGAATTTCATTTTTGCCTGTGATAATGGCTATGGCAACTTTGGGTCTCTGAATTGCAACCAATGAAAGCATCTAGAACAACAGTAGTGAGATCAACAGTCAGCAGAATGGTGTCTAGCTGAACTTAAATGGCAATTCCTGTTTGTTAGAAAGTTGATTTCCTGCAGTAACCTGACATCTGGACATAGACAGTAGACATTGGAGGCCATCCCCTCTGCCAAGTGGAGTATACCAAGTTTGGATCCATCCTATGATAAGGAGGCCTCAGTAGCCATGCTCAGGTTTTATTGTTCTATCTCCATGGCAAAGCCCTAGTAGACAACATGGCTTGGAGAATCATATGCTCAAGTTGTGTAGGAGTCTATATTTCCAGTGTAGCACAGTTAACGGTCATCTAGTTTAATTTTACTGAAACAAGGTTCCAAGAGAGGTAATTGATTGCATCACAGCCCTTAAGAACTAATGAACATCACAGATGACCCAGAGAATTTAGAAGGCATGTGAGCCCTTATAGTGAAGGAGTCACTGAGAGCACTAAGGACAGTGCCTATAATATTTATTTTACTGATTTTTGCACCTTTGCACCTAGACTGATTTGTAGTATCAGTGATAACTTTTTAAATGAGGCATGCATTCCAAAAAAGCCAAGAAGGACTATAAGATATTAGCTTTGTATGTTCTTCACAATGTGTCAAATAGTATCATTCACGGAAGATGTCATCAATGTGATGCATGCTTGTTTTTCCATTGGAAAAGTTGTGTTTGCTGGCAAAATCAATGAGGTGCCCATGCATGTCCTAGAAGAAGAGTCCTTCCAAAGTGAAGGCAAACAGAGACTGCGGGGCTTTTAGAAAAGCTCTGAACAAAATACAGTGTCCACACTTGTAATAGTTGAGACACATCATTTATCTACTGAGAGGCATCAGCTATGTTAATATTAGATATAAGGTGCAGTGGATGTAATGGATGGGATATAACATTAAGATTTTAGTAATCTAACATGAGATAATATTTATTTTTTCAGATTTAATAGATAAAATTGAGCTGCCAATAGGGAATAGTTGAAATAATCACCTTTTTGATAATTAAATCTAAGGTAATAAGTTTTAATGCATGAAGACCTTGAGTTTTTTATAGGGCAATCTTAATTATTTTAGTTTGGCATATATGAATTCTTATTTTCTCTAGCCAAGTAACTTGAAAACTTTATTACTCAAAATGTTAGACCATCTCTGCCACCTTTGGGATTTTTTTTAGTACAACTGACTATTGAAAATTTAGGTAATACTATAGTTAAAGTGAAATGCAACAAGTAAATTATTTATTTTTCTTCTGATACATGTTTTGAAGCTTTCACAAAAAAATCTCTATTGAGTATCCTGCTTAAATTTAGAGGGAATTCCTGGAAAGGACTGTTATTTGAGCCTCACTATACTTGGCACCTATGAAACTTAAGGAATAAGTGCATATAAAACCTGTGAAAATTAATGTATATCAATAAATCTTTAAAAGTATTTATTAAGTTGACAGGCATAGTTACACAGAGATCTTCCATTCATTGGTTCATTGGCCAAAATGATTGCTATGGCTAAGAGTGGGCCAGGCTGAAGCCAGGAGGTTCATCTGGGTTTCCCATGTGGGTGGCAGAGGCCCATATACTTGGGCCATCTTTTGCTGCTTTCCCAGGTCCAATAGCAGGTAGCTGGATCAGTAGAGTGCCTGGAACACAAACAGGCACAAGTATGATATGCCAGCATTGTAGACAGCAGTTTAATCCACTGTGCTACAGTGCTAGTCTCATCTTTAATCTTTTGCCTTTTTATCTTCTTTGGTTTAGGTCTTTAGATATTAAAGCCATAGTTTACTTTTTTTTTTTTTTAAGATTTATTTTTTGAAAGGCAGAGTTACACAGAGAGAGGGAGAGGCAGATAGACAAAAATGTCTTCCATCTCTTGGTTTACTTCCCAGAGGGCTATGAATGCCAGGGCTGGTATAAAGCCAGGAATCAGGACCTTCATTTGAATCTCCCTCGTAGATTCAGGGCCTCAAGCTACACTCTACTGCTTCCCCAGGTTCACCAGCAGGGATCAGAAATGGAGCAGTCAGGACTCGGACCCATACGGAATGCCACACCCATAGGCAATGGCTTAACTGGCTGCTCCACAATGTTAGCCCCATCAATTTGTACTTTTTATATTTCTCTGAAAACCTGTGTGGATCATGTATGTGGCAGCAGATAATGCAGGCAGAGGTGGACATTCTTTAGTTTACCAAGGTCACGATAACAATTACTGAACATTGGATTGTTTAAACAGAGACGTTTATTTTCACATAGTTCTGTAAGTTGGAAGTCCAAGATCAAAGTGTCAGTAAGTTTGCTTTCTCCTAACAACTCTCTCTGGTTTCCAGTTAGACATCATCTTTCTGTGTCATCTCATATTTCCTTTATTCACGTCCATCTCTTGTTTCTCTTCTTATAAGGTCACCAGTCTGGGTTAGGGTCTCATATATTTGATTTTTTTACTTTAATTGTGCCATTAAAGTCACCATCTCCAGATAGAGTCACACTGCATGTTAGAGACTGAAGATAGGAACTTTGGAGAGACACAATTCAGTGCATCACAATGGAAAGCACCTAGATGTCTGCCTCGTGGACAGCCAACTCTAAGTAGGACTTACTGTGTGAAGTGAGTCTTAGGATTCCTTTTGTTACTATTTTAATACTATCTGACTAACCTGGATGTATGCATGTACCCAACAAATTATCTGTGTACATCTACACAAACTAGAATATAGGTTACTGATAGTAGTGTACATGTAAAATCTATAGAGCAGTCCAGAAGATAGAATATTTGAAACTAAAACTGATGAGTAGAAAAATGATAATAAAAATCTGAACTCCATTATGATATATATATGATATCCACTATTCATATTTTTTAAGTAAATCACTATGAGGAAAATAACAAAAAATATTCACACCTTACAGATCCGTCTACATGCAAGTTAATCAGATAGTATTGAAATACTAACAAAAGGAATCTTAAGACTCAATTTACACAGTACATGTAATATTCAAATTAATTTCCACATACAATGTGACTTCTTTTCTGCATAATATGTTCTGTACTTATTTGTGAATATGGCTATTAATTCATAAGGAAATGTATGAGCATGTCTACTGACCTAATATGGTTAATTCAGGGAACAGACCTTTTGTGCATGTGGGGAAAGGTGCCATTCAATGTTATCTCTCGGTTTTTACAAAATATGTTCATGAATAAAATTATTAGAAAACAAAATATGATCAGACAATGCTGGTTGATGCATTACTGTGTATTTTCATTAGTGTTAAATAGCTCAATATTGGCCTCAAATTTTAGTCCTTGAAGGATCCTGAATTAGCTTCTCTGTGGTCACCACTCTCTTTATATCACAGGGACTATATTTTTCATTCTTCAATAAGTACTAATCAAGTATTAGAGCTCTTCTCTCTGACTCAGTGCTTGAAATTATAAATGCCAGTCATTACTCAGAAGGTATAAGTAAGACCCAGGGAGAGAAAGTGAGTTGTAAAAGACCAATCAATGACAACCTAGAGTAGCCTTCCCACTTTCTCTCTTCTCAGGAATTCCCCACAGAATCTTCATCTCCAATTCCAAAATGAGCAACTCCTGCTGGCAGAGGTATGTGGCTACCACTATAGGGAGCAATAATTCTTGGAAAGGACAAGGGAATCCACTATACCACTGTAGTTCCTTTATGCTTGCAACTTGATTTTCTGTTTAAATTGTATGAAGCTGGGAACTAAGAAATAGTTTCTTCTAGGTCTGAGGTGAAATTACTTAAGATGGAAGCTCAAGACTGAGTTCCTGGCACTGGCACTGTGAAATAATAGATTAAGCATCTGCATGCAGTGCCAGCATCCCATATGGACATCAGTTCATGTCCTGGCTGCTCCTCTTCTTGTCTAGCTCTCTAGTATGGCCTGGGAAAGCAGTAGAAAATGGTCTAAATGCTTGAGCCTGTTCACTAGTGGGGGAGACCTGGAGGAAACTACTGGTTCCTGGCATCAGATCAGCCAAAATTCTGTCATTGTGGCCATTTGGGGAGTGAAACAGTGGTTGGAAGACCTCTCTCTATCTCTGCCTCTCTCTTTCTGTAACTCTGCCTCTTAAGTAAATAAATAAATCTTTAAAAAATTCTGTAATTATTAGTAAAAAAGACTGACCTCCCTCAATTTGCAGAATAAAGTCACTGAAAGGCAATTGCCAGATTGGAGATGATACAGGAATTTGAACAGCACAATTAATACATTATACATAGAAAAATGACCAATAGCTGTGGGCCAAGAGTCAATGGCCTATGATACAACCACTCAAATCCTCAAGAAGGTGATCATAATTTCATTACGATCCACTGATGGCCCACAATTATTTTAGTAGGTAATATCAAGCATAATTTTAAAGGATTAAAAATGAGTTTTTCAAGAATATTAGTTTCTTCTGTGAATGTATTATGTTAAAAAGAGTCCTTTGAGGTTTTTTTTTTTTTCTAAATATCTGTAAGAAAGGCTCTGGAAGCAAAATTTAATTATGAGAATTAAAAAATAATAAATTTCATGCCAATTTCCAAATTTGAATTTATCCAATTATAGCATGCTTCCTTCATATGTAAATCTGTCAAACCATGAATTAATGAGGAATTGGAGTATTATGTGGGTATCTTATGTGGTTAGACAAGTTCTGATGTACATCCTCTGTGTCCCAGGAGGCTGATTATCCAGTAAATATATGGATCATCCTCATTGCTTCCTAATGGAGGTATGCATTGTTTTATGGAAACATATCCTCATATGCTGATGATGTTAGGAGGACAGAACCATGGAAAGTTTCCTCTGGCTGCCTTCTCAACATGTGCCATTCCAAACACTACCACTATTCCTGGTGCTGGGGCTTTCCTCATTTTACTCAAGAACTGTGTGAGTGGTTTCTATGTCTGTGAATGCTAGTGTTGGGGTAGAAGAAACCTTGAAGAGCAGTACAGGTGCCTGTCTTTTGCTGGCATAAGTGACAGTCATGGATCTGAGGTGTTGGAATCTGTCATTCAGATCTTGGCTGCTCCAGGAAGAGGCAGCAGTGGTAGATCCTCAGTTCTAGAGCTGAAGAAAGGGTGATAAGGTTGGGCTTTCAAGGATTTTTTTGTCCAATGATGCACTGACAGAAGACCAGTGTGACTCCAGGTGTACACAAGGTAATTCCAAAAGTCCTGTAGACAGTCTGTCTCATCCAAGATGACCATAGGATGGAGATGGGTTTTTAGACCATTTCAGCTGAAATGTATATGGGGTGAATGTAGGTTGCACCTTTGGCACTCTACCCATCTGTAAGATGAGTATATTAGTAGTAGTAGTGAAATGTCCCCACATTTCCTGAGAAATCATTGTGAGATATGTGCAGGCTGACTTACACTGTGTGACAGTTGCATTTGTGGGGATTCATGGTATATCTTCTCTAAATGAACTTTCTGGTTTCCTGTACTGTATGGACTGACTCATTTGACTACCCATTTGAGGTTATAGAAGTATATACACAACACCTAATTTCCAGGAACATGGAAATTTGAGTACTGGGTGTTAGTCCCATTTTCTTTAGAAGTGAGTAGGTTTTATGATACTTGAAGAAGGGAGCTCTGACAGAATTCTACGTGATGCGCTCTGAGACAGTATCTTACTTCAGAGCAGAGAAAAAAGTCACTGAAATGCAAAGATCCTAGATTTGCATGGTCCAAGCAGTTATTGATCATACTGACCAGAATGAACAAGATTTAGTTGATATTAAGACCAGGTGATATTGGAAGTTCTGGACTAGCCTTCAAAAGAAAGTTGTGAATGGTTTAGAAAGGCAAGGGCCTTGCAAATGTTACTTATTTAAGTGGTCTTGAGGGTGTGGCCTGGGGTAGAGGGATAACCTCTCATGTCTGAGAGTCACTATCTACATTGCTTCCTACCACATGTCCATTACTTCATTCTGCTCTTATTATTTCCAGAAATGGAGGGCTGTGAAACCTAGTCTGCCATACACTTGGTATCTAGAGCTATGCTGCTGCCCCCTGTACCCTAATAATTCTTTTTGGTAGCTCAAGGAATGTCTGTTAGGGTCTGTGCATATAAAATAAATGAAATAAATTCTATTTCAGGAGATAAGTGATTTGAGTAGTGTCACATGATTTGTAGATGCATGGCATCCTAACTTTTGGATGGTGATTTCTGTTTTGCGACACTTAATTAAAAACACATTTATTTTTCAGATTAATTTCAGAAACCGTTGGCCGTTTCAAATAAGTATTGCTTTAGAAGATTGCCCTGAGCATGGCTTTTCTTTTGTTCCTGATGTTATTTATGTATTGTGTGACTTCAAAAAGCATATCATAAAATGTTCCCACTCACTGTCAGTATTTCTTCTTGAATATCTTGAACAATATTTAGTATATAAACAGTTTCAGAAAACTACTGTGAGCTTTTTCCTATTTTTTGAATAGTAAAATTACACTAAATCAGATTTCATGTGCTAATAAGTTTCTTAAAATATAAACAAAAAGAATATGACCACATATAAGCAGAAATGTGAAGCATAATCTTATGATCTCCAATAAATTTAATTGTGTGATTCCTAGGACTAATTTTTTTAGTATCAGAAGCTTTGCTAAGATCCAATTGATAGGCATAGATCATGTTTATAGGGGCTTTTTTCTAAGATTTTTAAAAATTATTTGCAAGTGTTATATGGAGAGAGGAATACACACAGATCTTCTATCTGCTGAGTCACTCCTCTAGACTGCTGCAATGGGCAGGGCTTGGACAATCTGAGGCCAAGAGCTTCATTTGGGTCTCCTATATTAGTAGCATTTACCCAGGTACTTGGGCCTTCTTCCACTGTTTTTCTCAGGCCACTAGAAAAGAACTGGATCAAAAGCAGAGCGGCCAGAATACAAATCATGGGGTTTCTTTCAGTGCAGGTGGCAACTTTACTTGCTATGTGCCAGTGCAGGTCCCATGTTTATGGAAACTTTTACATGAGATTGTGAAGTTCTATTAATTTTATTTTGCATGTAATGGAACTTTCTTCTCTTTCACCAGGGTGTATCAGCATTTTTGTAGGAGAAATGAGAAAATGCAATGGCTTAATAAATAGCCATTTGATTTATAATTCTAATTCAATATTTTGGGATGGGCTCAACTGGGCAGTTCTCATGATAGCCTGGGATCAGAAATGAGGGTTTAGTCATCTGAGGAACTGATTGACAGTCATGCCTTAGAGATGGCTTCATTTAAATGTCTGGTGGTTTGTGATGAGTCTTGGTAAGATCCTATCTCTTCAATCGGCAGGCCCCAGGGCTTTCCAGAAGATAAGAAAAATCGGAGAAGGCAAATACTTTACAAACTATCTGTTTCTATTGCATTTACTGACATTCCAGGGGGTTAAGCAAATGAAAAATGAAATCCAGAGTCTTGTGAAGGGAAGGATACAGGAAATGGTTTCATTTGGTTCCATCACTACTGCTTCTCCAGCATTAGCTTTGAGCTAGAAACTGGAACTGGCACTGGCGCTGGAAATTGAACCTAGGCATTTGAATTAGAAGGTAAGGTATCTTAGCTGGCATCATAAACACCAAGATAAATGCCTGCCCTCTTTTTTAAAATATTTTTTCTCTGCCATATTTGAAGTGACTTTCTATGGTGTTTTTCTTGAAATTCTTCTCTGTTCCTTCCCAACATAGCTGCACTGATGGTTTCTTGTCTTCTCACCTGAATATTGCACATTCTTCACCTTAACATAGTTCATTCAAGAGTCAATATTGTCCTTTTTTCAGCCTGCTGTGCAATTCCCCTTGACAGATGTGGCCCTCTGTGACCTGAAACTCCTATTTTCTTCCAATTACGGCATTTTTCAAGCCTTTAAACCATAGGTTTGACTCCCTGTTGAATGAATCTGTATGTCTGTCCAAATGCTCAACAAGTCAAAAATGAAAGCACATACTTCCTTCTTCATTCATACCTATGTGTAATATAAAAATTGTCAGTGTTTGTTTTGTGACAGAGTTGATATGTTGACCAGAAGTGTTCTATTACAGGTGATGATAGCATTTGAAGACCTGGCTGTTTACTTTACCTGGGAGGAATGGCAGAACATGAACAAAGCTCAGAAAATCCTGTACAGGGATGTGATGCTAGAGACCTACAGCAGCCTGCTCTTCTTGGGTGAGTGTCACCCACCACATGCCCAATGATACCATTTTCTTGCTATTTGAAAAATAAGCGGGGCCAGCACTGTGGTGCAGCAGGTTAACGTCCTGGCCTGAAGAGCTGGCATCCCATATGGGCACCAGTTTGAGACCTTGCTGCTCCATTTCCAATCCAGCTCTTTGCAATGGCCTGGGAAAGCATTACAAGATGGCCCAAGTGCTTGGGCCCCTGCACCCACATGGGAGACCTGGAAGAAGCTCCTGGCTCCTGGCTTAAGATTGGTGCAGCTCCGGCCATTACAGCTGATTGGGAGTGAACCAGGGGCTGGAAGACCCCCCCCCCCCGTCTCTATGTAACTCTCACTTGCAAATAAATAAATAAAACTTAAAAGAAAAAGAAGCAAACACTTTATAAAGTTGAATGTTGGACAGCTATAGAATTTGAGTCCATGAATAATCTGAATACCTACCATCTAGGAAAGGATTCAAATTGGAACTTTTGTTGCATAGCTCCTGGAATAAGCTGTAGTCCTTTAAATAACCCAAGATAGTGATTTCACAAAATATTACATTGTTTCTATTAATAGGGCACTGCATTACCAAACCTGACTTGATCTTTAAGTTGGAACAAGGAGCAGAGCCATGGATGGTGAATGAATGCCAAAATCAGAGAGTTCCAGGTCAGTACACACATAATGATGAGGAGGGGCAAGCAAGAAAGAGTACAGTGGATGTTGATTTATGCTCTTTCCATGAATTTTTCCCAGTGTTACTCCTGAGGACAGCTGGTTTTATGCATCAGAAGGGGATTCTAGAGTATCTAGGGATGCCATTATATCTCTAGCTCTTTTGTTCTTGATGAAGATGTTCTTTGATTTAAAAAAAAAATTCCAATTCTTTTTCTGATGTTACCAAGGCTTTTTTTCGAGGCTAGATACATTCCCAAATTCTAACTTGTCCTTCTCTATACGTAATGCCTTTTCCTTCATGCATTTATTTTTTTCTTCAGTTCTTGTTAGTTGGGTCAGTTATAGAAACTTGTTTCATGTTGAGCCCCCATTCATGGTTTTGGCCAGGCACAGAACTTGCTATTTTAAGCATCTCACAACTGAACCAATAAATGTAAGCTCTCTCTCTCTTTTCTCTTTCTCTGTCCTTTTCAAATAAAATAAGAAAAAAAATAGGTTGTTAGAAACATTTGAGGAGAGAGCCTGTGGCTGGCAACCCTCTTTTTCATTCTCTTTGTGCCTTATTCTCTATCTCTCTGATTCTCAAGTTTGTAAATAAATAAGTGAATGCTAAGAGATGGTCAGAAGTAAGCCTCTGTGCAGTGACATCAGAAATCCTGAAGCAAAGCATGAACTTATATAGAAACATGAAAATAAGTGATCCTAAACTAACCAAGGAAGTCTTGAGATTCTGAATCCCATGGTCAAGTAACCTCATGGTTTCATGTTATTGAAACCTCATGGTTTCATGTTGTTTAGGAGTAGAGTTCGAAGTGTGAATTCTCTCAAACAAACAAAAAAGATAAGAAAGGCATAGGAAATGAAGATTTCTTTGAAAATAAAAGATAGCTTATCAAAATTTTCCAGAAACTCTAATTATCACATATGAATATTTATATAAAAAGCTGAGGGGAGATAACCAGGGCTGGTGATTTCAGAATGAGCTAGAAAACAATTTTCAAAGAAAGTAAACACATTCTGGGTTGCAGAAACAAATTCTTTCAACTGTTTGGGAGTGTATATCCAAGGTGGTATATTGTGATGTTTCTGTACCGGTTTTAGTTCTGAGAAGCTGAAGATGTTAGATTTCCTTTGGAGTATGGGGAAGCTGTCATAGAGTGCAGATAAAAGCAGATAAAAGCAGATAAAAGCAAAATCCCACAAATGCTATTTTCCTAGAAAGACTGAACAGGAGATGACCATAGATTCAAATCTTGTTCTTTAAATGTGATCCTCTTTAGAGTACAGACACATTTCATTCTTCTTCATCTGCAAGTAAATAATCCAGTAAAATATTTCCATATTTATGGTTGAAACATCAGAGAAGCACAAAACGTAAAATTTTTAATAAAAATTAACTGAAGAAAAAGGACAGAGTAAAAACTGGTTGCTAGGCAGTGGGGGAATCTATTTACTAAATATTTTTCCATTCTTTAAAATCTTATAGTTTTCTCATCATTGTTAAAGGCAGAATGACAATGAGAGGAGAAAGAGATAGTTTATTAGCTCATTCCCCCAATGCCTGCAACAGTTATGTCTAACTAATCTGAAGCCAAAAGGATGGGATTTCATCTAGTCTTCTCTGATGTATCACAGGATCCCAGGCACATGAACCATTATTTGCTGCCTTTTAGTTTACATAAGGTAGAGCTTTGTTGGAATCAGGGTAGCCAGAACTCAAACTGACACTATTTTGGGATGCAGGCACCTGAAGCAGTGAATTAGCACATCTAATTGGCAAAGCCCTTCTGCCATACTTGAATAAAATTCAAGTAGTAAACAAGATCATGATTGAACATTGGGGAATCTATTGGTACAACCTAATATGTCAGTGTCTTAAAGGAAAAAAAAACATAATGGGCGTATATGTCTTTTACTGATTATGTTAAAATCTCATGCCACTTAGATAACAAGCAGCTTCATTCCCTTTACATCAGTATTCCAGGAGAAAGTACTTATATGTGATTCAGTGATATTTTTTCTCATTTCAGTTGCCATGAAAAGTGATGACATAATTAGGACCAACCAGGAAATTCAAGAAAAAAAATTGAATCAGGATGCTATGACAAATATCAAGACATCAACTCCCAAGACAGTCGAATTAAGAAAAAGACTTAATTTAAGTTCAAGTCATGTTTCAAAACTGATTATCAGAAAGGGAAATTATTCAGCAATGAAATCTGAAGAGCGCAATGTGTGTCACAATGTGTATCCCCATGGTGGCCCTGATGTGCTGCAAGCTGGAGAGAAACTTGAAGCCGCTAATGTACCTGGGAACTCTGTCCAGTGCTGTGAGCCTCTTAGTGAGTATCACAAGATTCAGACTATGAAGCATTCATTTGAACATGGTGGACAAGGGAATGACTTCAAAACAAAGAAGATATTTGGCACGATCCATATGGGAGACACCTGTAATAAGTCAACTGTCACTGTTGGAAGGACAACTGAAATAAAGAAAACTCTTAATAAAGATACTAATCTCAGTAAGCATCAACAAATCAACACAGGAGAGAAACTATATGAAGATATGAGATATGTGGAACCTCTCATTTACAAATCCAATCTTGGAATAAATCAGAGACAACATATATGGAAAAAACCCTACACATGTAAGCCTTGTGGAAAATCATTCAATTGTAAGTCCTGCCATACCATCATTCATAGTACTTACATAAAGGAAAACCCCCATGTGTGTAATGAATGTGGAGAAACCACATACCAAAATTTAGATCTCTTTAGGCATCAGAAAATTGACACAAAGAAGAAACCTCATGAATGCAATGAGTGCAGAAAAGCCATTTTCCAGAAATCATACCTCATAACACATCAGAGAAGTCACACAGAGGACAAACCTCATGAATGTAAAGATTGTGGAAAAGCCTTTGGACAGAAGTCACATCTCATAGTGCATCAGAGAATTCACAAAGAGAAACCTTATGAATGTAACGACTGTGGAAAAGCCTTCAGCTATAAGTCACAACTCATAATCCATCAGAGAATTCACACAGGGGAGAAACCTTATAAATGTAATGACTGTGGAAAAGCCTACGGCTATAAGTCACAACTCATAATCCATCAGCGAATTCACACAGAGGAGAAAGCTTATGAATGTAATGACTGTGGAAAAGCCTTTGGTAAGAAGTCACAACTTGTAATGCATCACAGAATTCACACAGGGGAGAAACCTTATGAATGTAATGACTGTGGAAAAGCCTTCAACTATAAGTCACAACTCATAGCCCATCAGAGAATTCACACAGGGGAGAAACCTTATGAGTGCAATGGCTGTGGAAAAGCCTTTGGCCAGAAATCATATCTCATAATGCATCAGAGAATTCACACAGGGGAGAAACCTTATGAATGTAATGACTGTGGAAAAGCCTTCAGCTATAAGTCACAACTCATAATCCATCAGAGAATCCACACAGGGGAGAAACCTTATGAATGTAATGACTGTGGAAAAGCCTTTGGCCAGAAGTCGCATCTCATAATTCATCAGAGAATTCACACAGGGGAGAAAGCTTATGAATGTAATGATTGTGGAAAAGCCTTTGGCAAGAAGTCACATCTTGTAATGCATCAGAGAATTCACACAAGAGAGAAACCTTATGAGTGCAATGGCTGTGGAAAGGCCTTCATCTATAAGTCACAACTCATAATCCATCAGAGAATCCACACAGGGGAGAAACCTTATAAATGTAATGTCTGTGGAAAAGCCTTTGGACAGAAGTCGTATCTCATAATCCATCAGAGAATTCACACAGGGGAGAAACCTTATGAATGCAATGACTGTGGAAAAGCCTTTGGCCAGAAGTCAGGTCTCATCAAACATCAGAGAATTCACACAGGGGAGAAACCTTATAAATGCAATGACTGCAGTAAAACCTTTGGCCAGAAGTCATATCTCATAATCCATCAGAGAATTCACACAGGGGAGAAACCTCATGAATGTAATTACTGTGGAAAAACCTTTGGCCAAAAATCAGGCCTCATCAAACATCAGAGAATTCACACAGGGGAGAAACCTTATGAATGCAATGACTGCGGGAAAACCTTTGCTCAGAAATCACAACTGAAAATCCATCAGAGAATTCACACAGGGGAATAACCTCGTGAGTGTAATGATTACAGAAAAGTTTTTTGCTGTAAATTACAACTCATAACACACGAGCATCGTTTGTAAGGCTGGGTGAGTGGTGACAAATTCAGTTTCTTTTTTTATGACATGTCTTCACATTCATTCATAAATGAAAACTTTGCATGGTATAGTATTCTCAGTTGACTGATTTTTTTCTCTTAAGACACACAATATCTCTCCATTCTCTCATAGACCCTAGAGATTCTAGTGACAAGTCACCTGTGAATCTATTTGGAAATTCTTTGAAATTTATCTGAAATTTCTATCGTGCACATTTTGGAATTTTCTTTATACTTTACTGCTGAAAGATTGACTGCAATATCTCATGACCAAATCTTTCTGGTCAGTGCTATTAGAAGTTCTATGTATTTACTATATTTGGACATCCCTTTATACCTAAAACTTAGGAAAGTTTTTTGTAATATTTTACTGAAGATGCCTAGTAAAGCATTCTTTCTTTTCACACCTGGAATTGTATTTTGGATCATTTCATTGTATCCCATAAATTACCAACACTTTTTAAAATTTTATTATCTAAAATTTCATTTGTTTTTCAAGTTTTATATCATTATTTATATATAAATATATATGTTAATACCTACCTCCTCCTCCCAAAAAGATCCAGTCCTCCCTCCTAGCTTTCTTATTCCCGCTCTTAATTTTTACAGAGTTTTATTTACTTTATACAGATAAGTTTAACCTAACAGTATGTGAAGAGTTCAACAAATAGTATGAAGAATTAAAATAATGTTACTCAACAGAAGAGACACTTCAATATATTATATTGTAGATACCCTACTAGTTAACCACAGATCAGCAAAAACATATGATATCTATCTTTTAGGGAGTAGCTGATTTTACTAAATGTGGTGTTAGCCAGTTGTATCCGTTTGTTGCAAAAGAGGGATTTTTTTTTCTTATAGCTGAAAAAAATTTTTTCATCCAGTCATCAGCTGATGGACATCTAGGTTGATTTTGTATTTTAGCTATTTTCAATTGTGTAGCAGTGACCAGTTATCAGTGATACATATAACTCTTTTAGATGCTGATTTCTTTTGATTCAGATAAATTCCCAGGAATGGAATGGCTGGATCATATGCTAGGTTTATATTCATATTTCTGAGGTATATCCATACTGTCTTCCACAGTGGCTGGACCACTTTGCATTCCCATAAACAGTGCATTAGGGTACCTTTTTCTCCACATCCTTGCCAGCATTTGTTATTTGTTGATTTCTGTATGTGAGCCATTCTAAATGCAGTGAGATGAAATTTCATTATAGTTTTGATCTTTATTTCCCTAATGGCTAGTGTTCCTGAGCATTATTTCAACTGTCTGTTGGCCATTGTATCTTCTGAAAAATGTCTGTTCAAGTCCTTTGCCCATTTCATAACTGGAGTGTTTGTTATGTTGTATTTGAATTTCTTGAGTTCTTTGTAGATTCTGTATATTAATCCTTTTTCACTTGAGTAGTTTTCAAATATTTTTCCCATTCTGTTGGTTGACTCTTTACTTTCCTGAGTGTTTCTTTTGCAATTCAGAAGCTTCTCAGCTTTATGTAATCCCATTTGTCAATTTTGACTTTGATTAACTGTGCTTCTATGGTCTTTTCCAAGAAGTCTTTACCTATGCCAATGTCTTGTAGAGGTTTCCCAATGTTTTCTAATAATTTGATGGTATTGAGTTGTAGCAATAGATGTTTGATCCATTTTGAGTGGATTTTTGTGTAAGGTTTTGTGTAAGGTAGGCATCCTGTTTCATGTTTCTGAATGTGGAGATCCAGTTATCCCAACATTAATTTGTTGAGGAGACTGTCCTTGCTCTAGAGATTGATTTTAGCTCCTTTGTCAAAGATAAATTGGTTGTAAGCTGGCGCCGCAGCTCACTAGGCTAATCCTCCACCTGCGGTGCCAGCACTCCGGGTTCTAGTCTGGGTCGGGGTGCTGGATTCTGTCCCAGTTGCTCCTCTTTCAGTCCAGCTCTCTGCTGTTGCCCAGGAAGGCAGTGGAGGATGGCCCAAGTGCTTGGGCCCTGCACCCACACGGGAGACCAGGAGGAATCACCTGGCTCCTGGCTTCTGATTGGCGCAGCGTGCCAGTCATAGAGACCATTTGTGGGGGGTGAACCAATGGAAAGAAGACCTTTTTCTCTGTCTCTCTCTCTCTCACTGTCTAACTCTGTCTGTCAAAAAAATAAATAAATAAATTGGTTGTAGATGTGGATTGCATTCTGGGTCTTCTCTCTTTTTCATCTGTCTATTCTTCTGTTTTTGTGCCAGTACCAGGCTGCTTTGATTATAACTGCTGTGTAAGATTCCTTGAAATCAGGTATTATGATGCCTCTGACTTTGCATGTGTTATATTATAGAAGTTTGATTTAGGTATTTGAGGTCTCAGAATTATTTTTTATAGATCTGAGAAGAATATCGTTGATATTTTGATTGGTATCCCATTGAATCTATGAATTTCTCTTGGTATTATGGGCATTTTGATGATATTGATTCTTCCAATCCCTGAACATGGGTGATTTTTTTCATTTTTATTTCTGTTATTTCTTTGTTTTATGTTTGGTAATTTTCATTGTAGAGATCTTTGACATTCTTGGTTAAATTTATTCCAAGATATTTAATTTTTTATAACTATCTTGAATGGAATGATATTAAAAGTTATTAGCCTTCCCAATATCTGTGAATGCAAATGCTCCTAATTTTTATGCATTAATTTTATATCCTGCAACATTACAAAACTATTTTATGAGTTCCAGAAGTTTCTCAGTGTAGTCTTTTGGGTCCCATTTATAGAATCTACTCATTTGCATATAGGAGTAGATTTACTTCCTCTTTTCCAATTTTCATCCCTTTTATTTCCTTTTCTTGCCTTGTGGCTCTGGATAAAACTTCCAGGACTATTTTGAATAGCAGTTGTGAGAGTGGGCATCCTTCCTTGTTCTGGATCTTAGTGGGAATGCTCCCAGCTTTCACCCATTCAGTAAGATGATGGCCATGGGTTTATCGTAACTTGCCTTGATTGTGTTGAGAAATGTTCCTTCTATAGCCAGTTTGTTTAATGTTTTTGCCATGAAAGGGTATAGTATTTTTTCAAATGCTTTCTCTGAATCAATTGAAATAATCATATGGTTTTTGTTCCTCAGTTTGAAATGGGGTGAATCACATTTACTTATTTGCAAATGTGGAACCATGCCTGCATACGGGAACAAACACCACTTGGTCCAGGTGAATGATCTTTCTGATGTGTTATTGGGTTCAATTCGCTAGCATTTTGTTGAGGATATGTGCATCTATGTTCATCAGATATATTTGTCTATAGCTCTCTTTTTCTGGTTCAGAAATTACAGCTATGCTGGCTTTATAAAGGAGTTTGGGAATACTCCTTCCATAAGGAAAAGCGAGAAGAAACAGAAAGGAGGCTGGATATAAACTTACAGCCAGTCTGAATTTATTCAGAGAAAAGTAACTCACAGTGGTTGATCAATTGCTAGTGTGAATACAGAATGAACATATGGCTGAGGGTCAAGATTCCATGGCCTGAGCATTTTTGTATCTTAGGTGGGTTGTAGGTGTGTTAGGTGGGTTGCCAAACCTGTGAATGAATGCAGAGGGTGGGATGGGGAATAATAGGGTGTGAGACTGAATTGGGATTCAGTACAAGGAATGTCTTCATGACTCAATTTTTGTAGATTGTGTCCAGGAATCTACCCAATTCTTCTATGTTTCCCAATCTGTTGACACAGAACTTTGTTGTAATTCCTGATTATTCTCTTCTTATTTGTGGTATCTGTTGTTACATTTTGTTTTTCATCTCTGATTTTATTGATTTGGGTTTTCTCCCTTCTTTCTGTTGATTAGTTGTGCCAATAGTGAATCAATTTTGTTTGTTCAAAAAATCAGCTGTTAATTTTACTGATCTTGTGATTTTTTGTTTCAATTTTGTTTATTCTCTAATTTTTAATTGTTTCTTTCCTCCTAGTAATTTGCAGTTTGTGTTGTTTTGAGATTCACTGATAGTTCATTTGTTTAATAGCTTTCTAATTTTTTCAGTAGGCACCATTTGCTCTAAACTTCCCTCTTAACACTGCTTTTGTATCATCCCATAAGTTTTGATAAGACTTATTATCATCTTCATTCATTTCAAGAATTTTTTTGATTTTCTTTTGATTTATTCTATGACCCACTGTCCATTCAGAAGCATGTTGTTCAGTCTCCGTGTGTTTGTATATGATCTAGAGATTTTTGAGTTGTTAATTTCCAGCTTCATTCCATTGTGATTGGAGGAGATGTACAATTTGATTTTTTTTTTTTTAATTTGCTGAGACTTGCTTTATGGTAAAGCATATAGTCTATTCTCAAGGTTCCATGCACTGATAAAAAGAATATGTATTCTTCAACTGTGGGTTGTAGATAGCAGTTGGGTCTAATTGGTCCATAGTGTGAATTAGTTTTGTTCTTGTTGGTTTTTTTTCCTAGTTGATCTGTTCATTGATAAAGTGGATTGTTGAATTCCCCCATTACTATTGTATTGAGGTCTATTTCTCCCTTTATATCCATTAACATTTCTTTTAAATAGCCAGACCCCTAAGCATTCTCTGCATTTACATTTATTTATAGTCACATCTTTCTGTTGAATTGATCCCTTAATCATTATATAGTGCCATTCTTTGTCTCTTTTAATAGTTTTTGTTTAACACCTTTTTCCTTTGATATTAGCATTGCTACAACTGCCCTTTATAGCATTCCATTAGCATGGAATATCTTTTCTAATCCTTTCACTTTCAGTCTACATTTATCTTTGTTGGTGAGATGTGTTTCTTGCAATCAGCACACATGGGTTTTAAATCATTCAGTCTATACCTTTTAACTGGAAGTTGAGGCCATTTACATTCAAAGTGACTATTGATAAGTAATTACTTTGCCCTGCCATTGTTTCATAAATATTCCTATTGTTTACTTTGGATTTCTTTTGCACTTTTGCTGGAGTATTTTCTGCCTTCACATTTTTTAAAGATTATTTATTTGAAAGGCAGAGATACAGAGAGTCAGAGGCAGAGTCAGAGGCAGAGGTCAGAGAGAGAGAGAGAGAGAGAGAGAGAGAGAGAAAGAGAGAGAAGGCTTTAATTCACTGCTATACTCTCTAAATGGCTGCAATGGCTGGAGCTGGGCCAATTCAACAGGGAGCAGGATCAGAAGTTCAGTAGTTGGGACTTGAACCAGTGCCTATATGGGGTGTTGGTGCTGCAGGCAGTGGTTTTACCTGCTACAATACAGTGCCAATCCGTCACATTCTTTTATCATGCTGGCTATCTTTCTGTGTTTATTAGTGTAGCACATCATTTGAAACATCTTTTGTAATGCCAGAAGAGTGATCAAAAATTCTTCCTACTTATATTATGAATGGTCTTTATTTCACTTTCATTCATAAATGAGAGCTTTGCAGGGTACAGTATTCTGAGTTGACAGTTTTTTTCTCTTAAGACTTGAACTATGTCTTGCCATTCTCTCCTAGCCTGTAGGATTTCTTAGGAGAAGTCCTTGGTGAGTCTAATTGGAGATCCTCTGAAAGTAAGTTGGTGATTCTTTCGTGCACATTTTAGAATCTTCTCTATGTTTTTCTATGGAAAGTTTGACTACAAAGGTCATATCTATTTGAAATTCTATGTGCTTCCTGCATATGGACATCCCTTTCTTTCTCCAAATTGGGGAAGTTTTCTGTATGTATTTCAGTAAATAGACTTTCTAATCCATTCTCTCTTTCCATTCCTTGAGGAACTGCTAAGACCTGTATGTTCGGTACATTGATAGTATATGTTGTGTACATTGATAGTATCCCATAAATATCCAAAATTATTTTTAGGAAACCATGGACTCAATGTAAATAAAAGGGATGTGTTTATCTCACTTCAATCTCCCCACAACACTACCCACTCCCTGGCTGAGAAAGTATGGTTGCAATTTGGGGTTTAGGTGGTAGCTGCTGGAGTCTTTGTGTGCATGCACAGCAACTGGCTGAGACAGAATGTTATCTTCTTAGTAGTACTGGCAGCAGTGGCAGGGAAAGAGCAGCATTTGGCCCATGGCTCTAGAGTATGTGTATAATCCAGAGATTCTAATGGAGAGAAATAGCCACAGTCTCCACTTACTTTGAGCTTGATTGGAAGGATTGACAAGTGGTAAGGCACACGTGAAGAACTGTAATTCTACCCCAGTAAGGCATAAAACAGGTTCTGGAGCTCAAGCTGCCTCAGTGGGAGGCTTGCATCCTGCGTGCTGAGACTTTGGGGACTCCGTGGTTACATGAGCGCTTGCAAGGTGTGGCTGAGTCTCTGGGTCAATCATTGGTTGTTAGGAATTCAATCCTGGTTTCCCACATGGGTAGCAGGAATTCAATTACTTAGCCAACCCTGTGGACCCAGAGAGCTGTGTTATCAGGTCCATGGAGTCACCAAATGCTCTGATGAGGGGATGAGTGTCTTTACCTGCATCATTATCACCAGGTCAAATGTCTAGCCCAGATGTATTTCAAATGAACATATTAGGATTGTTAATTTTTTATCAACATTAAAGATTTTACTGTTCATATGTTCTTTCTTAAAAGTTTACTTAATTATTTGGAAAGCAAATTTGGAGAGGGAGAGGGAGAAAGAGAAACCATCTTTCAATTGGTTCACTCCCTAAATGGCTATGATGGCTGGGACTTGGCCAGACTGAAGCCAGGAGCTAGGAGTTCTTCTAGGTAGCCCTTTTGGGTGAGAGGGGTCAAAGCATTTGAGATATCCTCTACAACTTTCCCAGACCATTAGCAGGGAGCTGGATCAGAAACAAGAGCTACTGGGATCTGAACCTGCACCATATTGGATGCTGAAATAGCAGGTGTGGCTTTACCTGCTTCAATACAATGCCAGTCCAAAATATTTTCTTGATTTTTAAAATATTTATTTGCTTGCAAGTCAAAGTTACAGAGGGAGAAGGAGAGACAGAGAAGTCCTCCATTCACTAGATCCCTCCCCAAATGGTAACAATTGCCAGCGCTGGGCAAGGTCTCCTGTGTAAATGCAGTAGCCCAAACATTTCATCTTCTGCTTTCCTAGGTACACTAGCAGGGAGCTGCATTGGAACAAACGCGTTGTGAACAGCACCTATATGAGATGCTGGCATTGCATGTTGTGGCTTAACCTATTACAACACAACATTGGCCCCTTTCTGTGTTTTAATCTTCATCAGTATTTATAAGATAGGATAAAAGTTTATGACTCGGTAAATCTAAGCTGAATACATTGTAGATATAACCTGATTTTCTCCAAAATGTCAAAGTATTACTGAGTAGAATAAAAATTATTAACTGGCCGGTACCATGGCTCACTTGGCTAATCCTCCACCTGCGGTGCTTGCACCCCAGTTTCTAGTCCTGGTTGGGGCACTTGATTCTGTCTCAGTTGCTCCTCTTCTAGTCCAGCTCTCTGCTGTGGCCCGGGAAGGCAGTGGAGGATGGCCCAAGTGCTTGTGCCCTGCACCCACATGGGAGACCAGGAGGAAGCACCTGGCTCCTGGCTTTGGATCAGCACAGCGCACTGGCCATAGCGTGCTGGCTGTAGTGACCATTTGGGGGATGAACCAACGGAAGGAAAACCTTTCTCTCTGTCTCTCTCACTTTCATTGCTTATCAAAAAAATAAAATCATTAACTGTAAATGTAATTTACATTTTGTGCCATTCTTTTTTGTTTAAAATTTAGACATAAATGAATTTTTCATCTTATGTCCAGTCAATATATTTTTTGGCTGTCAATTTATCCATAGCCCAACCGTATGTAGAGGAAGAATATCCACTAACGTAGGTTTTTGCACTTCATATTTTCAGTGCACTTTAATCAATGTGATCTCATCAAACTCTGTTCTAGAGGATAATAGAATATTTAGCTTGGAGCAATGTTCACCTGCAGTATTACACAGGTTTTATCATAACGTGTACTTTGATGTTAGGATCCTTTTAAGGGATATAGGAACTACACAGAGCATTGAATTTGGAAAATAAATGGCTTTTATTCAGATCATGGCTAGTCCAGGACTGCACCACTTCATAATTTAATGTTCTTGGGAAACCAACTACTTAGTTTCTTTAGGTTTCAGTTTCATTTTCTTTAAAGTTAGATAATAGAAGTGATCCCATTTTTTTTTTTCTGAAAACATAAAGTGTTGGAAATATTGTTTAGTATAGAATAAATATTAGCTGTTATTTTTACCATCTCTTGATTTTTTACTAGCTGAAAAAATCTAAATGCCATTTGTGCATATTATACCCTACAAATTTAAGTACAACTGAGGAATTAATTGAAATAAAGTTGTATACATTCAACTTTAGATTTATAATTTGAAACTTCATATTTCTCTACATTGAATAATAAACATTCATTTCTCCTTTTATTAGATTAATAAGCCATCTGCTACCTAATTTTCTAGATAGTATGATTTATTGACTCAATTGCTATTTGTGATGGTACATTCATATTTTGAAAAAAGTAAATTAATGGTGTCATTTTCTTGTTCAAAAATGGCCATTGATTTTTGGGCCAGCATTGTTGCTTAGGAGGTAAAATCAATGCTTGCAATGTTAGCACCCCATATGTGTGCTACTTGAAATCACAGCTTCTCTATTTCTGATCCAGTTCCCTGGTAATGCTCTGAAAAACTCAGCAGAAAATGGCCCAAGTGTTTGGGCCCCTGCATACTTATGAGAGACCTGGAAGAAGATCCTGTCCCAGTTGTTGCAGCCATTTGAGGAGTGAACCAGTGGATGGAAAGAACACTATCTCTCTGTTTCTCTAACTCTGCTTTTCAACTAAATTTCAAAAACTAAAATACAGTAATTTTCTGCTTGGGTACATCTTACTAAGAACAAAGAGTGTAGTTTTTGACTGTGTCAGGTGTTTTTGATTCATCACATATTCCTTCCCTGTACTAAACTCACAAGTGAGTCTGAATGTTTTGAAATCATTTCAAGGTAGATTATGATAAATTAAGATGCTAATCATAGCCTACAAATCAGCAACCAGAAAATAATAAGTTATTCATATAATCCATAGAAATAGAAATAAAATCATATATATCAACAGAAAAGTATGCATCAAAAAATGTCTATCATAAATGCAAAAGAAATTATAAAATGTAAGGCTGAAATTCAACCACATAAGTAATCTGATTAAGTTTAAGTGGTATGATAACCCACATAAATGTCAGTTTTAACAGACTAAATATAAACAAAACACAAATATATACCACTCAGAATAAATACATGTTAAATATAAAGACATGAATGTGTTAAAAGGTCCATCTGTAAAGACTTGCCAAAAGAGGTCCCATTTTTTTTTAACTTTTATTTAATAAATATAAATTTCCAAAGTACAGCTTATGGATTACAATGGCTTTTTCCACCCCATAACTACCCTCCCACCCCCAACCCTCCTATCTCCCGATCCCTCTTCCATTCCATTCACATCAAGATTCATTTTCAATTATCTTTATAGACAGAAGATCAATTTAGAATATATTAAGATGTCAATAGTTTGCCCCAACAGAGAAAAACAGAGTATAAAGTACTGTTTCAGTACTAGTTAAAGCATTACTTCACATTGGACAACACATTAAGGACAGAGATCCCACATGAGGAGTAAGTACACAGTGACTCCTGTTGTTGACTTAACAATTTGACACTCTTGTTTATGGTGTCAGCAATTTCCCTAGGCTCTTGTCATGAGTTGCCAAGGCTATGGAAACCTTTTGAGTTCACTGACTCTGGTCTTATTTAGACAAGGTCATAGTCAAAGTGGAAGTTCTCTCCTCCCTTCAGAGAAAGGTACCTCCTTTGATGGCCTGTTCTTAATTCTATCAGTTAGTATTAGCAGACACTAGTCTTGTTTATATGATCCCTTCTTAATCCTATCATTATGATCAATTGTGAACAGAAATTGATCACTTTAGCTAGTGGGATGGATTGGTAGATGCCACCTTGATGGGATTGAATAGGAATCCCCTGGCATGTTTCTAACTCTACCGTTAGGGGCAAGTCCACTTGAGAATGTCCCAAATTGTACATCTCCTCCCTTTCTTATTCCCACTCATATTTAATGGGGATCACTTTTCAGTTAAATTTAAACACCTAAGAATAATTGTGTGTTAATTACAGAGTTCAACCAATAGTATTAAGTAGAACAATAAAAAATACTAAAAGGGATAAAGTATTAAGTTGTTCCTCAACGTTCAGGACAAGGGCTGATGAAGTCACTGTTTCTCATAGTGTCCCTTTCACCTTTAACAGGTTTTCTTTTTGGTACTCGGTTAGTTGTCACCGATCAGGGAGAACATATATTTGTCGCTTTGGATCTGGCTTAATTCATTCAACATGATGTTTTCCAGATTACTCCATTTTTGTTAAAAATGACTGGATATCATTGTTTTTGACTGCTGTATAGTATTCTATAGAGTACGTGTCCCATAATTTCTTTATCCAGCCTACTGTTGATGGACATTTGGGTTGGTTCCAGGTCTTAGCTAATGTAAACTGAGCTGCAATAAGCATTAAGGTGCAGACAGCTTTTTTGTTTGCCAAATTAATTTCTCTTGGGTAAATTCCAAGGAGTGGGATGGCTGGGTTGTATAGTAGGGTTATATTCAGGTTTCTGAGGAATCTCCAGACTGTCTTCCACAGTGGCTTTACCAGTTTGCATTCCCACCAACAGTGGGTTAGTGTCCCTTTTCCCCTACATCCTCTCCAGCATCTATTGTTGGTAGATTTCTGTATGTGAGCCATTCTAACCCGGGGTGAGGTGAAACCTCATGATGGTTTTGATGTGCATTTCCCTGATGGCTAGGCATCTTGGACATTTTTTCATGTGCCTGTTGGCCATGTTGGTGTCTTTTCCAAGAAGTCTTTGCCAGTACCTATATCTTCCAGGGTTTCTCCAATGTTCTCTAATAATTTGATGGTGTCAGGTCTTGGATTTAGGTCTTTAATTCATGTTGAGTGGATTTTTGTGTAAGGTGTAAGGTTGGGGTCTTGCTTCATGCTTCTGCACATGGAGATCCAGTTTCCCAGCACCATTTATTGAATAGACTGTCCTTACTCCAGGAATTGATTTTAGATCCTTGATCAAATATAAGTTGGTTGTAGATGTTTGGATTGTTTTCTGGTGTTTCTATTCTGTTCTGTTGATCTATCCATCTTTTTCTGTACCAGTACTGTACTAGTTTGATCATAACTTCCCTGTAGTATGTCTTGGTATCTGGTATTGCAATGCCTCTGGCTCTCTTTTTATTGTACAAGATTGCTTTTCTAGGTCTCCTGTGTCTCCATGCTCATGGATTGGAGAATTTTCCATGTTCATGGAAGATGTCCCATATTTACATACAGCAATGTCAATTTTATTTTTGTTATTGTTGGAAAGCTTATATTTAATAAATATATGTTTCATAAGTACAGCTTTTGGAATATAACAGTTTCCCCCCCCATATCTAACCTCCCACCCCCACTTGTGTCCCACCTCCTACTTCCTCTTCCATCCCATTCTTCATTAAGATTCTTTTTAAATTATCTTCATATACAGAAGATCAACTCTCTACTAAGTATATATTTCAACAGTTTGCACCGACACAGAAAAAAAAAAGTATAAGTACCACTTGAAGATGATTTTTATCATTAATTCTCATAGTACAACTCATTAAGGACAGAGGTCCTACATGGGAAGCAAGTGCACAATGACTCCTGTTTTTGATTTAACAATTGAGACTTTCATGGTATCTGTGATGACCCAAGACTCTTGTCATGAGCTTCCAAGGCTATGGAAGCCTTTTGAGTCCACAAATTCCATCATTAGTTACACAGGGCCATAAGCAAAGTAGAATTTCTCTCCTCCCTTTAGAGCAAAATACATCCTTCTTTGATGGTCCATTGTTTTCCACTGGGATCTCACAGCGATCCTTCATGTAGACCACTTTTTGCCAAAGTGTCTTGGATTTCCATGCATGAAATACTCACATGGGCTCTTTTAGCCAGATCTGAATGCATTAAGGGCTGATTCTGAGGCCAGAGTGCTGTTTAATGGTGTTTGTCATTCTATGAGTCTGCTGTGTGGCCTATTTGCCATGTTGAATCATTCTTTTTAATTCTCTTTTTTTTCATTAGCAGACACTTCGTCATATTTATGTGATCCCTTTGATATTTATTCCTATCTTTATGTTAAGTTGTGTACTTAAAACGATCACATTTACTAGAAAGATGTCATTAGTAGCTGCCAACTGAATGGGTTTTGGAGTCCCATGACAAGTTTTAGCTTTACCCTTAGGTGTAAGTTCATGAGAATGTGTGACAAACTGTACATGTCCTCCCTCTCTTATTCCCATTCTTATTCTTTGCAGGGATCAATTTTCAATTGGATTTAAACACCTAAGAATAATTCTTTGTTAAGTAAAGAATTCAACAATGGTATTAAGTAGAAAAAGAATAGCACAAAGAAAAATAATAATCTGTTCCTTGACAGTCAAGAAAAGGGCTGATCAATTATTGCTTCTCATCATGTCAATTTCACTTCTAGAGGTTTCCTATTAGGTGCTCAATTATTTGTCCCAGATCAGGGAAAATAAATGCTATTTGTCCCCTTTGTACTGGCTTATTTCATTCAGTTTGATATTTTCCAGATTCCTCCATTTTATTGCAAATGGCCAGATTTCATTTTTTTTTACCACTGTGTAGTATTCCATAGAGTACAATTACCATAATTTCTTTATCCATTCTTCTGTTGATGGCATTTAGGTTGATTCCATGTCTTTTATTATGAATTGAATTGCAATAAACATGGTGATACAGGTAGTTATTTTATTTTCTGATTTCATTTCCCTTGGCTAAATTCTGAGTGGGTGGATGGCTGGGTCATATGGTTGGACTATATTCAGATTTTTGAGGTACCTCCAAACTGTCTTCCATGGTGGTTTTACCAGTTTTGATTCCCACCAACAGTGTGTTAGAGTACCTTTTTTCCCACATCGTTGCCAGCATTTGTTTGTTGATTTCTGGATGAAAGCCAATCTAACCAGATTGATGTGAAATCTCATTGTGGTTCTGATGTGCATTTCCTTGATGGCTAATGATCCTGAAAATTTCTTCATGTGTCTTTTGGCCATTTGGATTTCCTTTTAAAAAATGTCTTTTTAGGTCCTTTGCCTATCTCTTAAGTGGGTTTTTTTTGTTGTTGTGGAGTTTCTTGATCTCTCTATAGATGCTGGTTATTAATCCTTTATCAATTGCATAGCTTGCAAAGAATTTCTCCCATTCTGTCAGCTGCCTCTTCACATTTCTTACTGTTTCTTTTACTGTACAAAAACTTCTCAACTTGATGTAATCCCAGTTGTTAATTTTGGCTTTGGTTTCCTGTGCCTATGGGGTCTTTTCCAAGAAGCCTTAGCCTGTGCCAATATCTTGCAGTTTCTTCAATGTCCTCTAATAATTTGGTGTCAGGTTATAGATTTAGATCTTTAATCCATGTTGAGTGGATTTTTTGCTTCATTCTTCTGCATGTGGAATTTTTTCCCAGCACCACTAGTTGAATCGACTGTCTTTATTCCAGGAGTTGGTTTGAGCTCCTTCATCAAATATAAGTTGGTTATAGATGTTTGGTTGATTTCTGGTGTTTGTGATTTGTTAATTGGTCTATCCATCTGTTCTGTACTATTACCAGACCATTTGATTATAACTGTCCTGTAGTATGTCTTGAAGTCTGGTATTGTGATGTCCTGGCTTTGTTTTCATTGTATGAGATTACTTTAGCTATTTGAGGTCTTCTGAAATTTCATATGAATTTCAGCATCACTTTTTATGGATCTCAGAAGAATGTTTTTGGTATTTTCATTGGTATCACATGGAATGTGTAAATTGCTTTTGGAAGAATAGACATTTTGTTGATATTGATTCTTCCAATCCATGAACATGGAAGATTTTTCCATTTTTCTTTATCTTCTTCTATTTCTTTGACATCCTTGGTTAAGTTCATTCCAAGGTATTTGCTTTTTGTTTTTTGTAAATATTGTGAATGGGATTCATCTCAGCAGTTCTTTCTCAGTGTGGCATTTTCTGTGTATACAAAGGCTATTAAATTTTTTTTTTTTTTTGGACAGGCAGAGTTAGACAGTGAAAGAGAGAGACAAAGAGAGAAAGGTCTTCCTTTTCCGTTGGTTCACCCCCTAAATGGCAGCTACAGCTGGCACGCTGTGCTGATCCAAAGCTAGGAGCCAGATGCTTCCTCCTAGTCTCCCATGCGGGTGCAGGGACCAAGCACTTGGACCATCATCCACTACATGTTGGGGTACAGCAGAGAGCTGGACTGGAAGAAGAGCAACCAGGACAGAATCCAGTGCTCCAACCGGGATTAGAACCCAGGTGCCAGTGCCGCAGGCAGAGGATTAGCCAAATGAGTGGTGGCACTGGCCTAAGGCTGTTGATTTTTGTGTATTGGTTTTATTCCTGCTTTTACCAAACCCTTCTATGAGTTTCAATAGTCTCTCAGTTGAGTCTTATGGATTTCCTATATAAAGAATCATGTTATCTGCAAATAGGGCTAGTTTGACATTTTCCTTCCCATTTTGTATCCCTCGATGTCTCTTTCTGGCTAAAACTACTAGTAAAATATTGAATAGCAATGATGAAAGTGGGCATCCTTGTCTTGTACTGGCTGTCACTGGAAATGTTTCCAACTTTTGCCCATTCAATAGAATGCTGACTGTGGGTTTGTCATTAATTGCCTTTATTGTGTTGAGGAACACTTCTTCTATACCCAATTTGCTTAGATTTCTCATCATGGAAGGGTGTTGTATTTTATCAACTGTTTTTTCTGCATCTATTGAGATAATCATATAGTTTTTCTTTAGCAGCTTGTTGATGTGGTGTAACACATTGATTGATTTGTGACTGTTGAACCATCCATGCATAAGGGATAAATCCCACTTGGTCTGGGTGGATGATCTTTCTGATGTGTTGTTGGATTCAGTTGGCTATAATTTTGTTGAACATTTTTGCATCAGTTCATCAAGGATATTGGTTTGTAATTTCTTTTAATGTTGCATCTTTTTCAGGTTTAGGAATTAATGTGATGCTGTCTTTTTAGAAAGAATTTGGGAGGATTCACTCTGTTTCAATTGCTTTGAATAACTTCAGAGTTATTTGAGTTAGTTCTTCTTTACGTGTCTGGTAGAATTCAGCAGTGAATCCTTCCTGTCCTGGGCTTTTCTTAATTTTTTTTTTTTTTTGACAGGCAGAGTGGACAGTGAGAGAGAGAGAGACAGAGAGAAAGGTCTTCCTTTTGTAGTTGGTTCACACTCCAATGGCAGCTGCGGCCGGCGCACTGCGCTCATCTGATGGCAGGAGCCAGGTGCCAGGTGCTTTTCCTGGTCTCCCATGGGGTGCAGGGCCCAAGCACTTGGGCCATCCTCCACTGCACTCCTGGGCCACAGCAGAGAGCTGGCCTGGAAGAGGGGCAACCAGGACAGAATCTGGTGCCCCAACCGGGACTAGAACCTGGTGTGCCGGCACCGCAAGGCGGAGGATTAGCCTGTTGAGCCACGGCGCCGGCTGTCCTGGGCTTTTCTTTGTTGGGAGGGCATTTATTAGTGGTTCAATTTCCCTCTTGGTTATGGGTCTGTTTAGATTTTTCATATCTTCAATTTAGGTAGGTTGTATGAGTCTAGGAATTTATCCATTTCTGCTAGGTTTCCCACTTGGGCATACAACTCTTTGTAGTGATTTCTGATGATTATTTTTTTAAAGGGTAGAAATATTGCTTTATTGGAAAAAATTGCTGTCATTTTTTTTAAAACGTCCTAATGAGCATTCAAAAAGAAAGTACATACAGTTTCCACAGGAATAAGGACAAAGAAAATGGGCTGATGACTGCCCCAAATGATATTTCGTAAGAGAAAAACACTAACATTCAGCCTTTCTTCTTCTGAGGCACGTAAGTGGGCTACACACATCATAAATAAGATTTGCTTACTTTATAAGGAGAACTGAGATCTTCGTTTTTATGTATATTAAATACATGCATAAAATCCACTCTCTGATCAAGATGAGAAAAAAATCAGTCTTCAATTTTTCAGTTCTCATGCAATGGAATCCAAAGGTCTGTGGAATCCACCTTTTCGGTTCACATATTGCCTGTACTTCCTCTTCTGAGACACATTTATGGCATAAGCATTTATAGAACCATCTACCTTCTTCCCTTTGGTGGAGTCAAAGGATGCAAACCCCATTAACTTAATCATTTCTATTTCTTCCTCTGTTTTGCATTCTAAGTCCTCCTCCGTGATCTGATGTTGCTTGCTCTTCATTTCTTTTGTTTCCTTCTTTTCCTCATCTCTTCTTTCTTTGAGCCGAGAGGGGGAAGGAGATATGGATCTATGTCATCTTGGAGATCTGGAGCATCTTCTGTGCGGGGATCGGAAGTGGCTCCTTCTCCGGTCTCTATCCCGTGACTGGGACCACCTACGCTCCCTCCGTGGGGAACGGCTGCAGCTGCGACACATTGGGAGTCCTGCTCCTCTTCACACCTGATGATTCTTTTTATTTCCATTCGGCATTTGTGGAAATACCTGTTGGGCTTTTTTATTATTTATTTATTTATTTATTTTTTGTGGTAGTAGCTTTTATTATTGTACTGTGACTCTATAGATAAGTGCAATGTCTGCTTTCAATGAATCTTTGGAGGCTTGTAGTGGGTTGGCCAGAGAGCTCTGTTTAGTTCTTCAGGGTTAAGGGCATGCCTAACGTGACATACTCAGGATTGGTGTGGTAAATCTTTTAGCTCGCTTGCTCTCTCTTTTTTTTAATCAGAAGGGAACTTTGTTCTGCTCAGCTGTGGCCCTCTCCTCAATGGACACCAGTTCCTGAGCACTAGCCCCAGTGGTTATAAGGGTATAATATTCGTATGCTCTGTCCCAAAGACCAGACAATGGGTCTGTGCAGTCTTCAGTGTAAGATCAGATTTCCCAGCAATGTCTCTCACCAGCTAACCAGGAACCCCCATGATTGTGGAGTCTATCACTGAGATTGTTCAAAGTCCCAGCCACACTGTAGGTCCTCCCTCAAACTCAGTTTTTTCCACATTCTTGGTTCAGAAGCTTTACACAGCACAAGCTCCTAATCCCCTATTAGTTCTCCCCTCCAGAGTCAGGAGTTTTCACTTAGTTGGTTACTGGGCACAGACATGGGCTGGCACAGCTGTTACATATGTCCAAAATGGCACCTGCTCTACTGGCTTCTTACAATACCTGTAACAGTCTTGAAAAATGATCAGGGAAGAGAGAAAGATGCCCATCCCATTTTTTTTTTCTCTCCTCTAGTTCAGCTGGTACACTTTCCCCCATGGAGCTCAAAGTCTGGTTCCCTCTAGGCTCTTCCTAACACCTTTTCACCAGTGGCTTTGGCTGTTGTGGTCTGGTCTCACCTCACTTTCCAGCACTAGTGTGTAGGCTCTAGGCTATTGTAGTGCTGAGTAGTGGGTGCCCATGCACTCCACATAGATTCAGCGTGTCCCTTGAATTTTGGTAGAGTTTTCTCTGCCCTTTTTTCCCTAACTTCCCAGAGACTACACTATCTTCCCTTTTTTAAACTATTTTCTCATAGGCTAGAGCAGTAAGCTCCCTCCCCAGTCCGCCATCTTGGAAACTCCAATATCAGTTTCAAAACAAAGAATGTAATTCTCATTAAATGAATTTATTTGTCACTTATAATAGGGAGAATCAAGCAGAAGATCATAACATTCTTTTTAAAAAGATTTTTTTTTATTTGATAGGCCATGTGACTAGAGGGAAAAGCAGAAATAGATTTTCTATTCACTGGTTTACACCCTAAATGGCCTTGATGGGCTAGTCTAGGCCAGGTCAAAGCCCAGAACTCCACCTGGGTGTCCTCCAGGAGTGGCAGGGCCCAAGTACTTGGACCATTATCTGTTTTCTTCCCATATACATTAGCAGGGAGCTGGATCAGTAACAGAGTACCTGGTACTGGAATTGGTGCTTGCATATGGGATGCTGATGTTTTAGGTAGTGCCTTTATCCACTGTGTCCCAACACTGGCCCAATGTCAATGCTTCTAATTGTAAACTTCAAAATACATGAAGAAAATATTGATAAAACTGCCAGAAAATAGTCATTCAATAAAATTGATATTAAACAGAGGTTCCAATGCCATATTGAAAGCATATAACATTTATCAAAAGTGTTATATCCCAGATTATGAAACTGTCTGAATATATTTATAAGGATATAATTTACTATATAAAGGTAAGGGTTATCTACTCTACTTCAGTATTGTACCAGGCATTTCAGTCTGTTAAGATAAGATGATTTGAACTCATTTTTCCAAGAAACCTTTATACATTTCATAAACTTTTCATTGTGAACTTTGATCTTCATGATACAGTCAATCCTGTCCCATGCAGCTGTGTTTCTGGGATTGACATGACTCCACCTTCATTTTCCAAGAACTTTAATCCAATGCTGTTGGCAATTAGGACAGTAGGAAATGCTTATCCAGACATTTTGCAAAGAAAAATGATATTTTTTTCCTTTTGGATACTCACAGTAGCAAGCCTCTTGTTCTTATAATTGGAATGTCTGACAAAAATAGTTATCCTTTCTCAGCTTTAGGACAAAGCTATCACTGACACGTATAGAGGTAGAATAGAATGACATCTCAATTGAGTTGGTAAATTAACCAAATTCTGTTATAAGACATAATAAGGTGTGTTCTGTGATATTTTTATAAAATCAGCATTCTTCAATAAGTAATTGTAGAATTATTGTTTGTAATTTGTTCCTCTTTAAAGATTATGATATAATTATTAAATATATCTGCAACTACTATTTTTAATATTACTAATATTTGAAATTGAATGGCTATATATAGCTAAAGCTATAGTTTGAAGGTGTAGCTACCATTTTTTTGCACTTTTGTTCTGAAAGATTTACAAATAATTATATTCAGGCATTTTATCATCCTTTTAACTTTCATTCACATGTATTTTCTTGTGTAGATTTGAAAATTGTATGCCAATTTTTCTGAATACTGTAGGATTAACTGCACTTTTTAAGAAAAAAAATTAAAGATGATAAAATATATATTGTAAAGAAGGGATGCCAAGAAATTTGGATAACACCTTGAATAAGATGGCTTACATTTTCTGGAAAATGTCCTTATGTTATGAGGCTGTAATATGTGTTTTAGTAATTAGAAGTTTAGTGAATGTCTTTCACAAATGTACAGATTATGTCCTGTTTATTGATAGATAATTTGGGGGAATAGAGAAGTAGATACATGGAATATCATTACTAGAATATTCATTTATGTTCATAGTGTTTCTGTGCTGTTATATAGTGGCTGATATATACTGTGGTAAAACAAATATAAATTGCTTAAACTTTGCAGTGAAAAAGTCACTACATCTTCCCATTTAACAATTTTCTGTATATCAGGTGTAGACATCTGGATCAAATATTGGAATTTTGAAAAACAAAGAATATGTCTTAATAAATAAATTCTTGCAAGTTAAAAAACAAACTAAACTTTTTGACATTGTAATTTGGCATACATTTAAGAACAGTTAATATTTAAGATTCATATAGTAAATCTACAATACATTAAAAAGCACGCCCTTGGGTTGATTGGAACATCAGTTACATTGCATGGAAAACCTGCATCTTGGGATCAATTCTTATTTCCTCTTCTTATTCCAGCCTCTAACTAATGAACACTCTGTATGGTAGTGGTGACGGTTCAAGTAGTTGGTTTCTGTTGCCCTTGTGAGTGATTCAGATTCAGTTCTGCCTTCTGGTTTCAGCATGGGTTAGTCTCAATTTTTGTGGCTTTTGCAGCATGAAAAAGTGACTGGAAGCTCTCTCTCTCTCTATTGTCTCAACCTCCACGTTTCTCTTTCTTTTAAAAAATAGTAACAACAAGTAACAACAATAAAATATTTGGTGGGGGGGGGGGCTGGTGCTGTAGTACAGTGGGTGAAAGCCCTGGCCTGCAGTGCTGGCATCCCATATGGGTGCTGGTTTATGTCCTGGCTGCCCCATTTCTGATCCATCTCTCTGCTAATTCACCTAAGAAATCAGTGGAGGATGGCTCAAGTGCTTGGATCCCTGCACCCACATGGGAGACCCAGAAGAAGCTCCTGGATTCAGATCAGCCTATCTCCAACATTAAGGCCATCTGAAGAATGAACTTGCGGATGGAAGACCTCTCTCTCTCTCTGGCTCTATCTCTTTCTGTGACTCCATCTTTCAAATAAATAAAGTAAATCTTTTAAAAAGGTATTTATTCTATTTTTATAACCCTAAAATTTAAATTTTCATTTTAAGTAAAAATTAAGTGCTGCATATACTTATGAGCTACTAACCATTGTGTTGGGCCATATATTTGTTATCATTGTGATGTGTATTATAAAAGTCAACTATAGTTGCTTTTTTATATATTATAAGTTACAGTGAATGCTTTTTTGAGATAAACATAGAAAAATAATCCTGTTGCCTTTTTTTTTTTACTCAGATCATGGGTTACACTAACTACTGTGAATGAATTGAGAAGCTTAACTCTCAGTGTTGAGAAAAATTCTCTATAATACCAACCATTTTGTCAACAATTATTACTAATATTGTCATTTATAAGCAGGAAGCTACCTAGTTTTCTACCTAGTTTTAAAACAACTTGTTAACCCAAATATAAGGATCTCCAAGAGAAAATGGGCTGTCAGTGTTTGTCTTCAAGAACAACTAGTTCACATATGCTATTGTTAGTATTAAAGAATTGACAATAAAGTTTTTGGTTTTTAAGAAGTGGTTGGAAAGTAATGTTATCCATCCATTCTTTCACCAAACAAAAGCTTACTGAGTTATTGCTATGGGCTTTTCACTGTTTTGGTCTCAGTGCTTAATATTATTATTATTTGTTTTATTTCAAAGAGTTAGAGAGAGGCAGAGACAGAGAGAGGTCTTCTGTCCATGGACTTGGGCCATCTTCCACTGCTTTCCCAGACCGTAGCAAAGACCTGGATCAGAGAGGAGCAACCAGGAGTAGAACCGGTGCCCATATAGGATGCTGGTGCTTCAGGCCAGGGCTTTAACCGCTGTGCCACAGCACCAGACCTGAGTGCTTAATATTATTAATACACAATCACACCCATGTCTTAGCCATTATTTTTTTTTGAAGATTTTAGTTATTTAATGACAGGTAGAGTTATAGACAGTGGGGGAGACAGATAGAGAGAAATTTCTTCCTTTCATTGGTTCACTCCCGAAATGGCCGCAAAGGCCAGAGCCATGCCAATCCAAAGCCAGGAGTCAGGTGCCTCCTCCTAGTCTCCCATGTGGATGCAGGGGCCCAAGGACTTGGGCCATCCTCCACTGCTATCCCAGGCCATAGCAGAGAGCTGGACTGGAAGAGGAGCAACCGGGACTAGATCCAGTGCCCATATTGGATGCTGGCACCATAGGCAGAGGATTAACCCAGTACACCAAAGCACTGGCCCTCTCTTAACCATTCTTTAACAGTATCAGACAGTAGATTGAACAAATTTCCATAATTTACAATAATCAGAATAAAACACAGGCATGGATGGATGAATGAATGAATTTTAGTCCTTCTGTTGTAATGTGACTAGTAAAAATCATTTTTGAGCACTAGGTGTTTTACAAGTACTTTTTTCAGAAACATGCTCACATAGCTTCATTTCAAACCAGCAATAACTTTTTAAGGTAAGTACCCTTATCCTTGGTTGGTAAGGGGAGTTATTTAAAGGCAAAAACTATGTACATGACCACAGTCATGCACAGAATAGCAGAGTCAAGGCTCTCTGATGCCTGCACATTTCCTACACTATTATCCAAAGTCTCAAGGCATATATGATGAAATGTCAAACAGTATGAAGCACAGCACAATTTTTGCTCTAATTTCTATACTTGAGTTAATTGATAATAGTTAGAAGGAGGCAGGGAGAGAAGTACAGAGGTTTAATTTGATTTGTAAAGGATAATCAGGGCAAGTGAATGTGACAGAAGTACAAAGAGCCTCCTTGGAAAAACCAAAGATTTATGCAACCGGAGGTCAGAATGCCTCCCAGGATGGCCAATGATATCCCCAAGAATCAAGGGGGAGATTGTGTACCTCTGGTTGATGAAGAATAGTAATGGGTTCACAGAGGGGGTAACCTAATCCTATTTGTGATTCTGAGTAATTTTCCTAGCAACGATGTGAAATGAGAATTATCCTAGACAGAATATGGAAAATATTCTACTTAAAATTGGGAAGTAAGATGAATGACTAAGAGTAGTGATAGGCTGATATGAATGAAAGATTAACACAATTCCATTAATACATGGAGATACAGATGAGAACTCAGCTTTATTAGTGAATAAAGTAACATTCATAATCAGATGCAATATTTGATTGTATTTTTTGCCCTGTGTCTCATCTCATGAAGGATCATCAAAACTGTTCCCTATTGCTGCCAAAAATCCCTGTAAGAAGTGATTGACTAAATCTTGCTTCCTTGTCCTCTGAATTTGTTCCCTTGTTACTCCATTATACTACTTTCTGAATGAAACTAACCAGAAGCAAAAGGCAAGAGTAACTGTTGTGGTGATTCTCTGGCATAGAGTGAACAGCCAGTTCAGATTCTGTGGAGCATAAACCACACTTGCTGCACTATAGCAAGCTGGCTGCTGACCATATATTGATGATGAGCTTTGAAATTTAAAGTACAGCAAAGAATGGTTATGTAGAATTTTAGAATGTGTGTGTGAGAGAATAATGCCTGCTAAATAATTAAAAAAAAATGCAATCTCTTCCCATGACTCTGGGTCTCAACCCCTTTCAGGATCAAGTTGTTGCTCTAAGCATGTAGATATATTCACCGTATCCTGGGAACCTTCAAGATGGACAGCCCAGTTCACTGGACACCCAGGGTGCTTTACAATCACATATAGAGTTTCCAGTTGGGATTCAACATCAGCAAATATACTCACAGTTAAGATTCCGATGATATTACAGACTTGACTTTAGAGTCAAGATGCAGAGAGGGGTATTTCTCCAGTATTTACAGTATGGTGGTATAGACATCAGAATCCAGACATTAGTTCAAACCAAGTACTGACATTAAGAGTGGTGATCAGGAAGCTGGGGCTGTGGCATAACAGGTAAAGCTGCTGCCTGCCGTGCCAACATCCCCATTTGGGTCTCACTTTGAGTCCCAACTGCTCTACTTCTAAACCAGCTCCCTGCTAATGCACCTGGGAAACTAGCATGGGATGTCCTAAGTTCTGGGGCCCCTTCACCCATATGGAAGGCCCAAAACAATTTCTTGACTCCTGGCTTCAGATTGTCCCAGCTCTGGCCATTGCAGCCATTTGGGAAATGAACCAGTGAATTGAAGATCTTGCTCTCTCTATCTCTTCCTCTCTCTTTCTGTAACTCTGTCTCTCAAATTAAAAAAAAAAAAAAGATCAGGAATATGGAATGTGATGACCTTAGAGAAGTTGCTGAATGGTCTGAATGATATTTTCTCATGTCTTACAAGCACCAGGACCTAAGGGATGACATGTAAAACTTACATATAAAAATAAGAGGAAAATGTACCCCTTTTCTGTAGGAACTTGCCATTCTTCAATTCATACTTAATTTAGAAATTTTGTAGCTCTCCTCATCAGTTATAGCTATAAGGAGGAAATCTGCATTCCCTGTACAACACAATCTTCATATCAAAAGATGTGTAGCTTAGAGAATAACTGGCACAGAAAGAGAACACGGGGACTCGGACAACATGAAATGAATAGAGGCTTTGTGGAGAAGAAATTCAGTTACATGCAAGAAGAAATATGTAGGCTAGCCCTACAGACTATAATACCACAGAATCCAAAGCTGAAGCCCTTAGGGTATTTGACACACAGGTGAGAAGCTTGAGTGCATTGTGATTTATGAACCTGCCAAAGACTCATCAAGTATGATTTTGTTACTGCTTAGCTCTTTACATTCTGCCTACCATGATATGAGTTGTGGATATGGCAGTCTACCCAAGATTCTAACTCTCTAATACCAAATTGATTCTTCACAGGGAGGCTATTTCTTGTAAGGGTATTCAAACCCATGCAAAAGGAGAAATGGTGTGGTGATTCCCCAGTGGAATCAGAGTAGTGGCCTTGTATCATCAAAGAAATGACTTCACTTCTTGGAATCTATTTTCCTAGGCTTCTTCAGCAATAAGATCTCCCCAAAGTCCATCTGAGCTGCTCACCCTGTACCCCATGCCATGTACATATAACACAATTACACAACACTATCCATACATCTATTGTTGTAGGAAAATTTTATTTAAATGAATATAAATTTTGGATGAATACCACTGCTCACTTGGCTAATCCTCCGCCTACGGTGCCAGCACCCCGGGTTCTAGTCCCAGTTGGGGTGCTGGTTCTCAGTTGCTCCTCTTCCAGTCCAGCTCTCTACTGTCACCTAGGAAGGCAGTGGAGGATAGCCCAAGTGCTTGAGCCCTGCACCCGCATGGGAGACCACGAGGAAGCACCTGTCTCCTGGCTTCGGATCAGCGCAGCGTGCCAGCCATAGTGGCCATTTGTGGGGTGAACCAACAAAAAGAAGACTTGTCTCTTTCTCATTGTCTAACTCTGCATGTAAAAAAAAATTTAAAAATATAAATTTTAAGTACAGCTATTAGAATAAAGAAGTTCTTCCCCCATAACCACCCTTCCACCCCCACTCTCATCCCACCTCCTACTCTTTCTCCCATCCCATTCTTCATTAAAATTCATTTTTATTTATCTTTATATACAGAAGATCAACTCTATACTAAGTAAACATTTCAACAGTTTGAACCACACAGGCACACAAATTATAAAGTATTGTTTGAAAGTAAAGTTCACCATTATTTCTCCTAGTACATACAACTCATTAAGGACAGAGGTTCTACATGGGGAGCAAGTACACAGTAACTCCTGTTGTTGATTTAGCAATTGACACTATTTTTTTTTGACAGGCAGAGTAGACAGAGAGAGACAGAGAGAAAGGTCTTCCTTTGCCATTGCTTCACCCTCCAATGGATGCTGTGGCCGGCGTGCTGTGGCCGATGCGCTGTGGCCGGCGCACCCCACTGATCCGATGGCAGAAGCCAGATGCTTCTGCTGGTCTCCCATGGGGTGCAGGGTCCAAGCACTTGGGCCATCCTCCACTACACTCCCGGGCCACACCAGAGAGATGGCCTGGAAGGGGGGCAACCGGGACAGAATCTGGCACCCTGACCGGGACTAGAACCCAGTGTGCTGGCACCACAAGGCGGAGGATTAGCCTGTTGAGCCACGGTGCTGGCCGACACTATTCTTTATGATGTCAGTGCTCACCCAAGGCTCTTTTCATGAGCTTCCAGGGCTATGGAAGCCTTTTGAGTCCACAAATTCTGTCATTATTTATACAGGGCCATAAGCAAAGTAGAAGTTCTCCCCTTCTTTCAGAGAAAGGTACCTCCTTTGCTGGTCCCTTCTATCCACTGGGATCTCACTCAAAACCATTCATGTAGGTCTATTTTTAGGCAGTATTACCTTTCCATGTTTGAAATGCTCTCTGGGTCTTAGCCAGATCTGAGTGCCTGGCTAAGGCACTAAGGCCAGAGTGCTGTTTAGGTAGTTTGTCATTCTGAGTCTGCTGTGTAACCTGCTTCCCATGTTGGATCAATATCACCTTTTTAATTTTATCTATTGTTATTAGCAGACTCTTGGTCTTATTTATATGATCTCTTGGACAATTATGCCTTTATTATTAGAAATGCACTTAAAATGACCACTTAAAGTAGTAAGATGTCATTAGTATCTGCCAGCTTAATGGAATTTGAGACCCATGGCAGATTTTTAGCTTTACTCTTGGAGATAAGTCCGTGGGAATGTATGCCAATCTGTACATCTCCTCCCTCTTTTATTCCCACTCATATTTTTTTTTTACAGGGATCAATTTTCAATTGAATTTAAACACTTAAGAATAATTCCTTGTTAGGTAAAGGGTTCAACCAATGGTATCAAATAGAAAAAATACTAAAAAGAATAAAATAATTATCTGTTCCTTGATAGGAAAAGGGCTGACCAAGTGATTTCTTCTTATAGTGTCAATTTCACTTCTAGAGGTTTCCTTTTAGATGCTTAGTTGGTTGTCACAGATCAGGGAGAAGAAGTGATATTTGTCCCCCTTTGGCTTATTTCACTCAGTTTGATGTTTTCCAGATTTCTCCATTTTGTTTCAAAAAACTGGATTTCATTTTTTTTTGCCACTGTGTAGTATTTCATAAAGTACATTTCCCATAATTTCTTTATCCAGTCTTCCGTTGATGAACATTTAGGTTGGTTTCATGTTTAGGTATTGCGCATTGAACTGCAATAAAAACAGAAGTGCTGATAGCTTTTTTTATTTGTCAATTTAATTTCCCTTGGGTAAATTCCAAGGAGGATGGCTAGGTTCCATGAGAGGACTATATTCAGATTCATGAGTTATCTCCTAACTGTCTTCCATAGTGCTTTACCAGTTTGCATACCCATCAGCAGTGCATCAGGGCACTCTTTTTCCCACATCCTCACCAACATTTGTTGTTTGTTGAATTCTACATGAAAGTTATTCTAAGCAGGGTGAGGTAAAACCTCATGGTGGTTTTCATTTGCATTTCCCTGACAGCTAGTGATTCTAAACATTTTTTAATGTGCCTGTTGGCCATTTGGATTGCTTCTTTTGAAAAATATTAGTTTAAGTCCTTGGCCCATGACTTAAGTGGGTTGTTTGTTTTGTTCTTGTGGAGTTTTTAGATCTCTTCATAGATTCTGTGCCTCTGGGGTCTTTTCCAGGAAGTCTTTCCCTATACAAATATTTTGTACATTTTCTCCAAGGTTCTCTAATAATTTGATGGTGTTGGGTCATAGATTTAGATCTTTAATGCATGTTGAGTAGATTTTTCGGTAAGGTGTAAGATAGGAGACTTCATTCTTCTGCATGTGGAAACCTAGTTTTACCAGCACCATTTGTTGAATAGACTGTACTTGCTCCAGGAATTGCTTTTAGACCCTTCATCAGATATAAGTTAGCTGTAGATGTTTGCATTGATTTCTGGTGTTTCTATTTTGTTCCATTTTTCTATCTGTTTCTGTATTTTTTTAATTCAATTTTGTTGATATCTAATTTTTTAAACTTTTATTTAATAAATATAATTTTCCAAAGTACAGCTTATGGATTACAATGGCTTTTTCCCCCCATAACTTCCCTCCCACCCGCATAAATCCCATCTCCCGCTCCCTCTCCCATTCTATTCACATCAAGATTCATTTTCAATTATCTTTATACAGAAGATCAGTTTAGTATATATTAAGTAAAGATTTCATCAATTTGCACCCACACAGAACATAAAGTGTAAAATACTGTTTCAGTACTAGTTATAGCATTATTTCACATTGGACAACACATTAAGGACAGATCCCACATGAGGAGTAAGTACACAGTGACTCCTGTTGTTGACTTAACAATTTGACACTCTTTGTTTGTGGCGTCAGCAATCTCCCTAGGATCTTGTCATGAGTTGCCAAGGCTATGGAAACCTTTTGAGTTCACTGACTCTGGTCTTATTTAGACAAGGTCATAGTCAAAGTGGAAGTTCTCTCCTCCCTTCAGAGAAAGGTACCTCCTTCTTTGATGGCCTGTTCTTTCTGCTCAGAACTCACTCACAGAGATCTTTCATTTAAGTCTTTTTTTTTTTTTTTTTGGTCAGAGTGTCTTGGCTTTCCATGCCTGAAATACTCTCATGCGCTATTCAGCCAAATCTGAATGCCTTAAGGGCTAATTCTGAGGCCAGAGTGCTATTTACGACATGTGCCATTCTTTGAGTCTGCTGTGTATCCCAATTCCCATGTGGGATTGTTCGCTCCATTTTTTATTCTATCAGTTAGTATTCACAGACACTAGTCTTGTTTGTGTGATCTCTTTGACTCTTAGACCTATTAGTGTGAAAAACCCACGGCCAGCATCCTATTAAATGGGGAAAAGTTGGAAGCATTTTCACTTGTCGAACCCTCGCCAGCAAGGGTCCAACGGAGTCATGACACGACCGCTGTTGATCGGTTCTCAAGGAACTTTTATTTAGAGTGACAGCAGAAAGCAAAGAAGAAGAAGAAACAGCAGAAACCGCAAACAGCAAAAGCAGTAGAAAAAGCACCCCACAGCCCCTCTCCCAGTCCCTTATATATCCCCATCCCCCTAGAGCAAGCAGTCCATAGCCATCAGTGCAATCAGATCAAAGGGCACGTATAACTTCAGCTGGAAAATGTATCTTGTTCCATCCTGTTGTTTGTGGAAGTCTTGTGGTCAGGACTTCCTTGACCTGTTTTGCTCAGCAGGATGAAGCAGGTAAAATGTTTGCAATGAGGAGGTTCCCACAGGTGGCCGGCCTGTAGTTCCCCACATCCACTGAGACCTGGTACCAGACAAGGATGCCCACTCTCACCAATGCTATTCAATAGAGTTCTGGAAGTCTTAGCCACAGCAATCAGGCAAGAAAAGGAAATTAAAGAGATACAAATTGGGAAGGAAGAACTCAAACTATCCCTCTTTGCAGATGATATGATTATTTAGGGGATCCAAAGAACTCTACAAAGGGACTATTGGAACTCATAGAAGAGTTTGGCAAAGTACCAGGATATAAAATCAATGCACAAAAATCAACAGCCTTTGTATACACAAGCAATGCCACAGCTGAGAAAGAACTGCTAAGATCAATCTCTTTCAAAATAGCAACAAAATAATGAAATAACTTTGAATAAACTTAAATAAGGATGCTAAAAGATTTCTATGATCAGAATTACAAAATCTTAAAGAAATAGAAGAGGATACCAAAAAATGAAAAAAATCTTCCATGCTCATGGATTGGAAGAATCAACATCATCAAACTGTCCTTTCTCCCAAAAGCAATTTATAGATTCAATGTAATATCAATCAAGATACCAAAGATATTCTTCACTGATCTAGAAAAAATGTTGCTGAAATTCATATGGAGAGGTAAGAGACCTCGAATAGCTAACACAATCTTGTACAACAAAAACAAAGCCGGAGGCATCACAGTACCAGATTTCAGGACATACTACAGGGCAGTGGTAATCAAAACAGCATGGTAATGGTACAGAAACAGATGGATAGATCAATGAAACAGAAGAGACACCAGAAATCAATCCAAACATCTACAGCCAACTTATATTCGATCAAGGATCCAAAACCAATTCCTGGAGTAAGGACAGTGTATTCAATAAATGATGCTGGGAAAACTGGATCTCCACATGCAGAAGCATGAAGCAAGACCCCTACCTTACACAAAAATCCACTCAACATGGATTAAAGACCTAAATCTATGACCCGACACCATCAAATCATTAGAGAACATTGGAGAAACCCTGCAAGATATAGGCACCAGCAAAGACTTCTTGGAAAAGACCCCAGAGGCACAGGCAGTCAAAGCGAAAATTAACTATGGGGATTGCATCAAATTGAGAAGTTTCTGTACTGCAAAAGAAGCAGCAGGAAAGTGAATAGGCAACCGACAGAATGGGAAAAATATTTGCAAACTGTGTTACAGATAAAGGATTAATAACCAGAATTTACAAAGAGATCAAGAAACTCCATAACAAAACAAACAACCCACTTGAGCGATGGGCCAAGGACCTCAGTAGACATTTTTCAAAAGAGGAAATTCAAATGGCCAACAGGCACATCAAAAAATGTTCAAGATTTCTTAATCAATTTTAATTATTTCTCTTCACTTTCCTGACTTTTTCTTTGGCAGTACAGAAATTTCTTAATTTGCCTCTGGAATCTTTTCTAAGAAGTTTTTGCCTGTTCCTATATCTTGCGGGCTTTCCGCAAGGTTGGTCTATCCATTTGTTTTTGTATCAGTACCAGGCCATTTTCATTGTAACTGCCCTTTAATATGTATTGAAATCTGATATTATGATGTCTCTGGCTTTGTTTTTGTTGTACAAGATTGATTTAGCTATTTGAGGTCTCCTATGCTGTCATAAAAATTTCAGTATCATTTTTTCTATATCTGAGCAGATGTCCTTTGTTAAGTTTATTCCAACGTATTTGATTCTTTTTGTAGCTATTGTGAATGGGATTAGTCTTAGCAGTTCTTTCTCAGCTGTGGCATTGCCTTTGTTACAAAGGTTGTTGATTTTTGTGCATTGATTTTTATATCCTACTACTTTGCCAAACTCTTCTATGAGTTCCAATAGTTTCTTAATAGATTCTTGAATCCCCTACATTAAGAATCATATCATCTGCAAAGAGGGTTAGTTTGACTTCTTCCTTTACAATTTGTATCCCTTTGATTTATTTTCTTGCCTAATGGCTCTGGCTAAAACTTCAAGAACTATATTGTATAGCAATGGTAAGAGTGGGCATCCTTGTTTGGTACCAGATCTCAGTGGAAATGCTTCCAACTTTTTCCCACACAATAGGATGCTGGTTGTGGTTTTTGCATAAATTGCTTTGATTGTATTTAGGAATGTTCCTTCTATACCCAATTTGCTTAGATTTTTTTTTTTTATCATGAAAGGTGTTGTATTTTATCAATGCATTCTCTGTATCTATTGAGATAATCATAAAGTTTTTCTTCTGCAGTTTGTTAATGTGGTGTATTATGCTGATCAATTTGTGAACGTTGAACCATCCTGTATTCCAGTGACAAATCTCATTTGGTCTGGGTGGATGATCTTTCTGATCTGTTGTTGCATTGTATTGGCCAGAATTTTACTGAGGATTTTTGCATCTGTTCACCTGGGAAATTGGTCTGTAATTCTCTTCCTCTGCTGCATCTCTTTCAGGTTTAGGAATTAAGAATTTCGGAATTAATAGAATAAACTGTCCTCTTAATACTGCTTTTGCTTCATCACATAAATTTTGATATGTTGTGTTGTCGTCTTGAATTGTTTCCAGAAATTTTTTTGATTTCTCTCGATTTCTTCTATGATCCACTGTTCATTCAGGAGCATGTTGTTCAGTCTCCATGAATCTAGAGATTCTTGAGTTGTTGATTTCCAGCTTCATTCCATTGTGATTTGAGAAGATGCATGGTATGATTTTTTTTTGAATTTGCTGAGACTTGCTTTATGGCCTAGCATGTGGTCATTCCTAGAGAAAGTTCCAGCCACTGCTGAGACAAATGTGTATTATGCAAATGTAGGATGGAAAATTCTGTATATATCTGTTAGGTCCTTTGGTCTGCTTTTTCCTTGTTGATTTTCTGTCTGGTTGATCTGTCCATTGCTGAAAGTAGAGTATTGAAGTCCTCCAAAACTATTGTTTTGGAGTCTACATCTCCCTTTAAATCCCTTAACATTTCTTTAAATCACCAGATGCCATGTAATGAGGTGCACATACATTTATAATAGTTATATCTTCCTGTTGAATTGATTGATCCCTTAATCATTATATTGTCCCCTTCTTTGTCTCTTTTACCAGTTTTTGTGTTACAGTCTATTTTTTCTGATATTAAGTTGGCTATACCGGCTCTTTTTTGATTTCTGTTGACATAAAATATCTTTTTCCATCATTTTACTTTCAGCATGTTTGTATCTTTGCTGGTAAGATGTGTTTCTTGCAAAAATTAGATGAGTTTTGTTTTTTAACCCATTCAGCCACTTTGTACATTCAAGGTGACTATTGATAAATAATGACTTTTCTCTTTCATTTTTCCAACAATACTTTCAACTTCCCTTGATCTTTTATAGAGAGATTTTTTTCCTTTGTCTTCTTTTGCAGTGAGGACCATGTTTCTGTATTTCTGTGTGCAATATATTTTTAAGCATCGTTTGCAGGGCTGGACATGTGATGACAAATCCTTTCAATTTTTGTTTGTTATGGAAGTTTTTTTTTTCACTTTTCATAAATGCGAGCTTTGCAGAGTATAACATTCTGGGCTGACAGTTTATTTCTCTTAAGACTTGTACTATGTCTCCCCATTGTTTTCTAGCCTCTTGGGTTTCTGATGAGAAGTCTCTGTGAGTCTAATTCGAGATCTTCTGAAAGCAATCTGGTGTTTCTCTCATGCACATTTTAGAATCTTCTCTTTATGTTTCAGTGTGGTCAGTTTGATTGCAATGTGTTGTGGCAAGGATCTTTTCCCGTGTTATGTATTGGTAGTTCTGTCTGCTTCCTGTACTTGGATGTCGCTTTCTTTCTCCATGCCTTTGAAATTTTCTGCTATTATTTCACGAAAAAGGTCTTCTAATCCTTTCTCTCCACGCCTTCAGGAACTCCTAGAACCTGTATGTTGTTTTTGTTTTGTTGTTTTTTTAGTATCCTATAGATTCCCAACAGTGTTTTTTAGTTTTCTAATTTCTACTTCTTCTCTTTTGTTTGACTACATGCTTTCCTGTGCTTTGTCTTCTAAGTCCAATATTCTCTTCTTTACCAATTCTGTTTTTAAGGCTCTCCATTGTATTTTTATTTGTTCTATTGAATTATTCATTTCATTTTGATTCCTCTTGAAGATCTCAATTTCATGGGAGAAATTTTTTTCATATTCTAGATGAATTTCATTAGTTCATGCATTTTCTTTGGATTAATTCAATGTTACATTATGACCAATTTTTTATTTCCTTTTCTTTCATTTCTTCTATGCTTTTTTGACTATGTTTTTTCTTTTAACACTGAACTAGACCTGAATAGACAACTTTTACCCTGAACATTGAAAATTTGTGTTACAAATAATTCCCTCATCCTTCTTACATGAGGATCTTCATTACTACAATTGATTTGTAAGTCTTAGCCCTGTCTTTAAGAAGACCCCTACCATACATGAGATTTCCACTTGATGGGACTGCTGTTGTGTCACAGTAGTTTAAATAGCTGCCTATTACATCAGAATCACTTATTGGAGTACTAGTTTGGGTTCTGTCAGCTTGGCTTCTGGTTGATTTTCCTGCTAATGTGGAAAGCAGTGGAACATGATCCAGATGCTTGTGCCCCTGCCATCTGAGTGGAGTTTTACTTTTCTAGCTTTGCCTTGGCTCAGGACCAGCCATTGCAGTCATTTGAGGAGTAAATCAGTGGATGAAAGATTTCTTTCTCTGTCACTCACTCTTTCAAACATTTTAGAGTAAATTTTAAAATAATTTTTAATTTTCTAGTTCTCAATCCATATTATATATATATATTTTAGAAATAATTTCCTACTCGGATTTCTAATCTATTAGCATAATGTTTTATACTAGTATTTAAAAATTATTTAAAGAATAACTATCAAGAGATTTAAATACCAGGACCTGTGTTGTGGCACAGTTCATTAATTCACTACCTACAGTCTTTATTCCATGAGTGCTGGTTCAAATCATGGCTGCTTCACTACTAATCCATCTCCCTGCTAATATACCTGGGAAAGCAGCAGAAGATGGTCTAAGTACCTGGTCCCACATCACAAAGATTTCCACTTCTTGCTAATCTTTATCATGGAAAGCATAAATCATTCAAGCACTTGAGTTCCTGAAATCCACATGGACACCAGGATGGAGTTTCTGGCTCCTGACATTGGCCTGACCCAGCATAGGCCATTGCAGGCATTAGGGAATTGAATGAGCACATGGAAGATATATATGCAATAAAAAAAATTAAGAAACTTCAATAGATTGTGTAATTTTTTAAAAGAGGGCAGGGGGCAAACAAAGCAAGCAAGATAGAATAGGAAACCACAGACTTCATTCACCCACAGAAATAGCTACTTAATAGCAACATATATTCTAAAAGACCTTCATGGGAACTTCAGAGACACAGTCATGTTGTTGCAGTGTTCCAGCCAAGCTCAAAGCCAAGACAACCCATGAAAACCACACTGTAATGACCAGGAAAATTTCATTTCATTTCATTTCAACTACATCAGCCTTTCCCCTAAGCAGCACTTAAAAACAGGAGGAAAACTCACGTCACAGCTTCCGTCTTGGGAGGTTTAGGGAATGTTGAAATATCTATTTGATTTTCACGTTTTGGGGCATGCTGCCTGACTTAGGGTGCTACGTGAACGGATTATCTTGGATGCCTTTGGACCACAGACCACAAAAGAACTCAGTCAGTTGTGATAATAGAGAATCAGCAGTACTTATGCAAGAGACAAGAGGGAGAAACAGCTACAAACTCCCAGAAAAGAACCAAGCAGTTCCCTGTAACTGGGAAAGTAGACATACTAAGTACAGATGATTCACCCACACAGAAGTCTTAGAGCCCCCAAGATTTCTAACAGCTGATTGTAAAGATTTTTTTTTCCCTGTAGAAAGCCAAAGACTTCTAAAGACTGAGAGGTGGCTGTTTTATTATATGTACAAAACAGCAAGACAGATGAACAAAAAGTGGAACATATATCAATCAAATGAGCAAAAAGAAATACCAATATCCACCCTAAGGAAAAGGAGATCTGAGAGCCAGCATTGTGGCATAGCAGTTAAAGCCGCCACCTGCAGTGCTGGCTCCCATATGGGTACCGGTTTGAGTCTCAGCTTCTCCTGTTTTGATCCAGCTCTCTGCTATGGCCTGGGAAATCAGTAGAAGACAGCCCAAGTCCTTGGGAATCCAAGTGGAAGACCCAGAAGAGCTCTTGACTCCTGGAGAGGGAGAGGGGGTAGGAGAGGAAGAGGGGGAGGGGAAGGGAGCGGAAGAGGGAAAGGGGGATTTAGATTTGCACAACTTCAGTTTTTGTGGCCAACTGCGGAGTGAACCAGAGCATGGCAAATCTCTCTCTCTCTCTCTCTCTCTCTCTCTCTGTCTCTGTATGTGTGTGTGTGTGTGCCTCTCCTCTCTCTGTGTAACTGTTTTTCCAGTAAATAAATCTTAAAAAGAAAAAAGAAATGGAGATCTGTGAATTTTCTGATAAATAATTCAGACCATGAATCTTAAAAGAATTTAATATGGCCCAAAAGAACAATTAAATGGAAGACAATGATGCAAGAACAAAATGAGAATATCAAGAGATAGAAGGTATAAAATGGAAAAAAAAAAACCCAGATATCCTGGAGCTATATAATGCAATAACTGAATTGAAAAAAATCATAATGGGAGAACAACTACAGGTCTGATCAAGCAGAAGAATCAACAAACTCTAAGACCTGTGTGTGCAATTATTGAATTAGAGGAGCACATCAAGGAAAAAATGAGGATAAGTGATGAACAGTAGAGTACTCAAAAATTACATGTTATTCAGTACTCCATGGAGTGTGCTGTCCAGTAATAAACAGATAAAACGAATAGTTTTTGAGAGGATAATGGTCTTTTTAAAGTTGTTTTATTTATTTCATTTTATTTGAGAGACAGGGAGAAACAATGGGAAATTTTCCATCTACTTGTTCATCACCCAAATCTTAACATCATCTAGGTCTCCCACATGGGTGTCAGGGACCCAAGTATTTGAGCCATCACCTTTCCTAATTGCACATTAGTGGGAAGCTGGCTCATAGTCAGAGTAGCACGATTTGAACCAGGTACTGTAACATGGGGTGCAGATGTCCCAAGTGGTAGCCAATCTGCTTTGCCAAATGGCTTCGTGAAAGGAAATCTAAATGCATGTGACTAACTGAAGACAGTCAGTCTGAGAAAGCTGCATAGTGTATATTCAAATTCTGTAACCTTTGGAAAGGCAAATGATGGAGACAGGGAAAAAGTCCATTGTTACTAGTGGTTCAATGTCAGGAAACGATGAACAGGTGGGGCTCAGAAGGTTTTAGGGCATTGCAGTGACTCTATGTGATAGTACAGTCATAAACACATCACTTTATATTTGTCCAGACAGAGCAGCAAAGGTGAACCTTAGTGTAAACCATGGACATTGGATGTGTCCACGTAGGTCATCATTTGATGTAAATTTATTGCTCTGGTGGAGAATTGACAATGGAAAATGCTCTGCAAGTGTGAGGTCAGGAGGTATGTGGGATATCTGTGATTCTTTATTAAGTTTTGTTGTGAACCTAGATCTGCCATAAAAATAAATTCTAAAAAACAAGGAAATGGATTTGAATACCCATTCATAGGCGAAAGCCTGAAGCTAGAACCTCCTAACACCCCCAAAAGTAGATTTCAATGAATTAAAGGCAGACATTTCTGAGTTCAAATTATGGCAGTTTTGTAACAAAAGACAAGGGGCAAGACCTCATGATGAGTGATTTGCCACTGGTCTTTTTCATGACACCACAAGCACAGCAACAGAAGAGAAACAACTAATTTGAACCTCATGAAAATTAAAAATATTTTTTCCTGAAAGAGCATTCTTGAGGGAGTTAAAAATAAAATCCGAGAATGGCAGAAAATATTTGTAATTCATAGGTCTGATGAGGGTCTTATACTCAAAATATATAAAGACCTCTTAGCACAGAGCATCAAAACAGTAATAACATTTCTGAAAATGGGCAAAGGACTTGAGCAGAAACTCCTCTAAAAAGACCAAGAAATGGCCAAGAATCCTGTAAAGATGTGATCCAGAGTGTGTGGTGTGACATGAAGGCAGGCTAGACCACATTGAGCCCACTCAACATCTGCTACAGGAGTTATGAATCAGGAAAACAGAACACAATACCTGAGAGGGAAGATTTGAGGAATTGGACGATGTGGACTGTTTGGCAAGAGAAGTAATCAGTTGCAATCACAGGAGAAGGTTATGTGGTAGCTCTCAGAAAGGCAAACACAGCATTACCATTTTCACCTGATATTTTTACTTCTATTCATACCCCGAGATTCAAATGCAGGTGTTTAAATAGATATCTGTGAATATTCATGGAAGCATTATTCACAAAATATTCCCAAAGGGAATGCAAACATATACAGATGATGGAAGATCAAGTATTGATGAACTATTTAAAGCATTTGAGTGTTATGAGGAGGGAACACTTCTTCATCATGGTACAAGGACAGACGTATGTATCCTGGTACCATAGGATATAAGTACCAAGTACTTCTTAAGACAAAAAATGTAAAGGACAGATCCATAATGGACATAGATGGAAAAACTCTTCAAGACATATAACTTGCAAACTCTAGCAAGATGTTGAAAAGGACATATGTGTTTATCAGTAGTGCATAGGTGAATGACATGTGTGTTTCTACAATGGAATATGATTCAGCCCACATGAAATCAAGAGTTGATAAGTGATCTAACATAGATGAACCATGAACATATGATGGTACAAAACTGTTTGCAAAAGACCACAGATCACACCATTCTACTTGTGTGCAAAACTGAGAACAGATAAGTGAATAGATATATCCCTCACATCATGATTTTCAGAGAACTGAGGGGGTGGGGAATGAGGAATGACTGATGAGCACAGCATTTCCACTGGGGATAGGGAGAACATTTGGAACTAGACTGTCAGGATGGCTGCAGCATGCACATGAGTTGATGTCAAGGAATTGTGTGATTTCAAATTTTATGAAAGAAAACTTTTATATCATATGATATAAAATATAAGCAACCATAAGAAACATGAAAATGAAAAAAATTCACCAAAAAGAAAGGATTCCCTTGCATGTAGATGATGGGAAGTTTCAGGTTTGCGAGCTGGTACTGGCAGTATCTGGTGCTAGCACTGGAGCTGGTGCCACAGTGAATTCTGGCTGAGTCTGGTTGTAACTCATGGACATTACCAAATGGATACTGACTGACTGTGAGTCTGGTCCTAGCACAGGATAGGTACCAGAAGTGCTTCTGTTAGGACATGGAGTGAAGCTGGTTTGAGCTCTGAAGGTCACACTGGTGCTCTTTCTGGATGTGGTGTCACAGCAGGATGGGGCTCTGCCACTGTGGTCAGACCTAAGCGTGGAGGTGTTGCTAGCCCTGGGGATGAAGCTACCTTACTCTGTAAGGTTCTGTTAGGTCTAGTTTGGAGTGTGTCCTGATTTTGCTTTGGAGATGAGCCATTATGGTGCCATGAGAAGCATTGCAGGTGCCTGGGCTCTGACTCTGCTCTCAAGTCACAGCTGCTATAGAGTAGCTGCTCCTTTGCAGCCTGTGCAGGTCTTGTTCTGGGATCTTTCAGAGCTGCCTCAGCTCTAAAGCTGCTACTGTGATTATCATGGAGGAGGCCCAGATTTAAGTGCAAAGTCACTCCAGCTCTGCAGTTGCTGAAGATTGAAATTACTCATTCCTGATCTTTCCCCATATCCTGCACACAGCCTATGCTCCATGATGGAAACACTATGCAAGCTCAGTACTCCAGGATGCCAGCATCAGGAATGCACTTAGTGCCCCTCAACTACAAAATTTCAAATGACTACAAAATTATAGTTCACTCAATCTAATAAATAAAATAAGATGTAATACAGTAAAAAAAAAAAGAATAAAAATGACAGAATTACCATTACAGAGAGGGAAAGGACAGCTCTACCCTGGTCTAGCACTGGAGCTTCTGCTTAGAAACCTTCCAGAACTGAATTTAGCACCACAGGACTGATAGCTAAACAGAGCAGTGGTTGCATTGCAGTAGAAGAGAACAATAAGTTCTCAAAAACCACATAAGCAACAAATGTTTGATCTAGTCTGATAGTAAATGTATAATTCAATCCATGTTCAAGTTCTGTCCTATGTCTAACCAGGCACAATTATACATGTGTATTCTGCTGTCCCCTTTTCCTCTCAGCTTTCATGTCAGTCTCTCAAGATCTGATTTTCTTGAGAACTAACAACTCTAGGTCTTCAAAGCAATAACTGAGATTCAAGTAGTCTTTTCTGAAAGACACTGTCAAAAATGCCATCTCCTTGCTACAGCACTCCAATCTGCCTTGTGAAACCTCCCATTTTTTTTTTTTTGTTGTTGGTGAGGATTAGATAGAGTAACTCACATAAAGACCCATTTTAAGCACAAAGCAGATCTGTGAAGGTGTTAGTACACCCCCCCCATCTCTTCCTCTTTAACCACCACTCTGCATCTTAAAGCATACAAATGATCTTATTGGTTAAATGAAATAATAGAAAGTTCTCCAAAGGTTAATATTGACATTATGACATAGGATTAGAATATGATGAATGCTATACTAGTGGTATTTTATGGTACAGCATATGTATAACTCAGCACTCTAAGACCCTAATAAAAACAGGAAAGAAATACCTCGAGTCATAGCATAATGGAAACCTTTGTGCTTTTAAAGAGATAATACAGTCTTAAATTTGCTTTAGCCTCATTTAGAAAATTTCAGTCCTTTCAACATCATTTTTAGGGGACTTTTTAAAGTGAACCACTGAAACCATCATTCTATAAGTTAAATCATAGTAATATTACTTTGTTCCCTTTTGCAAATAAAAGATTTTAACAGTAGCTGCAATTGTTTAACATTTCCAATCCCACTGTTGACTTTCAATGTATTAGAAAATGAACCAAAGATGATAATAATTATTTTTTAAAGATTTATTTATTTATTTGAAAGTCAGAGTTACACAGAGAGAGGAGAGGCAGAAAGAGAGAGAAAGAGTTCTTCTATCCACTGGTTCACTCCCCAGATAGCCGCAACAGATGGAGCTGTGCCAATCTGAAGCCAGGAGCCAGGAGCTTCTTCCAGGTCTCTCATGTGGGTGCAAGGTCCCAAGGACTTGGGCCATCTTCTACTGCGTTCCCTGGCCCTAGCAGAGAGCTGGATTGGAAGAGGAGCTGCCTGGGCTAGAACTGGAGCTAGTTTCCACAGCATCATTTCTAGGTTTAAAGGACAATAATCCTGACAGGAAAGCAGAGTTCAATGTTAATCATGTTAACAAAAGCACACCTTATTCTCTGAAAGAGCCAATGCTATGCTTATGCACATGTGCACAAGGCAGGATGTCTTTGCTGAAGTAAACACATAAAGACACACTGCTCTGTTTCACGGAATCAAGCCCTGAATGACTGTCTGCCACACAAGTCTGCAAGAAGTTGATATGCCAATAGTGAAAAAAGAAAATACCTGGAATTAGAAATCAATCATGACACTTAGCAGCTATTTCATTTATGGTGAGTACCATGAAGCTATAAGTTGAAGCTGCTATAACATGCAACTCTGTTTTTTTATAAGAAATTGAGGCAAAAATTATAACTTCAGATTATTTTGATGACTTCAACCTTCTAAGTTATGGTATATAGAATCATTAAGTAGTGCAGAAATTGCTGACACTCTGTGCATAATAATGTTTAACTAAAAGCTACTTTGCTAATTGTGGTGAATTGTTGGAGACATTGCTGGGTCTTAGTGCCATCAGATCATCATATCCTGACAAACACTGAATCTGACCAAAGCTATTATAGGTTCAGTCTTGAGACTTTTACATAATCTTTTAAAGTATCTGGTGAAAAGGAAGTAGCAGAAATTATATCATAGGATCTGAAACCATCCATTTCAAAGATCAAGGCACTGTAAGTAGGTAGCTCAAATAAAATTTAGCAGAAAAATATGCATTTTTCAAGCAAAATCTTATCCAGACTCTCAAATACAACCAGAAATATGTTGTTGATCAAAGTTTACATTATTAATAGGGTTCTATTGTACATGCATCTCAACAGAACCAAGCAGCTTCTAGAAAATGTTTAAAACCTCTAATTGAATGCATATCAAAGACAGTCCTTGCAACATAAAAGGTGAGCTATATTAGAAACCAAACAAAAATGCAGTCATTCCAATTTTAGACTAATTTTTCTACCTAAAAGGATAAACCTCAACAACCAAACATCACCAAATAAAAATAAAAGATCCCAGTCACACAAGTGGCTCGCCAGTGTTTCTGATAGTGAAATGACTATTAGTTGTAAGAACCTGATAGGTACTTGAGCTAAATGAAATACATCAATGGAATGTACTGCTATCCCTGTGAAACCCTCTATATGAAATATAATTCTTTATGTGATGCATTTAACAAAACTGGTAAGAGACTCTGATCATACAGGCCCTATGAAATTCAGCACTTGATATGTAGTGTATACTCTGTTTTTAATTCTTTCTTTTTAAATTTATTTTTTAATTTATTTATTTGACAGGTAGAGGTACAGACAGAGAGAGAGATAGAGAGAAAAGTCTTCCTTCAGTTGGGTTATCCCCCAAATGTCCACTACGGCTGGCGCTCCACTGATCCAAAGCCAGGAGCCAGGATGTTTCCTCCTGGTCCTCCATGCGGGTGCAAGGGCCCAAGCACTTGGGCCATCCTGCACTGCCCTCCTGTGCCACAACAGATAGCTGGACTGGAAGAGGAGCAACTGGGACTAGAACCCAGTGCCCATATGGGATGCTGGTGCTGCAGGCAGAGGATTAACCAAGTGAGCCATGGTGCCGGGCCCTGTTTTCCATTATTTTGCCATGATGTTTTACCTTACCATTCAGTTGTGCTGTGCTTTAATACAGAGAAATTTACAAGTGTAGCAAGTAGCATATATCCCTTTTTAAAAACTAAATAAACATATTTGTATAGGAAAACATTTTTAATAAAATTTATTTATTTGAAAGTCAAGAGTTAAATACAGAGAGAAGGCGGTGGGGGAGAGGCGTATTCCATCTGCTGGTTCCCTCCCAAATTGGCAGCAATGGCTGGAGTTGTGCTGATCCAACACCAGGAGACAGAAGGTTCTTCCAGGTGTCCCACATGGGTGCAGGGTCCCAAGGATTTCGGCTATGTTCCACTGCTTTCCCAGGCAGTGGCAGAGAGCTGGATCGGATATGGAGTTGCTCGGACTCAAACTGGTGTCCATATGGGTTGCTGGAAATTCAGGCAGCAGCTTTACCCATTACACCACAGCACTGGCCCTGAAAATCATTTTCTTAAGTTGATGGCCAAATGTTAAAATGTTTTCATATCATTTATAATATTGTCACAATCCAATTAACAAAGTTTGTTTAGATTTCAATGACAATTAATTCCAAATATTATTCCCCCCAGATGGGGGTAAGAGTGGGAAATAAACGTACTATAATTAGTATCTATCATATAAAATTTCATGCAAATGAAGTTTGCCAGTGGTGTGATAATTTAAACATAGTTAAACACAGAAGAAAGAATGCACAAACATTCTGCTGCTTAGGACACTGCAACTTTTTGGACACAGTTTGATTTACTGATTTAAAAACAGAACAGAATGAAATTTAAAAAATTGTATCTAACATTTATCTTTTATTTTTAGATGTAGCCACCTGGTCCAGTGTCTTTTTTTAATTTAATTTAATTTAAATTTTTTTTTTGACAGGCAGAGTAGACAGTGAGAGAGAGAGACAGAGAGAAAGGGCTTCCTTTTTGCTGTTGGTTCACCCTCCAATGGCCGCCACGGCACACCTCGCTGATCCGAAGGCAGGAGTCAGGTGCTTCTCCTGGTCTCCCATGGGGTGCAGGGCCCAAGCACCACTAAATACAAAGGATCATAGGAAACTACTCTGAAGAACAACAAGCTAATAAACTGAAAAATCCCAAAGAAAGAATACATTTTGCAAACATAAAGCATAAATCAATAAATACACCCTGAACAGACCCATAACCAACAGTGTGATTGAAGCAATATCAAGACTTCTATCAAGGAAAACTACAGGACCTGGTGGCTTTAGTGCAGAATTCTACAAAAATTCAAAGAGAAACTAACTCTGATAAGTAGCATCTTAGTTAATTGCCATGCCTTAAAAAGTCAGTGGCAGTGTCTCCATGCCCACAGTGGGCAATAGATCTGCATTGGCAGGGAATTTTCCTCTCCTGGATGTGAAGAAGTTGTGAGTCATCCAGGGAAGATGTAGAACAAATAAGGAGATTCATTTTCTAGACATCTACATCACCTTATTGCGACACGAAAGCACCAAGTTGTCTCTCCAAGGTCAATGTGTTTGGCAGGCTTGCATCTGCCCCTCTAAGATCACAAAGTAGCATGAGTAGCTTGTCACATTGAGGTGCCAAGGTGATACCTGCTTCCTAGGGAAGCTGGACACAGGAATACAGCCAGCACTCCAACACGTGTTCAAGGCATCTCACAAGGATTCTGAAAACAGCTGATTTGAAATGCTCTTGAGCTATGAGTGTTCATTCTTCCTGTTGCTATATCAGCAAGTACAGCATTAGGGAGAGAGATCTCAAAGCTGAGGACTTGAGTACATTTGAGGGGTAAAGTAAGACTTCTCCGAAAATGTGGTGTTGAGCTAAGTCTGACCAAGGGATGATGAAGTTTAGAGAAGGAAGTGGTGACAACATTATTTCAAGCAGTGAGACACATGTCCAAAGGCCTATTGTTAGAAGTGAATCAAATGAAGACATATGATCCAAAATGGGGGAAAAAAGGACAGCACAATAAGCTTGGGAAGTGACGAAGCCCAAAGGACAGCCCTTCCAGCATCTATGCCATCATGCCTGTTCAATCCTCTTGCAGCTGGTAGATATCCAGAGCATTGTAATAAGACTTGGCAATTAGTACTGTCAGCACATATATCTTCAAAGTTGGAGCTGCAGTTCTGCATCCTGGCAATATTGGAGGACAATGCCAGCAGAACTTGCTTTTGATAATTGCAGTGAAAAGAGATGTACAAATCCAGAGTGTGGAGGGGCAAATAGTTGACACCAGGAGTAAGCCCAGAAGGCTAATTTTAGAGCACACCAGAAACATTGTATGTACTTGGGGGATCCCAGATATACTAGAATAATTGAATACATAATCAGAGAAATACTGCTTTGTGATTCTTCTATCCATAAACTGGAGATCTAGGGAAACACTGGTGCCATGCAGGTTCAACCTACCTGCTGAAAACCCCACGTGACTCCTACCTTCTAGCAGGACTGGATTGTTTGTCTTCAGTACCCAATGTTCTAGGAACTGTTTGATTCCTGGTCCAAGTGAGAAAGGTACTCAGTGTTGTTCTGGTTTGGACCCTGCACACTAACTCGGAATCCCCTGTTCTCTGAGGCCCCTTATCCTCTTTTCCATATGGCTCCTGCTTTCCTCCCACTGATAAGGTTAGTTATTTCATAAGCATCATGGTGATCACCAGCAATGCTTGCCACCATTTTCTTTTTCTCATTCCAGATATGTGGTGGGATTATTCTCCGTGATCTTTGTATGGCACTGTGGGACTGTGAATCCTGTCCTGTTCAATAGGCTAATCCTCCGCCTGTGGCACCGGCAAACTGTGTTCTAGTCCCAGTCGGGGTGCCGGATTCTGTCCCGCTTGCTCCTCTTCCAGTCCAGCTCTCTGCTGTGGCCTGGGAGGGCAGTGGAGGATGGCCCAGGTCCCTGGGCCCTGCACCCGCATGGGAGACCAGGAGAAGCACCCGGCTCCTGGCTTCGGATTAGCCTGGTGTACCGGTCACAAGGCACTGGCCACAGTGGCCATGGGGGTGTGAACCAACGGAAAAGGAAGACCTTTCTCTCTCTCTCTCTCTCACTGTCCACTCTGCCTGTCCAAAAAAAAAAAAAAAAATATTATGAGCTTGTAAACCTTAAGCTGGCAACAAATGAAAACCAATCCATTAAAAGTGGATCTTTTCAATATTTTTAAAGTTTAATAAGTAGGTCTCTTGATGACTCCAGATATGTAAATCTGTTTGGTCGTATTCAGAAACATCACAGTAATTACAGTTTTCCCATTTAGTTTGTAGTCTTCCATAATGATTAGAAGTTACTTATATGAAACTGCTGTTAAACAAGTGAGACTATGTTTATGCATCCATCATTTTCAGGATTATTGGTAAACTGAAAATATTTCTTCACATACATCCTTTCCTCCAACTCCCTCACATTCTGGCAGACAGATAATCACTTTCATTTCTGGATGTAAGCCCATTCATCTAATGGATTATATTTAGGTTGTTATCTCATAAAGCCATCTCCAACAATGCAGACTTTGGTAACTGGGTTCTTCTATGTCTTTTTTTCCATACTGTCTTCCACAATGGCTGGACCAGTTTAAATTCCCGCCAACAGGAGGTTAGAGTACATTTTTACACACATCCTCACCAGAATTTGTTGTTTGTTGATTTCTGTATGAGACTCATTCTAACTGGGGTGAGGTAAAACCTCATTGTGGTTTTGATTTGCATTACCTTGATGGTTCATGATCCTGAGCATTTTTTTTTTAAGTATCAGTTGATCATTTGAATTTCTTTTCTTGAAAAATGTCTGTTCATGTCCTTTGCCCATTTCTTCACTGGATTGTTTGTTCTGTTGCTATTGAATTTTCTTAAACTCTTTGTAGGATATGTATCAGTCGTGTCATTTGCAAATATTTTCTTTGATTCTGTCAGTTGCCACTTCACTTTGCTTGAGGTTTCTGTTGCAGTGCAGAAACTTCTGAGCTTGATATAATCGCAATTATCAATTTTGCCTTTGATTGCCTATGCCTCTCTTGTTTTTTCCAAAAAGTCTTTGCCTGTGTCATTGTCTTGCAGAGTTTTCCCAGTGTTCTCTAGTTGATGGTATGGAATCATAGATTTTAATCTTTGATCCATTTTGAGTGGATTATCATTTAAGGTGTGAGGTAGTCTCTCAGTGGAGACTTGATTCTATACAAAGAATGTCTATGTATTCTATACATAGAATGTCTATATGGAATCATGTCATTTAAATTTAGGGATAATTTGGCTTCCTACTTTCCAATTGGTATCACTTTGATTTGTTTTTCCTGTTTAATTCTTGTGAGTAAAACTACCAGGATAATATTGAATAGCAATGGTGAGAGTGGGAATCACTCGTTCTGAATCTTTCTGGAAATATTTCCATTCAATAAGATGATGGCCATGGGTTTGTCTTAAATTGCCTCAATTGTGTTCTGGGTTGAAATATTTTTCTTCTAAGACTTGAACTGTGCTTCTCCATTCTCTCCTAGTATGGAAATTTTCTCATGAGAAGTCAGCTGTGAGTCTAACGGGAAATCCTCTGGAAGTATTCTGGCATTTCTCTTGTGCATTGTGGCACATTTTGGAAAATTTTCTTTATGTTTTCACTTGCTGGTTCCTTACTTAAATGGCTGCAATAACTGGGTCTGAGCCAGGCCAAACCCAGAAGCCTGGAACTGCATCCAGGTCTCCTACATGGATGGCAGAGATTTAAGCACATGGACTATGTACTGATACCTTCCCAGGTGAATTATCAGGGAACAGTATTTGAAGTGCAGCAGCCAGGGCTTACTCAAATACTATATGTGATGTCAGCTTTGCAGGCAGTGTTTTAACCCACGTATCACACACAGATCCTGAGACATACTTTTCATAGTCCTGAGTTAATAGCATGATTTTCTGCAGCATGGCTTCTTTTCCTCAATAACTGTCCATGACCACATATTTATTTTTGCAATGCAAAACCTTTTCATCTTCAGGTGAATTATTTTCAATTTTTTTGACATTCATTTCTGAAGAACAGATTTTATAAAATGCTTTAAAATCCATTAATTTCTTTTTGTAATTTTTGCTGTGATGTGAACTTATTTGCAAACAAATGGCTGTGTTAATTATCTCCTGAAAATTATTGGTACATATAGTTAAGGTCTTTTGAAACAGTTTTGTCCAGGTCATTCTTACCCATAATCTCTTGGTATTTTTTTTAAAGATTTATTTACTTTATTTGAAAGACTGAGTTACAGAGAGGCTGAGGCAGAGAGAGAGACAGATAGACAGAGAGACAGAGAGAAAGGTCTTCCTTTTTCCGTTGGTTCACACCCCAAGTGGCCACTACGGTAGGCGCACTGCACCAATCTGAAACCAGGAGCCAGGTGCTTGCTCCTGGTCTCCCATGCGGGTGCAGGGCCAAGGACCTGGGTCATGCTCTACTGCCCTCCAAGGCAACAGCAGAGAGCTGGACTGGAAGAGGAGCAACCGGGACAGAATCTGGCACCCTGAGTGGGACTGGAACCCCATGTGCCGGCGCTGCAGGTGGAGGCTTAGCCTAGTGAGCCGTGGCACTGGCCTTTGTTGATATTTTTGAAACAACCTAAGGATGTTGGAGTTCTGCATACTTTTGTAACATCTATTTTGTTCTTAGAGGTATGAATATTTTTTCTAAAAGATGATTCTGATTTTATTACCATATTAGTAAACAAAGTGTCATATTCAAATACTTTTAAAAATATTTATTTATTTGAGAGGTAGAGTTACAGACAGAGAGAAGGAGAGCCAGAGGGAAAGATCTTCCATTCACTGGTTGACTAACAAACTGACTACACAAATGCTTTGGTACATACAATTCCTTTAATTCTTATAGCATTCTGACAAATTAAAAACATTCTTTGGTTTACCTTTTTCATCGGTTTATAAGAAAAATGTTAAAGTAAATATTTCTAAAATATTCTATGCCCTTTTGACTACATATCAAGATAATGTCATTTAATTTATTTTAAAATGACAGGCCTTCTTAGACATACAGATAATGGCAGTAATTAAATTAAATATCTCATATTAAATTAATAAGGTCTCTAAATTTTAGGTGTACAGTCTCAAATAATCAAGTCTTCTACAATTTAATAATGCAAGTATGGTATTATTATGCTACAAATATAAGTGTAGAATGACTTCTCTTAATAAGAAATAAAAATATGTAAAATTGTGTTAACAAGTGCTATCCTACAAAGACACATTTCTCATCCCCGAAATATCCATCCATGTAATTCATGCTCAACTAATGATCTTGCTTTCAAGTTGGTTAGTAATTTTATGCACTCTAGGACCTTTTAAGAATGCTCAGTATGAAAATTTATATTATATTTGAGCAATTTCAGATCACAGTAAAGGCTTGTAATGCAGAAACATATGAGCTCCTGACTGAAATTTAATTTATTCTTTTTTTGATTGTCAGAAAAATACAATATACAATTTACAGTCTGATTTATTAGCATGGCAGTTATTAGTATATGTATAGTTAAAATATTTATTTTATTTGAAAGGCAGAGTTACAGAAAGAGAGATGGAGAAATGGAGAGAGATTTTCCATCTGCTGATTCACTTCCAGAGTGTCCACAATGGCTGCTGCTGGGCCAGGCTGAAACCAGGAGGCAGGAACTTCATCAAGGTTTCCAACATGGCTGAAGGGGCCTAAGTACTTGGGCCATCTTTAGCTACTTTGCCAGCATAGTGCTGGATTAAAAGTGGTGTTGCCACACAGACTGAAAGTGAAAGGATGGAAAAAGATACTCCAAGCTAACGGAAATCAAAAAAGAGCTGGTGTGGCCATCCTAATATCAGACAAAATAGACTTTAACATAAAAACTATTAAAAAAGACAGAGAAGGGCACTATATAATGATTAAAGGGTCTATCCAACAGGAAGACATTACTATTATAAATGTATATGCACCTAATTACAGGGCACCTGGCTACCTGAAAGAATTACTAAAGGATTTAAAGGGAGATATAGATTCAAATACAACAATAACAGGAGACTTCAACACCCCACTCTCACCAATGGACAGATCAACCAGACAGAAATTCAGCAAGGAAACAATAGAGCTGATTGATGCTATAGACCAAATAGACCTAATAGATATCTTCAGAACCTTCCACCCCACAGCCACAGAGTTCATGTATTTCTCCCCAGTACATGGAATGTTCTCTTGAATTGACCATATGCTAGGCCACAAAGGGAGCCTCAACAAATCAAAAAAATTGAAACTATACCATGCAGCTTCTCAGACCATAGCGCAGTGAAACTTGAAATCAACAACCCAAGAATCTCTACATCTTATGCAAATATATGGAGAATGGACAACATGATCCTAAACGAACAGTGGGTCCTCAAAGAAATTAAAAGAGAAACCAAAAGATTTCTAGAAACAAATGAAAATGCTAACACAACCTATCAAAACCTGTGGGACACAGCAAAAGCAGTGCTAAGAGGAAAGTTTATAGCAATTGGTGCCTACATCAAGAAGCTGGAAAGGAACCAAACAAATGAACTCTCCATGCACCTCAAGGATTTAGAAAAACAGCAGCAAATCAAGCCCAAATCAAGAAGGAGGAAAGAAATACAAAAGATCAGAGAAGATATAAACAGAATTGAAACCAAATAACAATACAAAAGATCAACAAAACCAGGAGCTGGTTCTTTGAAAAAATAAACAAAATCGACACACCATTGGCCCAACTAACCAAAAAAAGGAGAGAGAAGACCCAAATCTGTAAAATCAAAGATAGTAATGGAAATGTAACAACAGACACAACAGAAATAAAAAAGAATCATTAGAAACCACTACAAAGAGATGTATGCTAACAAATTGGGGAATCTGGAACAAATGGATAGATTCCTGGACACATGCAACCTTCCTAAACAGAGCTGTGAAGATATAGAACATCTAAACAGACCCATAACCATGGAAGAAATTGAATCAGTAATAAACACACTACCGAAAAGGAAGAGCCCAGGACCGGATGGCTTCACCGCTGAATTTTACCAGACATTTAGAGAATAACTAACCCCAATTCTTCTCAAAGTATTCATTATTATTCTATTGAGAATTCTATTATTCTATTGAGAATTATTCTATTCTCAAATTTGGGAATCCTCCCAAATTCTTTCTATGAAGCCAATCTCACCTTAATTCCTAAGCCTGGAAAAGACACAACAGAGAAAGAAAACTACAGACCTATCTCCCTGATGAACATAGATGCAAAAATACACAACAAAATTCTTGCAAACCGAATCCGACTGCACATCAGAAAGATCATTCACCCGGACCAAGTGGGATTTATCCCTGGTATGCAGGGATGGTTCAATATTCGAAAGTCAATCAATGTAATACATCACATTAATAAATTGAGAAACAAAAATCTTATGGTTATCTCAATAGATGCAGAGAAAGCATTTGAGAAAATACAACATCCTTTCATGATGAGAACCCTAAGCAAATGGGGGTTAGAAGGAACATTCCTCAGCACAATTAAGGCAGTCTATGATAAACCAATGGCCAGCATCATATTGAATAGGGAAAAGTTGGATGCATTTCCATTGAAAACTGGCACCAGACAGGGATGCCCACTCTCAGCATTGCTATTCAATATAGTCCTAGAAGTGTTAGCCAGGGCCATCAGGCAAGAAAAAGAAATTAAAGGGATACAAATGGGAAAGGAAGAAGTTAAACTACCCCTATTTGCAGATGACATGATACTATATATAGGGGACCTGAAAAACTCCTACAAGAGACTATTGGAACTCATAGAAGAGTTTGGTAAAGTAGCAGGATACAAAGCCAACACTTAGAAATCAACAGCCTTTGTATACAAAGATAATGCCAGGGCCGAGGAAGAACTTCTAAGATCAATCCCATTCCCGATAGCCACAAAAACAGTAAAGTACCTTGGAATAAATTTCACCAAGGATGTCAAAGACCTCTATGAGGAAGATTACAAAACACTAAAGAAAGAAATAGAAGATGACCAAAAAAATGGAAAAACCTGCCATGTTCATGGATTGGAAAGATCAATATCATGAAAATGTCCATTCTCCCAAAAGCAATTTACAAGTTCATTGCAATTCCAATCAAAATACCAAAGTCATTCTTCAAAGACCTAGAATAAACGATGCTGAAGTTCATATGGAGAAGCAGGAGACCGAGAATAGCTAAAGCAATCCTTTACAATAAAAACAAGGCAGGAGGCATCACAATTCCAGAGTTCAAGACATACTACAGGGCATTAAAATCAAAACAGCCTGGTACTGGTATAAAAACAGATGGATAGACCAATGGAACAGAATAGAAACACCGGAGATCAATCCAAACATCTATAACCAACTCATATTCGACAAAGGACCTAAAACCAACCCCTGGAACAAGGACAGCCTCTTCAACAAATGGTGCTGGGAAAACTGGATGTCCACATGTCGAAGTATGAAGCAAGACCCCTACCTTACACCTTATACAAAAATCCACTCAACATGGATCAAAGATCTAGAGATGTACCACGATACCATGAAACTAATTGAGAGTATAGGGGAAACCCTTCAAGATATTGGAACAGGCGAAGGATTCCTGGAGAAGACCCCAGAGGCATGGGTAATCAAAGATAAAGTAAACAAATGGGATTACCTCAAATTGAAGAGTTTCTTTACAGCAAAGGAAACAGTCAGGAAAGTGAAGAGGCAACCAGCAGAATGGGAGACGTTATTCGCAAATTACACAACAGATAAAGGATTAACAACTAGAATCTATAAAATGATCAAAAAACACCACAGAATCAAAACAAACAACCCAATAAAAAAAATAGGCCAAGGACCTGAACAGAAATTTTTCAAAAGAGAAAATCCAAATGGCCAACAGACCCATGAAAAAATGCTCAGGATCCCTAGCCATCAGGGAAATGCAGATCAAAACCACAATGAGGTTTCACCTCAATGTGGTTAGATTGGCTTACATACAAAAATCAACCAACAACAGATGCTGGCGAGGATGTGGGGCAAAAGGGACACTAATCCACTATTGGTGGGAATGTAAATTGGTAAAGCCACTATAGAAGACAATTTGGAGAGTCCTCAGAAACCTGAATATAGCACTACCACAGGACCCAGCCATCCCACTCCTTGGAATTTACCCAAATGAAGTTAAAGGGGAGAAAAAAAAGAGCCATTTGCACCTCAATATTTGTTGCAGCTCAATTCACAATAGCTAACTTGGGATCAACCTAAATGTCCATCAATGGATGACTGGATAAAGAAACTATAGGATATGTACTCTATGGAACACTAGACAGTAGTAAAAAACAATGAAATCCAGGCATTTACAACAAAATGGAGGAAGCTGGAAAACATCATGCTGAGTGAAATAAGCCAGTCCAAAAAGGACAAATATCATATGTTCTCCCTGATCGATGGCAACTAAACTAGCATCTAAAATGATACCCATTGAAGTGAAATGGACACTGACATGACAATGACATGATCAGCCCTTGTCTAGACTGTTGAGGAACTGTCGGACCCCTGCCAATGCAAGTCTTGCCGGCAAAGGTCCAACCCACGGAGTCACAACACGACCACTGCTGATCGGTTCTCGAGGAACTTTTTATTCTTAGAAGGAAAGGAGAGAGGGGGAAGCAGCCAGGAGAAAGACGGAGAAAGACTGACGTGGCTGCTCCCGGTTCCCGCCCCTAACACAGTCTTTTATCCATCCCCAATCCCCCCGGGCTAGGGCGAGCAGTCCATCAAAGGGCATGCGCAGTCTCAGGTCAAGGTGCCTCTCATCTCGCCAGGTTGTCTGCAAGTCCTTCCAGGTCAAGGTGTATCCCATCTCATCAGATTGTCTGCAAGTCCATTCAGGTCAAGGTGTGTCTCATCTCATCAGATCAAGGTGTATCCCATCTTATTACCCTGACCTTGCTCTGCTCCGCAGGATGAGGCAGTGCAATGAGAAGGTCCCCACAGGTGGCC
>CM027394.1:65525094-65550174 GCA_015711505.1 Sylvilagus bachmani | reverse complement strand
CAGGTTGTCTGCAAGTCCTTCCAGGTCAAGGTGTATCCCATCTCATCAGATTGTCTGCAAGTCCATTCAGGTCAAGGTGTGTCTCATCTCATCAGATCAAGGTGTATCCCATCTTATTACCCTGACCTTGCTCTGCTCCGCAGGATGAGGCAGTGCAATGAGAAGGTCCCCACAGGTGGCCAGTCTGTGGTTCCCCACAGGAACAACTTACTATTTTATTCCTTTTAGTATTTTTGTTGTTGTTGTTGTTGCTCCATTTGTTCTACATAAGACCACTGGTTGAACTCTGTAATCAATGCACAATCATTCTTAGGCATTTAAAATTAACAGAAAAGTGATCTCTGTTAAACATAGGAGAGGGAATAAGAGAGGGAGGAGATATATAGGTTGGCACATGCTCACTCGGACTTACTCCCAATGGTGGAACTAGAAATGTTCCAGGGGATTTCAACTCAGTCTTACCAAGGAGGCCGGTACCAATGCCAGCGCACTTGGTAAATTGATAAATATAAATACACAACCGATCAAAACGAGAGGGTATGTGTTGAAGAGATTTCACAAATAAGACCAGTGTAAGCAAATAATGAAGGATAGAATTAAAAGGGAGAGAATGATCCTGCGGGGGAAGCAGGACACACAGCAGACTCATAGAATGGCAAACACCCAAAATAGCACTTCTGTCTCAGAATCTACCCTTGGGACATTCGGATCTGGCTAAAAGGCCCATGAGAGTCTCACAGGCATGGAAAGCCATGACACGGTGGCAAAAAACAATCTAAATGAAAGATCCTGGTGAACAAGACCCCAGCAGAAGGAACAGGCCATCAAGGAGGGAGGCGCCTTTCTCTGAAGGGAGGAAGGAACCTCCACTGTGATACGACCTTGACTAAACAAGTTCAGAGTCGGTGAACTCAAGGGGCTTCCATAGCCTAGACAGCTCATAGCAAGAGTCTTAGGTGATTGCTGACGTCATAAAAAAGAGTGCCAATTGTGAAATCAACAATGGGAGTCACTGAGTACATGCTCCCCACTTAGGATCTCTGTCCTTAATGTGTTTTACTGTGAAACTTAAAAACACTACTAGTCGAACAATACCCTATACCTTGTGCAGTTGTGTGAGTGCAGCCTGTTGAAAGCCTTGCTTAGTATATCCTAAGTTGATCTTCAGTATATGAAGGTAATTGAAAATGAAACTTGAAGAAGGGCAGGATGGCAGAGGGAGTGGGAGAGGGGAGGGCCACGGGAGGGAGGGAGGTTGGAGCGGGGGGAGCCACACCAATACAAAAGTTGCAAAACAAACAAAAAAAAGAACTTAATACTTTACCCTTTTAGTATTTTTTTATGTTCTACTTAAAACTATTGGTTGAACTCTGTAATTAATACAAAATTAGTCTTAGGTGTTTAATTAATGCTATAACTAGTACTCAAATAGTATTTTATACTTTGTGTTTCTGTGTGGGTGCAAACTGTTGAAATCTTTACTTAAAATATGCTAAATTGATCTTCTGTATATAAAGATGATTGAAAATTTAAAAAAAAAGTGGTGTAGCCAGCAGGAAGTTCATCTTTTGAGACAAGTGCTTTGGGTTTGGACTCATTAAATGAATGTTGATATTTTTATGGTGGAAGAAAAGAAAGAAACATAAGAGAATTGATGAAGGAAAAATTAAGAATAATTTAGATGCTGAAAAATATATATGAGTTGTAAGAACTAAATATCAGGGTAAACTAACAGAGCAGCACTAGTGTTAAAGTATTCCATTCTTGAGCTTATAATTTGATAAATGTGTAAAATATGACATTACTGTATTTTGTTTTATATACCAAATTAATCAATATACTAATTCAATTGAGGATCATAGCTTGAAAAAATATAAGCAAACAAATAAAAAATACAAAAAGAAAACAAGAGCAACTTCATCAAAAGTAGGAAACAAATATAATTCAAATAAAGAAAGGTATATAAGGTCATAAGCTTATAATCCTGAATATATTAAGTTATGCATTAAGATTAAGTGATCTCCATTGGGTGGGCATGATAGTGTAATGTGTTTAGCTAGTGCTTGGGACACCAGCATCCTATATTTTTGTTTCCTATTTGATTCCTATAGAGATTCCATTTCTCTGATAGTTTCCTGCAAATGGATGTGAAATACAACAGACAGTAGCCCAAATTTTAGGATTCCTCCTACCTATTCAGGAGATTTGAAAGGAGTTTCAGGCTCCTGGCTTCAGCCTCACATAGCCTTGGCTGTTACAGGCATTTCAGGGGGTGAAACAACATATGTAATATATATCTGTTTCTGTCTCTACTTTCCCGTCATTATGCCTTTAAGTAAATAAATCCTTAAAGAACAGACAAATGATCCTCAGATATAATGAAAACTAAATATAGATATACAAATTCTACACGACATGCAACAGAAGTCACATTATAAAAAATTAAATGTACATTTTTTGGACAGGCAGAGTTAGACAGTGAGAGAGAGACAGTGAAAGGTCTTCCTTCCATTGGTTCACCCCCCAAGTGGTCGCTACAGTCGGCACGCTGCACCAATCCGAAGCCAGGAGCCAAGCGCTCCCTCCTGGTCTCCCATGCGGGTGCATGGCCCAAGCACTTGGGCCATGCTCCACTGCCTTCCCGGACCACAGCAGAGAGCTAGACTGGAAGTGGAGCAACCGGGACTAGAACCCCAGAGTGCCGGCACCGCAGGGGGAGGATTAGCCTAGTGAGCTGTGGCACCGGCCCAAATGTACATTTTTTAAAGATGTATTTATTTACTTGTACGTCTGAGTTACACAGAGAGGAGAGGCAGAGAGAGGGGAAGGGAGGGAGGGAGGGAGGGAGGGAGGGAGGGAGGGAAGAGAGAGAGAGAGAGAGAGAGAGAGAGAGAGAGAGAGAGAGAGATCTTCCAACCACTGGTTCACTACTCATCCAAAGCCAGGAGCTAGGAGTTTCTTCCAGGTATCCTATGCGGGTGCAGGGGCTGAACGACTTGGGCCATCGTCTAGTGCTTTCCCAGGCCATAGCAGAGAGGTGGATAGGAAGTGAAGCACCTGGGTCTCAAACCAGTGCCCATATGGGATGCCAGTGCTTCAGGCCAGGGTTCTAACCCACTAGTCCATGGCACTGGCCCCTAAATGTACATTTTTAAGATATGCACATTTCATATATTTCATATATACAGATTTAGGAACATAACAATAAATCCCACCCTACCCTTCCTCTTGCCCATGCTCCAAAAGTTCCTCCTCCCTCTCATATTTACACTCATAATTTCTACAAAAATCTATTGTTAGTTTACTTCATACTCATAAGAGTAACACTACACTAAGTAAAAAGTTCAGGAAATAGTTTGAAAGGAAAAAAAATGTATTGTTCCTTACCAGTAGAGACAACAACTGTGAACAATCTGATAGAGACTGAAAATCTATTGTATTGGAGTGAAATGAACATTTTGAGATCCAATGATTGTTTAAACATACATTTTAATGGCTATGATTCATTTGTTGAAAATATGTTAAAATGTGTGCCATAATTGTGTTACATAAAATTTGTTTCAAAAATACACTTATACCTATTTCTTTTATAATCAAACAAAAATTCTAAGACAAAGTATAGTAGTAATTGGGGCTGATGCTGTGGCATAATGGGTAAAACCACCACCTGCACTTAGGCATCTCATATGGGTGCCTCCTTGGGTCCCAACAGCTCCACTTCCAATCCGGCTCTCTGCTATGGCCTGGGAAAGCAGTAAAAGATGGCCCAAGCCCTTGGGGCCCCTGCACCCATGTAGGAGACTCAGAAAAGTTCTGGCTCCTGACTTCAGATCAGCCCATCTCCTGCTGTTGCAGCCAATTGGGGAGTGAACCAGTGGATGGAAGATCTCTCTCTCTCTCTCTCTCTCTCTCTCTCTCTCTCTCAGCCTCTGCCTCTCTGTAACTCTGCCTTTCAAATAAATAAATACATATTTAAAAAGCATAATGGAACTTTAAAAAATGATAGTAAATAAATTGCACTGATTTAATTTAATCTCAATATACACTAGGAAGTAAGGAAACATACTTTATTCCTATCAACAGTCTGGGTTGTGTGTTAGGTCAAAGTTTCCTATACTTAAATATTAGTTTTAACTGGTGCCGTAGCTTAGTTGGTTAAAGTGCCTTTCTAGTTATTCGTTGTAGTTGTTTCTAAACAAATACAAACCTCTAAGTGTTCAAATTTTAACAAAAACAAAGACAAAATTCTTAAAACTTAATTCTTTAGAGACTTATTGCTGATAAAGTATTGATTTTTTAGGAACCTCAACTTTAAACAAAATAAAGACAAAATTCTTGGAAAATTAATCCCTTAGTTACCTATCCCAAATAAATTATTGAATTTTTGAGCAAACCCATATATGCACAATGATAACAAATACACTATTTTAAATGTAAAAATATGGTATTTCCTCTGCTGAGGAATAGCTTAGTAATACTATATTAAGAGTGAAAATACTATCATAATATATTTGTGATGGAAAATGACAATAAATAATCATATCAACCTATTATCTGCATACATGAATGTCAATAATTTATGAAATAAAAGTAAATTTACTTCAGTATCAATATTTATCTATTTTTTAAATGCTTCATCTTTTGAGTTTTTTAAAATTTATTTTTTGAGGGACAAAAATTTCACATGTAGAACTTTAGAAATGTAACTATTCATCCCACCATACCTGTCCTCCCACCCACACTCACACCTTTACTCCTGTATACTTATTTGATAGGATGAGAGGAAGGGAGAATGAAGTTGAGAGTGAGGAAGAGAGAGAGAAAACTCCCATCTGCTGGTTCGTTCCAAAAATGCCTACAGTTATCCTGCACTGGGGCTGAAACCAGGAATGAAGAATTCTATCTAGAAATCCCATTGGGGAAATGGGGTACAACTACCAAGTTCATCACTACTGCCCCCTCCCCCCAGTATCTGCATTAGCAGAAATCTGTAATTCAGAGCAGAAACAAGTACACTAGTAGGAGAGGTGGTTGTCTTAACAGCTAAGCCTAATTCCAATCCTAATTAAATATTTTTAGAAAAAGATGGGTATTTATTTGAAAGACATAGGTGATGTCTCATTCTGTGGTTTACTGCCTAAGAGCCAGCAAGCTAACAACAGGGAACTCAATTTAGTTCTCACATGGTAGCTGTCAGGAACCCAATTATTTGAGCCACCCTCCCTGCCTACCCATATCTGCATTAATGGGAATCTGGGATCAGAAGACAGTTATCCAACCCAGGTACTCCATTATGGTTCAAGGTGTCATAACTGTAAGGCCACATGACCACCCTCAGTCCAACTCTTTCACATAGGTGCTTGCAGTGCTCTCAGTTTGCCTGAAATACTCTCTTTTGATCACCTTGAAGACTCACCTCATTTATTACCTCATTCACTGCTTCCATGTAGGATATTCTATCTTTGTGATAATGGTTTCACTATTTTATATACTCTTAGTTTTATATGTCTGCCACCATCAATCAATCTGAAGTCAAGGGTATATGTATCCTTCTAATATATATATGAATAGGACCCTCTTTCAATGAATACTTATTTAATATCACTTTGTGCCTGACGTGCTATTAGGTGCTAGGAATACAGCAGTTGGAAATCCACAGAGCTGGCATTCTAATGTGGGAGGACATTGAACAAGGTGAATTTCATGTGATATGTTCATACAATCAGAAAGAAACCAGGAAAGAGGGAGAGAAGGAGTTGGAAGGGGTTCTGAGTTTACCTAGGGTGGCCAGAGATGGTTACATCTTAAAATGCAATATTTATGAAGGAGTTGAAGGCAGTGAGAGAAATGTTTCCTGTAGAAAAAAACATTAACTCAAAAACCTCAGAGGTCTTTTATTAACACAAAAAATTCTCTGCACAATTGAAAATAATGGCCTTTAACATCAAATGTAAAGATGGACATCAAGGCTATGAGTGGTGTATTGTAGTGTGACATAGAAACAATAATCACAAGTGGAAAAATAAGACCAAATGACCTCAGAAATCACATTGGAAATAAACTTTCTTTCAAGGACACTTCTGGCTCAGTATTAACACAGATTTTAAACTCCCAATGTTTCTTACTGTGCAAGCCTGTGTCTCAATGTCTCTCATTGGAAGAAAGTTTATTTTGGGCTGGCTTCGTGGCACAATGAGAATACTGTCAGCTACAATGCCACATCCCATATAGGAGCACCAGAATGAGGACTGGCAACTCTGCCCTCATCCAGCTCCCTGATAATGCACCTGGGAAATCAGTGAAAGATGTTTCAAATACTCGGGCCCCTACCACAAATGTAGGAGGCCAGATGGTGTTCCAGGAACCTTACATTGCCTCCTTCATCTCTTGCTGTTGTGGTCATCAGGAGAGTGAATTAGAAGTTGAGGGTGCAAAAGCTGTCACTAGTTGTCTCTTTCTGTCACTCACTTTGCCTTTCAAATAAATAAAAACATTTTAAAAGAACATTAAAATAAATGGTGACAGTCTCTCTGCTGTGATTTAAATTGTTACCATTGTATTTTATACTCCTGTATTTTTGAAATTTGTGTGATGAGCATATGCTACCTTTATTTAAAAGTATACAACGATCAAATCCAAAGAAAATACACCAAGATTTTCAAATGTGTTTTATCTTGAGGGATAGGAACTTGAAGAATGGTTGTTCTTTATCCTTGCTGTATTTTGTGCATTTTTTTAACTTGACAAATAGACAGTGAGAGAGAGAGAGACAGAGAAAAGGTCTTCCTTCAGTTGGTTCACCCCCCAAATGGCTGCTATGGCTGGAACTACGCCGATCCAAAGCCAGGAGCCAGGTGTTTCCTCCTGGTCTCCCTTGTGGGTGCAGGCGCCCAAGCACTTGAGCCATCCTCCACTGCCTTTCTGGTCCATAGCAGAGAGCTGGACTGGAAGAGAAGCAACCGGGAATAGAACCCGGCACCCATATGGGATACTGGTGCCGCAGGTAGAGGATTAACCAAGCGAGCCATGGCGCCGGCCTGTGCATTTTCATAGTTAAAAATAAATCCATGAATATGAATGGTCGTATTATTAAAATAAAGTTTATTTAAATTATTTGCAGTTCATGTACATCATATATTTTATACAAGAACATTCATACCTTTATTAGACTGAAAATATTATTATTTCTCATTTATTAGTTGGAAAAAAGAGAGAGATTACAACCTCCTCTAAAACTGCATTACAGAAAGAATTAATACATGAATATATATTTTTTTTTTTTGACAAGCAGAGTGGACAGTGAGAGAGAGAGACAGAGAGAAAGGTCTTCCTTTGCCGTTGGTTCACCCTCCAATGGCCACCGTGGCCAGCGCACTGTGGCCATTGGAAAAACTGGCACAGGTACTTTCTGTGTCAAAGTTCATACATACCATCTCATCTCATCTGGAATGCAGGAGTAATTATCCTGGAGGATTAAGTAACGACACCAGATTAAACCAGATTTTCTAGGAGGACTTCTACTCTATGAGATCAATTTATTATTAAATTTCTCCTTTGTACTTCCCCCTTCAGATTCTAAATCACGCTACTCTACTTTCTGAGATATTTTTAGTACTCTGCAGGACCTTGGTCACTATGATTTTTGTTCCTGAAAATCTGAAAACCTGAATAGAAAATTGCCATAGATAGATATTAAATATAATTAAGTTGTATAATTCAGAACTCCATGAGAGCTAAACTTAAATAGATTCATTTTTCTTTCTTTTTATTGTGCTTAAATCACAGTAATAACTTATATATGTAATTAAGATGTCACAGGGATGATCTAGAGAGATTACTGACACCATAAACAAGAGTGTCAAATTGTTAAATCAACAACACATGTCACTGTGTACTTACTCCTCATGTGGGATCTCTGTCCTTAATGTGTTGTCCAATGTGAAGTAATGCTATAACTAGTACTGAAACAGTATTTTACACTTTATGTTCTGTGTGGGTGAAAACTGATGAAATCTTTATTTAATATATACTAAATCGATCTTCTGTATATAAAGATAATTGAAAATGAATCTTGATGTGAATGGAATGGGAGAGGGAGCGGGAGATGGGAGGGGTGTGAATGGGAGAGAAGTTGTAGGGGGGCGAAGGGATTGTAACCCATAAACTGTTCTTTGGAAATTTATATTTACTAAATAAAAGTTAAAAAAAGAAACCATTCACAGTTTTAAAAAAATCTTTGAAAAGAAAAAGGAAATACAGATAAAGGGAAGGAAACGGTAGAAAATAAGAGGAGAACCAACCTTTACACATTACTGAATATATGACCTGACAAGTATTAAATCATTTCATGAACATTTGTTATGGTTTATGACATTTCTGTTTAGGATGTTTCAATATAAGCACTTTAATCTTAAATTATGTATTTTGAAGAATTGGAGATTTTTGTTTCTCTTTCAAATGAAGAAAATAAGAAAAAATATTTTTTCTTAGCATTTCATTGTCACAATCTTACTTTCACATATAATATTCTTTTTTCATATACACTAATATTCTTTTTTCATATACACTAATATTCTTTTTTCATATACACTAATTTTCATATACACTAATATTCTTTTTTCATATACACTAATTCTTTCAACAGACTATTTTATACTATTTGTATTTCTAAAATATTATATTACTTGTCAGAATTTTACCACTATATTTCTATAAACATATTCTTCATATATTTTTGAAGTATTTATTTAATTATTTGAAGCATAGAGAAATGTTCTGTGTTTGGTTCAATATTTCCCTTACTTTTTGCCGAAATATCATATTTTTTCCCATAGAAAATAGATATAATTTATTAGATGGACTTCAAAATCAGCAAAAATCAATTTTAGGTACTTCTTGAGTACAGGCTGTAGGATTTTCTTTTTCTTCTTCTTTTTAAATTAAAGACCTAGCAAGTAATACCATACAGATTTAAAGTTTAGTTTTTAGAACAACATACAAGGGCTAGACAAGTAACAAGAAATATTACATAACTAATCTAATGTATTCTGTTACATTTCATCGCAATTCCATGTGTTCTTAGGATCAAATAGAAGTGTTCAAAGCTCTAAATTCCAGCTTTCTATCCTTCACTCCACTATCAAGGTTTTAACCTAGTATACATTCCTTGAGGGAGCATAATACAGTTGTTTTTGTATAGTGGATCTGTAAAGGTTTATTTTGCATATTATATCTGCATCTACATAGTCAATGCATGTCTTAAAGCACATTTTGATAGAATTGTAAAGACAGGCTTTCCATCAGAAATTTCTTTAGATATCTTACATTTATCTTTGTTTTTTTTAAAGTAAAGATGAGGAAAATAATGGAATGTGGGCATGGTTTGAAGAATATCTTTAGGTAAAACACTACATGTGAATTTGTTTTGGCATATTTTTCCAACTCAAAATGGCTGAACTGGTATTCTCCAAAGCATAATCGTCCTCAGTAACTGGAAGCTAATCCATATGTAAAATACCCTCCATGTCTAAATAATAACTCAAGGAGCTGGCAGAGTCTTATCTTTCCAAATCTACTCAGTATATGAAGTTAAAATTAAGAAGCATGAAAATGTTAAATACAGGGTAACTTACAGGATTTTACTGCAAGCAAATTTTGTGGACATGAAATTTTGAGGACATGAAAGTTACTTAAATAGAGTATCAGAGAAGCTGATACAGCGACATTTTCACAGTGTCAACTTCCAGGTAAAATAGAGAGCCTTATCAGTAGTTACATGGGCAATTTACGTATAGTTTAAGTGGAATTAAAGGGCAGTACTTTTGGATTTTTTTTTTTTTGACAGGCAGAGTGGACAGTGAGAGAGAGAGAGACAGAGAGAAAGGTCTTCCTTTTGCCATTGGTTCACCCTCCAATGGCTGCCGCGGCCAGCATGCTGTAACTGGTGCACCACACTGATCCGAAGGCAGGAGCCAGGTGCTTCTGCTGGTCTCCCATGCAGGTGCAGGGCCCAAGTATTTGGGCCATCCTCCACTGCACTCCCGGACCACAGCAGAGAGCTGGTCTGGAAGAGGGGCAACTGGGACAGAATCTGGCACCCCGACCAGGACTAGAACCTGGTATGCCGGCGCCACAAGGCGGAGGATTAGCCTCTTGAGCCGTGGCGCCAGCCTCAACTGATTTTTAAACCAAATTCTTAAAAGCATTCCAAAAACTCACATTTTATCATTTTCAAATTTATGTGGAAGATACAAGAAAACTTACAAAGACAAAAAAAACTCAAATATTTCAATTTCTAAAATAAGAAATTTGCAAATTAATTAATGCTGTTGCTTGAATATACGTTACTCTTAATTCTCAAATTCATTTAACTGCTTCAAATATAATTTAATAGTTAAAAAAACTATAGCTAAATTATTTAACAATATTTTTAAAGCATTACTTCTGTGAATAGGCCTGTTTCCTATCAGTACTCAATACTGAAAAGAAAAACCTTGATAGTTTTTTATCACAATTTATGATTGACTGATTCATGAATAATTTGGTTAGCAATTTAGATGGCATAATGACCAACAAAAAGAATAATCTGGTAACTGCTCAATGTACAGTTCTGTCCATAAGTACTCCTAAACCAAGAATTTGATAACATGTTCCACTTAATTGAATTATATATTTTCATATGTGGGATTGGGCAAAAAAAGAGACACACAGTTACCAAGCTTTTCACTTTTCCTTTTTTTTTTTTTTAAGAGTAGCTCCATGATTTGGGGGCTGGTTAATACAACACAGAGAACAAAGAGGAAACATACCAAATGCCACTTACCACCAATGCCAGTTCTCATCTCACTATGGTTATAACCAAGAATATTATTAATTTTGTGTTACTTGTTTTTCTTTAGCACATAAACCAAAGCTATTAACTTGACTTGAGTGATCTTTCAACCATCAGAAGTAGATTGTAACATGAGTTCATTGATTATCAAATGTTTACCCAGTTTTCTGAATGGAATGCACTGAGCGATCTACTTCCTATCTATAGAATTTTAATTTCACAATATATTCATATGACACTTCTATACATAGTAGGCCCTTTCTAGATAAGTCTGTTATGTACTTTTGAATAACTAATTAAAATCCAGATATTGATATTTTGATTAGAATAGCATTGAATCTGTAAGTTGCTTTTGATAGCATAGACATTTTCATGATATTGATTCCGCCAATCCCTGAACTTGGAAGATTTTTTTTTTTCATTTTTGAGACTTCTACTTATTTCTTTAATATTTTGTAATTTTCATTGTAAAGATATTTGACATCCTTGGTTAAATTTATTCTAAAATATTTAATTTGATTATAATTATTGTTAATAGGATTGATATTAGAAGTTCTTTCTCAGCCAATGCATTATGTGTATATATAGAAAGCATAGTTAGTTTTTTTTTTTTTTTTTTTGGACAGGCAGGGTGGACACAGAGAGAGAGCCAGAGAAAAAGATCTTCCTTTTTCCGTTGGATCACCCTCCAATGGCCACTGCAGCTGGTGCGCTGTGACCGGTGCACTGCACTGATCTGAAGCCAGGAACCAGGTGCTTCTCCTGGTATCCCATGTGGGTGCAGGCCCAAGGACTTGGGCCATCCTCCACTGCACTCCCGGGCCACAGCAGAGAGCTGGACTGGAAGGGGGCAACCGGGACAAAATCTGGTGCCCTGACCTGGACTAGAACCCCATGTTCCGACGCCGCAGGCAGAGGATTATCCTAGTGAGCCGTGGCACTGGCCCATAGTTAGTTTGTTTGTTAATTTTATATCTTGCCACTTTATCAAATTCTTTTTTGTTGTTGTTGTTGAGTTCTAGTAGTCACATACTAGAGTCTTTTTGCTCCCCTATACATAGAATCATGTCATCTGCAAATAAAGAAATTTGAATTCCTCCTTTCCAATTTGTATAAAGCTTCCAGGACTATATTGAATAGCAGTGGTGAGAGAGGAGATTCTTATCTGGTTCCATATCTTGGTAGGAATGCTTCCAATTTTCCCCCATTCAATTAGATCCTGGCTGAGGATTTGTCATAGATTGCCTTATTCATTACATAGTATCCTTCTTCACCTTTTTTGGCAGTTTTGTGTTAAAGTGTATTTTGTCTGATGTTAGGATGGCTACATCTGACCTTTTTGGTTTCCATTAATATGGAATGTCTTTTTTCTATCATTTCACTTTCAGTCTGCTTATATCTTTGTTGGTGAGAAGTGTTTCATGTAGGTCACAAATAAATGGGTCTTGTATTTTAATCCACTTGAGCAGTCTTTCATTTAACTTGAGAGTTGGGACCATTTACATTCAAGGTGACTATTGATAACTAACAACTTGGTCCTGTCATTTAAAAAAAAATGGCTATCTTTCATTACTGTTTGTAGCACATCCTTAAGCATCTTTTGTAAGGCTGTGTGAGAGCTGAAAATTATTTCAATTTCTGTATGTTATGGAAGGTCTTGATTTCAACTTCATTCATAAGTGAAAACTTGGCAGGGTACAATATTCTGGCTTGAGCTTTTTTCTTTTAAGACTTGGACTATGTCTTACCATTCTCTCTGAGCCTATGGGGTTTCTGATGAGAAATCAACTGTAACTCTAACTGGAGAGCCTCTGAAAGCAAGCTGACATTTTTCATCTGCACATTCTAGAATCTTTTCTTTATGTTTTACTGTGGAAAATTGAATGCAATATGTGGTAGTGAAGATCTTTTCAGTTCATATCTATTAAGAGTTCTATATGCTTTGTGTACATGGACATTCCTTCCTTTCTCCAAATTCTGGAAATTTTCTGTAATTATTTCATTAAATAATCTTAATCCATTTTTTCTCTTTCCACATGTTCAGGAACTCCTAAGACCTATATGTTGGGTTGTTTGATTGCATCCCTTCAACTTCCAACACTGTTTTTAGGTTTTCTAATTTCTTCTTGCATTTTTGGTCTGAGTAAAAGATTTGTCTTCTAGCTTAGATATTCTTTCTTCTGCCTTACACAGTTTATTGTTAAGTCTTTCCACTGCATTTTTATTTGAGCTACTGAATCCTTTCTCTCTAATATTTCATTTTTATTTCTCTTTATAATCTAAATTCCATGGAATAAATTTTCATTCATGCCATGTATTGTTTTCTCAGTTTGTGCATTTGTTTCTGATCCCTTTTTAATAATCTTATAATTATTTTTTAATTCTGTTTCAGACATTTCATCAATCTCCTAATCTTCACATTCTAATATTGAAATCTTGTGTTCCCTTGTGGGGTGTGAGGGGTCATGGTAACTTTCCTATTCTTGTTCTTTAACTTTCTGCATTTATTTTTAAGCATTTGTGGATTTACTTGTTTGTTTTATCCTCTGATGATTTTTATCTTTGAAATATGTTTCTATGGCTTAGTAGAATGTTTGCACTTTCAGTGAAAATCAAGATATGCGTACTGAATGTGGCCAAGGAGCTCTGGTCAGTGCTCCATGCTGGAGTGAGTATCAGAGTAACACCAAAGTTGGGCATGGTAGATCTCTTGTTATCTGAAGTAGGGAATATTCACCTCTGTTGATGTCATCTCCACCTGACTTTCTGTCTTCCAAGCTGAACAGTGCTTGAATATTAGCCCCCAGTGAGTTCAACACTCGTCCAAGCCACCATATGAACCACACAGATGTTCTGTATAGTCCTCTCTGTGAATACAGTTCCCGCTGAAATGACCTGTCCCAGGCAACCAAGGAGCTTCAAGCATGTGAGCTGCACCCAGTGATTGCCCAGATACCCAGCCTCCCCTGCATCTTCCCATCTATCCACCAAGTTCTTGGGGTCTCAGACAGTGGCTAGGTGCAGAAGTTTCACTCTGCCCTGCCTGGTTGTGCAGTCAACAGAGAATCAGATGTTCCACAAGCCAGCTCCACTTAGGAATCATGAGATCCAGAGCCTATGGTATGTTGGGTGGCTTGGGGTACCTCACAGTCCTATGTGGATGCCCAACTACCTGTCAATCCTCCAGCCAGGCTCAAAGTCAGTGGGAATTATTGATTTTTTCCTCTGCTAAAATCTCTGGATACATTAGTACACAAGGGTCCCTGGCTGAATGTTGATCTCTCCCGACCGCTGTTGCTGGTACTGCCAAGAAGATGGTGTTCTTTCTCAGCCAGTTGCTGTGCATGTGCACAAAGCCTTCTGCAGCTGCCTCACAGACCCCAAATTGTGCACATCCTTTCTTAGCTGGGATATGGGTGTTGTTGTGGGGAAATTGGAGTGAGATAAATGTGCCCCCTTTACTTCTACAGGGTCTGCAGATAACTGCTAGTAATCACTAATCGCTAGGATTCAAGCCTGGACTCATGCAGTGCTCTCCCTCCAGCTATATCACCATGTCTTGTTGCAGACTGATCTCATTTCCATCTCCAAGCTGCTATCTGCTCCCACTCTTGGCTGCTGTAGTTGTTTTTGTGTCCATGTTCAAGCTGCATATCTGCACCTTCCACCGAGGTCTATGGCACTCCTCTTCCTTTTGTAGAATTTCCAGTATGGTTTTGTCTCTAATTCTGCCCTGAGATTGTATTTCCTATACTTTGTTTTTCACTCTTTATCCCTAACCTGGCACAGTATGTCATTCCCTAATCCATCAACTTAAAATCTGATGAAAAATTTCGAATATTGAATGTGGTATTAGGTACATAACTCTGAAAAAACATAAAAATTTTATGTAGTTAAACTATATAATGTATGAGTTACATTTCAACAAAGTTGTTTTATGAAGTAAAACAAAAACACAGACCATAGGAATATGATAAAATTTAATAATTGATAAATGGGTGGAAGGCGTTTGAAATTGCCATTTTTATATTTCCCCAGGAAATTTACAGCAGTAAATAATATTCTAACTATGCCAAGGATATTGGGGCTTCTGGTTTTCCCCAGCCCTGCCTTTGTTTCTGCATTTGGCCATACATTTTTTGAGACTAGATAGAAAGTCATTCTTCATCACTACTTCAGAAGAAAATCCCCACAAATGAAGGTTCATGTTTATTTTAAAATATGAGGTGTTTTTCCAAAAGAGTGTGATACCTCCTTTTTGTTCCAGTTAGGGTAAGCATTATGAGGACCCACTTTTTAGTAGCTTACCCCAGTGTCCTGATGCACTCGCCCTCCCACTACTATTTGTAGACTCTTATCACTTGTAAATCTTTTTTTTGAACTTTTATTTAGTAAATATAAATTTCCAAAGTACAGTTTATGGATTACAATGGCTCCCCCCATAGCTTCCCTCCCACCCACAACCCTCCCTTGTAAATCTTATACCTGGCACATCATCAATAGAGAATTAGTGAAACAATCTCTAACTGATTGTTTAAAACAGAGAAATGGACTCAGTTGACAAAGATTTAATAACATCTTTGTTCACATGGGAACACACTGAGGATCCTGCAAACAGACTACCAAGTGCACTAAGCCAACAGAAATTTCATCAATCAAATATCTAACTGTGCTTTCTCTCAAGTATCAAATGCCCCCTAAACATGTGGAAACATCAGACCTGCAAGAAGCAAATACACTGGAAGACAAAGGCTCTGCTGTATATTTGTGAGCTTCAGTTTCCACTGAGACTCATGAGCCCACCCACGCAGCCTTCAGGAGTCTGACCATCACTGTGAGTTTACTGACCTTTCAGTGAGAAATCACATAAATGATTTTAGCTTTTGGTCTTTGAAGCATAGCCTGCAATGAAAAAAATGCTATGGGCGAGGGCAGTGCTGTGGCATAGAAGGCTAAGCCTCTATCTGCGGTGCCAGCATCCACCCATATCGATGCCAGTTCATGTCCTGGCTGCTCCTCTTCCAATCTAGCCCTCTGCTGATGGCCTAGGAAACAGCGGAAGATGACCCAAGTGCTTGGATCCTTGCACTTATGTGGGAGACCCAGAAGAATCTCCTGGTCTCAGATAGGCCCAGATCCAGCTATTGCAGCCTTTGGGGGAATGAACCAGAGGATAGAAGGACTTTCTCTCTGTCTCTACCTCTGTCTGTAACTCTGCCTCTCAAACAAATAAATAAAATAAAAGAAGGGAGTATATGAGGAGATTGAATAAGTGTTTTTGTTTAAAAAAAGGATTTATTTGGGTTAGAAACAGTATCAAAGCTAGGCAGGAAGGAAGGAATAATAACTGAGTCTTGAAGGGAAACTGTGGAGGAGAAAATGATATTCAGTATTATAAACCAGTCCCCATTGACCATAATTAAATTTAATATAATCCTTACTCCTTTTTGGTAGGTTTTCTTGTTTGGAACCAGAAAATATGTTCTGTTGAAGTTCTCTAAGATAATTTGAAAATGAATCTACTAAATACCCTCTTTCCTCTTAGAATCAGGTAACATTTTCAGGATTAGCAGTGTTATTTCTAAAATATTTTCATGCCTGTAGTAGTATATGAAGTGTAACAGATTGGATGCAGGATTTTCTTTATCTCTGGATAAATCATATACTTAATGGAGTGTTCATATGATGGCAGATAACACCAGGTGTTGGTTTATTATGGTGAGAATGTTTTTCTTCTGCTAGCCATGTCATGAGTATTCATGAAAAGATCACTTCGCAATCTTAGTTTCTTTATTAGAAAAATTTCAGTTATTTATAGATTGCATTATTTTGCAATACTTCCTGTAGTTTCAAAAAAAAAATCCAAATGCAGGGCCAGTGCTATGGCACAGCAGGTTGAAGCCACAACCTATAGTACTAGCATCCCCTATGTGCACCAGTTCGAGTCCTTGCTGCTCCAATCCAGCTCTCTGCTATGGCCTGGGAAAGAAATAGAAGATGGCCCAACTCCTTGGGCTATTGCACCCATGTGAGAGACCTGGAGGAAGTTCCTGGATCCTGGCTTCTGAGCAGCTCAGCTCTGGCTGTTGCGGTCATTTGGGGAGTGAACCAGCAGAATGGAAGACCTCTCCTTCTCTCTCTACCTCTCATTCTATCTCTGTGTAATTCTGACTTTCAAATAAATAAAATAATTATTTAAAAAATATTCAAATGCCATCACAAGGCTCAATACTCATTTGAAAACTTATAAGTTGTTTTTAATTAACAAATCCTCCTACTTCCAGTATCATCTTATACAATGCATTTATGTTTTAATACAAATAATACATTTGACACTGACAGAATTTCATTTGATATTCTTGCATTTACAATTTTTTAAAAAACCTAGTTTTCTCTCTAATCAATGCTAATTTAGTTTCTTCTCTGCTGTGTTTTGTCTTCTCATTATTCATGTTTCCTATTTTAGCACACAATAGTTGAACATATCTTGACTAAAACTGAAGAGTCTTCCATTTTGATTCCAACCTGGAATCATTTGTATTCAACAAAATCTACTTGATCTTGCATGGGCATTTCTTTAGCAGTATACTAAATGTTATCTATATTCTTCAGGATCCATGAATCTTAATAAGTGCTACTTGCCTATAAAATAATCATCTTACACAAAAGAATGACTAAAATCTAAATGTTACAACCATTATTTTTAAAGCTGGCATGTGTAAGTATCCAAAACAAATACACTTAAAATGTATTTCATAAAAATTGTAAGTGGTGGAAATCAGCAAGATGATGGAATAGTGACAGGGAGATCTGCCCAAGGCAGGGTAAACATAGCAGAAAAAAAGTGGAGAAGGTACATTGCAGGGAAAACTTCAGTAAGAGGTCCTGTAAAAGCAGTGGAAATGGCCCAGACTGAGCAAAAGGTGCAGACAAGCAACAATGAACATGAACACAACAAAGGACCCAGCAGCCTGCTCTGGCAAACAAGATGAGGTCAGATTGCATGAGTCTGTTCCACTGTTGATGCAGTTGGAGGTAGAACCTATTGGACTGCACCATTTTTGAATCTGGCCCAGATACCTCAGGAAAGCAAGGTGACTGTTCACTGAAGGGGAAACACAGTGGTAGCCCCCCCCCCCCACACACACCAGCATCCTACGGCTAGCTGTGGGAGGGCTGGTGCCATTTTGGACATAAACAGGGAACAGCTGTTCCAGCTCTTCAGTGCACACATAGCAACTATGGAGGACAGTCTCTATACTTTCAACAGGAGCAGACATGGCTATTCGAGTCAATTGGTTCGGACTCTCTCCAACTTGCCCCTTGTCATTGGTGCAACAAAACCAGCTTCACTGTGCCCACCTTGCCTAGTGCAGGGTGGGAGAGAGCCATCCCAAAGGAAAGGGAGCAGTTGTGAAAGGAGCAGTCCTGCACACCCTGGGGCTTCCCCTGGAATGATAGTAGTACCTGCTATGGAGCTGAAGACTATAACCAAGGTACCAAGAAAGATCTATGATAGAAAAATTCTACATATCAAAAAGAAATGGCCATGGATTTGCAGATGCAGACAATGCAACAGAGTATGGCATTAAATTTAAGGAGACTCAATATTTCACCAGAAGATTGAACAGGTATGGAGATAATAGAAACCCATTTGTGTTCAAACTCATTCCAAAACAAGAATTGAAGCAAGGATTATTATCCACTGCATTGGTCTTTATGTATTGTACTTTGATATCTCTTATGATTATTGGCATATATATTTTAAAAATTGCCATATAAATTTACTGAGGCATTACCACTGTTAGTGGCTATTCAGTATTAATGCATACACATATTTATAGGCATTATTTGATAATCACTATAAATTTTACATTTAGTTACACATGAGATATCTTAAGATCATATACCTGACATAGCCACATAAGATTATCCAGGGTGCAATACAGATTTTTGAAGTCAAAGTATATTCTTTGTAAACCATCTCTTTAGTCATGAAAGTGAAAAGCATATAGGGTTCTTGTGTACACATACATGTACTGTATTCAGTTACAAATATGTGCTATGCCAAATTTCTGAAAATATCAGCCTTCTCTAAGGAGGGAAAACATTTGTGTTTTTTGCATGTTTATCACATACTCATAATCTATGCTGCCCTTGTTTTTTCCATTGACAATTGGTAAGAGTCTGGCCAGCTCAACTGAAAGACAAGACCACATGGCCCCCTTCTGACATCTCAGTTCACCATTCACCTACATGTGATCTTGGCTATTCACCCATTTTTTTTTAAAGCAGACATTTCTTCATGTTCAAAATGAGGATAAAAAGAGTTGGTCCATCTTCAAGATTTCCCAATAATACCGTCTACTTGTGCCTATGAACTGGTGCTTAGTATAGTGTTTGGCTAAGAGGGTGCTCCTAGTCAATACTTCCAAGAATCTTTTTTTTGGACACAATAGAGAATAAGGTGGTTTCTCTCAAAGTATAGTGGGGAGAGCACTCTACACAAGTACTAGATTCTTAGGCCATTGACAGTTAAAATCACTCCTGTGGAGCTCTGTGAACAGAGGGAAGAGAAGAAAGTGGAGGAAGACTGAGCCAGTTCAGTAAACTACAGGCCACACTGGTTTCTTCCCTACTTCCCACTGCCTAGTGACACACCAATCTCTGCCTCTTTCTGCCAGCAGTCAAAACAGAAAGATATGGCTTATCTTTAACCTACCTTATCCGAGAAGCAGGAGAATTAAAGAAATAATAATGTCAGTGAACACACTGCTTGTGTCCTACAAATAAAAGAGTCTTTCTTGCCATTTAAATATCATGAAAATCCATATTTATAAAATGCTTATGGTTTGTGTTGTTCCACAAATTTGTAAGCCATTATAAAGAGCTATGAGCGTTACATAATAACCCATAACATTATAGCAATGTCTTTTCTTATCACTCTCTTCTTTGTAAATACATACCAGGATATTTAATGCCTATCTGGGTCAGAGACTGAAGTATGATTATAAAATACTCTGGTTGTGTTATGTAAGTCATACAGGTCCAAGGTAAGCTACCAGTGTTGGGGGCAGGATTTGGATTTTTTTCCCTTATAGTGAGTTTTTAAGGTCTATGCTACTTTTGTTTTTCGCATCCCAGAATTTAGTGAATATCAAGGATCAGTAATTTATTTGTTTCTGTTCACTTGCAAAATTCTCTTGACCCTATAGTCCAGACCCTACCTCTTTCCTATCATTTCCCCTTCACCCAGTGAATTATACTGGAGTCTGAATTGGGCATCTGTATTGTACTTAAATATGAAAATTTTCTTAATAGATTCAGCAGTTCAAAGTCCTTGATTACCACTTGGCTGACAGAATTTGGTATCAACATTAGGTAATCATCTCATGTTTCTCACCAGGTCCATAATGTGCTTTATCACTTTCTTTTCCAGTCATGTTTATGTCAGTATCCTATTCTGTTCAATACACCTGTCAATAAATAGAAATTGCTTTGGATTTTTGTTTTCTTTCTAAGCAAACATGTATTAAACTTCCAAACTTCTAGTTGCAGAGATTCAAGTGGGTGGGGTATGAAATATCTAGAGTATACAATTACTGATTGCAGAACTAGAAGACAGACATTCATTTGCTTCTGTTATTCACCCAAAGTCTTTCACAGAGAAGCAAAGGGGTTCAAACGGACATTGCACCAGCAGAAATCTTCTGTCACAGTTGAGGATCCTTGAGATTAAGAAACTAATATTTTGAAGTGGATTTCACTTCTGCATCAAAGAGCATATTGCCTTTATTATGCTTATTCAATAAGTAACCTGTCATTCTCATTGAAATACACCCGAGCAGGAGATGATACTTGATGTGACACAAAATGAAAACTGCTGAGACTCTCTGAAAATTAGACCATTAATGTGATCCTTTCTGCTCATCATTTGCACTAATCATTCTCATTCTTCTGATGAAACATCTCTTTGGATACCTTCAGCATCAAAGCTAACTTTCGGTTGTGTTCTTTGGCATCAAAACTAACTTTGGTTGTGTTCTTCAAAGAAAAGGTGAACCAAATGTGAAGTAATATTAACCTGGATGAGGTAGTGACAGGTCAGAACAAAAGAAAACACAATTTAACAATTTAGCTTACTGAAAAAATTAAATTATTTAAAAAATATAAATTTTATACTGAATGAAATGAAAGATATTTTACCGCAAATAACAAGCTGCATTTCTCTACACTAATAATGGATAATCTGAAAGAAAATTTGTAAAATGATTCTATTTTCAATATTACAAAAAAAAAAAACCTATGTGACTGTAATAGCCACATTTAACCAAGGAAATGTAGTGACACGTAGACTGAAAACTACAAAACAGTGTTGAAATAAATAATGAAACCACAAATAAGGATAAAGGCATCCCATCCTGAGAGACTGTAAGATTTAACATTGCTATTATTACAATAATATCTAAAATGATCTCTTACAGATTCAATGTAATCCCAGTCAAAATCCCAATTACATTTGGGTATAATGTAGTTCACTGTAAAATTCATATGGCATCTGAATTAATCTGTGATAAATAAAACAGGTTTGAAAATTAATGCTTTTGGACTACTTACAATTCCTAATTTCAAATTATTTTAAAAGTCACGCTCATCAAAATGATGTAGAACTGATAAAACATACAAACACACATAGAAAAATGGAAAATAGAGATACCAAAAACAAAACCTAGCTTAAATGGTCAATTGAATTTTGGTTGTTGTGTCTTACATTATTTTATTTTTTAAAATTTTATTTGCTAGACACAGAAAGCAAATATCAAATGCTCTCTCTCACATATGGAAAGTCAATTGACTTTTAGCACAGATTTGCAAAACCATTCAGTGAGAAAGAGTTGTGTAAACAAGATGTTATCAAAAAAATTCATGTGCAAAATAATGAAGATGGAATTTACCTTATACCATATATGAAAATTAAATGTATTAAAGGTTTAAACAGTCTAAAATATAGAAATCTTGGAAAAAATAAAAAGAAAACCAAATTGACTTCATGATTATTTCTTGAATCTGATATCAAACTAGAGGCAACAATAATTTTAAACAGATAAGTTGAATGACAAATCACTGAATACAAGAAAATGCTTGCAAATTATATATCTGGTAAGGAACTGATAGCTAGCACCTATAAAGAACTCTAAAAAATGGCAACAGTATTGAAAAACAATGACAAGAAATCAATTTAAAAATATAGATTATTAAGCATAATTTAACAAAAAGACTATACAAGTGGCCTATGAATACCTGAAAATATGCTTAACCTTATGTAGCAATATTACTCAAAATAGTAACAAGACAGAAAGAAACCTTAATATCCATTAATAAGAGAATACAAACTACACACGCACAGAGAATGACATACACACACATTTATATATGTATAATGCACTATAATTCATCCCTAAAACAGAAATTCAAATACATGCTACTATGTGGATTAATGTTGAAGGTGTTTAATTTGTAAAACAACTTAGATGCAAAGAGACAAAAATTATATGATTACACTTATAAGGAGAACTTAGAATAGGAAATTTTTGGAAATATAAAGTAGGATATAGGTAACCAGGTGCTTAAAGGAGACTAGAGCTAGAAATATAGTGTAAAGGAAACAAAAGTTTCAGGTACAGTAAAGAAAAATTCTGGCAATGGATAATGGTGATAATTGTACACACTGTGAAGGTAGAAATACTGCAGAATCATTCATTAAAAACAGATATAATGGTAAATTTTAGGTTATTTCTATTTTATCTTGATAAAATTCTATTAAGAAGTGAAAAATGAGAAACAATTGTTCTTTTAATATTATTATTTTATTAAGACAGACTTAGAGAAAGGAGAGGCAGAGAGAGAGAGAGAGAGAGAGAGAGAGAGAGAGAGAGAGAGAGACACTTTCTATCTGCTGGTTCAACTCCTCAAATAGCTGACATGGCCAGAGCTTGGCCAGTCCAAAGCCAGAAGACAGGAACTTGTTCAAGGTCTTCCTTGGGGGTGCAGGGGTCCAAGCACTCAGTTCATCCTATGCTGCTTTCTCAAGTGCACTATTAGGGAACTGGATTGGAAGTGGAACAGCCAGGACTTCAACCCACACCCATACAAGATGCCAGTACTGCAGGAGCTGGCTTGCTCACACTGCACACAGCACCAGCCCCACACCTGTTGTTTTAATAGAAATATTTTAATCAGAACAACACATAGTAACTATAAGAAGGAAATTGGAAATAAAATATATTGAGAGAATCTCCTGATCAAAAACCCCTAGGTGATAGATAGAGAGATAGATATGAAATAACTGGGAAATGTCTTATATCAAGCATCTATAAGTAACTCCTACAAAATTGTAAGGAGAAGTTTAGAAACACAATTTAAAAATTTGCAAACTAACTAACAGATACTGGAAAAGATAAGTCTTGTAAAAGAAAAAAATGTAAATATGCTCAATTTCCTCAGTAACAAAGACTGTACATATCAAGTCATTAAATTGTGCCATAACATCTCAACTAGAATGCTAAAATGAAACTTATGGACATTAATAATTGACAAAGATATGAAAAAAACCAACCATCCTATATACTCTTTGTGTGTCTAAAGTTATATGGAGGGGCCTGTGCTGTGGCTTAGTAGGTTAGTCCTTTGCCTGCAGTGCCAGCATCCCATATGGGCGCTGGTTCTAGTCCCAGCTGTTCCTCTTCCCATTCAGCTATCTGTTATGGCCTAGGAAGGCAGTGCAGGATGGCCCAAGGCCTTGCGCCCCTGCACCCATGTGGGGAAACCAGAGGAGGCTCCGGGCTCCTGGCTTCGGATCAGCTGAGCTCTGGCCATTACAATCTTTTGAGGAGTGAACCAGCGGACAGAAGACCTTTCTGTCTCTCCCTCTCACTATCTGTAACTCTACCTCTTAAATAAATAAATTTTAAAAATCTTTTAAAAATATAAAAAAAGTTATATGGAAACATTTTGGAAAATGGATTGACACTCTCAAAGCTTAATTAATGCAAACCATGATTTAATATGTTAATTTCTACATACATATACAAAATAAATTTATCCACAGGTCATCCAAAGACATTCTAGAATTTATGCACCAGCCCTAATAACCCTCACTTAAAAACAATTTTACACATTTACATTGGCACAAATAAATTATTTTATATTCACATGATGGAATTCTATCACAAATGTTAATAAATGATATGCAACAGCATGTAAAACATAAATTTCAAAACTTAAAGCTGGAATCTAAATCTACTCAATGAAGAGTTAATGCTGTATATACTGCCTACTTATGTGTAAAGTATGAAATAATTGAAAATATAAGTGAACTATGTTGTTAAGTGTTGCTTTAGTAGATATTCTTGGTACTACCTAGGAGAGGCTTAAGAAGGCATCTAGGGGTCATTCAAGGTCCTGATTTTTATTTAAGAGACACATATTGAGGAGTGTTCACTTTTGAAATATTATATAGCTCTATTCTCATTGCCTGTGCAATTTTCCTACACACACACACACACACACACACACAATATATTAAAAATATCTTGGGGGAGAGCGGCAAGATGGCGGAATAGGAAGGGAGCACACCGATAGTCTGGGGAGAGACAGTTTAATAAAAGTGGAGATACTGCAGATTCAAGGAAGAGTAGGGGAAGAAACAGCAGAGGAAACACTTTCGGAACTGGTGATTCACAGTGGACCTGCGTGGAGAGCGTGGGAACCCGCAGTTCGGGACACCAGCAGCAGATTCAACACACCAGCACTGGAACGTGAGGTGAGCCGAACCTCAATAGCCTGAGACACCAGCAGGGAAGCAGAAAGAGGAGACTAGAGCGAACAAGGCTTGAAACCCTGCGGGGAAAAGTTCACCAGGCTAACTAGAAGAGAGAGAGAGAGAGAGGGAAAAAAAAAAGTGACCCATACGGACACGAGTTTCTCTCTCTCCGCTCACCTCTCAAAGGTGAGCAAGACAAAGAGCAGGCGCCATTTTGGAATACGTCATAAGCAGGGCAACCTCGGGTCGGCACCGGCCCCGAGCCTAGCAGAAAAACCTGACTCTGGGTGTGGGGGTGAAATAACAGGAGATTAGAACTTAATGAATGTGTGGTGCTAATGAACTGAGACTGTGAAAAAAGAGACGGTTGGGGAGAGAACTCACGGAAATCACGGATTCATGTGAGTACTCTCCAGAGACGCTACAG
>CM027394.1:65445274-65524594 GCA_015711505.1 Sylvilagus bachmani | reverse complement strand
GATCCAACATGGGAAGCGGGATACACAGCAGACTCACAGAATGGCAGATGTCCTAAACAGCACTCTGGCCTCAGAATCGGCCCTTAAGGCATTCGGATCTGGCTGCCGAGCGCATGAGAGTATTTTAGGCATGGAAAGCCAAGACACTTTGACAAAAAAAAAAAAAAAAAAAAAACCCTAAATGAAAGATCTGCAAGTGAGATCCCAGTGGAAAGAACAGGGCCATCAGAGAAGGAGGTACCTTTCTCTGAAGGGAGGAGAGAACTTCCACTTTGACTTATGACATTGTCCAAATAAGTCAGAGTTGGCAAACTCAAAAGGCTTCCATAGCCTTAGCAACTCATGACAAGAGCCTAGGGTGATTACTGACGCCATAAACAAGAGTGTTAATTTGTTAAGTCAACAACAGGAGTCACTGTGCACTTACTCCCCATGTAGGATCTCTGTCTTTAATGTGTTGTCCAATGTAAATTAATGCTATAACTAGTACTCAAACCATAGTTTACACTTTGTGTTTCTGTGTGGGTGCAAACTGTTGAAATCTTTACTTAATATGTGCTAAATTGATCTTCTGTATATAAAGAGAATTGAAAATCAATCTTGATGTGAATGGGAGGGGAGAAGGTGCGGGAGAGGGGAGGGTTGTGGGTGGGAGGGAAGTTATGGGGGGGGGGAAGCCACTGTAATCCAAAGCTGTACTTTAGAAATTTATATTTATTAAATAAAAGTTAACAAATGAAAACAAACAAAAAAAGAAAAATAGCATATAAAATAACCCATTACTTGGAAAAATTTAAGAGTCACAAATAAGAAGGAAAAGAAAGATTAAAGAAACTGACTAAAAATTCACAGAGAGCCAAAAACTAAGCAAGAACTATTAAAAGGAGGTGCTGGAGCAGGTGCCATGGCTCACTTGCTTAATCCTCTGCCTGCAGCGCTGGCATCACATATGGGCACCGGGTTCTTGTCCTGGTTGCTCCTCTTCAAATCCAGCACTCTGCTGTGGCCCAGGAGTGCAGTGGAGGATGGCCCAAGTGCTTGGGCCCCTGTATCCACATGGGAAACCAGGAGGAGGCACCAGGCTCCTGGCTTCAGATCAGTGCAGCGCCGGCCATAGCGGCCATCTCGGGAGTGAACCAATGGAAGGAAAACCTTTCTGTCTCTCTCTATCTCACTTTCTATAACTCTGTCAAATTAAAAAAAAGAGAGGGAAAAAAGGAGATGCTGTACTTTTTTTTTTTTTTTAAGATTCCAGGCCAGCACTATGGTGTAGCATGTAAAGCCGCCATCTGCAGTGTCAGCATCCCATCTGGACACTGATTTGAGTCACAGCTCCTCCGCTTCTGCTCCGGCTCTCTGCTATGGCTGAGAAAGCAGTAGAATATGGCCCAAGTCCTTGGGCCCCTGCACTCATTTAGGAGACCTGCAGGAAGCTCCTAGTTCCTGGTTCCTGCTTTCCACAGGCCATTAGCAGGGAGCTGGCTCAGAAGTGGGGAGCCAGGACTCAAACCAGTGTCAATATGGAATGATTGAATTATGGGAGGCAGCTTTAGCTGCTGTACCATGATTTTGGTTCCAAAATAATTCTTTAAAAATTTCTAAATTAGCATAATTTTCAAAATGAAACACGATATAAAATTTCATAGTTACTTTTTTTTTTGACAGGCAGAGTGGACAGTGAGAGAGAGAGACAGAGAGAAAGGTCCTCTTTTTTGCTGTTGGTTCACCTCTCAATGGCTGCTGCGGCTGGCGCGCTGTGGCCGGTGCACCATGCTGATTGGAAGCCAGGAGTCAGGTGCTTCTCCTGGTCTCCCATGCGGGTGCAGGACCCAAGGACTTTGGCCACAGCAGAGAGCTGGACTAGAAGAGGGGCAAATGGGACAGAATCCAGCACCCTGACTGGGACTAGAACCCAGTGTGCTGGTGCCGCAGGTGGAAGATTAGTCTATTGAGCCACAGCGCCGGCTCTCATACTTACTTTTAAACCATATTGAATTATTTGTCAAATTGGGACATTTGTGAAAACACGTTTGTTACTGAAACCAAATATTTTTTTAAAGAATGTAAGATGCTAAGAGTACTTAAGTTTATATTTTGAAATATTTATCTCATTTCCTTTACCCAATTTATATTTAACAACAGTACCTAGATGTCTTAAGAAACTGAGATACTATATAATTAAAGCTATATTTTGTTTCACTATCACAGAGTCAGTGATTGACTTGCAGGTAAATGAACCCACTTGGAGTTGCTGTAGCAATTCCTCCAAGCAGTTTTGGGAGTGTTCAGCAGCAACATTTTTTTAAAAAGATTTATTGATTTATTTGAAAGACGGAGTTACAGAAAGGCAGAGGCAAAGAGAGAGAGACAGGTCTTCCTTGGCAGAGGTAGAGGCAGAGAGAGGTCTTCCAACCACTGGTTCACTCCCCAAGTGGCCACAACACCCAGACCTGTGCTGATCCAAAGCCGGGAGCCAGGAGTTTCTCATGGGTGTCCCACATGGGTGCAGGGACCCAAGCACTTGGTCATCTTTTTTTTTTTTTGGCAGTCAGAGTTAGTGAGAGAGAGACAGAGAGAAAGGTCTTCCTTTTCCGTTGGTTCACCCCCCAAATGGCCATTATGGCCGGTGCTACACCAATCCAAAGCCAGGAGCCAGGTGCTTCCTCCTGGTCTCCCATGCGGGTGCAGGGCCCAAGCACTTGGGCCATCTTCCAGTGCCTTCCTGGGCCACAGCAGAGAGCTGGACTGGAAGAGGAGCAACCAGGACAGAATCCGGCGCCCCAACTGGGACTAGAACCCAGGATGTTGGTGCCGCAGGCAGAGGATTAGCACTTGGCCATCTTTTACTGCCTTCCCAGTCCATACCACAGAGCTGGATCAGAAGTGGAGCAGTCAGGACTCGAACCAGTGCCCATATGGGATAATGGCACTGCAGGTAGTGATTTTACCAGCTACGACACAGAGCCAGATCTTCAAAGCTATAATTTTGAAGAATTTTCCTATGAAAGAAAACTAAAAAGTCTGATTCATTGTTCTTAATACACAGAACATAATTTTTAAAAAAGATTTACTTATTTATTTGAAAGGCAGAGTTACAGAGAGAAGGAGAGGGAGAAAGAGAGGTCTTCCATTCGCTAGTTCACTCCCTAAGTGGCCACAATGGCCAGCGCTATGACAATCCAAAGGCAGGATCCAGGAGCTTCTCACAGGTCTAACACCAGGTGCAGGGGCCCAAGGACTTGGACCATCTTGCTTTCCCAGGCCACAGCAGAGAGCTGGATCAGAAGTGAAGCAGCTGGGACCTGAACCTGAGCCCAAGCCCATATGGGATGCTGGCACTGCACACAGTGGCTTTACCCACTATGCCTTAGCACTAGCCCCACAGAACATAATTTTAATCTTAATGAAGACACCTTTCATTCTCTCTTCATATTTTGGCTGACACTCACTGGCTGCTGGTGCTTTGAATTACCTATGAATAATGGTGTTTGCATTCAGGAGCCTACTGAAAGGAAATGGCAGAAGGCAGGTCCCACTGACAGCTCATGAGAAAATATGTAACCATCAACTGCAAACAACTGAACTCCATTACCAAGAAGCCTCTACCCAGACCATCTGTAGAATTATAAAGAAAGGGAGACAGAGAGAAAGGTCTTCCATCTGGTTCACTCCTCAAATGGCCACAATAGCCTTAGCCAGGCCGATCCTAAGTCAAGAGCTTTTTTTGGATATTACACATGGGTGCAGAGGCCCAAGCACTTGGCACGTCTCTACTGTTTTTCCAAGCCATAGCATAGAGCTGGATCAGAAGAGGAGCAGCCAGGACTGGAAACCATGCCCATAAGGGGTGCAGGCACTTGTGGTGGTAGCTTAGCCCACTCCATCACAGCCCCAGCCCCACTCAGAAATCTTTTAAGTGACCATTTCTTATTCAGATTCAAGGAGGTTAAGCAGTGTTATAGCAAAACATCTTTTTCTTTCGTAGTTTTAAAAAACACTTTATCAATTTTACAAAATGCGTGCTATGGGGCAATAAGAATAAGGCTCTGATCACAATTGCTGTTTAGGCCAGACCTGTAAAAGAATCAAGTTAGAAAGCAATTTCTCAGGGCAGAGATCTTGAGCTACAAAAGGGAGAGCTCTCTTAAATGCAATGTTCAGGGGTCAGCATTGTAGTATAATGGGTAAAGTCACCACCTATGGTGTCAGCTACTTTACTTCCAATCCAGCTCCATGCTAATGTGCTTGGGAAAGTAGCAGAAAATGATCCACGAATTTGGACCCCTGGACCCATGTGGGAGACCTGGAAGAAGAAGTTCCTGGCTCCTGGTTTTGGACCAACCCAGTTCTGGTCACTGTGGCCAAATGGAGAGTGAAACATAGATGGAAATTCTTTCTCTCTGTTTCCTTCTCTCTTTCTGTACCTCTGCCATTCAAGTAAATAAATAAATCTTTTGGAAAAAAAAAACAATGTCCAGTAACAGCTGAATGAAATATTAAAAGAGATATTACCCTTGTAGCACCATGTACAAGTTTGATAGTTACCAGGTACATTTCCCTAGATTTCAGTTTGAATTTAAATCTGGTTTCTGCCACCCTGAAGCACCCTAGGCCAATGACCCCAGGTTAACAATTAGTTTCTCAGGTTATTTCTGATTCAAAGAAATATTCAGGAAGTAGCAAGACAGCTCACAGGCATGATTTGTACCAGGGGTTGGTTTGCCTGCTCTGGACCGTACTCCATTCATGATTGATGTAACTGTCTTTCAAAATAAAATAAAATAAATCTTTAAGATAAATTGAAAAAGGCCGGTGCCGCGGCTCAGTAAGCTAATCCTCCGCCTTGTGGCGCCAGCACACCGGGTTCTAGTCCCAGTTGGGGCACCGGATTCTGTCCCGGTTGCCCCTCTTCCAGGCCAGCTCTCTGCTGTGGCCCGGGAGTGCAGTGGAGGATGGCCCAAGTGCTTGGGCCCTGCACTCGCATGGGAGACCAGGAGAAGCACCTGGCTCCTGGATTCAGATCGGCACGGTGCGCCGGCCGCAGCTGCCATTGGAGGGTGAACCAATGGCAAAAGGAAGACCTTTCTCTCTGTCTCTCTCTCACTGTCCACTCTGCCTGTCAAAAAAAATAAAAAAGATAAATTGAAAAAGCCAGAATCGTGAAGCAAATGAGCCTTAAGCACCAGGACAGTGGTGCTTCTAATATAAAAGTATTAGACGTTAAAGTAGGAGAAATGGATGTGCAATGTAAGATAATTATAAGAGAGATGCATATACTTGCTGACTATTCTAATAAGAGACAGAAGAAAGTTACTACAGAAAAATGACATTTTAGAGTAATAAAAGGGTCAATCAACCTGGATAAGATTTTAATTCTAGATATGCATGTATCTAACAACGAAACCCAACATTAAATGAAAGAAAATAACAAAAATCAAAGAGAAAAGACTGGTCAAGACTAGTATTAGGAAGAAGCACTGTGGCATAGAGAGTAAAGCCACCACTTGTGGCACTTGTTCTAGTGATGGTTGTTCTACTGATCCAGCTCCTGGCTAATTCACCTGGGAAAGCAGCTGAGGATGGTTGAAGAACTTGGGCCTCTGCACCCATATGGGAGACCTGGTAGAATCTCTTGGGTCTTATCTTTGCAGCTCTTATCTTTGCAGCCATGTTTTAAAATATTTATTTATTTATTTGAAAGGCAGAGTTACAGAGAGTCAGAGAGAGGGGGAGAGGGAGAAAGAGAAAGAGAGGTCTTCCATCTGCTGGTTCATTCTCCAGATGGCCACAATGGCTGGAATCGGGTTCAGGGGCCCAATGACTTGGGCCATCTTCCACTGCTTTCCCAGGCCATAGAAGAGAGCTGGATCAGGACTCGAACCAGGGCCCATATGGGATGCTGGCACTTCACGCAGTGGCTTTACCCACTATGTCACAGCACTGGCCACCTTTGTAGCCATTTTGAAAGAGAATCAGCAGAGGAAGATTTCTCTCTCTCTCTAATTTGGCATTACAAAAAACAATTTAAAAAAAATTAATATTATTGGACATAAATATGTCACTTTTAATAATGGACTGAACAGGTTTGCAAAATATTGGAAAGGATAAAGCAACTTGACCATGTACTTGAACAAAAGAATACACATTCTGTTCAAGTGTTCACAAAACAGTCTGCAGACCTTTTGCTAGATCACAAAATAGCCTAAATAAAATTAAAAGAAGAAAAATAAAAAAGAACATCCTATGACCACAAGAGATTCATCTTTAATATCAATAACAGAAGGACATTTCAGAAGTGCAAAAATATGTGGAAAATAAGAAAACACTACTAGAAGCTACAGAAACAAATCACAAGGGACATTAGCAAACATTACAAAATGATTGGAAATGAAATGGCACATAAAAAAGTAATGGGATACAGTTGAAGCTGAGGTTAGAGTAAGATCAGTCTCTCCATTCCTGCAGCTTTATAAAATGGGAAATTGTGACCACATCAACTTTGCTATTCATCATTGTGTAGGATCTTTAAAGTTTGTAAACAATTTGTCAGTAGCTGCCAAAAACTTTATTAGTTCCACAGAAGGCCAGCAGGGAGCAGCAAGCCACCGCTAAACAGTGAGCTTTGCACCAAAACTCACCCTGGGGGACCAATATGGTACACAGGCTTGCTACTACCTGTGATGTAAGTTCTGCACCTACAGTAAAAACAAGAGCATATTTCCCTCAAGACTGAGCTAAGGAAAGATGATTGCAGCTTCTGGAAGACTTGGGCAGTTTCCACTTGTAGGTGAAGATGCTGAAAAGACCATGATGACTTAGAAATTTTTTTTTTTGTCCATGATGTTTCTCACTTTTAAAAAGCATTTCATGGGACCAGCACTGTGGCATAGTGGGTAAAGCCACCACCTGCAGTGCCAGCATCCCATATGGGCGTCGGTTTGTGTTCTGGCTGCTCCATTTCCGATGCAGCTCTCTGCTATGGCCTGGGAATTCAGTAGAACATGGCCCAAGTACTTAGGTCCCTGCAACTGTGAGGGAGACCTGGAAGAGGTTCTGGCTTCTGGATTCAGGTCCAGCTGTTGCAGTTATCTTGAGAGTGAACCAGCAGATGGAAAGACCTCTCTCAATCTCTCTCTGTCTCTTCCTTTCTGTAACTCTGCCTTTCAAATAAATAAGTAAATCTTTAAAAACAAAACATTTAATTTGAAAGGCAGAGATGCAGATTCAGACACACACACACACATACAGAGAAAGAGAGAGAAAGAGAGAGAGAGAGAGAGAGGGAGAGAGAGGGAGAGAGAGGGAGAGAGAGAGAGAGGGAGAGAGAGAGAGAGAGAGAGAGAGAGAGAGAGAGAGAGAGAGAGAGAGAGAAATTGATTTTGCATCTGCTGGGACTGGCCAGGGCAAAGTCAGAAGCCAGAAACTCATTCTGAATTACCATGCTGGTAGCAGAGAGAAAACTATTGAGCTTGCTGCTCACCTGGTTGTGCATGAACTGGAAGCTGGATTAGAATCAATACTGGGACTTAAACCCAGGCACCATAATATGGAATGTGGGTCTTTTAACTACTAGGCCAAATGGTTTTTCCCTGAGTGTTCCTCTTAACTAGCAGCAGAGATGCTCTCATTTCTGAAATGTTCCCAGGTGAGTTATTCTGTGCTTCTTCATATAAAGTTTAAGGGAGAGTCATGTATCCATAATTGAGTATTTTAATGGGATGGAGCTATATTGTGCTGTGATATTTTCACAGATTCAAGAGGGCTTGGGGAAGAAATTCCAACATAGATTCAGAGTGGCAGACAAAAACAGTATGAATATATATATATATATATAATGCATCAGAACATTGCAGTACAGACTTGATGGTCCAGCATTGCAGCCTGAGGTGAAAAGAAAAATCTGACCTCCTGCTTTCATGTTTTCATTAATTCTATATCATTCTCTTCTATACAATTTTTTTATTTTTAAATTTTTTTTTACAGGCAGAGTGGACAGTGAGAGAGAGAGAGAGACAGAGAAAGGTCTTCCTTTTGCCGTTGGTTCACCCTCCAATGGCCGCCGCTGATCCAAAGGCAGGAGTCAGGTGCTTCTCCTGGTCTCCCATAGGGTGCAGAGCCCAAGCACTTGGACAGTGAGAGAGAGAGAGACAGAGAGAAAGGTCTTCCTTTGCCATTGGTTCACCCTCCAATGGCCGCCGAGGCCGGCGCGCTGCAGCCGGCGCACCATGCTGATCCGAAGGCAGGAGCCAGGTGCTTCTGCTGGTCTCCCATGCAGGTGCAGGGCCCAAGTACTTGGGCCATCCTCCACTGCACTCCCGGGCCATAGAGGAGGGCTGGCCTGGAAGAGGGGCAACCGGGACAGAATCCAGCGCCCCGACCAGGACTAGAACCTGGTGTGCTGGAGCCGCTAGGCGGAGGATTAGCCTATTGAGCTGCAGCGCCAGCCTTTCTATACAATTTTAGAGTAGTTGTAAATGTCTTCAAAAGTAGAGGTGTTAAAATTCACATTATTGTCATTCCTACCCAAACCACAATCTACTAGCTTCTTACTTTCCTGAATTTATTAAAAGCAAACTTTTAAATAATATATTTAAGTAATTGAGTGTATCTTATGTTCATTTGTGAGAATTTACTTGTTAAATTTGTGTCAAAGAAAAATCAATTTTCCTTCTTCTAAGTAAAGAAAGAGACTCGTGAGGGAAAGTATCTCAAAAAAATTAGTTGGAGTAGAATTTGGTACAACAATTAAGCTGTCACTTGGGATACCCACATCAGCTACAAGAGTGCCTAGGACAGAGTCCTGACTCTTTTCCTAATTCCATCATCTTGCTAATGTGCACCTTTGGAGGCTAAACGACTCAGATCCATGCTAGCCGTGAAGAAGACCTAGAATGAGTTCTTGGCTCTTGGCTTTGGCTTCACTCAGGCCCAGTTATTGGGGGCATTTTGGGAGTTAACCATCAGGTGGGTGGTCTTTGCTGTTTTCTCAGTCTCTCTGGCATTCAAATAGAAAATTAGTTTAACAAACTAAGGGAATGTGATTTAGCATAGTGATTGGAGCACTGCTTGAGATGCCTACATTCTATGTCAGTATGCCTGGGTTCAAGTCCCATTTCTGTTCCTATTGCAGAACAATCCCCCCCAAATCATTGGCAATGTTGCTATAGAACCCCCTAACCAGACTACTCCATGGCATGGTGGGTAAAACCACCACCTGCAATGCCAGCATACCATATGAGCACTGGTTTGAGTCCCAGATTCTCCACTTCTGATCCAACTCTCTGCTATGGCCTGGGAAAGAAATAGAGGATGGCCCTAGTCCTTGGGCCCTTGAACCCACATGGAAGACCCAGAAGAAGCTCCTGGCTCCTGGCTTTGGATTGGTAAGGCTCTGGCAATTGCAGCCAATTAGGGAATGAACCAGTAGATGGAAGACATTTCTCTCTCTCTCTCTCTCTCTCCCTCTCTCTCTGCCTCTCCTTCTCTCTTTGTGTATCTCTAACTTTTGAATAAATAAATAAATCTTTAAACCAAACACAAAACAAAACAAAACAAAACAAAAAGAACCCCCTAACCTATATGTGCTTGCACAACATACAGTAAGCCAATCACTGACATTGGGGTGGCGGTAGCATGAGGTATTTATGGCAAAGTCCAAAGTAAGGAGATGAGAACATTTTGCTTAATTTCAGGGCTCCCAAGAGGTTAGAGGTAAAGTTTTTCATAGATTAAAACTGGGGCTGACAGGAACATGTTTAGCTTTGTCCAAGTTCCAGACTGTTCGTTCAGTGGTTCTTGTGATCTTCCTTTTATGGGATGGTGATGCCATGTTCTTTTGGGAATTTTTATGATGTCCAAGTAGGCTTCAGTTGGTCTGGGATTTGCATGTTAATGGTAGTTATTTACTGCCCAGACTTGGATTTTTCTTACCTGGATCTGAAACTCCACTAAATAAACCTTTCTAGACAATTTTGGCTAACAGGCAAAAACAAATGACCTCTTTTGTCCAGTGATTAGCAGTTGTCAGGATAGCTGCGTCACGCCCTTTTTTAAAAAAATATTTATTTATTTACTTCAAAGGCAGAGTTTACAGACAGGGAGGGGGATAGAGAGAGAGAAAGAGGTCTTCCACCTGTTGGTTCACTCCCCAAATGGCCACAATGGACAGAACTGAGTTGATCTGAAGCCAGGTGCCAGGAGATTCTTCCCACATGGATGCAGAGGCCTAAAGACTTGGGCCATCACCATTGCTTTCCAAGGCCATTAACAAGGAGCTGGATCAGAAAAATAGAGCACCTGGGACTAAAACCATCACCCATATGAGATGTTGGCACTGAGGCAGAGGCTTAACCTACCATGCCACCACATCGGCCCCAAATTTTTTTTGATACTGTACAGGCAAGGACACTTTGGGCTAAGAGACACAGACAAGAGGCTGAGCCTTGCTTTTGTCCCTGTTTCTTGGTACTCCTCAAACCTCAGAGAAAAGGGACAATGACTTGTCTGACTGGGGTATTGTAAGAATGAAAGGAGACAAAGTTTTAGGTTTTTTTTTATTATTTATTTACTTATTTACTTAGCCATCAAGTTAAGAGAAAAGAAAGAGAGAGAGAAAGACACAGCTTTTCACTTCTCAGATGGTTGCAATAGCCAGGGGTTGATTATGACAAAGCTAGGAGCTTCTTTCAGGTCTCCCACACAGGTGTAGGGGCCCATGTACTTGGGACATCTTCCACTCTTCTACCAGGCCATAGCAGAGAGTGGAGTAGAAGTGGAGCAGCCAGGACTTGAACTAGTGCCTATATAGGATGCTGACACCCATATAGGCACACCATAGCACCAGCCCTTCTGCACAGCTTTATCCTGTAGATGCATCACCATTCTATAGCAATAATAAAACCAAGAACACACTACTATTTCTACACTTATAGTGAAAACTTAGACATTAATAATCTTTCTACCAGAAAACTTCCAGTCCAAAGCAGAAGTAGATTTATTAATTAAAACTTAGTGTGGATGGGGCTGGCACCCTGTATGGGCACAGTTTCAAGTTCCAGATGCTCCGTTTCTGATCCATCTCCCTGCTAATATGCCTGGGAAAACAGCAGAGGATTGCCCAAGAACTTGGGCCCCTGCATGCACTTGGGAGACCTGGAAGAAGTTCCTGCTCCTGACTTGAGGTAATCCAAGCTCTGGCCATTGTGGTCATTTGGGGGAGTGAACCAGCAGATGGAAGACCTCTTTGTCTCTCCCTCTCTCTCTATTTGTAACTTTTTCAAGTAAATGAATAAATCATTTTATTAAAAAAAAACTTAGAGTGTTTCCAGACATAACACTTTAAGGCGGTGCCTTAATGTGTAAAATCACTCTAGTGTTATCTATAGAACAAAGATGAGTAACCAGTTTTAATATGAATGGAACAGAGTTGTGGACTAGATAAAAAGAAAGTTCAGAAAACGCAGATTTCTGTTTACCTTTTCCAACTTTCTTGAACCTAAGTAAGGCCCAAAATATGTCTTTTATCAATATCAGACCATCAACATGGATGGAAACCCAGACTGTTAACATCCCTCTTTCCTAACTCGAGTCCATATGAATAGTGACTCTTAACTTCAATGAGACATAGGGCATGGGTGAGGGCTTTGAGTTTAGCATTCTGTGCTAAGATATCTTGTAGCAACGCTACTCCCAAAGTTTCCTGGGGAGTTACTGCATGTTCAGCGTTTGATTCTTATTTGTGAGGCTATTTCAATCCATGATCGCTCCAGGCCTGTAGTTTCTAAAGCAAAGGATTTTTCTTCTGAGGGTCATCTTTATATCTATAACATCTTTCACAGGCCATGAAAAATTATCAACTTAAAATTTAGCCAGGGGGCTGGCATTGTGGTAAAACCTCTGCCTACAGTGCCAGCAGCCATATAGGCACTGGTTTAAGTTCCAACTGCTTCACTTCGCCGCTTCACTTCATCTCTCTACTATGGCCTGGGAAAACAGTAGAAGATGGCCCAAGCCCTTGGGCCCCTGCACCCATGTAGGAGAACCAGAAGAAGTTCCTGGCTCCTGACTTTGGATTGGCCCAGTTCCGGCCATTTGCGGCATTTGGGGAGTGAACTAACAGATGGAAGACTCTCTCTCTCTCTCTCTCTCTCTCTCTCTCTCTCTCTTTCACTGTCACTCTCGCTCTCTGCCTCTCTGTAACTCTGCCTTTCAAATAATAAGTAAATAAATCTTTAAAAAAAAGATTTAGCCTGCTACAGGTTTATTGAATTTCAAGACCTATTTGTAGTTGCCTTATCAGGGTCAGACCGAATGAGTTCATGGGCTTTCTATGGCATACAGAAAGGGTGTTCCCCAACTCTGCTAAAGGGACATTGGTCAGATCCAGCCTGCTATGACACGCTTGTTCAATATAATATAATTATTCACATGTATGTGTCCCGGGGGGGGTCTCATGGCAAGGTGACTGAATTAAAAATTATAGTTTCAGAGTAACATTTTAGTTTTCAAATAGTATAGCTTAATATCTTTCAAAAAGCCTGAAACGAGCCAGTAACTCTCTTTGCTCCAGAAGTAGAAACACACACAATGAGTTGAATGTGTTGTAGTGGGTTGGCCAAAAGCGAACTATTCTGTGTCCTGCAGTACACAAAAAGTGACAATTATTCTGAGACATATCAGCCAGTCTTGCGTGGCAATGTCCAGATCAATCTTACAGCATCAGTGATTTTATTTTTCCAAAGTTTGAATCAGTACTCTCTATCTTAATCCCAGCTTTTCAAAAATTCTAGCATTAGGTATGAAAATATTAAGTATCATATCTAGTTAGCATTTCTCTTTCAAAATGGAAGCCCTCTCTAGAGGATATAGTTCTGACAACATTTTGTTATAGTTACTATCAAACAATAATTCATTAAAATAATCCTTCCTTTATAGCTACCCTGCTTCATACTGATTTGGTTTAGGATTGACAATAATGACTCATTGCATCTTGATTTTTATTTCCTCTTTGTGATCAAAATCCACTTCTGAAAATGCAGCTTATCATATTCTAATTTTTCCAGGTTTTATTTGACCTGGTTTCTGGTCGAGACCCATGTCAAGAAAGAAATATTTGATGAGAAGGGGTCAGTGTAAATACATTTTTAGCCAAATTTGAGCAACAATGAGGGGTTAGAAGGAGTAGTCTTCAGGCTAACTTTACCTGTAGTCCATTAATAAACTTAGCTATATCAGTTATATAGCCAGAATTCACTTTCTCAAAGTGCAAGGCCAGGAGTATTTTGCTGGGAATTGTACTTCTGAAAAATGCTGCCAGGCAAGAGGCACAAAGCTCAAAAGAAAAATATAACAATGCTGGCCCTGTGGAGTAGTGGGTAAAGCTGCCACCTGCAATGCTGGCATCCCGTATGGGCACTGGTTCATATTCTGACTGCTTCACTTCTGATTCAATTCTCTGCTATGGCCTGGGAAGGCAGTAGAAGATGCCCCAAGTCCTTGGGCCCCTGCACCAACATGGGAGACCCAGAGGAAGCTCCTAGTTCCTAGCTTCGGATTGTCATAGCTCCTGCCATTGCGGCCAAATGAGGAGTGAACCAGTAGATAGAAGACCTCTCTCTCTCTCTGCCTCTCCTTCTCTCTCTGTGTAACTCTGACTTTCAAATAAATAAACAAATCTTTAAAAAAAGAAAAATATATAACAAAACCAATAAGAAAATAAGGCCCATAAAATGCTGTTTTAAAAAGAATTTATTTATTTATTTTAAAAGCAGTGTTACATAGAGGCAAAGGCAGAGAGAAAGTCTTCCATCTGCTGGTTCACTCCCCAAATGACCGCATCAACTGGAGGGAGATGGGCCAATCCAAAGCCAGGAGACTTGGAGCTTCTTCCACTTCTCCCACATGGGTGCAGGGGCCCAAGCACTTGGGCCATCTTCCGCTGCTTTCCCAGGCTATAGCAGAGAGCTGGATCAGAAGTGGAGATGCCAAGACTTGAACCAGTGCCCTTATGGGATGCTAGCACTGCAGGCAGTGGCTTTATCCGCTATGTCATCACACCGGCCCCCCATAAAACTTAAAAAATTAGCAAATCTAAAAACAATGAACAGAGTTGCAATTCAAAAAGAAGGTGCATTATAATCTATTGATTATTTATTTGCATTAAATACATATAATGAGCTATGATTCAGAATCTCTCAAAGTTAAAAATCCAATCCAAGAAAGAATTATATTTTCTTTCTTACAGATTTTTATTTGGAAGACAAACTTACAGAGAAAAAGAGAGAGAGAGAGAGAGAGAGAGAGAGAGTCTTCCAACTGCTAGTTCACTACCCAAATGGTTACAATGACAAGAGCTGAGCCAATCTGAAGCCAGAAACCAGGAGCTTCTTCTGGGTGTCCCACATGGGTACAGGATTTTGACCATATTCCACTGCTTTCCCTCCTGCATTAGCAGGGAGCTGGACCACAAGTGAACAGACAGGACTTAAACTGGCATCCATATAGGGATGCTGGCATCATGGGTGGCATCTTTACCTGCTAGGCTGCAATGCCAGTTTTTTATATTTTCTTTTTTAACTTCAGTATCTAATGTTTTGATGTTTGGGAGACCTACTAAGAGGTAACAACTTATATTCACTCACTGAAAGGCTAGGAACACTTGAAGCCATGTGTTCTGTGCATAATTTGTGATATGTTAATGTTCTCAGTTATACCGTGATATCATGAGTACAGATTCTTTCTGAACTCACACAGCACAATGTCATAAGAAACCAAAAATCCTCCTTAAAGTTTTACATTTTAGAGGAATTAATTAGGGGAAAAGATAAACTCCTCCATCTTATACAAAGTATATCAAAGTTTAATAAACAATAGAAATTATAGAAATATTCCAGAACTTAAATGAAACATTTAAATACAGAACCAATAATATTTAAAATGAAAACATAAATCCATGAATTTGTGTGATTCATTCATTTTTTAGAGATTTATTTTATTTATTTGAAAGACAAAGTTACAGAGAGAGGTAGAGACACAGAGAGGTTTTCCATCTGCTGGTTCACTCCCCAGATGGCTACAGTGGCCAGAGTTGCACCAATATGAAGCCAGAAGCCAAGAGCTTCTTCCAAGTTGCCCACGTAGGTGCAGGGGCCCAAGGACTTGGGCCATCTTCTACTGCTTTCTCAGGCCATATCAGAGAGCTGGGTCAGAAGAAGAGCAGCAGAGAGTAGAATTGGTGCCAAAATGGGATGCCAGTGCCTCAGGCCAGGGCTTTAACCTGCTGTGTCACAGCACTGGCCTGATTCATTCAGTCTTATGTAACTAATTATTGATTGCTTTCCATTAGAATTTTAGTACTTTTTTTAAAAAAGTTTTTTCTTCTTTTTGTCAGAGTTCTGGAAATTTTTATCAAAAGTAGTCAAACACCTGTACTTAAGAACATTTGGGGGGCGGGCACTGTGGTGCAGTGGGTTAAGGCCCCAGCCTGCAGCAGTGGCATCCCATATGGGTACTGGTTCAAGTCCCTGCTGCTCCACTTCCTATCCAGCTCTCTGCTGTGGCCTGGGAAAGCAGTGGAAGATGGCCCAAGTCCTTGGGCCCCTTCACCCATGTGGGAGAACTGGAAGAAGCTCCTGGCTCCTGGCTTCAGATTGGCTCAGCCCTGGCTGTTGCAGTCATTTGGGGAGCGAACCAGCAGAATGGAGAACTTTTCCCTCTCTGGCTCTACCTCTTTCTGTAACTCTGTCTTTCAAATAAATAAAATAATTCTTTAAAAAAAAAAGAATATTTGGGGGCTAGTACTGTGGCTTAGTAGGTAAAGCTACTGCCTGCCATGCCAGCATCCTGTATTGGATGCTGGTTTGAGTCCCAGCTGCTCCACTTTGGATCCAGCCTTCTGCTGTGGCCTGGAAAAGAAGATGGCCCAAATCCTTGGGCCCCTGCACTTGTGTGAGAGTCCCAAAAGAAGCTCCTGGCTCTACAGCTCTCTACAGCTCTGGCAATTGCAGTCATGTGAGAGTGAACCAGCAGTTGGAATACCTCACTCTCTGCCTCTGCTTCTCTGTAACCCTGCCTTTTAAATAAATAAATAATTTTTTAAAAGATTGTTTGTTACAGTAATTTCTATGAATTTGATTGCAAGTGTTTTTAGAGAAGAATACAGAATTGTGAATCACAAAAATCATTTTAAAAAATATTTATTTATTTCAAAGGCAGAGTTACAGAGGGAGAAAGGGAGAGACAGGGAGAGAGAGGGAGCATTAGAGAGAGATCTTCCATCTGTTGGTTCTCTCCCCAAATAACTGCAAAGGCAGGAGCTGGGCTGGTCAGAAGCCAGGAGCCAGGAGATTTTTCTGGTTCTCTTACATGGCTGCAGGACCCAAGTACTCACATTTTTTTTTTTTTGCTTTTTTAGGCACATTATCAGGGAGCTGGACTGGAAGTGGAATGCCTATGACTTTAACAGCTTCCCATACAGGACACTGGCACTGCAACTGGCAGCTTTACCTGCTTTGTCACAGCACCAACCCTGATAAAAATATCTACATATCCATGGTTAAAATTATAAAACTAAGTAATTGACAAGAAGAGCAACTTATGTTCATTCCACATAGCATGTTAGAAAGCAACTGAAAAGAGCCAGTGCTGCAGCATTATAGATAAAGCTGCCACCTGTGATGCTGTCATAGTTTATGGACATAAGTTCAAATCATAGCTGTTCCACTTCTAATACCTACTGCTGTGGCTGGGGAAGATGTGGAAGATGGCCAAAGTACTTGTGTCCCTGCACCTACATGAGAGACCTGGAGGAGGCGTCAGGCTCTAGGCTGCAGATCAGCCCAGCTCTGGCCATTGCAGCTATCTGGGGAGTAAATCAATGAATGGAAGACCTCTCTCTCTCTGCCCCTGCCTCTCTGAAACTCTGCCTTTCAGATAAGTAAATAAATCTTTTTAAGCAAATAAGTATATATAAAAAGAAAGCATTAAAAATGAAAATGAGCCCAGTTTTCTTTGAATGGTTCCTACTCCTCTCTGTCTCCCAAGTACCCAGAGCTGAGGTACTCTTCTTCCTCTTCTGCTTACTGTGGAAGCTGCTCCCACAGCAACAGGTTTATGCAGCCCAATGGTGTAGCCCTGAAAGAGTCTTAGTCCTAGAGCCAGAAACAACCAAGACATCACAATACAATAACTTCCACAACTGCCCCCAATTATCCCTCAGAGTAAACACCAAGCACTTCAGGATCATAGTGCACATGCCTTTCTGCTGCTACTCCATGCTTCTAGGAGTATTACTGTATGAGGTGAAAGGTCTTTGAGTCCAGTTGATCATAAAGGTAAATAAGCAAGCCAAGAATATTTCCTTTCCAACAATTAAAACTGTACTTATTTAGCTCAAGAAATTATCCCAACTGTAGCTTTAAAAAATCATTAGAACTTAAGTTATTATTGTTCACAGACCTTGAGTTGGGAATGTGAAAGAGGATTGAGTAGCTGGGTGGTGCAGATTCTCTCCTGAGGCTAAAGACAGACATTCACTGAAGCTGTAGTCATCTGAAGGGATGACTGAGGCTGATGTGTTCACTTAAAGGACATTCACATGATTGACAAGTTGTCACTGAATTTTGGCTAGAGTCTGATTTCTACACACATGCACCTGTCCACAGGATTTCTGAGTGTCCTTGTAGCATGGGGGTTTACCCCATAGGAAATGATTCAAGGTAGATGGGAATGGTCTTTATAACAGCCTCAAAAGGCAGACATCATCTCTTCCATGACATACTATGGTTTCTACAAGGCTATCACAGATTTAGTGAGTGTGCAAAGAATGTGAATACTGATAAAGATGATGGGGAATCATCTTGGAGATTGGCTGCAATAGTTCCTGAAGGAAGAGGAAGCATTTAAGAAGGCAGATACAAGAGATAAAGAGGGAAAATGAGAGAAAAGGAAATATTTTGATTCCCAAAAGCTGAGAACAGAGAGAAATAATGTTCACAGTTTTTGCCTGAGACCTCTGAGGCCACCTTGAATTCTCCTCACCTTAGCATTCCTGAACCTGGTCGAACTTTTAAGACAGATTCCAGATGAGTCACAAAAAGTCAAGATGTCATGAGAAGCTCCTCTGTGTCCCAGGAAACACAGCTGCTCTCTGTACCTCTTTTGTCTAGCTTACCTTTGCTGAAGCTATGATGTGACAGCCACCTGAAGATGAATCTGTGGTTTGACACACATAGTCTCAAAATCAATATTAAAAAGTAGTGATGCCTCTGGGGAGAGAAGGATGCTATTTTTAATATGTATTTTATTTATTTGAAAGAGTTACAGAGAGAGGTAGAGACAGAGAGAGAGGTCTTCCATCCTCTGGTTCACTCCCCAGATGGCCGCAACAGCCAGAGCTGTGCCGATCCAAAGCCAGGAGCCAAGAGCTTCCTCCAGGTCTCCCACTTGGGTGCAGGAGCCCAAGGACTGGGGCCATCTTCCACTGCTTTCCCAGGCCATTGCAGAGAGCTGGATTGAAAGAGGAGCAGCCAGGACTAGAGCCAGCTTCCATAGGGAATGGTAGCGCTCAGGCTAGGGCTTTAACCCACTGTGCCACAGCGCTGGCTCCATGGATGCTCTTGTTACCTGGGATGTATCAATGTCATGACCACCAGCTCTCTAGTTAATATGGAGCAGGAGAAAAATAAATTAATACCACAAGAGAAAATGGGAAGCTAGTACTTTATTTGCTCTTGAAAGTAAATACAAGGATGTGGAACTGCTCTGTTCTGTAATTAATGATGGAAAAATTTAACAGCCAGATGCATCTAAATATTAGGGGAAGAAAGTAAAGATAAAAAGAAGCAGGACCAGCGCCGTGGCTCAATAGGTTAATCCTCCACCTGCGGCACTGGCACACCGGGTTCTAGTCCCAGTCAGGGCGCCAGATTCTGTCCTGGTTGCTCCTCTTCCAGTCCAGCTCTCTGCTGTGGCCCGAGAAGAGAGTGGAGGATGGCCCAAGTGCTTGGGTCCTGCACCCACATGGGAGATCAGGAGAAGCACCTGGCTCTTGGCTTCAGATTGGCGCAGTGTGCTGGCCGTAGCACCCATCTGGGGGTGAACCAATGGAAAAGGAAGACCTTTCTCTCTGTCTCTCTCTCACTGTCCACTCTGCCTATCCGAAGAAGAAGAAGAAGAGGAAGAAGAAGAAGAAGAAGAAGAAGAAGAAGAAGAAGAAGAAGAAGAAGCAGCAGCAGCAGCAGCAGCAGCTGGGCTGGCACCATGGTGTAGTATGCTAAGCTTTCACCTGCAGCACCAGCATCCCTTGTGGGTGCTGGTTTGTGTCCCGGCTGCTCCACTTCTGATTCAGCTCTCTGCTGTAACGTGAGAAAGCAGTGGAAAATGGTCTAGGTGCTTGGGTCCCTGCACCTGAGTGGCAACCCAGAAGAAGTTCCTGGCTCCTGTCTTCAGATCGGCTTAGCTCTGACTATTGTGGCCATTTAGGGAATGAACCAGTGGGAAGACCTTTCTCTCTGTCTGTAACTCTGTCTCTCAAATAAATAAAATCTTTAAAAAAAGAAGCTTTGTTACTGTCCTCTTACTGTATCCACTGTCACCTTGTTCTAACATTGAATAACAGTCTTTAGTGATATCCATGAAGCTCCTGCCTTTTCTGTGTCTTTGGCTCCCTCTTCTAAACCACAGTACTCATTACTGAAGTTCAAGGCCCTGATATCAGTGCCTGATGCATAATTACAGCTCTGAGTCACCCAGATCATTTTCAAAACAATATGAAACACTGACCTTCACCTGAAATGGAGCTCTGAAGGTCAAAAGAGAGAAAGGAGAAAAATCTGTGGACACTTTTTGGCTGGCAATGGTTCACATTAAAATTCAGGGGAACATTCCAAGAATTTCTCTTCAGCCCTATTACTAATCATTTGTCCCTGGCTTCCCTATCTTGATCTGGACATTTCTTCACAGCATCTTCCCTTCTCCAAATGTGAAAGCAGTTTCCACCAGAGGGGAGTTTGTTCAGGACATTCTGACAATTTCCCAATCCCCTACACTAGAAGATGGCACCCTGTGGGGCTGAACAAGGTCTAAAGATATCAAGTAAACACAGCCTTAGGACTTTTCTTTTGCCAGCTTCAGACACACTCTCCCCTTAAAGGTCCTGAATCACTGCAGGATTTTTAAATACAGCAAGCAAAAGAGAAAACACAAATTTAGTAGTAACAGGAACATTGCTAAAAGTCTAGAAAAGTTTTCTAAACTTGTGAAAAAAAGTTGTTTTCTATTTACTTTTTTTTTTTAAATTCACATGATGGCTGATCCTCAGAAGCGTATCTAAATGTAAGAATCAAGCTGTAAGTTTTACTTACAAATAATTCAAGTTTCCTAAAATAGAAACAAATAAAGGTAAGGCAGAAATGTTGTCTTTCCTCCTTTTAAATCCAACTCCTAGATTTTTCACTACTTTAGTCTTCAAATAAGAAATCTCACAGCCCAGTACAGAAGGGGCCTCATTGCAAAAAACACAAAGGCTTGTCTCTGAATGGCTGCCAGTTGGCACCTGGCTACTTCCATCCAAGGTAGAGGGGATAGCACCTAGTGAAGTCCACAGAATGTTTCAAAGGCAAACAGCCCACTACCACCTGCATGGAATGGAAAATGCCAAGTGTAATTTTCTTCTCTAGCTCTCTCCTGCCTCACTGGATTAGCCATACTTACTCACCTGCATATTGACTGAGATATGTGCTAATGTAGGTCCTCAAAATACCTGAATTTCTAGTGAGAGTTCATGGGGATTCAGTGGTGGTAAGGCTATGTTAAATTCTTCCTGTGTCCTGCACAAGCACAGCACTTGTTTTCTCCACTGTGTTACAGCTCTCTAAAAATGCATCCAAAATCCCTTTGGCTGGGTAGGCAAAGGCTGCCTTGTGTTTCACTCTGGAATCCCTAGGAGTGGCAAAAGAGCCAACATCCCTTTGGAAGACAGAAAGCAAAATAACTCTACATCACCCTCTTCTGAAGGTTGGCTGAGATGGGAGACACTAATATTCTCAGATTTCTCATTCAAGATGTGATGCGAGGTCCCTTGGTGCTTCAAACACTTCTCTACTCCCATTAACTTAGGTCATATATAAGGCCTTTTGAAAGTCTTAACCAACAGCGCTGTCACACTGGGTAAAGCCACCATCTGCAGTGCCAGCATCCCATATGGGCACCAGTTCAAGTTCCAGCTGCTCCACTTCCAATCCAGCTCTCTGCTATAGCCTTGAAAAACAGAAGAAGATGGCCCAAGTCCTTGGGCCGCTGCATTCTTGTGGGGAGACTTGGAGGAAGATCCTGACTCCTGGCTTTGGATCAGCACAGATCCAGTTGTCATGGCCAATTGGAGAGTGAATCAGAGGATGTAATACCTCTCTCTCTCTCTCCCTCTCTCTCCTCTCTCTGCTTCTCCTTCTATCTCTGTGTAACTCTTTCAAATAAAGAAATAAATCTTTTTTTAAAACAAAAAAGAAAGTCTTAACCTTGGACCCACACTGTGGCATAGAAAGCAGAGCCATTGCCTGCAGCTCTGGCATCCCTATGGGCTCTGGTTTGAGTCCCAGCTGCTCCACTTTTGATCTAGCTCCCTGTTGATGTGCCTGGGAAAGCAGTGGAGGATGACCTAAGTGCTTGAGTCCCTGCACCCAAGTGGGAAATCTAGAAGAAGCCCCTGCTCTGACCATTTGGGGAGTGAACCAATGGACAGAAGATTCTCTCTCTCTCTCTCTCTCTCTCTCTCTCTCTCTCTCTCCCTCTGCCTTTCCAATAACAAATAAACCTTTTTAAAGAAAAATCTTCTAGAGTGTATATAAATATATAGAGTACATACAATCAACCAGACTCTGAAAATCCAACCAAAAATTAACCATCATCATTAAGAAATGCTTCCAAATTTGAATGCTGGCTTTGCCACTGCTTAGCAATAACATCTCGGGTAAATCTCTGCTCCTCTTAACTTGGAAAATTATTATAATAATACCTAGTGCTTAGGCAAAAAATGAAATGGGACAACACATTTAAAACACTAATAGCCGTGTATGGCATATAAGACTCAATAAATATTGGTTTACCATTATTACTACTACATCCTATCAGGCTATATCCAATGGGCTGCACTTGAGTTCCCATATTCTGAGCTTATAAGCCTAATCAACATATCATGCAGCTGCAGAGGCATCAGTGTCTCCCATATCCCTCCCTAGAGTGCTCTAGACCTCACATAAGCAAACTAAGGTAAGTTAATTTTATTATAATTTTAAAAAATCAACATCTAGTTTTCCCTGACACATATTTTTAATGAAATTTTTTAAGGCCAGTGTCCTTTTGCTTGCACACTATCCTTTCTCACCTGATTTCACTCACATATAAAAGCTGTATGAAATCATGGGAGTAGCCGTTAGGAGGTCAGATCTCCAGATATCAACAGTCACTGGATTCCACATTCCCCTTCCTTCTCACAACTAAGTTCAGTCACATCACAGAAAAAAAGGGTAGTTCTTTGTATTTTCTTTCTGAAAACATCAATCTTAAAACCTTTAAATTAAAAAAAAAACCTTTAAATGAAATCATCTTTAGAAATTTCAAGTTGGAGAGAACATTTATCCAAGTTCTATGATCTAGATGGCTGATTGTTTTTAGCATCATTGAGCAAGAATTGTTAATGAGTTTTTTATCTGGAGGGCCTAAATCACCAAAATGTTTCAAGTTTCAGTGAAACACCACATAATTCATAAAGGAAACCTCATCAATCCCTTTCCAGCAGTTTAATTCCTGACACCCATCTCCCAATAAAAGCAGCCAAGAGGATTTCTAAGATCACAGACACATTAATGGAGCCAAGTCCAAGCCCACAAAACACACTGTGTGTCAGAAAAGAGACCGAACATGAATCCACAGTAAGAACAGGTTTATTCAGAAGGTTTATTCACTCCAAGGTGAAATCTTGGCAGAGAGTTGCCAGCACACCCCTGGCAGAGAGAAGCTCCTCCCTTACAGACTAGTGCTTTATATAGTACAAAGTGGTGGGAAGAGGCTTGGAAGTCTGAACTACAGCAGGGATGCTGAGAAAGAGGGAGTGTTTGGACTATATTTAAAGGTTCTTTGAGATAACACTGTGAGCTGAGAAAGGTTTGGGCTGAGGCTGGATGGTGAGGCTGAGCTTCTGATAGAGCAAGACACCTTGGGAGGAGTGGGGGAGATCTCAGGCTGATAGAAGGCATCTTCAGATAGTGTTGTCTCCAAAAGTTGAGGCAGGGCAGGACTAGTCAAAGCATGGGGAGGGGAGGGTATATTTGCAAGCCAGAGAAAAAGGGGCCTGCTTATTGTATAGGTGAGAGGTTAACATGGATATAAGGCTTCTTGTCCTTCTTCCATCACTGTGTATGATAAAGTTAGAATAAAGCAAACATCAATGGCATAGTTCTGATATTAATTTTATAATAAAAATTTAGCCAATCACAAACTATTGCAGTTCAGATAGATTTCAGTCTTTAGATAATGGGATTCATTTTTGGCTGCCTTTTAGCTGGAAACCTGGGAAAATGTCTAACAAGGGTAAATGCCACAGGAGTTGTCAGAGAGTCTAGTAGTGAAAGTGATGTGCACCACCAATGGCAAAAAACAGCTCTAATAATAGAACTCCAAATCGCCAAAGAGGAGCCACACATTTGGCATCTTTCAAGTCAACAAGGAGTAAATATTTTTTTGCAAGAACTCTCAGTCAAATCTCAAGCTGTGTACATGCCTATTTTTGTTTTAAGAAAATATGGGGCCGGCACTGTGTTGCAGTGGGTTAATGCTTCACCTGCAGTGCTGGCATCCCTATGGGTGCCGGTTCTAGTACTAGCTGCCCCTCTTCCAATCCAGCTCTCTGCTATGGCCTGGGAACGCAGTAGAGGATGGTCCAAGTGCTTGGGCCCCTCCACCCACACAGGAGACCTGGAAGAAGCTCCTGGCTTCTGGCTTCAGATCAGTGCAACTCCAGCCATTGTGGCCATTTGGAGAGTGAACCAACGGGGGGAAGACCTTTCTCTCTGTCTCTCCCTCTCACTGTCTACCTCTCAAATGAATAAATAAAATCTTTAAAAATATATATATAATTTATGGGGTTGGCGCTGTGGCTCAGCAGGTTAACGCCCTGGCCTGAAGTGCTGGCATCCCATATGGGTGCCGGTTTGAGTCCCGGCTGCTTCACATCCTGTGCAGCTCTCTGCTATGGCCTGAGAAAGCAGTAGAAGATGGCCCAAGTTCTTGGGCCCCTGCACCCATATGGGAGAGCTGGAAGAAGTTCCTGGCTCCTGGCACAGCTCCAGCCATTGTGGCCAATTGGGGAGTGAACCATCGGACGGAACACCTCTCTCTCTCTGCCTCTCCTCTCTCTGTGTAACTCTGACTTTCAAATAAATAAATCTTTTTTTAAAAAAGAAAATATCATTTGTTAGACCATTTGTAGAAAAGACAAGCAGAACGTTCACCATATTAGGCCCTTTATTCACAAGTTCCAACATCATTACTACCACCAATTCAGATTTAAGAGGAAGTCAACTGCTAACCTTGGGTGTGTACCTTAGGGAAGGGGTAAATAGGATGTAATATTTCCTATCTCTTCACTTAGTTTCTAGCCTGCAAACCTCTCCTCCCCTTCTCTAGTAGTCCCAGTAAGAAGTCAGCATGCTTTACTCATTCACAGATTTGTCTTGAAAATCCCATGGCCCACTCTACCTCTGTCAGACCCTCACTCATACCAGGTGTGTGGGTGAACACATGGGCCAGCACCCAACGTTGCACATACTGTTGCCATTATGACCCATAACCTGCATACATCAACCAGAATCTCATCTGGTGGCCTCTCAGCATCACCCACCCAGGTTGTTGCTCTCAATTCAGGCTCATCTAAGTTCAGAGGAGCATAAGGGGAAGGTTATGTGGTTAGGAGGCCACCCGGCCTTTCCAGGGCTGCCTCTGACACATCACTTCCTGAAAATATTGTTGCTATGGCAACTCTCCAAACTTGAGGCCAGTGCTTCAGGATTCTTCTGACTATAGGTCTCCACACATCCCTTGGCCTCATCAGGTTCTCCAGGAGCAGACTCACTCCATGCATACTGCAGTGCTGGCCAGGCAGAGGCAGGGCTAGCTCAAACTACTTCCCATCACTCTCTCCTGGTGTGTCAGCAGCTGCAACCAGCACCATGAGGCCACAACTCACAGCACATCTTCAGGCTTTCTGTGATCATTCTACTCTGTGGGCAGATTGTGATGTGGCAAGCCTTTGAGTCTTCTGCTGGATCCTTTGACCAATGGGCTCTAGTGGGGCAGGTGTGTTCCTCCCCAAATGCTTTCTACACTGTCAAGATAGTGCCTGCCCAATTCTGGCCTTAGAGGATTTGTCATTTTCCAGGAGCATGTACTCAGGAGGTGGGTGGCTGGGCCCTTCTGAGGTATGAATGGGATTTTCTTTCTTTTCTTTTTCTTTATCTTTTTTGCTTGTTTGTTTGTAATGAGGACTCTAAGGTTGAGTGTGACCAAAGTCCCCTGCCTCAGTTTTTTTCACCTTGAACTACACTCAGAGGTGAGAATAGATTCATGGGTCTTCCATTTGCATGACACCTCAAGATTCTGTTCATTCAGCAATTCATTATCATCTGTCCTCTCATGTGGGTCTATGGGAGGTCTGGTGTCAGGAAAGGTTTATACTTAGAAGATAATGCTAAGAGCCCTCATATGGAAGAGGTAACCTCAGGGTTAAAAAGATTCTGGCACCCCATGGGAGACCAGGATGAGTACCTGGCTCCTGCCATCAGATCACGGCTGCAGTCATTGGATGGTGAACCAACGGCAAAAGGAAGACCTTTCTCTCTGTCTCTCTCACTGTCCACTCCGCCTGTCAAAAAAAAAAAAAAAGATTCTGGCCTCAAATGCGGAGAGCTCCCGGTTGCTCCTCTTCCAGTCCAGCTCTCTGCTGTGGCCCAGGAGTGCAGTGGAGGATGGCCCAAGTGCTTGGGTCCTGCACCCACATTGGAGACCGGGGGAAGTGCCTGGCTCCTGGCTTCGGATCAGCGCGGTGCACAGGCTGCAGTGTGCCGGCTGTGGTGGCCATTGAGGGGGTAAACTAATGGAAAAGGAAGACCTTTCTCTCTATCTCTCTCTCACTGTCGACTCTGCTTGTCAAAAAATAAAATATAAAAATAAAAAAATTTAAAAAAAAGAGTCATGATGCTGAGCCAGTAGCTAGACCCCTTACTTGGGCTTTATAATGTGTATTTTGGATATTCTTGAAGAATTATTTTTACTTCTTTCCTGCTTCATTGTGTTTTGGGTATCTAAGGTGGACACATGAACTGTGAATTAGGGAGGTATTCCAAATTTAGCTTTGAATTATATAATTTTGTGGGTTTTTATTTTAATTTTTCATTTGGATTGTTCTTATAGGCATAGATTACGTCTTGTAGGTTCTAAGTAACTGCATTATAACAAAGACCATTGTATATGATAGCAGTTAAAAATATTTGGCTTGATGATTAACAAAGGGCCTATAGATAGTATCTACCCATGAGATTTTGTCCTGGATTTAGGAGAACTTTATAAGCTAATTGGAGGTAGCTTTTTATTACTGATGGACATTAATGTACTGAGAACACCTTGTCCTTTAGATAATAAAATCCAAATGAAGATTCATACGTGAGTTCCCTTTTGTATTCATCTACCATGGTAAAGCATTGAAATCCTGTTGGTTCTGCCTTTTAGATCTCATTGTAATCTATTGCCTCTTCTCCATTCCCACTACACCATACCTTGATTCAGGTCCTTCTAAATTATCTTTAATATATTTTTTAATTGACCTCCCTGCTTTTTTGTTTGTCTTACCTTTGTGTCCAAAGCCATTTAGTTCATCCCACTTTCTTTGCCATTTTCTGATTGCTCAGTATCTCTTACTACAATTTCTAGGGAAATCAAGTGGATGGTAGTTCTTTCAACACATCATACAAAAGAATGCTCAATAAATGCTAGCTGAATAATGAATGGAATGCCTTAAATAGCTAGGGTGAACATTTGACCTGCTTGGCCCTGGATGGTTCCTGTTTATATATTTCAACCCTGTGTAGTTATTAATATGTCCCTTTTATTATCAAATTTATCTCAGAACAACAAATTATACATTCACCTAATTGTGGCAGTTATCAACTAGATATCTACTTCATTGTCTCTTCTATTAGATAGTTCTTGAGAATCAGAAATAGCATTTGTTTATTTTTATAGCCTCATTTATTCATTCAACTAAGAGACTTACTCTGTCAAGATGCTGAGTTTTAATGTCAAAACAAACATGTTTCTTGTCCTCCTGAAGTTTTCAGTCTGTCAAGAAGGAGAAGTCTACACAAAGAATATTGCCTGGAATAGTAAACATTAGTGTGAAACGAATAGATTTAAGCATTCCTAATCCAGCAACTCAAATCCTATGAATTATAATTGATAAACATAAAATTCCATGTCATCCAGCTATCCATTTGCATTTCTACTTAAAAACAAAACACCACACATATACCTAAGAATGTGTAATATTTATATGCTATCTTGATATTAAACATGAGAAAAAAATGAAAATAGAGTAATATCAACTTTGAATCTCTTTTCTTTTTTTAATCAACTTATAATTCTATGTGTTCCTCTACAGTGTAGATTATCATTGTAGATACTCTACTTTTCTCTCACTTTTTATTTGACAGATGAGAAATCTGCGGTTTTAGAAACTGAGTCTCAAGACAAAAGAAAGATATCCTTTTAAAAATATTTATTCATCTATCTATCTATCTATCTATCTATTTGAAAGGCAGGGTTACAGATACACAGAGGCAAGAGAGAGAAGACTTCCACCTGCAGATTCACTCCCTAAATGGGTGCAACAGAGAGAACTAACATTATCCAGAGCTAGAAGCTTCTTCTAGGTTTCCAATTTGAGTACAAGGGCCCAGGCACTTGGGCTATCTTCTACTGCTTTCCCAGCCTATAGCAGAGAGCTAGATTGGAAGTGGAGCAGCAGGGACTTCAACCAGGGCCCATATGGAATGTCAGACCTGAAGGCAGGGGCTTAGCCTAACATGTCACAGTGCTGGCCCCAAAAGATTTATTAATCCTGTATTTCATTTTGGTTAGCCTTTAATCTAGACTTTTTAACCATATTTCCATTGGCAAATTCAACTCCAAGCTCTTTCCATGTTTCTTCTTTGTAAATTGATAATGCTGTCTCAAAACTTAATCAAACATATAAATGATATGATGTAAAACATTTAGTCCCTTATCCTGGCTCCTAGAAGATACTTGGCAATGTTAGTTCTCAGTTCCCCTGTTTGTTTCTGCACTTGGTGAATTAGAGGATAGTGTAAAATGATTTGAAAAGAACAATAAACATCAATAAAACACAAATAAAAATTTTATTCTCAAACCTGGATGTTAAACTACGCTGTCTACACCTCTGCTAAAAGTTAGATTAAATTCATAGTCATTTATTATTTGAGAGAAGCTTTCCAGGAACAAAGAAGTCAGTAAGATTTTTCTGAAAGAAGACAGAATTTATAAAAGAACCATGATTTGGGGGGTCAGTTAGCAGCAATGGGTGTCACTGTTTAAGATTTTGGTCCAAGACAGGACGAAGAACATCAACTGATCCTTGAGATTTGGGGGTGGGAAGGGAGAGACGAAGGGGTGTAAAGCAAAGCAGACGCCCTCTGGTTCCCAGTCTGTTTCCATCCACCCCACACAGAAGCTCTTGGAGAGGGTCAGAAGGTCTATCTAGGAATACCCTGGCCCGGACTACATTTCCCAGAGTTACCAGGTGCTCTGACGTTTTCAGTGCTCAGAATGCGTGTGCGTGTGAACGTGGGCGAATGAGTGCGTGCGCATGCGCATGCCTGTGTCGCTCAGAGTTGGAAACAGGAAGTTCGCTTACTGATCAGAGTGGGACGTGAGCGGCCGCGCTGCTCCTTCTCACACATTCACCGAATATCTTGCTTGGCAAGTGCAGCCCAGGCAGTTTGGGAGCGCACATCCGGAGCCTGCCACCTGCTGCTTCTGTGCCTCTACATCTGCCGCCTATGTGTCCCACGTGCCCTGGACTTTCCCTGTCCCACGCGCTCCGCTTTGCTCCCTGTGTGGCCTGAAAAAGGGGACGTGCTCACGGCAAGTACGAACAGGAAGAGGCACCTATGTGTGTGAGAAGGGGGTCGGTGCGAGGGCGGCTGGCGGCTCCCAGACGTGGCTCACTTGCTTCTCAGTGACCCTGGCAGCTTCCTCAGGCAGGCCGGGAAGGGACCCGGGGTGTTGTGTCTTCCACCGCCGCTTCCCAGCCTCACAGCGCTCGGCCAGTCCTGCTGTCTACATCGCTCAAACTGCTTAAAGTGCACCGGAAGGGGGAACTGCACAACTGGGCAGGTGGGAGCACAGTGAAGGAAGGCAGTGAGACTCCGTTCTTTTTATTTAAATAAGCCCGGTTCCCACTTCGGGTGGGTCGCAGAATGCCGTCCGACCAGGCTTCCCCCTGTATCCCATGGTGGTTCAGGCGGGTAGGGGCTCAGTGGCCTTCAGCGCGAAGCCGGAGGTGGCAGAGGGGTGAGGAAGAAGGCTCAGACTAGGATCTGCTTCAGGCCTCTCATCCTGCACCTCGTTGGCCCGGTGGGGTCCCCGCGGACACGTCTGGCAGCTGGGACCCTGTGTATGTGGCTAACTTTTTCCCAGAGGGAGCAGCGTGAAGGGTGTGGATTGATCTCTCTTCCGTGTTTAATTAAGAGACTTATTTCAATCTGGAGCTTGAAGCCATGGAAACATAGCTGTTGACTTATTTTTCTGCCTTTCAATTTCTGTCTTCAGCTCCTCTTTCTTGTTAGTAAGGATGTCAACTGTTATTACCTGCCACTGATCCTTTTGCAAAGTGGGAAGTGAACTGCAATCAAGAAGTCTGCTGTGTGAGTCAATAATGAATTCTTTTAATCTGGATTTACATAAAGTAGAAAACTGTGATAAATACAGAAAAGAAAAGTAATAGTTCTCTGCCCAGGTTTTTTTTTTTTTTAATTTATTTATTTGTAAGTCAGTGTTAGGAAAAGAGTTGCAGATTGGTGCCTCCTCACACGGGGCACTAAAATGTTAGGAAAAGAGTCATAGAATAGAGAGGAGGCAGTGCATGAATTTACAGCCAGACCGAATTTATTCAGAGAAAATAAATCCACAGAGGAAGGTGACCAACTGCCTGCGTGTACAAAATACAGAATGTGGCAGAAGGCCTCGACCCCCAGGGGCAGAGTCTTTTTAAGAGGGCTAGGGCTGGGGGTGGGGGTATGCAGCAGCAGTCAAAGGGGAATTCCAAGAACTGGGTGATGCCTGGGAAGGCAGTGGAAGATGGCCCAAGTCCTTGGGCTCTACACCTGTATAGGAGACCTGGAGGAGGCTCCTGGCTCATGGCTGCTGGCTTCGGATCAGCTCAGCTCTGGCTGTTGTGGTCGTTTGGGGAGTGAACTGGTGGAATGGAAGACCTCTCTCTCTGGCTGTACTTCCTTCCATAACAGAGCTTATATGAAGCTAGGAGCTTTCTTCCAGATCTCCCATGTGGGTACAGGTGCCAAGGACTTGGGCCATCTTCTACTGCTCTCCCAGGCCATAGCATAGAGCTGGATCAGAAGTGGAGCAGCCGGGACTCGAACCAGTGCCCATATGGGATACTGGCACTGCAGGCAGCGGCTTTACCTGCTATGCCACAGTGCTGGTCTCATTCTTTACCATTTTTAATAGAGAAATGTTTTACTGTGAGGTACATGATCTGGTAATGTAGCATGATGTCTTTAAGGAAAGGTGCCGTGTGAGGAAGCAGTCTGATGGTGTCCATTCACCTTCCCATTAATGACCTTCATTGATGCCTACCATAGGATGGCAGAAGGCAATACTCTTTCTGAATTGCGTCAAGTCAGGAGGATTCATCTACAGTTTATATGAGATTTCTTTGTATGAGAGAATAGTCATAATAGTGCATTGTATAGTTTTTGTTTTGTTTTGTTTTTTTTTTTTTTTTACGATTAATTTTATTTACTTGAAAGGCAGAGTTACACAGAGAGAGGGAGAGATAGAGAGAGGTCTTCCATCCATTGGCTCACTCCTCAAATGGCCACAATGGCTTGGGCTGGGCCAGGCTGAAGCAAGGAAGTAGGAGCTTCTTCTGGGTCTCCCACTTGGGTGCAGGGGCCCAAGTATTTGGGCCATCCTCCACTGCTTTCCCAGGTGCATTAGCAGGAAGCTGGATTGGAAATGGTCCAGACAGATTTGAACCAGTGCCCATGTGGATGCCAGAATTGAAAGTGACTGCTTAATCCATTATGCCAGCCCCAAGGGGATTGTTTCCAAAGGGGGGCTAAATTTTTTTGATATAGCTCAATATAAAAATTATAATGTGTAGTAGATGATGATTTTGGTTATAGTTTGAGTTTCATTAAATTTTTTAGCGTGTATTTTTGAAGTTAATGAGTCCTAGTATTTATCTTATATTACCCTTGTTTTGGTAAAATAAACTTTTTCTTATCTCTCAAAATAATTTTAAAAATATATTTATTTTGTGTATTTGAAAAGCAGAGTGACAGAAAGAGAGTAAGAGAAAGAACTCTTTCAGCCCCAAATAGCTGTAGTGGCCAGATTGAAGCCAGAAGAAGCCTGAAATACCATTCGGGAATCCCATGTGGGTGGCAGCAACCCAAGTGTTGGGCCATCTTCTGCTGCCTTTCACGGGCATATTAGTAGGGAACTGGATTGGAATGGAACAGCTGGAACTTGAACTGGTGCTCATATGGGATCTGGCATTGCGGGTGGTAGCTTAACCCAGTGTGCCACAAAGCTAGCCCATCAATAGACATTTTGAAGTGGAATCAGTGACTATGAACAATCATGATCTAAGTTCACAAAGGAAATGGAAAGAAATTTCTTCTTACTTCAGTTGGTTCCATGGACCTTTACTGGACATCTGCTTTGACTGGGCCAATAAGCAAAACAAAAGGAGTCAGAATTTCAGTTAACATTTTGCTCTAAACCAGGGGTGGGGAACATCCAGCCTGTGGCCATGTAAGGTTCATGAAATCATTTGTTCTGACCTTGCCAAGGCAACTGCAGGTGGGACTGGATAATCTGTAGCAATCTGATTTTTAAGTTGATACTTTTGTACTGTCCATGTGTTCTAAACATTCAAATGGACTTGGAAGAGAAAACTTTCCCAACCCTGCAAAATGATGATGGCAAATCAAAGCAGTTTACTAATCTCTTTAAGAATAAATGAATAGGGGCTGGCACTGTGCCCTAGTAGGTTAAGCCTCTGCCTGTGGCTCTGGCATCTCATGTAAGCACAGCTCTCTGCTAATGGCCTGGGAACACAGTGCAAGATGGCCTAAGTGTTTGAGCCTAAGAAATCTCCTGGCTTCACATCAGTCCAGCTTTGGCTGTTGCAACCATTTGGGAAAGTGAACCAGTAGAAGGAAGACCTCTCTCTGTCTTTCCTTCTCTTCATCTGTAACTCTGCCTCTCAAACAAATAAGTAAATATTTGAAAAAAAAGAAAAAAGAATGGATGAATAGAATTAACAATCCTGTGAAAGACAGTTGTAGGCAATATAAGCCAAAGTCATCAATTACGTTACTGAATACTGTTAGAGATACCAAGCATGTTGTTGAAGTGACTTTATTCCTTCTCAGAACAGAGAAATTGGAATCCTGTGTGTTGCAAGAGGCATGTGCATCAAAAATAATGCTGCTGCTGTTGGCTTACAGAGAACCTGTTTCAGAAAATGCATGTTTATGGCTAATCTGCATGAAGTATACATATTTACAATTGGTACCAATTCATATGTACAAGTGTTCTTTTCTAGATATGCATAATATGGGGATTCTTTAATGTCTGGTCCTTGATAAGGGAGACGAAGAGAGGATGGATATTTGGGGAAATTTCGTAGCTCAAAACCGGTCTTTGAATATTAAGTCTGCCATGAGTAGTGCTGCTTTAAATTATAGAACCCCCATCTACTCTGTTGGGTGACCTGGGTTTGTCAGGTCAATAACAGGAAATCTGTCTCTCATTCTCTCCCTTTCTTTCTGTATCTCTGCCTTGCAAATAAATAAATCCTAAAAAAGAGATCTTCCATCTGAGATGGTTGCAATGGGGATAATGTATTTCCCAGGGAATAATGTATTTGAAGGTTTTTGTAAGTCTTTTTCTTTGCTTGACTCAGGTGAATTTCACCGGGAATGCAGACAGACCAAAGTCAGCTATGTGCAGACCACAGGAAGTTGTCTGTTGATTTTTCTGAGTGACCATGGTGTTCTGCTGCTGCCTACTGGATCCTGAAGCCTGTGGTGGCTCTCACCTGAACATCTGTAAGCCAGAAAGAGTCTTTACCACTTGAGGGTTCCATATTTTTCTCCCCTTTTTCCCCCCTTTTTTCTCTTTGCTATTTCTGCTGGTCTGCAAAGAGGATGATTGCCCAAGAATAGTCACTGCCTTGATCCAAGATGCCACTTGTCACACAAGACTGCTTCTTTTGTGACACTGGCCATTGAAAGGGACTCTGATGGACTTACACTGGGCATCTTCAAGGTAGACAACTTGTCCTGCCTTCCAACCCTTTGGCAGTGCCATGAATGCCAATTTGTTAACAAGTGTAGCTTTCTAGAGAATTTGATGGAGGAGAAAGGCTGAAGAAATTCATCATCCCTCATTTCATTGCTTTTGTCATGTTTCTCTGATTTTGGTATTATTTTATAATTTTAACAGACTGCCTTTGATTCTATTTTCATAGCTCTCAAGCCTTTTCTGCTTCAGGCTATTTTTCAGAGAAGGACAAAGATAGTATCAGTTACCATAAAGTATTTCTAGACATTGTGTTTTCATTGTGATTGCAAGATTGGAAAACTGACTTCTCTTGGAACCTAACAGTTTTGATGGGTGCTTATCCTGGGGCTTACTTTGAGCACTAGATGGAATTGTTCTGTGTGACTGCTTCATATTTCAGGTTCCTGCTCATGGAAAAACTTTTCTCATGTTCTTTGAGTGCCTGGTTGGGTTACAAGTGCCTATAGTGAGAACTAAACATTTATTTAGCACTTGGAGATTCAAATTGCTGAGTCCTGCAATCTCCTGCATTAATTTAATTAGAAAATGTGTTTTGAAATATTTTGGCTGTGGGTAGACATGGCAGTTTTCCTGGATCCTGGTAAGAATTGATGAACTGATAGTGTTTTTCCAACCCATATTGTATTCTGATATTTACTTCATTTTATTTTCTTAAAACTATGTCTGAGCTTTGCTTCCATCTCTTCTAAAATTTTTGTGCTTCCATCCTCTTTACAACCATAGATGTGAGTACCCATTCTTCCTTCTCTTTTTGATACTGAGAAGAGTAATAGAGACATTTCAGCTCTCTTCCTTGTAAGCACATCTTCCTCAGGCTGTCTCCTTGAGTTAGACACTGGGTTAACTTTGCTACCTGTACTTAGTGTAACTTTACAATGAAAGTCATCATAATCAACCTGCCTTGTAAATCTTTCATGTTTTGTTTTGAAATATGTTGTGAGTGTTGTGAGTGTGTCTTTTGTGTCCATGTCTGTAAGCTGAAGACTTTCCACTGAAAGCAGAAGGCTGCTGAGGGACAGCACAACTGTAGCTTTGCTTGTTATTTGTATGTGGCTCCTCTTTCACCCTTTCTATTTTTTTGTAAGAATTAGCAATTTTATTTTTTTAAAGATTTATTTATTTGAAAGTCAGAGTTACACAGAGAGAAGGAGAAGCAGAGAGAGAGAGAGGTCTTCCATCTGCTGATTCACTTCCCAATTGGCCGCAACAGCTGGAACTGCACCAATCTGAAGCCAGGAGCCAGGAGCTTCTTCCGGGTCTTGCATGTGGGTACAGGGGCCCAAGGACTTGGACTATCTTCTGCTGCTTTCCCAGGCCATAGCAGAGAGCTTGATTGGAAATGGAGCAGCCAGGACTTGAACCAGCACCCATATGGGATGTTGGCACTGCAGGTGGCGGCTTTACCTGCTACGCCACAGTGCTGGTCCCACCATTTTATTTATTTATTTTTAGAAAATATGTTTTGTAATATTTTATCATATCTTTGCATTTATAACAGTTCACTTCAGCAATCACAATCTTTTTCTTCCAATGCCACAAACTGTGTTACAAATGAAAGCTGGTACTGATGCTTATCAAAATATACAAGACAATTGATGTTTTATATAAAACCACTTTATATGTTAACTTGTTCCAAAAACCTCTTTCTCTTATTTTGGTCCGGCTTAAAAAAATTTGTTTTAAATATTTACAGCACTTTTTTTTTTCCGGTTAGATGAACATTCTTATAAACTAAAAAATGGGACAGACCACATAAAACATAAGACAGTGTCAAAGGCTCCTAGCTGTGCTATTTTCTTTCTTAAATACAGTACTGAAAATGCCCAACAACCCTTGCCATCTAAAACATTCTGTTGATATTTAAACTCCCCTTTTCTCCAAGTAGTCTATTCATCAATAGGAAACAAACAAAGGCCACTCTACCTTGGGTCTTCTTTCAGAAAGGAGGTTGGGGAAATGCTTTGCAGAGGGGAGTTGTAATATGTAATAATGTAATATTAGGATGAAACTGGCTCAACCTTTTTATTTCTTCAAATATAAGTGAATGTGAAATCCTCTTAAAGCTAATATGCTACAAAGTAACTGCTGGAGACCAATATTTCTTTTTCTCACCTAACAGATTCCAGTGGTTTCTGTGTTTCTATCTTTTTAACCCAGACCTGTATCAGATTCCTAGAGCAGGGGGAAGTTTTTTGGTCAAGCCATAACTCCTAGATGTTATCCATTCCCCTCAGGGCATCAAAGCCATAGCTCTGCTATTAGCCTGGTTTACATTGTGTGGTGGTTCTATCCCTCATGGAGATGGATTCTTCAAACAGGAATACATCTGAGTGGAGAAAAATTCATGTAGTCTGTTTCTCAAAGTGAAATGGAATTTTGGCCAGGGCATTCTTGAGATTGTGATCAGCAGGGTAGCGGAATTTTGTTCAATGTGTTCCTACCTTGTGGAGTGCTCTGTGTTCTTCCAGTGTACACACCAGGAGCCTATGGGAGGACTGTCTGTCATTGGGGTGTTTGTGCAGCACTGAAGTATCTGAAGTTGCCTTTGCACCCATCTCTAACTAGAATCTAAGGTGCAAAGTGAGGAGGAGATTGTCACCCTGAAATCACCCTGGGTTTGTGCCTCTTGCTCCTTTTCTTTCCTTCAATGCTAGAGCAGCCTTAATCAGAATTATACTGGCTAGCATTGGTTCTTTTGGTTTTGAGTGCTTGGAAAGCAAGAGAAATGGTTTTTAAGTAGGAAAGGATTGAGAGGCACTAGACAAGGTCAGCAGTGGCTTTCTTGCCTCTTTCATATGACAACTTGAGTCAGATTATTTGTGGTCATTTTTTTTTTTTAAATAGGCAGAATGACAAACAGGGGATTTTTGTACCTGTTTCTTTTTAATTTTAACTTTCTTTTATTCTAGGAAACAGATCTTTCTGCTGATTCACTTCCCAGATAACCATAACAGTCTGGCCTGTGCTAAACTGAAGCCAGGAGCCAGGAGCCAGATCTTTAGTGTGGGTGCACAGGTCCAAGGAAGTGGGCCATCCTCTGCTGCTTTCCCAGCCATTAGCAGGGAGCTGGATGGGAAGTAGAGCCACCAGGACATGAACTGGTGCCTGTATGGGATGCTGATGCTGCAGGCCAGGATTTTAACTAGCTATGCAACAGTGTGGACTTGCTTTTAAAACTTTTTTTTTTTAAGTTTATTTATTAATTTAAAAGGCAGATTTAGAAAGAGGAAAAGATATCCACATCCCCACCACACAGAAAGATGGAGAGAGAGAGAGAGAGAGATTAATTTTCCATCTATTGGTTCACTCCCTCAGTGGTCATAACAACCAGTGCTGGGCTGGATCAAAGCAGGAACGGGGAAATTCATCCAAGTTTTCAATGAAGGAGCAGGGCTATCCTCAGATACATTGCCAGGAACATTACCAAGAAGCTGGATTAGAAGTAGGGTATCTGGGACATGAACCACAGCCTGTATGGGATGCTAGTGTCACATTTAGTGGCTTTACCTGACGTGCCATAATGCTGGCCTCACATATGCTAGAAACATATGTAAGGGATATTAAAAGGCCTGTTTATTGCCATTAGTTGCCATTCAGGCCTGCTCTACAGAACCATTTTGAAGTAAGTAAGGTTTCTCACATGATTGAATGCAATCAAGACTGCAAGACTGCTCCAAAGGGAAGGTTTCAGTGGCATGTGGGGCAGTAATGCAGAAAAGGGGGTGAGGGGTCAGGGAGGAGGAGAAGGCCAGAAGAGAGGTTGAGAAGGATTCAAAAACAAAATTGGACACAGGTCATTTGTGCAGATTACCAAAATTATCCTTTTATCTTTTAGGGTATTTTATTTTTTTAATTTAGAATTAGTTTTTTAAAGTGAGTTTCTGATATAGTTGACTCACTTCTCAGTTTTTTTCATGTAGAGATTTTTATAAGTAGTAGAGAACTGGTGTAATTAAATGCAAAAAGACATTCTTATATAATCAGTTCACAATAGAGTTTTAATAGAGAGATGAATATGGCTGTGTGTGTCCCTTGCTAAGAGCAGAAGTTTTATGACTGAATTTGAGATCATTAAAATCATTTTATATTGGAGACACTGACTGCTTCTACTGCTGCAGTTCTTCCTGGCTCACACTCTGTGTCCACATGTGAGCACAATGAAAAGGGTGCAGACCTGGAATAATGTATGTGTACCCTTTGCTTAAACCAGGAGACTGATGGACTGGAGTTCTTTGTTTTGGGTTGCATTTTTCTGTAGAGTGAGCTATAGCAATTTGGGTCAATGATGCTGCCTCCTAGTAGATGACCCCGTTGGCTTGCTTGTCCATCCACCTGGCATCACAAGTGATTCCCAAGGCAGTTGTTGGGCTTATGGAAAAAAGAGGCCTCTTTACAGATAAATTATTTCCCCTGGAAAAATAATAAAAATAATAAAATCATGAACTGTTGATTCAAAGACAGTAATCCTATCCAGTATGGGATATAGAAAAAAAGATTTTATTGTTTTTAAATGGAAAATTGGAGAAGTGGTTTGAAAGAAGAGCTTCATGTAGGATGTGTAATTCCCTAGGAGGAAGACTGAAGTAATTCCCTTTAATTGTCTCTCCCTGAGGTAGCTCATTGCTTAGGGAAATAATTCTAATATTTATAGACCAATTCTGAATAGCCCATGTGTGTCTTACATATGAAATGTCTACAGATATGTTCCCCAAGGCCTTTAAAATAAAGGAAACTTGACAACAGAAGAGAAAGTTGGCATTATCTGCTGTCTTGGGCTAGAATCTGTGCATTTATTACCCACTTAGTACCCTGGCTCCTGTTGTGTTCATCTCTCTCTCTTCTTTTTTTATTTTACTTTTTAAGATTTATTTATTTGTTTGAAAGAGTTACACAGAGAGAAAAGGAGAGGCAGAGAGAGGGCTTCCATGCACTGATTCACTCTTCATATGGCTGCAATGGCTGGAATTGGGCTGATCCAAACCCAAGAGTCAGAAGCTTCCTCCAGGTCTTCCCATATGGGCGCAGGGGCCTGAGGATTTGTGCCATCTTACACTGTTTTCCCAAACCATAGCAGGGAGTGGGATTGGAAGTGAAATAGCTGGGACTTGAACTGGCACCGATATGGCATGCTGGCACTGTGGGCAGCAATTTTACTGGCTACACCACAGTGCTAGCTCTGTGTGCCTCTTTTGATGGCTCTTTTTAGGCCACTCCTGTATCCAGATTCCTGAATAGATGACACAATTTTTTTTTTTTTTTTTTTTTTTTAGCTAAAGATGTAATTATTTGAAAGGCAAAGTTACAGAGAAGCAGAAGCAGAGAGAGAGAGAATTCTTCCAATCACTGTTTCACTCCCCAAATGGCCACAATGGCGGGAGCTGAGCTGATTCAAGGCCAGGAGCCAGGAACCTCCTCTCTGTCTCCTACAGGTTCAGGGGCCCAAGGACTTAATGGAAACAGTGAAAAATGAAAACTCAAAGGGTTTAATGTCAAAAAGCAAGCCAGTCCTCTGAAGTCTTAATCATTTGTTTCTGGGCTGAGAAGCCACAGTTAGCACCATGGTGGTCAGGTAAAGCATTTGGTCAGGCAGGCCTTGGTTCAGGTGGATGGGCACATTATCAGATTTCTGGAAGAACTTCTGCAACTCTGTAACTTTGTTTTTCTCAGCATAATCCTATGCAGGAGACTTGGAGGCCAATTGAGATGGGGTAACAAATATGATAGGTGGTGCTTCTATGGGAACCACAGGCTTTAATCCTTGTGGGAAATACATGTCCAAAGCCCATGGTCTCACCAACTTTTGCGTGAAGCCACTAAAGTTGTAGTACTTGGTGCCCAGAGCCTGGCTCCCGAAGCCACTGCCTGTGTGACAGCCCTAATGAAGGACGACATTCTATATTTTAACTATGAGACATAGATACAAGGTTGATGACCCTGTGTGTAATTTGATAGCAGTATTAACAAATAGACCAGTATAAGGATCCTTCCATTTGAGTTGATGTTTAGTTTCCCAACAGTGACATTTTCAGAACATCGATTTATTTGGTTATAAATCATGTAAAGGTTCATCAGAAAGTTCAGGCGGAAAGGCCATGTTGACTTGTTGATTTTTGGGCTGTATATTTCATTAACCAATGACACTGCTGAAGGGTATTGTCTCCTAACTGTTTCTTATGCTGTTATACATGGAAGTGTTTTCCTAATTTCGTTTTCAAATAGTTCATTATTAGCATATGCAAATTACTCTCATTTTTAAAACCATTGAAACAGTTTTGATTAATGTGTACCACTCTTATAGGGTATAGTGCAATATTTCAACACATACACACCATAGAAACTGATCATGCTAAGCAACTCACTTTATATTTTGAGTTTACAATCTCCTTTCCTCCAGCACTTTACACAATACTTAATATGGTACATTGTAATTATTTACCTGTATGGTGGAACACCAGAAGTTACTCATGCCTAGTTGTAAAGTTACTCATGCCTCCTTGTATTTTGATACCTGTTATCCATTCCCTCTGTATCCCTAGGCTCCACAATTCTCAGCCTCTAACCACAATTCCATGTTCAGATCCATTTTTTTCACTTCCATATATGTCAAGGAACATGGGACATTTGTATTTCTATATCTGGCTTATTTCAGTTAATTTAATGATCTCTTTATACATTTTGCAGGATATAACAATATTTTATTCTTCATGTCTAAATGGTGTTCCCTTGTCTACTTTTTCATTGATAGCTAGCTAGATTGGTTTCAATACATGGCTGCTCTGAACTGTTTTATAGTGACTATGGGAGAATTGCTATCTCTTTGATATGCAGATTTCCTTTCCTTCTGATATATAGCCAGGAGTAAGATAGCTATGTCATGATAGATCAATTTTTATCTTTTTTGAGTAATGACCATGCTGTTCTCCATAAAACCTGTACTAATTTACATTTTCACCCGTAGTATTTGAGGGTTATCTTTTCCCACATTCCCACTAGCACTTGTTCTTTTTTATATTTTGGGGTACGATGATATAATATTGTGAGGATTTTTTCTTCCTGTTGGTTTATTACTTTATTAAATATTTGTTTATTTGAAATGCAGAGTTACAGAGAGGGAGGGAAAGACAGAGATCTTATCTGCTGGCTCCCTCCCCAAAAAGCCACAACAGCTGGGGCTGGACCAGGCTGAAGTCAGGAGCTTTATCTATGTCTTGCACATGAGAAGTAGGGCCCAAGAACTTGGGCCATCTTCTGCTGCTTTCCCAAGTTCATTAGCAGGGAGCTGAATTGGAAATGGAGTAGCCTGGACTCAAACTGACACTCACATGGGATACTGGCTTCATAGGAGGCAGCTTAACCCACTGTGCCACAATTCCAGCTCCTCTCTCTATCAATTTAAATTCCTCAAAAAAAAAATCATTAATGTTAGTTTCCACCTCATTTCTTTGTTGTTGTTATCATTCAGTTTAATGCAGCCTTATTTTTATTCCAACTATTCCTCTCAAATTGCTCTTCCCAAGGTCATTAGTAATTATTGTGTTGGTTAAATGCAGTTTATGCTTTATATTTCTCATCTACTGAGTGCATGTCATTAAGGAAGCACTTCATTAAAGTTATGTGCCAAACACACTTCTAGGGAAGAATATAGGCTCCTTTTCTCTTAGTGATTATATGATAACATACTAATAAGAAACTATAAAATATAATTTCATTAAGAATAAATTGTGTTATGAAAGTGATACGTTGGATAACTAATGAGAATGCAGGGGATTAGAAGACAGCACCTAACACATGTCCTAGCTCCCTCCTCAAACACTGCCTCCCTCAGCATGCATCATATCTCATCTCCCTGGCTTTCCTCTAGACATCTGATTAATCCTTTTCAGTTCATTTACAGTCTCTTCTGCCTAAAATTAAATATTGATATTGCTCAGATGTTTTCCATTGCAGTGCTTGTCTTCATACTTTACCAATATATATAATGCCTAGGTAATCTCATTTATTCCTTATGACTTCATGTTTTATATTATACTGAAGAAATTTATATTTCTCCTAAGCATAGAATTCCTCTATGCAATTATGACTTTCAGAGGTTCCTCAAAATTAATATGGGCAAAATTAAAAGTAAAACTTGCTTTCCTTTTGGAAAACTTTATCTCAGAGCATGTCACCAACATTCAACCTCCTATAAAAGGCAAATATGTGGGAACTCTAAATCTTCCCTTTTTTGTCATTCACTTATCCATGACTAGCTGATTCTATTCCTTAATTGTTTTATCTTTTTTAAAAAAAATATTTATTTTTTTGAAAGAGTTACACAGAGAGAGAAGGAGAAGCAGAGAGAGAGGTCTTCTATCCATTGGTTCACTCCCCAATTGGCCATGATGGCTGGAGCTGTGCCAGGAGCCAGGAGCTTCTTCCAGGTCTCCCACGTAGGTGCAGGGACCCAAGGACTTGGGCCACCCTCCACTGCTTTCCCAGGCCATAGCAGAGAGCTGGATAGGAAATGGAGCAGCAGGGACTTGAACTGGTACCCATATGGGATGCCAGCACTGCAGGTGGCAGCCTTACCTGCTATGCCACAGTGCCAGCACCTCCTTAGTTGTTTTTCAAATGTCTTTATTCCACCTGCCACCCTCCTGGTCCCAGCTTCCTTATATCTACAGTCTCCTACACAGATGGCAGTAATTATCTAACATGGCTCCCATTCTTGCTGTCAACTCCAATTCATTCCCCAAGAAGAAAGTGAAACACAAATAGATGTCACCTTATTTTACTTTCATACTTTCGCCTAAGCCACGTGATTCTTTCTCATCTTACGTCTACCTCCTTCTCCATCTTCATCTTTGTCAGTGGCCCCTGATCCCAACTCTGCTTTAATCATTGTGAACTTTCTGCAGTTTCTGGCCTATGCCTTGCCTTTAACATATTATTTGGCATGTAATAGTTCGTGAACGTTCAGACTACATAAATGAATGAATCTTTTGAGGGTCATGATTCCTTGGAGGAACTTAATAGGAGATGGAAGGAATGAAAACAAAACAAAAAATATCCTCGGTATATAGAAGGCACACTATTTTTGCAAGTCACAGAGAAGAGACTAAATAGGAGTTTAGAAGAAGAAAAGTAGTGAAACTGGAAAGTTTGTGACAAGGCTAATAGGCACTGGTCAAGATTCTAACAAGCCCTTTAGGAAAAGAGTAAGATTTTCTTCACCTCCAGATAGACTATACTCTCCGAAGATGAACAGGATCCTCTAAACCCACTTATTGCATAGACAAAAACCTGAGCATTTCATTCTGTCACAGGTGTTGGAGCCTGATATTGTATTTTGATGGACATGTACCTAATGGCTAGTGACATTGAGCATATTCATATATGTTTTGACCATTTTTATTCTGAGAAATATCTATTCAAATTCTTGCCCATTTCTTAACTGCATTTTTATTGTTTTGGAGTTTTTCCAGTTCTGTATATGTTCTAGATATCAGTCTTTTGTCATATTCAGAGTTTTCAATGTCTTCTGCTGTTCTGTTCCTTGGATCTTCACTCTGATGATTACTTAGTTGTGAAGAAGTATCTTAGTTGGATATAATCAAATCTACTTTTATTTTTGTTACCTGCACTTTTGGAATCTTACCCAAATGCTGTTGTCTATGCCAGTGTTTTATAGTTTCCCCTATGTTTACTTAGTTTTTGGTCTTAGATTTTAATTCACCATGAGCTGACTTTTACATAGCATAAGAAGTGTTGAGGTATATTTTCAACCTTCTACATATGGATAATCAATTTCCTCTGAGCCATTTGCTAATGAGATTCCTTTTTCTCCAGTGCATTTTGGTTTTTTTGTGAAAGATGAATTCCCTGTGGAAATGTAGGTTTATTTTTGGGCTGTCTATTCTGTCCCACTGACCTATGTGTCTGTTTTTATGCCAGTGCTTATACTGCTTCTGTACTATGTCTTTTTTTTTAAAGCTTTTATTTAATGATTGCATATTTCATAGGTAAAACTTTAGGAAATCTAGTGTTTTTTCCCCCATACTCACCCTTCCACCCCCCTCCCATCAAATCTCCTTCTCCCTTTCCCATCCCATTCTTCATTATGGTTCATTTTTAGTTTAACTTTATATTCAGAGGGCCAACTCTACTCTAAGTAAAGATTGCAACAGTTGGCACTTACACACACAAACAACATATAAAGTACAGTCTGAGAACAAGTTTTGCAGTTAATTCTCATAGTACAACTCATATAGGACAGAGATCCTACATGGGGAGTAATTGCACAGTGACTTTTGTTATTCATTTAACAATTAAGGCTCTTATTTATGATGTCAGTGATCACCCAAGCTCTTGCCATGAGCTGCCAAGGCTATGGAAGCATTTTGTCACCATAGACTCCATCAGTATTTGGACTAGGCCATAAGCAATGTGAAAGTTCCCTCCTCTCTTGAGAGAAAAGTACGTGCTTCTTTGATGGCCCCTTCTTTCCACTGGGGTCTCACTCAAAGAAATCCTTCATGTAGGATCATTTTTGCCACCGTTTCTTGGCTTTCCATGCCTGAAATGCTCTCAAAGGCCTTTCAGCCTGACCGGGAAGACTTAAGGGTTGATTCTGAGGTTAGAGTGTTGCTTACAGTGATTGTCATTCTAGGATTCTGCTGTGTGAACTGCTTCCCATGTTCCCTCCTTTTTAATTGTGTCTATTATTATTACCAGGCACTTGATATTACTTATATGACCTCTTTAACACTTAATCCTATCTACATGTTCACTTTAAGAATTAAGGTGGCATTTTTACCACCAGTTTTAATGGGATTGGGGTCCCATGACAAGTTTTTAAACTGTACCTTTAGAAATAAGTCTGTAGAATTGTATGCAGAACTATACAGCTTTATAGTTACAAACTTCCTCCTCCTTCTCTTATCCCCCCTCTTATTTTTTACTGGGATCTATTTTCAATTGATTTTATGTATGTATGATTAATTCTATGTTAAGTAAAGTGTTCAACATGTAGTATGAAGAAGAGAAAATAAAAAAGAAAAGAAAAAAGAAAAGAAAAATAAAAAACTGTTCTTCGACAGTCAAGATGAGGGCTATTCAAGTTATTGTTTCTTAGGGGCCAGTGCCATGGCACAGTAGGTTAATCCTCCACCTGTGGTGCCAACATCCCATTTGGACACTGGTTCTAGTCCTGGCTGCTCCTCTTCTGAACCAGCTATCTGCTATGGCCTGGAAAAGCACTAGAAGATGGCCCACATCCTTAGGCCCTTGCACCCACATGGGAGACTGGGAAGAAGTACCTGGTTCCTGGCTTTGGATCAGCGTGGCTCTGTTCGTTGTGGCCATTGGGGAATGTACCAACGGAAGGAAGACCTTTCTCTTTGTCTCTCCCTCTCACCGTCTGTAACTCTACCTCTCAAATAAAAAATAAAATCTTAAAAAAAAGTTATTGTTTCTCAAAGTGTCAATTTCACTTCCACAGCTTTTGGTTTAGGCATGCTATTAATTCTCACAGATCAGGGAGAACATACGGTATTTATCCCTTTGGGACTGGCTTATTTCACTAAGTATGAAATTTTCCATATTGATCCATTTTGTTGCAAATGAATGGATTTCATTTTGTGTTACTGCTGTGTTGTACCGCATAGTGTACATATCCCATAATTTCTTTATCGAATCTTCAGTTGATGGGCATTTAGGTTGATTCCATGTCTTAGCTATTGTGAATTGAGCTGCAATAAACATGGAGGTGCAGATAGCTCTTTTTTTTTACTGATTTCATTTCCCTCACGTAAATTCCCAGGAGTGGGATGGCTAGGTCATATGGTAGGTCTATGTTCAGATTTTTGAGATGTCTCCATACTGTCTTCCATAGTGGCTTTAACAGTTTACATTCCCACCAATAGTGGGTTAGGGTGCCCTTTTCCCCACATCCTCTCCAGCATTTGTTGTTTGTTGATTTCTCTATGAGGGCCTTTCTAACTGTGATGAGGTGAAATCTCATTGTGGTTTTGATTTGCATTTCCCTGATTGCTGGTGATCCTGAACATTTTTTCATGTATCTGTTGGCTGTTTGGATTTTCTCTTTTGAAAAATGTCTAAGTCCTTTGCCCATCTGTTAACTGAGTTGTTTGTTTTGTTGTTGTGGAATTTCTTGATCTCTTTGTAAATCTGGCTGTTAATCCTTTATCAGTTGCATAGTTTGCAAATAATTTCTCCCATTCTGTCAGTTGCTTATTCTTTTTCCTAACTGTTTCTTTTGCCATACAGAAGCTTCTCAATTTGAAGTAATCCCATTTGTTAATTTTGGCTTTGACTGCCTATGCCTCTGGAGTCTTTTCCAGAAATTATTTGCCTGTGCCAATGTCTTTCAGGGATTCCCGAATGTTCTTGATTAATTTGATGGTGTTGGATCATAGATTTAGATCTTTAAACCATATTGAGTGGATTTTTGTATAAGGTGTAAGAGAGAGGTGTTGCTTCATACTTCTGCCTGTGGACATCCAGTTTTCCCAGCACCATTTGTTGAAGAAACTGTTTTTGCTCAAGGAATGGCTTTAGCTCCTTGGTCAAATTTAAGTTGTTTGTAGATGTTGGGATTGATTTCCTGGGAGTTTCTATTGTGGGATTTCTATTTTGTTCCATTGGTATATCAATCTGTTTTTGTACCATTACCAGGCTTGTACCAAGGAGGCTTGTACCAAGGAGGCTTGTACCAGGGCTTTGGTTCACTAAGCCCAGCCTACTGGGGCTGGGCTTCCTGCTCACTGGTTCATAAAATGAGCTTGGATTTTTGTTGTTTAGGATTACTCATTGTTGTACAACTTGAGTAATGGGAAGGAAATCACTCCAAATGTTGTGATACTTTTTGTTGGGTGGGGCATGTTGTGAGATGGCCCCCACAATTGATGGTTGTGTGCATGGGAGGTGAACACAGGAGCCTGCTGCTTATACTAGAAAATGTAAACAATCAATTTGGCTCTTTCCCACCTGCTGTAGATCCAGTTAGGGGATGGGAGAGACACAGATAGATTGTGGCATGCCCAACCTCTCTGACCATTCCCCTACAATTTCTCTTTTTTCCCGTTTAGAGCTTCATGCACAGTTTGCCAAGTTTCCCCACCTGCCTCAGTATGCAGCTCCATGGCCTCCCAATCTCTCCCCTGGTTTTTGGGGGAGTGGCACCTGCTTCCTTGCTCAGTCTTTCTGCAATTCCTTTGCTACACCTCGGCCACTTCTCCCTTCTCTCTGCTTCCCGCAGCATGGACCTGAGCAGTCTCTAGTGGAGTCCTGGCCACTCTGCATGGAATTCTCACAATTCTGCCTTCTGCTTGTATCCCCTCTACTCATTAACTATTCACTTTTCCCTGCATGACTTGGAACATCCCATTGCTATACCACAATCATGCCCTGTCTCCATTATACTATGTCTTAAAATCAGATACTGTGATTCTTTCAGATTTATTATGTTGTTCAAGATTGCTTTGACTATTTTGTGGTTATCTGATTTCAAATTAATTTTAGGTTGGCTTTTTTCTAGTTCTGTGAATTTTTTTTAAATGATTTATTTATTTGAAAGGAAGAGAGAGAGAGAGAGAGAGAGAGAGAGAATTCTTCCATCTGCTTGTTTACTTCTTAAATGGCAATAATGACTGGGGCTGAGCCAGGTCAAATCCAGAGTCTAGTCTCCATCTAGATCTTCCACATTTGTGGCAGGGACCCAGGAACTTGGGTCATCTGCTGCTTTTCCAAGCAAATTAACCAGGAGCTAAATCAAAAGTAGAGCTCTCAGTACTTGAACAACTGTTCTGATATGGGAAACTGGCATTGCAAGTGGCAACTTAATCCATTGTGCCACAGTGCTATACCCTCTGAAGAATTTCATTAGTGTTTTGATGCAAACTGCATCAAATGTGCACATTACCTGGGACAACATAAAAGTCTCAGTTATACAAATTGCATCAATCTAGGAACATAAGACACCTTTCTAATTTTTACATATTTGATTTTCATCATTGTTTTGTGATTTTATTGAAGAGATTTTATATCCTTAGTAAGTTAAACTTACTGAAAGGTATTTTATTTTCTTGTCACAATTATAAATATATTCTTATAATTTTTCCCAGTGAGTTCACTATTATGTATAGAAGTGCCACTGATTTTATTTTTACATTATATTGTCAATTTTGCTGAACTCATTTATCAGCTCCAGAATTCTCTTGATGATGTTCTTAGGTTTCTCTCTGTATAGAAACATGCTATCTGCAAACAGAAATATAAATTTGAATTCTTACTTTCCTCTTTGAATAGATATTATTTCTTCTCTTAAAATTTCCTGTTTTCTTGATTGAGAGAATTGGTTTTTTTTGTTTTGTTTTGTTTTCAAAGAATCAGCTCTTACTTTTATTTTAATATTGTTTAAGGTTCTTCTTTCTTTATTTTTTTCTACAGGATTTATTTATTTGAAAGATAGAGTTACACAGAGAGGTAGACACACACACACACACACACACACACACACATATATATCTATAGAGAGAGAGAGAGAGAGAGAGAGAGAGAGATCTTCCATCCACTGGTTCACTCCCCAAATGCCACAATGGCAAGAGCTGAACTAATCTGAAGCTAAGAGACAGGAGCTTCTGGGTTTCCCATGTGGATGCCAGGGCCCAAGGACTTTGACCATTCTCTGCTGCTTTCCCAGGTTCATTAGCAGGGAGCTGGTTCAGAAGTGAAGCAGTTGGGTCTTGAGCCAGCCCTCTTGTGAGATGCTGACACTGCAGGCCAGGGCTTTAACCCACTGCACCATAGCATTGGCCCCTTCCTTATTTATTTCTGCTATGATCTTTATTATTCATTTTTTCTACTGTCCTTTGGTTTGACTCTTACTGTTTTTTCTGAGTCCTTGAGAAGAGTAGTAGGTTGCTTAACTGTTGTTTCTTGTGTTTGTAGATGAAGTAATAGATTTTAGTTTCTATTTTTCCCTTATAATCGTGGGGACCTTCTAGATGACTGTAGGAAATGATGGAAGAAATGAGGATGTGTTAATTTGCTAACAAAATACTACAGGTAATATGATTTAAATCATGGAATTTTACTTTTCAGAGCTGTGGAGATTGAAAATACAAGATCAAGGTCATAAGAGTCTTGATTTTTCCAGAGGCCGTTCTCCTGATGGACATCAAAATATGATATCATTCCACCTGCTTAAAAGCATTTTCTCCAAGTAAAGTCACGGTGGCAGTTAGCACTTCGAGGTATGGATTGTAAGGAGGCACATTTCGGTCCATAACTGGATTTTAAATTCTCAGGAGTGGGATGGACTGCCTGCTCTATTTCTGATGCAGTTGCCTATTATAGGATTTAAATAATAACATGAATAGTTAAGAGACTGGCATTTGAATGAGTTTTATGTTAGCTAATTTGTCATTAGTATGTGGCAGTTATAAACAATTAGCAATTTAATAATTATTAATAACTGTGGTCTTGAATTCTGGTATTGTGATGCCTCCAGCTTTGGTTTTATTGTTTAAGATTGGTTTAACCAATTGGGATCTCTTACATTTTCATATAAATTTTTAGCATAATTTTTTCTAGATGAAAGAAGAAAGTTGGTATTTTGATTGAGATTACATTGACTCTGTAATTGCTTTTGGTGGGCCAGTGCTGTGATGTACTAGGTTGAGCCTTTACCTGCATCACTGTCATCTCATATGGGCATTGGTTCAGGTCCTGGCTGCTCCTCTTCTGCTAATTGCCTGGGAAGGCAGTGGAAAATGGTTCAAGTGCTTGGCGCCCTGCACCCACATGGGGGACCTTGCTCCTGGCTTCATATCAGCCCAGCTCGAGCTATTGTGGCCATTTGGAGAGTAAACCAGCTCTCTGCTATGGCCTGGGTAAGCAGTGGAGGATGACCCGAGTCCTTGGGCCCCTGCACCCACGTGGGAGATCCGGAGGAAGCTCCTGACTCCAGGCTTTGGATCAGCACAGTTCCAGCCAATGTGGCCATCTGGGGAGTGAACCATATGGAATGCCAGTGCTTCAGGCCAAGGTGTTAAGCTGCTGCACCATAGTGCCGGCCTCAATTCTGCCTTTCAAATAAGTGAGTAGATCCTTAAAAATAAAATAAAACAATTTAAATATTGCTTTTGGTAGTATGGTCTTTTTGATATTAATTCTTCCAATTTATGAATATGGAATATTTTTCCTTTTTGTGTTTTCTTTTATTTCTTTAATATTTTGTAATTTTCATTATAGAGATCTTTTACTTTCTTGATTAAATTTGTTCCAAGGTAATGAAAGTTTTTTTAGCTATTGTTAATGGTACTGATATGATAAGTTCTTTATCAGCCATGACATTGTTTTTGCATATAAAAGCTTCTGATTTTTGTGTGTTAATTTTACATCTTGCAACTTTACCAAATTCTCTTATGAGTTCCAATAGTCTCTTAGTGGAGTCTTTTTATTTCCTTATATATAGAATCATGTAATTTACAAACAAAGATAAGTCGGTTCTCTCCTTTCTAATTTGTATCCCTTTGATTTCTTTTTCTTGCATTATTGCTGTGGCTAAATATTTTAAAACTGTATTGAATAGCAGTGGTGAGAATGAGCAACTTCATCTGGTTCCAGATCTTAGTGGAAATGCTTCCAACTCTTTTCATTCAATATGCTGCTGGTTGAAGATTTATCATATGTTGCCTTGAATATGTTAAGAAATATTTCTTTTATACCTAGTTTGTTTAAGGTTTTTATAATGAATTGTATTTTATCAAATACTTTCTCTGCATCAATTGAGATCATCATGTGGTTTTTATTCCATTTATTAATGTGATGTATCACATTTATTGATTTTCTTGTTGAATCACTCCTGCATGCTAGGGATACATCCCTCTTAATCCACATGAATGATCTTTCTAATGTATTGTTGGATTTGATTAGCTGGTAGTTCAATGAGGATTTTTGCATGTATATTCATCAGTTGTATTGTTCTGTAGTTCTCTTTGTTGTATATGTTTTTCTGATTTAGGAATTAAAGTGGTGCTGACCTAATAGAAAGAATTTGGGGATTACCTCCCTTTCAATTGTTTTTAATAGCTTAAGAATTTGAATTAGTTCTTCCTTAAAAGTTTTATAGAACTCAAAAGTGAAGCTGTCTGGTCCTGGGCTTTTCTTTGTTGAGAGGATCTTTATTACTGATTCAATCTCTTATTATTTTTTTTTTGTTGTTGTTTAGGTTTTCTTTGTCTCTTCATGACTCAATTTTGGTATATTGTATGTATTCAGGAATCTTAATTTCTTTTGGGTTTTACTTTTTGTTAGCCATTGCATCAAATTCTCACAGTCTAAATTGAAGTGATAATCTGTTTTGAGTACTGTACTTCCAAACCAGTTTCATACTAATATCCCTGGAAACAGTGGATGATGGCTCACATTCTTTAGTTCCTGTCACTTGGTTGATCTGCCACCTAAGTGGAGGACTTTAGAGCCTGGTCCAGCCACAACTGTTGTAGACATTTAGAGAGTGAACCAGCAGATGGATGATCTCTCTGCTTCTCTCTCCCTCTCTCTCTTTCTTTCTCTGTGTGTGTCTCTGTCTCTGCCTTTTTAAATCAGTTTAAAACCTATTTATTTATTTATTTATTCCTGAGATGGCTTCAGTGACCAAGATGTGGCCAAGTTGAAGCCAGTGGCTTCTTCTGAGTCTCCCATGGGGGTGGCAGGAGCCCTAGTACTTGTGCTACCTTCCACTGATTTTCTGAGGCCATTGGCAAGGCGCTGGATAAGAAGTAGAATAGATGGGACTTGAAATGGTGCCCATACAGGATTCCAACTTAACAAAGTGGCAGCTTTGCCCACAGAACCACAACACCAGCTTCCCTGTCTGCCTTTCAAATAAGTAAATCTTTAAAAGAGAATTGAAAAACACCTTAAGGTAGTAAACGTCATCATGACTGAGCAATGAGATTATCTATTGAAGTGATCTACTTTTTAAAAGATTTATTTTTATATTTGAAAGGCAGTGTTAGAGAGAGAGAGAGAGAAGAAAAATCTTCATTCTCAGCTGCAATGATTGTGGGTAGTCCAGACTGACGTCAGGAGCCAGGAGCTTCCTCTAGGTTGCTCACATGGGTGCAAGGACCCAAGCATTTGAGCCATCCTGTGTTGCTTTTCCAGATATATAAGCAGGGAGCTGCAACAGTTTGGAGCATTAATGTCTATGTTACTCCCCTTCAAGGACATAAAACCCATCTGGCACAAAGACCCATTTATAGGTGGGCCAAGATTTCAACTCTCCAGGCTTGGGCTAGATGGTTTCTGAGCAATTGTGTTAAAATAAACATTAAGCTATAACTCTTTTTTTTTTTTTTAAAGATTTATTTATTTATCTGAAAGTCAGAGTTACACTGAGAGAGGAGAGGCAGAGAGAGATGTCTTCCATCCGATGGTTCACTCTCCAGATGGCCACAACAGCCGGAGCTGTGCCAATTCGAAGCCAGGAGCCAAGATCTTCTTCTGGGTCTCCCACGCGGGTTCAGGGGCCCAAGCACTTGGGCCATTTTCTACTGCTTTCCCAGGCCATAGCAAAGAACTGGATTGGAAGAGGAGAGCCAGGACTAGAACCGGCACCCATATGGGATGCCAGTGCTTCAGGCCAGGTTGTTAACCCACTGTGCCACAGTGCCGGCCCCAAGCTATAACTCTTGGTTTAAGCTTTTGTAGCAGAGTTTCATGTTAGTCAATGACAATGTCTATGGCAACTTTGAGTCTCTGGATTGCAACCAGTGAAAGTATCCAGACCAGCAATAGTGAGATCAATAGTCAGCTGAATGGTGTCCAGGTGAACTTAAATGGCTTTTCTTGTTTGTTAGAGGAGTGATCTCCTTCAGTAACCTGACATCTGGACACTGACAGTAGACATTGAAGGACATCCCCTTCGCCAAGTGGAGTATGCCAAGTTTGGATCCATCCTATGGTAAGGAGGCCTCAGTAGTCATGCTCTGTTTTTACTGTTCTAGAAGAATGGCCAAAGTCTTGGTAGACAACATGATTTGGAGAATCGTATGCTCAAGTTGTGTAGTAGACTATATTTCTAGTATAGTACAGTTAATAGTCATCTCATTTAATTGTATTGAAACATAGCAAGGTTCTAAGAGAGGTACTTCTTAAGAACTAATGGACATCATTGAGGGAGAATGTCATCAATGTGATGTGTGCTTGTGTTCCCATTGGAGAAACTGTGTTTGATGGCATAGTCAATGAGGTGTCAGTGTATACCCTAGAAGTGTCCTTTCAAGGTGAAGGCAAAGTGACACTGAGGGCCTTTTGGAAAGTTCTGAACAAAACACATTTGCCACACTTGTAATAGTTAAGACATGTCATTTACCTATTGAGAGGCATTAGATATGTTAATATTAGGTATAATGTATGGTGGACATAATGGATGGCATATAGCATTAAGATTTTAGTAATGTAACATGAGGTGCTATTTTTTCCAGATTTAATAGATAAATTTGTGTTGCCAAATAGAGAATAGTTGAAATAATCACCTTTTTATTAATTAAGTCTAATGTAATAAATTTTAATGCATAAAGACATTGAGTTTCTCTTTATAGGGCCATCTGAATTATTTTAGTTTGAGATCTCTAAATTCTTATTTTCTCTAGCCAAGTAACTTAAGAACTTTATTTTATTACTCACTGTGTTAGACCATTTCTGCCACCTGTGGGATTTTTTTGTGCACATTTAACTATTGAAAACTTAGGCAATACTATTAAAGTGAGATGTATTAAGTAAATTATTTACTTTTACTTTTCTTTTGATACATACTTTAGAACTTTTCTAAGATTTATATTGAGTACTCTGCTTAAATTTTGTGGGACCTCTGGGTTACTGATTGCACCCATCAAATTTTGTGAATAAGTGCATGTAAAACCTGGGAAAGTTGATGTGTTTTTAATAATGTAGAGACATAAGAATCAACATCTTTGAAGTCTTGGCTGCTCCACTTCCAGTCCAACTCTCTGCTATAGCCTGGAAAAGCGGTGGAAGATGGCCAAAGTACTTGGACCCCTGCACCCATGTGGGAGACCGGGAAGAAGCTCCTGGCTCTTGGCTTCAGATCGGCGCAGCTCAGACTGTTGCAGCTATTTGGGGAGTGAACCAACGAAAGGAGGGCCTTTCTCTCCGTTTCTTCCTCTCACTGTCTGTAACTCTGCCTCTCAAATAAATAAAATCTTTAAACAAATAAATAAATTTTAGATTTTCAATTGGATCAAGTTATGTACTTTCCAAAAATTTATACATATATACAACTATAATTTTTTAAAAGATTTATTTATTTGAAAGAGTTACACAGAAAAAAAGAGAGGCAGAGAGAGAGAGAGAGAGAGAGAGAGCGAGCTTCCATCCACTCGTTTACTCCTCAGTTGACCACAACGGCCAGAGCTGTGCCAATCCTAGGAACTTCTTCTGGGTCTCCCACATGGGTGCAGGGGCCCAAGGACTTGGGTTATCTCCTACTGCTTTTGCAGGCCATAGCACAGAGCTGAATCAGAAGTGGAGCAGCTGGGGCTTGAACCAGCAATATGGGATGTCGGCACTATAGGTGGTGGCTTTACCTGCTACGCCACAGTGCCAGCCCCATAATTTATACATTTTACATTTTCTTTCTTTAGATTAAAAAAAAAGATATATTGGGGCTGGTGCTGTGATGTAACGAATAAAGCCTCCATCTGTAGTGCCAGCATCTCATATGGGCACTGGTTCATGTCCTAGTTGCTCTACTTCTAATCTAGCTATCTGCTAATATACCTGAGGAAACAGAATAATATGTCCCAGTTCTTTGGGCTCCACAATCATGTGGGAGACCCAGAAAAAGCTCTTGGACCCTGGCTTCAGATTGACCTAGCTCTTCCATTGCTGCCATTTGGGGAGTGAACTAGTGGATAGATGATCTCTCTCTGTCTTTCTCTGTAACTCTACCTGTCAAATAAATCAATAAACAAATCTTTAAAAATGTTTATTTATTTGACAATCTTTGTTATACAGACAGAGATCATACATCCATTGGTTCATTCTCTAAAATGGCTGCTATGGCTAGGGGTGGGCTAGGCTGAAGCCAGGAGGTTTATCTGGGTCTCCTACTTGGATGGCGGAGGCCCACACTTGGACCATCTTTTACCACATTCCAAGGTCTAATAGTATGGAGCTGGATCAGAAGTAGAGCAACTGGGATATAATATGTATGATACATATGTATGATAGGCTAGCATTGCAGGCAGCAGCTTAACCCACTGTGCTACAGTGCCAGCCTCATTGATTTTGTAATATCTTTCCTTTAATCTTTTGCCTTTTTTCTCTTTCTCTGGTTTAGATCTTTAAGTGCTAAAGCCATAGTTTAATTCTTTTTTAAAGATTCATTCATTCTAAAGGCAGATTTACAGAGAGAGGGAGAGGCAGAGAGACAAAAATGTCTTCCAGCTGCTGGTTCACTTCCCAAATGGCTACAAATGCCAAACCTAGACAGTATGAAGCCATCAATCAGGAGCTTCCTCTGGATCTCCTTCATACATGAAGGACCTCAAGTACTGGAGCCACCTTCCACTGCTTCCCCAGGTGTACTGGCAGGCAGCTGGATCAGAAATGGAGCACAGAGGACTTGAACTGGTGTACATATGGGATGCCAGCCTTACAGACAGTAACTTAACCTTCTGTACTATAACTCATAACTCATTGTCTAGATCACGTAGGTGGCAGCAGAAAATGCAGGCAGAAGTGGACCTTCTTTAGTTTGCCAGGTTGGATTGTTAAACACAGAAATTTATTTTCTCATAGTTCTGTAAGTTGGAAGTCCAAGATCAAAGTGCCAGTAGGCTTGTTTTCTCCTGAAACCCCTCTCCCTGGCTTCCAGTCAGATATCTTGCTGTGTCATCTCATATTTCCTTGGTTCATGTCCATCTCTTGTTTCTCTTCTTGTGAGATCACCAGTCTGAGTTAGGGTCTCATATATTTGATTTTTTTCTAATTTAATTGTGTAATTAAAGGCACCATCTCTAGATAGAGTCACACTGCATGTAAGAGACTGAAGATAGGAACTTAGGAGAGGCACAATTCAGTACATCACAATGGAAAGCACCCAAATGTCTGCTTCATGGACAGCCAACTCTAAGTAGGACTTAACTGTGTGAAGTGAGTCAAGATTCCTTTTGTTGCTGTTTTAATACTATCTCTGAAAACCTGGATGCCTGCGTGTATACAACAAATTATCTGTATATAGTTACACAAACTAGAATATAGATAACTGATAGTAGTGTACATATAAAATCAATATAGCAGTCCATAAGATAGAATATTTGAAATTAAAACCAATGAGAAGTAGAAAAATGATAACACAATATGAGCTCCATTACGATATATATGATATCCACAATACATATTTTTTTAAGTAAATCACTATGAGAGATATAACAAAACTTTTCACACTAACAGTAACACAGATTAATCTACGTGAGGGTACAGAAATATTCCAAATTCATTTCCACATAAAATGTGACTTCTCTTTTGCATGATACATTCTATACTTATTTGTGAATATGGCTATTAATTCCTGAGAAAATGTATTAGCATGTTTACTGACCTAATATGGTTATTTATTTTAAGATTTATTTATTTATTTGAAAGAGTTACACAGAGAAGGAGAGGCAGAGAGAGAGGTCTTCCATCCACTGGTTCACTTCCTAACTGGCTGCAATGGCTGAAGCTGCATCGATCTGAAGCCAGAAGCTAGGAGCTGCTTCTGGGTCTCCCATGCAAGTGCAGGGGCCCAACGGCTTGAGCTGTCTTTGACTGCTTTCCTAGGCAGTAGCAGAGAACTGGATCAGAAGTGGAGCAGCCAGGTCTTGATCCGGTGTCCATATGGGATGCTGGCACCGCAGGTGGCGACTTAACCCGCTACACCACTGGGCCAGCCCCATCCAATATGGTTAATTCAGGGAGCATGCATGTGGAGAAAGGTGGCATTCAATGTTATCTTTCTCTTCTTACAGAATATGCTAATGAATCAAATTATTAGAAAGTAAAATATGATCAGACAACACTGGTTGGTACATTACTGTATATTTTCATTAATGATGAATAGCTCAAAATTGACCTCAAAGTTAGTCCATGTGGGATCCTGAATTAATTTCATTCTCTGGTCATTACTTTGTTTATATGGCAGTGACTACATTTTTCATTCTTCATTAAGTACTAATCAAGTATTAGAGCTCTTCTGTCTGAATGGTAGCCAGAGAATGCTGGCTGTATAAATGCCAGTCATTACTCAGAAGGTATAACTAAGACCCAGGGAGAGGAGGTGAGTTGTAAAAGACTAATCAAAAACCATTGAGTGTGGCCTTCCTACTTTCTTTCTTCTCAGGAATCCTCACAGAACCTTCATCTCCAATTCCAAAATCAGCAATTCCTACTGTCAGAGGCATGTGGCTACCATTATAGGGAGAGTAATTCTTGGAAAGGACAAGGGAATCTACTATTTCATAACACCACTGTAGTTGTATGATGCTTGGAACTAAGCAATAATTTGATTAAAGGTCTGAGGTGAAATTACTTAAGATGGAAGCTCAAGACTGAGGTCCCAGGGCTGGCACTGTGACGTAATAGGTTAAGCATCTTCCTGCAGTGCCAGCATACCCGATATGGGCACCAGTTCATGTCCTGGCTTCTCCTCTTCTGAACCAGCTCTCTTCTGTGACCTGGGAAAGTAGTAGAAGATGGTCCATGTCCTTGAGCCCCTGCACCTGTGTGAGAAACCCAGAGGAAGCTGGCTTCAGATTGGCCCAGGTTCAGCCATTATGGTCATTTGGGCAGTGAACCAGTGGTTGGAAGGCCTCTTTCTGTCTCTCTATCTGTAGCTCTGCCTCTCAAGTAAATAAAAAATTTTTTAAAAAATCTGGAAGTATTAAAAAAAATAAAAGGACTGACCTCCTTCAGTTTGCAGAATAAAGTCACTGAAAAGAATTATCAGATTAGAGATGATACAGGAATTTGAACAGCACAATTAATACATTATTATACATAGAAAAAAATGACCAATAGCTGTGGGCCAAGAGTCAATGGCCTATGACATACCACTCAAATCCTCCAGAACATGATCATAATTTCATGTCCATCTGATTTAGACAAGAAAAGGAATAAAAGCAGGAGCTCATTAACACCCTTATGTTTGATATCCTTGCCTAATTTGTGGGAGATACTGCAAATTAAGTGCAGATCTCAAAAAATAAAATTTGGCTAAATATATATAGATAACTGGATGGAGTGATGAATTTCAGGAATTTTGGGGTAAAAAATTACCAGGTAGTGCAGTTTTAAATATTCAGAAAGATTTTAGAAGGCACTGACTCTGTTTTCCAGCCATATTAATCCATTTAATATATTAGAATAATTTTCCTCACTGTGAAATATGATCCATTAATTGCCCACAAATTGTTTTAGTAAGATCAAGTATCATTTTAAATAGTTAAAAATGAATTTTTCAGGAATAGTAGTTTTTTCAGTGTCATTGGAGTTTTTTTCCCCTAAGTATCTGTAAGAAGGGCTCTAGAAGCACAATCAAATTATGATAATTAAAACAATAGATTTAATGACAATTTCCAAAAATTATTTCAACATTTGAATTTCTCCATTTACAGTATGTTTCTTTCAAATGTAAATTTGCCAAATCAAGAATTAATGAGGAATTGAAGTATTATGTGGTTATCTCATGTTGCTAGACAAGTTCTTTTTTTAAAGATTTATTTATTTATTCGAAAGGCAGAGTTACACAGAGAGAGAGCAAGGTCTTCCCATCTGCTATTTTACTCCCCAATTGGGTGCAATGGCCAGAGCTGTGCCAATCCAAAGCCAGGAGCCAGAGCTGCTTCCAGGTCTCCCACCTGGGTGGAGGGGCCTAAGGACTTGGCCATCTTCTGCTGCCTTCCCAGGCCACAGCAGAGAGCTGGATTGGAAGTGGAGCAGCTGGGACTCAAACTGGTGCCCTTATAAGATGCCAGCACTGTAGACAGAAACTTCACCTGCTATGCCACAGCACCAGCCCCTAGACAAGTTCCAATGTATCCTCTCTGTGTCCCAAGAGGCTGATTTTCTAGCAAACAAATAGATGATCCTTATTGCTTCCTAATGGAGTTGTGCATTGGTTTTTGGGAAATGTAGCCTCATCTGCCCACGATGTCAGCAGGGCAGAACCATGGAAAATCTTCTCTGTCTTCTTTCTCAACATATGCCATTCTACCACCCCTACCATCTTAACAGAGTTCCTGGCCCTGGGCTTTCCTCATATTACTCAAGAAGTGTGTGATTGGTTTATGTGTTTGTGAATGTTATTGTGGGGATAGAAGGAACCTTGGAGAGCAGTACAGGTATCTGTCTCTTGCTGGCATGGGTGACAGTCATGGATCTGAGGTGTTTGGATCTGTCATTTAGGTGCACCCTGTAGATCTTGACTGGTCCAGGAGGGGGCATCAGTGGTAGTTCCTCAGTTCTAGAGCTGGAGAAAGGGTGAATAAGGTTGAGATTTCAAGGTGTTTTTTTTTTGCCAAATGATGCACAGACGGAAGACCAGTGTGCCTCCAGGTGTAGAGAAAGTAGTTCCAAAAGTCCTGTAGACAGTCTCCCTCATCCAAGATGGCCATGGCATGGAGATAGGTTTCAGGCTGTTTGAGCTGAAATGTATATGGGGTAAATATAGGTTGCACCTCTGCTATTGTTTAGCCACCTGTAAGATGAATATGTTAGCAATACTAATAAAATGTTCCTACATTCCCTGAGAAACCACTGTGAGGTGTGTGCAGGCTGACTTAACACTATGCAGCAGTTACATTTGCGGGGTTTCTTTTTCTTTTCTATGGTACAGTGTAGGGATAAAGAAATGACCTCCAGGCCTGCCTGCTTACCTGAATCTGCATTATGTTCCTTTTTTAAAAGAAGGTTTTTATGTAATGAATACATATTTCATATATACAGCTTGTAGGAATATAGTGGCTCTTCCTCATTTTCCTGCCCTCCCATCCTTCCTCCCATCCCATCTCCTACTCCCTCTCCCATTTCATTCTGCATTAACATTTGTTTTTCATTGACGTTATATACGGAAGACCAGTTCTATACTAAGTAAAGATTTCAATAGTTTACACCCACACAGGCACATAAAGTATAAAGTACAGTTTGAAGATAAGTTTTACTGACAATTCTCATAGTACATTTCATTAAAGACATTGTTCCAACATGTAGAATAAGTGCACAGTGATACCTGCTGTTGATTTAAAAATTAACAATCTTATTTTTTATGTCAGTGACCATCCAAGGCACTTGACATGAGCTGCCAAGGCTATGGAAGCCTTTTGAGTCCACAAACTCCATCAGTATTTAGACAGGACCATATGTGAAGTGGAAATTCTCTCCTCCTTCCAGAGAAAAGTACATCCTTCTTTGATGGCCTCTTCTTTCCACTGGGGTCTCACGGAGATCCTTCATGCAGAACAGTTTTTGCCACTATGTCTTGGCTTTCCATTCCTGAAATGCTGTCATGGGATTTTTCAGCCAGATCTGAATGCCTTAGAGGCTGATTATGAGGTCAGAGTGATGTTTAAGGTGTTTGTCATTCTATGACTCTGCTGTGTGGACTGCTTCCCATGTTGGAACTTTCTCTCCTTTTTAGTTCTATTTATTGTTATTACCAGACACTTGGTCTTATTTATATGATCCCTTTGACATTTAATCCTATCTATATGACCAATTTCACATTTAATATGATCACTTTATCATGTAAGAGGGGTTTAGTGTCACGCAGCTTAATGGGATTTGGAGTCCCTTGGAAAGTTTTTAGCTTCATCCTTAGGGGTAAGTCCATGGGAATGTGTGCCAAACCATACAGCTCCTCACTCTCATTCCCACTCATTTGTAACTGGGATCAATTCTCAGCTCACTTAATACACCTATGAATAATTAATTTTATGTTAAGTAAAGAACCCAGCCAATGGTATTAAGTAGAAAAAAATGAATAAATAAAAAAATAAAATGAATTCATAAACTGATCGTTGACAGTCAAGACAAGGGCTGTTCAAGTAATTGCTTCTCAGAGTGTCAGTTTCACTTCTACAGATTACCTTTTAGGTGCTCTATTAGTTATCATGGATCAGAAAGAACATATGGTATTTGTCCCTTTGGGACTAGCTTATTTCACTAAGTATGATGTTTTCCAGATTCGTCCATTTTGTTGCAAATGACCAGAATTCATTTTTTTTACTGCTGTTTAGTACTCCATAGAGTATATATATACATGTGTATATATATACATGTGTATATATATATATGTCTCTGTGTGTGTATATCTTCATTTGCAGATGATATTATATATATATTATGTATTATATAATGTGTTATATATAATATACCTATTATATATTTTATATATTCTGCAAATAATGAGAGTTTGACTTCATCCTTAGCAATCTGAATCCCTTTGATTTCTTTTTCTTTCCTGATGGCTCTGGCTCAGACTTCCAGGACTATATTGAATAGAGGTGGTGAAAGTGGGCATCCCTGTCTGGTTCCAGATCTCAGTGGGAATACTTCCAGCTTTTCCACATTCAGTAGGACACTGGCCATGGGTTTTTCATAAATTGCCTTGATTATGTTGAGAAATGTTCTTCTAGACCCAACTGGCTTCGAGTTTTCATCCTGAAAAGGTGTAGTATGTTATCAAATGATTTCTCTGCATCTATTGAGATAATTGTCGGACCCTTGCCAACGCAAGTCTTGCCAGCAAAGGTCCAACCCACGGAGTCACGACACGACCGCTGTTGATCGGTTCTCGAGGAACTTTTTATTCTTAGAAGGAAAGGAGAGGGGGGGAAGCAGCTGGGAGAAAGACGGAGACGGACTGAAATGGCTGCTCCGCGTTCCCGCCCCTAGCATGGTCTTTTATCTATCCCCAATCCCCCCGGGCTAGGGCGAGCAGTTCATCAAAGGGCACGCACAGTCTCAGGTCAAGGTGCATCTCATCTCATCAGATTGTCTGCCAGTCCCTTCAGGTCAAGGTGTGTCTCATCTCATCAGGTCAAGGTGTATCCCATCTCATTACCCTGACCTTGCTCTGCTCCGCAGGATGAGGCAGTGCAATGAGAAGGTCCCCACAGGTGGCCAGCCTGTGGTTCCCCACAATAATCATATGGTTTTTATCCTTCAGTTTGTTAATGTGATGTATCACATTGATTGATTTGTGAGTGTAAACCATCCCTGCAAATCAAGGATAAATCTCACTTGGTCTGTGTGAATGTTCTTTCTGATGTGTTGTTGAATTCGATTGACCAGAATTTTGTTGAGGATTTTTGTATCTATGTTCAGCAGGAAAATTGGTCTGTAGTTTTCTCTCTGTTGCATCTTTTCTGGATTTAGGAATTAAGGTGATGCTGGTTTCATAGAAGGGATTTGGGAAGATTCCTTTCCTTTAATTGTTTCTATTAGCTTGAGAAGGATTGGAGTTAGCTTTTCTTTAAATGTCTGGTAGAATTTGGCAGTGAATCCATCAGGTCCTGGGTTTTTCTTTTTTGGGAGGGTCTTTATTACTGATTCAATTTCTCTCTTGGTAATAGGTCTGTTTAGGTTTTCTGTGTCTTCATGGTTCAATTTAGATAGGTTGTATGTCTCCAGGAAGCTGTACATTTCTTCTAGATTTCCCAGTTTGTTGGCATATAACTCTTCGTAGTGATTTCTGATGATTCTTTTATTTCTGTAGTATCTGTTATTACATTTCCTTTTTCAACTCTAATTTGATTGATTTGGGTCTTCTCTCCCCTTTTATTGATTAGTTGGTCCAATGATGTGTCAAAATTGTTTATTTTTTTCAAAAAACCAGCCATTTGTTTTTCTGATCTTTTGTATTTTTTTTTTTGGTGTCAGTTTTGTTGACTTCTTCTCTAATTTTAATTCTTTCTTTCTCCAGTTTGGGGTTTGGTTTGCTAATTTTTTTTTTCTAGATCCTTGAGGTGCATAGATAGTTCATTTATTTGGTGCCTTTCCAGTTTTTTTTTTTTTTTTTTTGACAGGCGTAGTGGACAGTGAGAGAGAGACAGAGAGAAGGGTCTTCCTTTTGCCATTGTTTCACCCTCCAATGGCCGCTGCGGCCGGAACCTGCGCTGATCTGAAGGCAGGAGCCAGGTGCTTCTCCTGGTCCCCCATGGGGTTCAGGACCCAAGCACTTGGGCCATCCTCCATTGCACTCCCAGGCCACAACAGAAAGCTGGCCTGGAAGAGGGGCAACCAGGACAGAATCCGGCGCCCCGACTGGGACTAGAACCTGGTGTGCAGGTGCCGCAGGCAGAGGATTAGCCTATTGAGCCACGGCACTGGCCTTCCAGTTTCTTGATGTAGGCACCAATTGCTGTAATCTATCCCCTTAACACTGCTTTTGCTGTATCCCATAAATTTTGGTATTTTGTATTCTCACCTTCATTTATTTCCAGAAATTTTTTTATTTCTCTTTTTATTTTTTTCTATGACTCATTGTTCTTTCAGTAGCAGATTATTCAGTCTCCATCTGTTTGCATATGATGTAGAGATTCTTGAGTTGTTGATTTCCAGCTTCATTGCATTGTAGTTTGAGAAGATGTATAGTATGACTTCGACTATTTTGAATTTGCCTAGCATGTGTTCAATCCTAGAGAAAGTTCCATGTACCAAAGAGAAATACATGAATTCTTTCACTGTTGAGTAGAAGGTTCTGTAGATATCTGCTAGGTCCATTTGGTCTATGGTGTCAATTAACTCTGTTGTTTCCTTGCTGTTTCTGTTGTTTCCTTGCTGTTTCTGTTTCGTTGATCTGTCCATTGCTGAAAGTGGGGTATTAAAGTCCCCCATTTCTATTGTATTTGAGTCTATATCTCCTTTTAAATCCTATAACACTTCTTTTAAATATCCAGGTGCCCTGTAGTTGGGTGCATATATGACAGGCAGAGTGGACAGTGAGAGAGAGAGACAGAGAGAAAGGTCTTCCTTTTGCTGTTGGTTCACCCTCCAATGGCCACCATGGCTGGCGCATTGCGGCTGGCACACCACACTGATCCGATGGCAGGAGCCAGGTGCTTATCCTGGTCTCCCATGGGGTGCAGGGCCCAAGCACTTGGGCCATTCTCCATTGCACTCCCTGGCCACAGCAGAGAGCTGGCCTGGAAGAGGGGCAACCGGGACAGAATCCGGTACCCCCACTGGGACTAGAACCCGGTGTGCCAGCGCTGCAAGGCGGAGGGTTAGCCTATTGAGCCATGGCGCTGGCCACATATATATTTATAATAGTCACATCTTTCTGTTGAATTGATCCTTTGGCCATTACATAGTATCCTTCTTTGTCTTGAATGTTTTTGTGTTAAAGTCTATTTTGTCTGATATTAGGATGCCCACACCAGCTCTTTTTTGGTTTCTGTTGAGTACCAACTTTGCTGTGGCATGATTCTGTAAATAGTTCTGTTTATGTACTTTGGATTTCATTTGTTTATTTACTGGATAATTATCTACTTTTGCAGTAATGTTTCTGTCTCTATGTATAACACATCTTTGAACATGTTTCACAGGGCTGGGCAAGTAGTTACAAATTCTTTTAATTTTTGTTGTGTAAAATCATTATTTTTTCTTTACTTATAAATGGGAATTTTGCAGAGTTCAGTATTCTGGGTTGACAGTTTTTTCTCTTAGGACTTGGAGTACGTCTCCCCGTTCTCTCCTTGCCTGTAGGGTTTGTGATGAGAAGCCTGGGGTGAGTTTAATTGGGTTTCCTCTGAATGTGATTTGTCATTACTCTTGTACATATTTTAGGATCTTTTCTGTATGTGTTATTGAGGAGAGCTTTGCCACTATGTGTTGAGGTGAAGATATTTTCTGGTCATGTCTATTGAGAGTTCTGTGTACTTCCTAAACTTGGAGGTCTCTTTCTTTCTCCAGAAGGGGGAAGTTCTCTGCTATAATTTCACTAAGAAGGCCTTCTAATCCTTTCTCTGTTTTGATTCCTTCTGGAATTCTTAGGATCTGTATGTTGGATCATTTGATAGAATCTTGCAGATCTCCAACCGTGTTTTTCAATTTCCTGATTTCTTCTTTTTCTTGTGTTTGGTCTGTGTTATTTCCAGAAATGCGTCTTCTAGTTCTGATATTCTTTCTTCTGTTTCATTTTTTCTATTATTGAGACTTTCCACTGTTTTTTTATTTGCTCTATTGAGTTCTTCATGTCTAGTATTTCATTCTGACTTCTCTTCAATATCTCAAATTCTTGGGAACACTTTTCATTTAGATAGTAAATTTGTTTCTGATTGCTTCTAAGTAATATGAAGATTAATTTTCTGAATTCCATTTCTGGCATATCCTCAATCTCTTCTTCTTCCACTTCTATTATTGAAGAGGAGAGGTAATGTTTCTTTCTGGGGCTCATACTATCTTCCTAACTCTTATTAAAACTTTCCCCCTTGTTTTTCAGAATTTCTGCTTCCTTTTATCTTTTCTATGTGTCTTGGTGGTTGTAATGAGATATCCCTCTGCTATGAGCTGCCATGTGTCTGTGCATTGCCAGTGGAAACACACAGCCCTGCTTCTGGAAGTCCTGCTCACTTCTGGATGGTGATGGGAGCAGATAGGAGAGCTCTGGTGACCTGCTGACTTGGGCTGGGCTCTGGTGTGTGAAACAAGCTAGGGATTTCAATGTTTAGAACTTCTCCCCATTGTACAGCTTGTGTGGTAATGGTATGAAGTTACTCTAAAATGTTGTAATCCTCATTCCCAGGTGGGGGAGGTGTGGTAAAGTGGCCCCCGCAACTGATGGATGTGTGTACGGGAGGCAAATGTGGTAGCACCCTGTGTACATTCCGCCATGTAAACAGACAATATGACTTCTCCCAGTCAACTGCAGGTCAATTTGGAGGGAGGGGGATACATGGATTGGCAGAGGTATGCCTGAATTCTCCATCTATTCCCCTATTCTTCCTGCTTGGAACTTCAAACACAGTTTGCCTGGCTCTCTCACCCACTGCTAACCACAGCTCCATGGACTTGCAACCTCGAGTCTTACCTGGTCCACCCAGGGAGAAGGAGGGCGTGGTGTCAATCACATCATTTGGCTTCTCTAACACACCTCTGCTGTGTCTTTGTGACTCTTTGTTCCCTATGTGTAGACCTGCTCAGTCTGCTGGACTCCTGGGCTTCTTCGTGTGAAACTCTCGAAACTCTGTTGCCAGCCTATATTCTCTTTTCTTATTAATTATCTTTTTCTCCCATTGACGGAGAACATCTTGTTGCTATACCGCCATCGTGGCTCCACCCCTGCTTCCACCATCTTGGCTCTGCCCCAGTGTTTCATGGTATATCTTCTTTAAGTGAAGTTTCTGGTTTCCTGAACTGTGTAGCCTGCCAAGCACTACGCATTTGAGGTTACAGAGGTTTATACAAGACCTAGTTTCCAAAAACATGGAAATTTGGGCACGAGGTGACAGTCCCATTTCCTTTGGAAGTGAGTAGTTTTATGATATTTGAAAAAGGGAGCTCCAAAAATAGAAATCATTTCTGACAGAATACCACTTGATGCTCTCTGAGACAATACCTCAGTACCTTTAGGCTTCAGAGCTGAGAAAAAAGAAATACAAAGGTTCAACCAGTTATTGATTATACTGACCAGAGTGAACAAAATATAGTTGATATTACCTTACCTCATCCATAAGTTATGAAAGACTGAGTGCTATTGGAAGTTTGGACCAGCCTTCAAAAGAAAGCTGTGAATAGATTAGAAAGAAAGGCAAGAGCCTAGCAAATGTTACTTATTTAAGTGATCTTGAGGCTGTGGCCTGGGGTAGAGGGATAACCTCTCAAGTCTAAGAGTCACTGTCTACATTGCTTCCTACCACATTATAGTATCATGATTTACAGAAATGGAGGTCTTTGAAACCTAGTGTGCCTTACACTTGGTATCTAGAACTATACTGCTGCCCCCTGCATCCTAATAATTCTCCCTCATAGCTCAACAAGAGTTTGCCAGGGTCCCTGCATGTAGAAATAAGGTGAAGTAAATTGTGTTTCAGGAGATAAATGGTTTGAGTATTGTCACATGATTTGTAGATGCCTGGTACCCTAAATTTTGGCTAGTACTGATCTATTTCGCCACACTTAATTAAAAAACACATTTATTTTCAGATCAATTTCAGAAACTGTCACCATTTTGAAATAGTATTGCTTTAAAAGACTGCCCTGAACATGCCTTTCCCTTTTTTTTTTTAAAGATTTTTATTTGTTTATTTGAGAGGTAGAATTACAGACAGTGAGAGGGAGAGACAAAGAGAAAGATCTTCCTTCCATTGGTTCACTCCCCAAATGGCTGCAATGGCCGGAGCTGGGCCGATCCAAAGCCAGGAACCAGGTTTTCTTCCTGGTCTCCCATGCAGTTGCAGGGGCCCAAGTACTTGGGCCATCTTCTACTGCTTTCCCAGGCCACAGCAGAGAGCTGGATTGGAAGAGGAGCAGTTGGGACTAGAACCAATGCCCATATGGGATGCTGGCACTGCAGGTGGAGGATTAACCTGTGCCATGGCACCAGTCCCATGGCTTTCCTTTTGATTCTGTTATGTACAGATTGTATGACTTCAAGAAGCATGTCATAAAATTTTCTCATTTACTATCAGTAATTTATTTTTTTTAAAGATTTATTTATTAACTTAAAAGTCAGCGTTACACATAGAAGGAGAGGCAGAGAGAGAGGTCCTCCATCTACTGCTTCACTCCTCATTTGGCCGCAATGGCTGGAGATGCACCAATCTGAAGGCAGGAGCCAGGAGCTTCCTCTGAGTATACAACACAGGTGTACGGTCCAATGGAGTTGGGCCATCTACTGCTTTTCCAGGCCATAGCAGAGAGCCAGATCAGAAGTAGAGCAGCTGGGTCTCCAACCGGCACCCAGATGGGATGCCAGCACTGCAGGCAGCAGCCCCACCCACTATGTCACAGCACCGACCCCAGTAATTTCTTCTTGAAAACCTTGAGCAATATTTAGTACACATGCAGCTTAAGAAAATTACTGTGAGCTTTTTCCTATTTTCTGAATAGTAAAATTACACTAAATTAGACTTCATGTGCTAATCAGCTCTTAAAATATAAATAAAAATAGTATGACCACATATAAGCAGAAATGTGAAGCGTAACATTATGATCTACAAATAATTCATTTGTGTGATTCCCAAGACTTTTGTTTTAGTGTCAATAGCTTTGCTAAGATCCAATTGATAAGCATAGATCATGTTTATAGAAGCTTTTTTTGTAAGAATTTAAAAATTTATTTGAAACTCTCCTATACAGAGAGAGGGAGAGATACAAATCTTTCATCTGCTGATTCACTTCCCAGAAGGTTTCAATGGGAAAGGCTGTGACAGGCTGAGGCTAGGATTCAGGAGCTTCATCTGGTTCTCCTACATTAGTAGCATTTAGCCAAGTACTTGGGCCATTTCGACTGCTTTCTCAGGCCACTAGCAGGCAGCTGGATCCAAAGCAGAAAGGCCATATATGAACCAGTGTCCATATGGGGAGGCTTTCATTGCAGGTGGCAGCTTTATTTGCTACATGACAATGCCAATCTATGTTTATAGAAACTTCTATATGACATTGTGAAGTTGTATTAATTGTATTTTGCATGTAATTGAACTTTCTCCCCTGCTCACCAACATGTACCAGCATTTGATGTAGGACAAATCAGAAAACACAAAATAGCCATTTGATTTATAATTCCAATTCAATATTTTGAGACGAGCTCAGCTGGACAGTTCCTATGATCAGCCTGGAGGAAAAAATGGAGATCTAGTTATCTGAGGAACTGATTTACACTGGTGCCTTAGAGATGGCTTCATTTAACTGTCTGCTGGTGAGTGGTACAAACTATCTGTTTCTGTCACATTTACTGATATATCATGGGGTTAAGCAATTGAAAAAGTGAAATCTTGTGAAGAGATGAATACAGGGAACGATGTTATTTGGAACCATTACTGATAAAGTGTATTGCATTAAATATACATTGTGTGTGGGGGGGGGAGCTCTGGGCCCCTGGGACCTGTGAGACTCTTCTCTGGAAAACACGGGACATGGACAACTCTGAAACTGCCAAAAGCTTTATTTTTCAGCATGCCTATTATAGTGCAAAGTAGTATAGCCAGCAGATTAGGGGCCTTCATGCTTACTAGTAGGGTCTATCCCTAGGGGATTTATCAGTCAAGGCCCAGCTGCCTTGTCTTGCACCACAAACAGATGGAGGTCTGATGCTACAGAGGTAAATGTCCTTGACGACAAGTCCTTTACTGGACCTTCTCCTGTGTTAACAGTCAGTCTCTGGACGTAATCTCCTGCAATTGTGTATATTTGTTCCAATACAATTTTGGCCAAAAAATGTGAAGCTGTAAGTTGCATGCTTTCTATAGAATTTCAGTTCTAAAAAAACAAGAAGTGTTCTAATGTACCCACCCATAAATACAGAATCCTGTGTGGTGTGGTGAAGTGATAAATTTCCCAGGACAGGTTGACAATCACCTGCCAGCAGACAGGCTACTCAAGATGTTACAAACCTTAAAGAAGAAATAGACTATCCAACACATGCTTTCCCTGCTAATCAACCTCTACCCATGGTACCGTGTGCGTTTACAGATGCCAACAAGTTACTGTTTGGAATAGTGATCAAATCCTTAACAGAAAAAGATAAGATCCATGTAGAATCCCATGGGGGATCAGTACAATTGGGAGAAATAAGGGCAATAATCAAGGTTCTACTCCTTAGCCAGGATGGGCCAGTAAATATATTTTTGGACAGCAAATACTCAGTACAGGTAGCAAAGACAATCCCTTTTGCAGTCTTTAACCCGACCAATAATCCAATTGACCAGATGTTCACAACACTTAAAGAGCTAACTGAGAACAGAAAACACCCAGGGTATATCTCACAAGTAAGATCACATAGTGGGTTACCTGGCTTTATTTTCCAAGGCAACAAAACAGTTGATTGTCTTATCTCCTGCAACACAGCTTCCATTGGACACCTAGAACAAGCCCATATTCTACACAAAAAATTTCATATATCAGCAAGCAACATAAAATTGCTTTTCCCGGAGCTAACAATGAGCCAATGCAAACACCTAGTGCACTCTTGCAAGAATTGTGCACCCCTCACCCCATTAGGCCCACTGCAACAAGCAGGAGTGAACCCGTGAGGCCTTGCTCCTAATAAGCTCTGGCAAGTGGATGTCACCCACATTAACTCCTTTGGTAAACTTAAGTTTATCCATGTAGTGGTAGATACTTATTCAAAGGCTGTATTTGCAACAGCCCAATCCAGAGAAAAGGCTAGTAATGCGATGAAGGTGGTTAAATCAGCCATGCTGGTCCTTGGTGTCCCCTGGACCACAAAGACTGATAATGGGCCAGCGTATACATCAAAGGAATTTAATTCCTTCCTGAAATCCAGGAACATGCAGTCTGCCACAGGTATCCCATACAACCCACAGGGACAGGCAATCATTGAAAGAACTCATAGGACGATTAAAGATCTCTTACAAAGACAGAAAAACAATCATATGCCCCCAGACCCACAGCTTGCTTTGACTGAGCTCCTTTTCACTATCAGTTTTCTTACTTTTGATTCTCAAGGGATCAGCCCAGCTTATAAACACTGGGGATCCTTTCCATCCCAGCCCCTAGCCCCTATGGTTAGGTGGAAAGACCCCCTGACAGGAGAATGGAAGGGACCACACCCTCTGCTAACCAAGGGTCAAGGATATGCTTGTGTCTTTCCAGAGAATGAGGAACAGTCCATTTGGGTACCAGCCAGAAACATCAAGCCTGCAATGGACAGCCAACCAGAACCAGCTGAACAAGATTGAGAGTCTCCCTTGTTAGCAGATGCACCTGCCATATCATCCTACCCTGAGAAACTGCCCATAGCCACATCCATTACTGTTTTATACCCCACTAGCTTTGGTCAGCCACTCAAATGGCTCACAGCCTGCATGTGGTCATTCCATTCCTGATTACCACTGTTCCTCATTCCTACCCCTATCTGAGCAAACACTCCTGAGGTCTCCTGTTTTGGGCACTGGTTAGTCAATGATGGGTAAGATCCCCTGGGGGACAACCTAAGACAGGCACAGCCGCTTACAGAGACCACATGGAAATGGGGTCAACAATGGTATGGCCAAGAATCATGCCTCCCGTTGCTCAAAAATAAACAAAGATCAGGAAATGTGATGGAATGAGAAGGTGAGAAGGTCATGCCAAGATGGCCAGTGACAACAGAAACTGCCTGACAACAGGCTGTGATTGGAAGCCTTCGGAAACCACATGACAACAGAGCCTGACTGACAACAGGCCATGATTGGATGGTTTCAGAAACCACACAACAACAGAGCCTGGCTGACAATAGGCTGTGATTGGATGGTTTCAGTCACTGCCTAGCAACAGAGCCTGACTGGCAACAGGCTGTGATTGGTTAGGGCATAGATCACCACTTGACTGGATTGACTGCCTTGGCTATATAAGCAACTGTAGCAACTGAAATAAACGAATTTGCAGACTGCTTGACTCAGGCCTGCTTTCACCCGACTCCCGGGGTCTGTGTGGTGATTCCGCGCCTCTTGCCCCTACCATGCTCTTCCTCTCAGAAATGAATCCACTGCAACAGTGTGGTACTTTCGCATTAGTAGAAAAACGGTAAATGCCAAATAACTTTCTTTAGTAAAAAATTTAGTGAAACATAATGTTTATCTCATTGATAACCTCATTTATTTGAACAATCATCCTTATATTTTACTGTTTTAATATTACATTATTTTACAAAATTTGTAGACAATGCTTTCATTAAATCAAAAATAACTTATTTTTAATCTCTGCTGCTTTTATATATATATTTCTATATATTCCCATGCTTAATTGTTTATGCTCTACAGCTGATGTTTTCTCAGTTAATGTATTTATGACTCTTTTTTCATTCTATCATATTCTTTTTTTCCCCCAGTTTGATGAAAATCCTTCAATTTGCCTTCTCTTCCAGGTATGATTCTAGGAACCTCCACGTATTTTCAAGAGCCAAGAAAATTAATACATCACCTGTAAATAGTTTTATTAATTGTCTCTCAGCTTGTCAGTTTTCATTTTAGGAGATTAATAATAGTTTATTATTTAAAATGGAAAAAGAAACAAATTTTATTCTCAGGATTGTACATAAATAAGATGAATGATATTTTACATAATTTTGAAACATTACAATCATCTAAGATAAGGCAGTTTGGTTTCTGCTCTTTCTGTTGCCAAAGCAAAATATACACTTGTTACATGTTTTGAGTTAGAACTTAGAGTAAAACATGCTAAATCTTTTGGGTCCTGATGTCTGAAACAGTCTTTGTTGTTACATAGATGATGTAGTAGGCAGTGTTTGCATTCTGAAAGAGTAACAGTTATCTAATACTAAAACACAAATCAGTTAACCTTGTTTTTGAATTATTAGGGTAATATAGTCCTTAATAGTTTTGAGGAGCTGAACTTGATTCAGGGATAGCATCAGAAATGTGTGGGGAAAAGAATCTACTGCAGATTTTTAAAAAATTTTTTAATATTTATTTATTTATTTGAAAGGCAGAGCTTCAGAGATTGAGAGAGGTGGGGAAAGAGAAAGAGATACCTTACATCTACGTGTTCATTCTCCAAATGACCGCAGTGGCTCGGACTGGGCCAGCCCAAAACCAGTGACCTGGAATTCCATCTAGGTCTCCCATATTGGTAGAAGGGGCCCAAATACTCAAGCCATCTTTCACTGCTCTTTCAGAAACTTTAACAGAGAGCTGGATTGGAAGTGGAACACCCTGGACTCTGCTTTTCTGGGAATTCTTCTCTATTTATTCCCATGATAGCTTCATCGATGGTTTCTTTTTACCTGAATACTCTACATTTTTCCCTTTAATGTTGTTCATTCAAAAATCAATATTGTCCCCCTTTCAGCCTGCTATGCAATTCTCCTTGACAGATGTGGTTCCTTTGTCATCTAAAACTCCTGTTTCCCTCTAGTTTGGGCATTTTTCACAGCCTTTGGGCCATAGGTTTGACTCCCTTTGAATGCTTCTGTGTGGCTGTTCAAATGCTCAACAAGTCTAAAATGAAACCACATCTTTCCTTCTTCCTTCATACCCATATGTAAGATTGAAAACTGCCAGTGTTTGTTTTGTGAGAGTTTATATGTTAACTAGAAGTGTTCTACCACAGGCGATGATAGCATTTGAAGACCTGGCTGTGTATTTTACCTGGGAGGAATGGAAGAACATGAACAAAGCTCAGAAAATCCTGTACAGGGATGTGATGCTGGAGACCTACAGCAGCCTGCTTTCTTTAGGTGAGTGGCATCCATCAAATGCCCAATGATAACAATTTCCTGCTACTTGAGAAAGAAATGAACACTTTATAAAGTTTAATGATGTACAGGTATAGAATTTGAGTCCATGAATAATCTGAATGTCTACCATCTAAGAAAGGATTCAAATTGGAACATTGTGGCATAGCTCTTGGACTAAGCTGTAGTCCTTTAAATAACCTAAAGATAGTGATTCCATAAAGACTTACATTATTTCCTTTAATAGGGCACTGCATTACCAAACCTGATTTGATCTTCAAGTTGGAGCAAGGAGCAGAGCCATGGATGGTGGAAGAATGCCTATATCAGAGCCTTCCAGGTCAGACTGCACATAATGGACAGGGAGGCCAAGCAGAAAGAGTGCAGCAGATGTTGACTGGTGCTCTTCCCATGAATTTTTCCCATGCATTACTCCTGATGACAGCTGGTTTTATGCATCAGACACAGGCATTCTGCAGTATCTAGGGATATCAGTATCTCTTGGTGAAGATGTTCTTTGGAAAAAAATTCCAGCGCTCTTCTGATGTTACTAAGGCTTTTTTTCTATGTTTGATATATTCCTCAAATTCTAACTTGTCCTTCTCTATACTTTAATATTTTTTCCTTCGTGTATTTTATTTCCTCAGTGCTTGTTAATTGGGCAACTTATAGAAACTTGTCTCAGATTGAGTTCCCACTCATGGTTTTGACCAGGTATAGAACTTGCTATTTTAAGCATCTCATGAGTAAACAAATAAATGTGAACTCTGTCTCTTTGTGTCTTTCTCTTTTCTCTTATTCTCTTTCTTTGTGCCTCTCAAATAAATAAGAAAATGATAGGTTGTTTGAAACATTTGAGGGCTGAGCCTGTGACTGGCAACCTTCTGTTTCAATCTTCATGTCTCATTCTCTGACTCTCAAGTCAGTAAATAAATAAGTGAATGCTAAGAGATGATTAGAAATAAATCTCCCTGCTGTGACATCAGAAATCCTGAAGCTAAGCATGAACTTGTATACAAACATGAAAATAAGTGATCCTAAACTAACCAAGAAAGTTGAGATTCTGAATCCCAAGGTCAAGTAACCTAATAGTTTCATGTTGAATTTCTCAGATTTGTTTGGGAGTGGAGTTTGAAATATGAATTCTGTCTCAAACAAAAAAGATAAGAAAGGCATAGGAAATGAAAATTTCTTTGAAGAGAAAACTGATCAAAAGCTTCCAGAAACTCAAATTAACACAGAGCAGTATTTGTAGAATGAATTGAGGGGAGGTAACCAGGACTGGTGATTTGAGAATGAGCTAGAAAACACTTTTCAAAGAAGGTAAAAATACCTTGGGTTGCAGAAGCAAGTTCTTTATACTGTTAGGGAGTGTATACCCAAGGTGTTATATTGGGACTTTTTTGTATCTGTTGTAGTTCTGAGAAGCTGAAGATGTTAGATGTCCTTAGGAATATGGGGAAGCTGTCATAGAGTACAGATAAAAGCAGAATTTTTCATTTGAAAAATCCCACAAATGCTGTTGAATCGATCATAGATTCAAATCTTGTTCCTTAAATGTACTGCTTAGAGTACAGACACATTTCACTCTCTTCACCTGCAAGTAAATGATCCAGTAAAAATTCTCATATTTATGGTTGAAATATCAGAGAAGCACAAAACATAAATTTTATAAAATTAAACTGGAGAAAAAGGACAGGGAAAATATGGTTGCTAGGCTATGGGTTAATATTTTTGCTAAATATTTGTCCATTCTTTAAAATCTTATACAGTTGTCTCATCATTGTGAAAGGCAGAGTGACAAGGAGAGGAAAAAAAGAAACAGATCTTGTATTAGCTCACTCCCCCAATGCCTGCAACCATTAGGTGTCACTAGCCTGAAGCAAAAAGGTTGGAGTTCCATCTAGTCTTCTCTGATGTATCACAGGGTCCCAAGCACATTAACCACTATCTGCTATCTTCTAGTTTACATAAGCAGAGAGCCGTATTGGAATCAGAGAAGCCAGAGCTCAAACAGGCACTATGTTGGGATGCAAGCACCACAAGCAGTGAATTAACACATCTAACTAAAAAAATCCATTCTGCCATACTTGAAAAAAATTCAGGTAGTAAACAGAATCATGATTGAACATTGGGAAACCTATTGGTACAACATGATTTATCATTGTATTAAGGAAAAAAACATGGTCATAAATATCTTTTACTGATTATGTTAAAATCTTATACCCATTATATAACAAGCAGTTTTATTCCCCATACATCAGTATTCCAGGATAAAGCATTTATATATGATTCAGTGATTTTTTTTCTCATTTCAGACACCATGAACAATGATGACATAATTAGGACCAACCAAGAAATTCAAGAAAAAAATTTGAATCAGAATGGTACAACAAATAACAAGACAGCAACTTCCAAGAGAGTTGAATTAAGAAAAAGACTTAATTTAAGTTCAAGTCATATTTCAAAACTGATTATCAGAAAGGGAAGTTATTCAGCATTGAAACCTGAGGAATGCAATGTGTGTCACAATGTATATCCCCCCATTGGGCCTGATGAGCTGCAAGCTGGAGAGAAACTTGATTCTGCTAAGGTATCTGGGAACTCCCTCCAGTGCTGTGAGCCTCTCAATGAGTATCACAAGATTCAGACTGTGAAGCAGTCATTTAAACATAGTGGAGAAGGGAAAGACTTCAAGAGAAAGAAGATATTCTTTAGATTTGAGACAGGCCATATGGAAAAGACCTGTAATAAGTCAGTTGGAACTGTTGGAAAGATAGCTCAAATAGAAAAAAATTTTCATGAAAATACAAACCTCAGCAAGCATCAACAAATCAACACAGGAGAGAAGCTCTATGAAGATATTGGGTATGTAGAACCTCTCATTTACAAATCAGGTCTTGCAATAAATCAGAGACCAAATATAGGAAAAAAACCCTATGCATGTAAGCCGTGTGGGAAATCATTCAGTTGTAAGGCCTGCCATAGAATCCATCACTGTATTCACATACTAGAAAACCCCCATGTGTGTAGTGATTGTGGAGAAACCACTTACAAGAAGTCAGATCTCATTAAACATCAGAAAATTAACACAAAGAAGAAACCTCATGAAGGTAATGAGCATGAAAGAGCCACTTGCCAAAAATCATACCTTGTAACACATCAAAGAATTCACACAGGGGAGAAACCGCATCAATGTAATGAATGTGGAAAAGCCTTTGGCTATAAGTCAGCCCTCATCAAACATCAAAGAATTCACACAGGGGAAAAACCTTATGAATGTAATGACTGTGGAAAAACCTTTGGCCAAAAGTCACAAATCAAAACGCATCAGAGAATTCACACAGGGGAGAAACCTTATGAATGTAATAACTGTGGAAAAGCCTTTGGCTATAAGTCCTCCTTCATCAAACATCAGAGAATTCACACAGAGGAAAAATCCTATAAGTGTAATGACTGTGGAAAAGCCTTTGGCCAGAAGTCACAACTCAAAATGCATCAGAGGATTCACAAGAGGGAGAAACCTCATGAATGTAATGAATGTGGAAAAGCCTTTGGCAAGAAGTCACATCTTGTAATTCATCAGAGAATTCACACAGGAGAGAAACCTTATGAATGCAGTGGCTGTGGAAAAGCCTTTCTGTGCAAGTCACGGCTCATCAAACATCAGAGAATTCACACAGGGGAGAAACCTCATCAGTGTAATGCCTGTGGAAAAGCCTTTGGTTATAAGTCAGTCCTCATCACACATCAAAGAATTCACACAGGGGAAAAACCTTATGAATGTAATGACTGTGGAAAATCCTTTAGCCAGAAGTCACAACTCATAATGCATCAGGGAATACACATGGGGGAGAAACCTCATGAATGTAATGACTGTGGGAAAGCCTTTGGCTATAAGTCATCCCTCATGAAACATCAGAGAATTCACACAGGGGAAAAACCTTATGAATGTAATGACTGTGGAAAATCCTTTGGCCAGAAGTCACAACTCAAAATGCATCAGAGAATTCACACAGGGGAGAAACCTTATGAATGTAATGACTGTGAAAAAGCCTTTTGCCAGAAGTCAGACCTCATCAAACATCAGAGAATTCATACAGGGGAGAAACCTTATAAATGTAATGACTGTGGAAAAGCTTATGGCCATAAATCATGCCTCATCAAACATCAGAGAATTCACATGGGGGAGAAACCTTATGAATGTAATGACTGTGGAAAAGCCTTTGGCCAGAAGTCACTATTTAAAATGCATCAGAGAATTCACAGGGAAGAAACTTCATGAATTTAATGAATGTAGAAAAGCCTTTGGCAAGAAGTCAAATTTTGTAATACATCAGAGAATTCACATGGGAAAGAAGCTTTATGGATTTAATGGCTGTGGAAAAGCCTTTCTGTGCAAGTCACGGCTCATCAAACATCAGAGAATTCACACAGGGGAGAAACCTCATCAGTGTAATGCCTGTGGGGAAGCCCTTTGCTGTAAATCACAACTCATAACACACAAGAGCATCTTTTGTAACGCTGAGTGAGTGGCAACAAGTTCTTTCAGTTTCTTTTTGTTATGGAAGGTCTTTATTTCACATTCATTCATAATTCATAAATGAGAGCTTTTCAGGGAATGGTATTCTCAGTTGACAGCATTTTTTTTTTTTTCATTTAAGACTTAGTCCCCATTCTCTGCTAGGCCATAGAGATTCTGAGAAGTCACCTGCGAGTCTAGTTAGAAATCCTCTGAAAGTTATCTGGCATTTCTGTCATGCACATTTTAGAATCTTTTCTTTATGTTTTGCTGTTGAAAATTTGACTGTAATATCTTGTGGAACATTTTTCTGATCAATGCTATTAGGAATTCTATGTGTTTACCATATTTGGACATCCCCTCTAAAAATTGGGAAAGTTTTTTATAATTATTTCGCTGAATAAGCTTTCTAAACCATTCTTTCCACACCTGGAATTGTGTTTTGGGGCATTTGATTGTATCTTATAAATTTCCAACACTTTTTATTTTATTACTATCTAAACTTTTATTTAAGTTATTTGAGTTTTATGTATTAAATATATATAAATGCATATATATAAAATACATAAATGTGTTATATATAAACCTATATATTTTATAGTTAAAATACATAATACATAAAATATATAATATATAAAAATGTTTCCTATTCCCACTCTTAATTTTTACAGAGATCTTTTTTCAGTTTACTTTATACATATAAGGTTAATCCTACATTAAGTAAAGAATTCAACAAGTAATATGAAGAAAAAAAGAGAAAAACACTTTCTGAACAGAAGAGACAAGGGCTTAAGCAATCATCAAATCTCAAAATGTTCATTTCATTTCAGTATATTATATTGTAGGTATTGTATTACCTACCCAGATTTGGGAAAACATATGATATCTGTCATTTTGGGACTGGCTTATTTAAGTTTAGTGTTTTCCAGTTGCATCCATTTTGTTGCAAAAGACAGGACTTCTTTTTTTTCTTACAGCCGACTAATACTCCAGAATGTATATATACCAGAATTTTTTTATCCAGTCATTAATTGATGGACATCTGGTTTGATTGCATATCTTAGCTGTTTTGAAATGAGTGGCAGTGATCTGTTATCTACAGATAACTCTTGGATGCTGGTTTCTCTTAACTCGGGTAAATCACCAGGAATAGGGTGATTGCATTATATTCTAGGTTTATTTTTCTATCTCTGAAGTATCTCCTTGCTGTCTTCCATAGTGGCTGGACCACTTTGCATTCCCATCAACAATGGATTAGGGTATGTTTCTACTCCACATTCTCACCAGCATTTGTTATTCATTGATTTCTGTATGTGAGCCATTCTAAATGGGTTGATGTGAAATTTCATTGTAATTTTGATCGGCATTTCCCTAATGACTAGTGATCCTCAGCATTATTTCAAGTGTCTGTTGGCCATTTGCAATTTTCTGAAAAATTCCTGTTCAAGTCCTGTCGCTCCTTCAGCCGCAAAAGGAACGACGCTGCTCGCAGTTAATCGGTCTTCAAAAGACTTTTACTTAGAAGGAGTAGGAAAAAGAGTGGGGGACCGGGAGAAGGGGGAGAGATGGCGCGCACGTTCCTTAAAGGGGAAAGCTGGCGTGCCCCCCTTCCCTCTCCCGCGGTCAGCTTATATACAGAGTTCAACCAATCACAGTCAATCAATCACAGTCCATGCACAGAGCTCTC
>CM027394.1:65410209-65444774 GCA_015711505.1 Sylvilagus bachmani | reverse complement strand
GGTCAGCTTATATACAGAGTTCAACCAATCACAGTCAATCAATCACAGTCCATGCACAGAGCTCTCCAATCCGGCACTTAATCACGATCAGCTGTGGAGTCACGCAGCAGGCAGGGCATCAGCGCCATCGTGTTGTTTACCAAGATCCTCAGCTAGATGGAAAGTTCAATCAGCTGCTACATCCGCATTACTGCTATAAGCCAAGCCCAGCATGGGGGGGTCCCATGGCAAGCCTATCCATGGGTCCCCACAAAGTCCTTTACCCATTTCTTAACTGGGTTGTTTGTTTTGTTGTAATTGAGGTTCTTGAGCTCTTTGTAGATTGTTTATATCAATCCTTGAGTAGTTTGCAAATATTTTATCCCATTACGTTGATTACCTCTACACTTTGCTGAGTGTTTCTTTTATAATGCAGAGGGTTCTCAGCTTGATGTAATCCCGTTTTTCAATTTTGGCTTTGATTGCCTGTGCTTCTGGGATCTTTTCTAAGTAGTATTTGCCTATGCTAATGTCTTGTAGGGTTTTCCCAATTCTCTAATAATTTGATGGTATTAAGTGGATTTTTGTGTAAGATGTAAGGTAGAGGTCTTGCTTCAGACTTCTGTGTGTGGAGATCCTGTTATCCTAATACAATTTGTTGAAGAGAATTTTCTTCCTTCAGAGATTGATTTTAGCTCTTTTGTCAAGGGTAACTTGGTTGTAGGTGCATGGATTGATTTTTGCTGTTTCTATTCTATTCTATTGGTCTACCCATCTGTTTTTGTACCAGTACCAGGCTGTTTTGATTATAATTAACCTTTAGTATGTCTTTTTATTTTTTAGATTTTAGTTTATTTATTTGAAAGTCAGAGTTACAGAGAGAAGGAGAAGCAGAGAGAGAGACACAGAGAGGTCTTCATCAAATAGTTCACTCCCCAAATGGCCACAATGGCTGGAGCTGCACTGAATCCGAAGTCAGGAGCCAGGAGCTTCCTCTGGGTTTCCCATGCAGATGCAGGGGCCCAAGGACTTGGGCCATCTTCTACTGCTTCCCCAGGCCATAGCAGAGAGCTGGACAGGAAGTGGAGCAGCTGAGTCTCGAACCGGCACCCATATGGGATGCCAGCACTTCAGGCCAGGGCGTTAACCCACTGTACCACAGTGCCAGCCCCCTGTAGTACATCTTGAAATCAGGTATTGTGATGCCTCTAGCATTTTTTTGTTGTTGTTAGATGAGATTGCTTTAGTTATTTGGAGTCTCTTTTGATTCCATATGAATTACAGTATCACTTCTTCTAGAACTGAGAAGAATGTCCTGGTATTTTTATTGGTTTCCCATTGAATCTATGAATTTCTCATGGGAATATGGACATTTTGATGATACTTTTTCTTTTAACTCATGAACATGGAAGATTTTTTCATCCCATTGTCTGTGAGTAGAAAGACTATTGATTTTTATGTGTTAACTTTATATCCTGCTACTTTACCGAACTTTTTTTATGAGTTCCAGAAATCTCAGTGGAGTCTTTTTATCCTGTATATATGGAATCATATTACCTGCAAATAGGGATAGATTCACTTCCTCCTTTCTAATTTTCATCCTTTTGATTTCCTTTCCTTGCATTGTGGTTCTGGATAAAACTTCAAGGACTATATTGAATAGCAGTTGTGAGCTAGGGAATCCTTTCTTGTTCTGGATCTTAGTGAGAATGCTCCCAACTTTTCTTTATTCAGTAAGATGTTGTCCATAGGTTTATCATGAATTATCTTGATTGTGTTAAGAAATGCTCTGTCTATATTCAGTTTGCTTAAGTTTTTATCATGAAAGGGTGGTGTATTTTATCAAATGCTTTCTCTAATAAATTGAGATAATCACGTTTTTTGTTTCTTAGTTTGTAATGGGATGAATTACATTTATTAATTTTTGAATGTTGAGCCATCTCTGCATAGCAGTGATAAATGCCCCTTGGTCCAGGTGAATGATCTTTCTGATGTGTTGTTGGAGATTCAATTAGCTAGTGATTTGTTTAGGATATCTGCATCTGTGTTCATCAGAGAAATTTGTCTATTATTCTCTTTCTTTGTTGTATCTTTTTCTGGTTCAGGAACTAAGGTGATGCTGTCTTCATAGAAGGATTTTGGGAGCATTCCTTCTTTTTTCTATATTTTACATGGGCTAGGAGTGTGGGGGGGTAGAAATTGGAGGTAAATTCCTTCATATAAGTTCTTCAAGTTTGTCTCCCAGGCTGTGGATGAAAGCAGAGGATGGAGTAAATAATAGAGTGTGAAACTGAGTTGGGTTTCAGTATTTTAAAAATTTATTTTTTAAGGAAGAGATAAATTTTGATTTTATCTATCAGAGATTTATGTCTTTGTTACATCACCCTCCCTTTCAGTTATTTTGAATAGCTTGTTAAAAATTGGAATTGGTTCTTTACAAGTCTGTTAGAATTTAGCAGGGAAGCCATTGAGTCCTGGGATTTTCTTTATTGGGAGGGTTTTTATTACTGATTCAATATACATCTTTGTTACTTGTCTGTTTAGATTTTCTATGTCTTAATGACTCAATTTTGGTAGATTGTGTACAGGAATCTATCCATTTCTTCTGGATTTTTCAATTTATTGGCATACAGAATTTTATAGTAATCCCTGATGATTCTTTTTATTTTTGTGGTGTCTGTTGTTACATTTCCTTTTTCATCTCTGATTTTATTGATTTGGGTCTTCTTTTTTTTTTTTATTGGTTAGTTGTACCTCAATTTTATTTTTTCAAAAAATCAGCTCGTCATTCAACTGCTGTCTTATGGGTTTTTTTTGTTTGTTTGTTTGTTTCAACTTTGTTTATCCACTAATTTTAATGATTTCTTTCCTCCTAATTTACAGTTTGTTTTCTTCTTTTCTTTTGTATTTTGCTGGAAGATTTTCTGCTTTCATTTTTTTTTTTTTTTAGTTTATTTATTTGAAAGGCAGAGTTACAGAGAGGCATAGGAAGAGGCCAGAGAGAGGTCTGGTTCAGAGAGAGATAGGCTGGTTCACTCCCCCAATGGCCACAACAGCCAGAGCTGGTCTGATCTGAAGCCAGGAGCCTTGAGCTTCTTCCAGGTCTCCCAGGTGGGTGCAGGGACCCAAGGATTTGGACCATCTTCAGCTGCTTTCCCAGGCCCATTAACAGTGAGCTAGATCAAAAGTGGAGCATCCAGGTATTGAACTGGCACCCATATGTTATACCAATGCTGCAGGTGGCAGCTTTACCTCATATACCATAATGCTAGCCCCTCACATTTTTTTTTTATAATGAAGGCTATCTGTAGCACCTCATTTAACAGCTTTTGTAATGCTGGATGAGTGGTGACAAATTCTTCCCATTTCTGTTATGAATGGTCTTTATTTCATTCATAAATGAGAGCTTTGCAGAGTACAATATTCTGAATTGACAGTTTTTTCCTCTTAATCCTTGGTCTATGTTTTTATGTTTTACTGTGAAAAGTTTCACTACAATGTGTCATTGTAAGGATCTTTTCTGGTCATATCATTTTATTTTATTTTATTTTATTTTATTTTATTTTATTTTATTTTACTTGAGAGTTATAGACAGTGAGAGAGACAGAAGGGTCTACCTTCTGTTGGTTCACCCCCTCAAATGGCCACTGTGGCTGGACCTGTGCTGATCCAAAGCCAGGAGGCAGGTGCTTCCTCCTGGTCTCCCGTGTGGGTGCAGGGGCACAAGAACTTGGGCCATCCTCCACTGCCCTCCCGGGCCACAGCAGAGAGCTGGACTGGAAGAGAAGCAACCGGGACTAGAACCCGGCACCCATATAGGATGCTGGTGCTGCAGGCAGAGGATTAACCAAGTGAGCAATGGTGCCAGTCCTCTAGTTCATTCTCTCCTTCCATGCCTTCAGGAACTCCTAGGACCTGTATATTGGGTCCATTGATATTATCCTGTAAATCTCCAATGTTGTTTTTAAGTTTTCTAATTTCTTCTTCTTCTTCTCCTTCTCCTTCTCCTCCTTCTTTCTTCTTTCTTTTTTTTTTTTTTTTTTTTTTGGTTCAAATGGAAGATTTCTAAGGATCTGTCTTGTATCAGATACTCTTTCTTCTGCCTTACCAAGTCTGTTGTCAAAACTTTCCATTGCATTTTTCATTTGATCTATTTAATTATTTCTAATATTTCATTTTGGTTTCTCTAAAATCTCAATCTCATGGTGGTAATTTTCATTCATGTAATGTATGGTTTTCTTTAGTTTGTGGAATTGCTTCTGATTGCTTTTGAGTAATGCTATAATTAATCTTTTGAATTCCACTTCCAGAATTTTTTAAATCTCTTCATCTTTACATTTTTACATTGAAATATTTTGTTCCTTTGGGATGGTCATAATGTATTTCTTATTCTTGTTTCTTGAATTTATGTGTTTATTTTTAGGCATTTGTGGAGTTAGTTGTTGGCTTTTTCCTCTGATGACCTTTACTTTCAGCTAGGCCTCTGTGGCTTTCAGAATATATGCACTTTCAATGAATACCAAGTGTTGTATGCTGGATGAAGTCAGGGAGCTCTGTTCAGTGCTCCAGCATGTGGTGAGTATCCAGTACAACTAAGTTGGATTTGGTAGATCTCCTCTTCTTAACAGAAGGGAACAATTTTCACCTCAGTTGATGTGATCACCCCCTCACCTCTTCTTCCAAGCTGAACAATGCCCAGGTATTAGCCCTCAAGTAGGTTCAACACTCATCATTATTAGCATTTGAAACACACAGATGATCTATGCAGCCCTCACTGTGAGCAGTTTCCACTCCAGTGACCAGCCCCAGGCAACTAAGGAGCTCTGAGTATGTGGATCCACACCCAGTGGTTAACTCAGAGACGCAGCTACACCCCACATGCTTTCATGTAACCATGGAGTCCACATGGTCTCAGCACATGTTGCTCCCACATTCACTGTGTGCATAGTTTCTGCTCTAACTTGCCAGCCTGTCCAGTGAACAAAGAAGCATATTTCCAGATAGCTCCACTGAAGCAGCTTGAGCCCCAGAGCCTGTTTCATGTCTTACTGGGGTTGCTTCACAGTTCTACATGGGTGCCTTGCCACCTGTCAATCCTTTCAGTCTAAGTGGGGACTGCAGATATTTCTTTCCATTAGAATCTCTACATCACACACGTTCATAAGAGCCACTGTCTATATAGCACTCTCCCTGCCACTGCTACCAGTACTGCTGAGCAGATGGCATCCTGCTTCATCCAGTTGCTGTGCATGCACAAAGATTTTGGCAGCTGCCACCCAAACCCCAAATGACACCCACCCTTTCTCAGCCAGACAGCAGGTGCTGTTGTGGGGAGACGGGATGATAAACATACCCCTTTTATTTATACTGGGTTTGTAAGTAGTTGCTGGTACTAACTAGCCCCTAGTTAGTCCAGCTCCAGTCTGGACTCAGCATGCTCTCCCTCCAGCCATATCACCACAGGTTGCTGCTGTCTGGTCTCACCTTTGTCTCCAAGCTGCCACCTTCTCTTGCTCTTGACTCCTGCAGTTGTGTGTTGTGTCCTTATTTGCACTGCATATCCACATCTTCTACACAGGTTTACAGTAGTCCTCTTCCTTTTGTAGTTTCGAGTGTGGCTTTCTCTAACTCTCCACTAAGAGTGCATTCCTCGCCTAGTGCAGTATGTTGTTCCTTAATCAACCATCTGGGAATTTCCTAAACCTTATTTTCCACCATCAAAGATTTGTATATAAAGATTTGTATTAATTTTGTTTTCATTAGAGCAAATGACTTGCCCATGGTGTATCTAAACTTAGAATGAATTTGATATCTTTTCTGAAGGAAAAATAAAGGATTTCTCTTAAAACTTCAAATAACCAAACAAGACAGTTCTATTTACTTTTGATTCTCAGTGATTTGTTTACATCTTCCTGGTTTATACTATCATGACAGCTTTGCATTTTAAGAAAAATATATTTTTGTTCAAAAGTTTGTATTTGTACCATGTTTTTATGTTTCCTTTGGATTGTTATACTTAAAAGTCTTCTAAAGCAAAAATTGGCTGTCATTTTCTTATTCAAAAATGACCATTGATTTTGGGGCCAACATTATTGCATAGGAAGTAAAACCACTGCCTGCAATGTTGGCATCCCATGTGGATGCTGGTTAGAGTTTCAACTATTCTACTTCTGATCCAGTTACTGCTAATGGTCCTAGAAAAGCAGCAGAAAATGGCCCAAGTGTTTGGGCCCCTGCATTCTTATTGGAAACCTGGAAGAAGCTCCTGGCTCCTGCCTTCAGCATGGCTCAGCCGCAGCTGTTGCAGCCATTTGAGGAGTGAACCAGTGGATGAAAAGCCTCCCTTCTCTCTCTGTCCAAAAACCAAAATAAAATGATTTTTTGCATGAGTGTATTTTAATAAGACCAAAGAGTGTACCTTTTAACTGTTTTCAGGTGCTTTTAATTCATCACATATGTTCCTTCCCTATACTAAACTTACAAATCAGAATCTGAATTCTTAGAAATCATTTCAAGATATATTATGAAAAATTAAGCTGCTAATCATAATTTACCCACCAGAAAATAGCCAGAAGAAGTTATTCAAATTATCCAAAAAAGTAAAAATAGAATCATAAGTATCAACAGAAAAGCAGAAAAGTGTGTGCCAAAAATTGTCTATGATGAAATACCGAACAAGTAATACAATATAAGACTTACATCCTTCCACATAAGTAATCTGATTAAGTGTAATCATATGATAACCAACTTAAATTTCAGTTTTAACAGAATATACACAAATGTGAGACATAAATATATGCTACTTAATTCCCATTAAATGAGTTTAAATTGTCAGTTATAATGGAGAGAATCAAGCAGGAGAGCATAACATTTTTAAAAAGATTTTTATTTTATTTGAAAGGCTATGTTTCTAGTGGAAAAGGCAGAGAGAAAGAGATCTGCTATTCACTGGTTCACTGCATAAATGGCCTTGATGGGTCAGGCTAGGCCAAGCTGAATCCAGGAACCCAGAACTCCATCTGGGTCTCCTGCAGGGGTGGCAGGGTCCATGTACTTGGGACACATTTTGTTTCCTTCCCTTGTTTGTTGGCAGGGAGTTGGGTGATAAACAGCAGCTGGGACAGCACTCATGCTCAAATATGGGATGCTAATGTTTTAGATGGTGCCATAATCCACTATGCCCCAACCTTGGGCCAATGTCAATGCTCCTGATAGCAAAACTTCAAAATACTTGAAGAAAATAGTGATAGAACTGCAAGGAAACACCCATTCGACAAAATCATTGTTAAACAGATTTCAATGTTGTCTTTAAGGCATACGACATTTATCAAAAGTGTTATATCCCAGTGTTATATCCCAAAAGTGTTATAAGCATGTAATTCATTATATAAAAGTAAGGAGGGGCTGGTGCTGTGGCACAGTGGGTTAATGCCCTGGCGTGAAGTACTGGCATCCCATATGGGTGCCAGCTCGAGACCTGGCTACTCCACTTCTGATCCAGCTCTCTGCTATGGCCTGGGAAAGCAATACAAGATGGCCCAAATTCTTGGCCCTTGCACCCATGTGGAAGACCCAGAAGAAGCTCCTGGCTCCTGGCTTCAGATCAGCACAGCTCCAGCTGTTGCAGCCAATTGGGGAGTGAACCATCAGATGGAAGACCTCTCTTCCTCTCCTCTTTCTGTGTAACTCTTTCAAATAAATAAATAAATCTTAAAAAAAAAAAAGGTAAGGATATCTACTCTCACTTTTAATCAGTATTGTACTAGGCATTTCAGTCTGTCAGGAAAAGATGATTTAAACTCATTTTCCCAGGAAACTTACAAATTTCATGAACTTTTTCATGTGAACTTTGTTCTTTATGATACTTTTAATCCTATGCCATGCAATTGTGTTCCTGAGAATAAGATAACTTCACCTTTATTTTCCAAGAACCTTAATTCAAGGTTCTTGCTTGTCATAAGTCTGGTAAATGGACATCAGGAAACACCTATGTACACATTTTGAAAAGAAAAATAATATTTTTTTCCTATAGAGTACTCACAGTAGCAAATCTTTTTCATATTATAACTGGAATGTCTGACAAAAATAGTTATCCTTTCTCAGCTTTAGAATAAAGCTATCACTGACACTTGTAAAAGAGAATTATATCTCAATTTTGAGTTTCTAAGTTGACCAAAGTCTAGGTCATAAGACACAATAAGATGTGTTTGTGCTACTTTTATAAAATTAGCAGTCTTCAATAAGTAATCAAAAATTATGGCTTTGGCCGACGGGGTCCCCCCGCCCTTGCTGCCTATGGTCTGGGGTTTCTGCGATGCGCTCCCTGCTTTGCCAGGGCTCTCCTTTTGTAACTCATGTGTGATTGCTTCTTGGCCTTTCGGCTAAGATCAAGTGTGAAACACATGTATGGCCGTGGCACTTACAAAGGACTCATCCTGGGGGTAGTCCATGTCCCCCTCTCCCACCAGATAGGCTTCCCCTCGTTTATTCACTTTGCAAACCTTTCTACAGAACTCCAGGCACTCCTGGTTTTATGATGCAGCAGGGAGGGAGGTGCGTCTCTTGGGTTTCAGAAACACCAAGAACCTTGTGAAGGCAGGGGCAGCCTGGCCTGGTTACTAGAGCGAGCGCCCAATGTGACAGCCCCGAGAAGGTGGCACCAGGCTCCACCTCGTACCATCTTTAGTTTCCCCTAGAACTGTCTTTGACCTCTACATTCCAGCTCTGTAGGGGCTCAGACAGCCAGCACAGCCGGGCTCCCTTCGGGTCGTCACTGTGGGAGCGATCAGCATTTTCCTGGGTCCAGGAACCTGGCATTCTGAACCCACATTCTCTCTCAAATGCCAGGTCGAGCACCTGCAGTGAGGGGCGACCTCATTGCCACGCCACGGCCCCTTTCTGTTCTGGCCCTTTTCTGCTCCCGGAAGTGGGCTGGTCAGAAGGAAAGCACTCGCTGATTCGGGTTTGGCGCAGTAGTGCCGTGATGGTGGTAGGTGGTGGCATGGGGTGGGGGGGGGCCTCCTGGACCTCATCTATGATCGCTCAGGGGAGTGGCCGGTGATGGCGGGGGGGGGGGGAGGAGAAAGAGCAGGTTCCAGATAGCATTTATGCACATGAGAGCTCTTCTATCTTATTCGCTCCATCAATGATCCAGAGCATCCGCTGACCACTATTCCGCACTGCAGCATGGCCACCCTTATTGGCCTGTCCATCATGGTCAAGCTTCTGTGGTCCCTTCCCCAGCTTTTCAAGATGGATGTGCACATTATTTCAAGGACCCAAGCCTCTGAGCACACAATGAACAAACATCTTGCGGATAAAGAGTGGGTAGTGGTTGTGCTGGAGAACACGGACCTGCTGGAGGTTGTGATTCAGTGTTTGTCAGCTTGCTCCTGAGCCTGACTGCTGGCCTCGACTTACCGCCTTGCCAGCGTCTGTCCCCAGCTCCATGCAGAGTGCACAGCCATTTCTTCAGTTACTGATGATGAGAAACTAATGTTTTGCATTTTGTACTAAAACCTTAATTTATAAAAAAAAAATGGCTTCTATTTGTGCTCTTTAAAGATGATGTAATTATTAAAATAACTGCAACTATCATTTTTATATTACTGATATTTGGAATTGAATTGCTGTATATGTCTAGAGGGTCGAAAGAATGGAATTCTCACTATTTTCATTACTTTGAAGTATGTAGCTATTTTTTTTTTAGTTTTGCACTGAAAGTTTTACAAATAATTATATTCAGAGAGCAGCAAGATGGCGGAATAGGAAGGGAGCACACTGATAGTCTGGGAAGAGACAGTTTAATAAAAGTGGAGATACTGCAGGTTCAAGGAAGAGTAGGGGAAGAAACAGCAGAGGAAACTCTTCCAGAACTAGTGATTCACAGTGGACCTGCGTGGAGAGCATGGGAGCCCACAGTTCAGGACACCAGTGGCAAACTCAACACACCAGCACTGGAACACAAGGTGAGCCAAACCTCAATAGCCCGAGACACTGGTGGGCAAGCGGAAAGAGGAGACTAGAGGGAACAAGGTTTGAAACCCTGTGGGGAAAAGTTCACCAGGCTAACTAGAAGAGAGAGGGAAAAAAAAGTGACCAATACGGACACGAGTTTCTCTCTCCGCTCACCTCTCAAAGGCGAGCAAGACAAAGAGCAGGCGCCATTTTGGATATATGTCATAAGCAGGGCAATCTCAGGTCTGCACCGGCCCTCAGCCTAGCAGAAAAACATGACTTGGGCGGGGGTGTGTGTGTGTGTGTGAAATAACCAGAGATTAGGACCCAGTGAATGTGTGGTGCTAATGAACTGAGACTGTGAAAAAAAGAGATGGTGGGGGACAGAACTCATGGAATTCATGTGAGTACTTTCCAGAGAGGCTACAATTCAGTAACCTTGGCAAACCAGTGGGAGACTGCAGGAGAATTTGAGCCCACACTGAGGGCAGCACAGATTCCCTGTGTGGTACTTGGGAAAGAGCTTCTGAACTCTGGCTCCTGTGGGTATATGAGTCACTTGATAACTACCTCCAATTCCATTCAGCTCTGTGGAATTACTTCCCTTTTGAATCAAAAAAAGTTACCATGCCTAACCTGGGAGTGTCACCTTTGGCACACCCTTAACCCTGAGGAACCAAACACAGCTCTCAGGCCACACGCATCTCAAGCCTCTAGGGCTCCATCAAAAGCAGACAGTCCACTTAATACAGTCATAGTATAACAAGAAAAGACACCACAACGAGGGAAGAAGAATCCAAAGATATCTCCACAATGCCAAGCAACAAATGCAAAAACCAAGGGAACAAAAGCAAGGAAGACATGACACTCCCAAATGAACAAGACACCCCAAGCCAAGATTATGAAAATGATGAGATGGAAGAAATGCAAGATACAGATTTCAAAAAATTTATGATAAGAACAATTAGAAGTCTTCAAAGACAAATGCTTGAGCTACAGAATTCCTTACTGGACAGGATAGAAAATCTCCTTCGTGAAAATGAAATCTTAAGGGGGAATCAAAATGAAATGCAGAAACTAGTAGAACAGGAAAGTGTGATAGTGAAGAGAAAACAAAACAAAATGAAGAACTCAATAGATCAAATGACAGACACATTAGAGAGCCTTAAAAACAGTCAGTGAAACAGAAGAGAGAATATCAGACTTAGAAGACAGAGCACAGGAAAGTATACAGCCAACCAAAGAAAAGAAGAGGAAATTAGAAATCTAAAAAATATTGTTGGGAATCTACAGGATACTATTTAAAAACCCAACATTCGGGTTCTAGGAGTTCCTGAAGGCATGGAGAGGGAGAAAGGATTAGATATAAAATCAATGCACAAAAATCAACAGCCTTTGTATACACAGGCAATGCCATGGCTGAGGAAGAACTTCTAAGATCAATCCCATTCACAATAGCAACAAAAATAATCAAATAACTTTGAATAAACATAACTAAGGACGTTAAAGATTTCTATGATGAAAATTACAAAACCCTAAAGAAAGAAATAGAGGAGGATACCAAAAAATGGAAAAATCTTCCATGCTCATGGATTGGAAGAATCAATTTCATCAAAATGTCCATTCTTCCAAAAGGAATTTACAGATTCAATGCAATATCAATCAAAATACCAAAGACATTTTTCTCAGATCTAGAAAAAGTGATGTTGAAATTCATATGGAGACACAGGAGACGTCGAATAGCTAAAGCAATCTTGTACAACAAACACAAAACCAGAGACATCACAATACCAGATTTCAGGACATACTACAGGGCAGTGGCAATTAAAACAGCATGGTACTGGTACAGAAACAGATGGATAGACCAACGGAATGGAATAGAAACACCAGAAATCAATTAAAACATCTGCAGCCAACTTATATTTGATTAGGTTCCAAAACCAATCCCTGGAGTAAGGACAGTCTATTCAATAAAGGTGCTGGGAAAATTGGGTTTCCATGTGCAGAATCATGAAGCAAGACCCCTACCTTAAACCTTACACAAAAATTCATTCAACATGGATTAAAGACTTAAATCTATGACCTGACACCATCAAATTATTAGAGAGCATTGGAGAAACCCTGCAAAATATAGGTGCCGGCAAAGACTTCCTAGAAAAGACCCTGGAGGCGCAGGCAGTCAAAGCCAAATTTAACTACTGGGATTGCATCAAATTGAGAAGTTTCTGTACTTCAGAAGAAACAGTCAGGAAAGTGAATAGGAAACCGACAGAATGGGAAAAAAATATTTGCAAACTATGCAACAGATAAAGGGTTGATAACCAGAATCTACAAAGAAATCAAGAAACTCCACAACATCAAAACAAACAACCCACTTAAGAGATGGGCCAAGGACCTCAATAGACATTTTTCAAAAGAGGAAATCCAAATGGCCAGCAGACACATGAAAAAATGTTCAAGATCACTAGCAATCAGGGAAATGCAAATCAAAACCACAATGAGGTTTCACCTCACCCCAGTTGTTGGGAATGCAAACTGGTGAAGCCACTATGGAAGTCAGTCTGGAGATTCCTCAGAAACCTGAATATAACCCTACCATACAACCCAGCCATCCCACTCCTTGGAATTTACTCAAAGGAAATTAAATTGGCAGATAAACGAGCTTTCTGCTTCTCAATGTTTATTTTAGCTCAATTCACAATATCTAAGACATGGAATCAACTTAAATGCCCATCAACAGTAGACTGGATAAAGACATGATGGGACATGTACTCTATAGAATACTATACAGCAGTCAAAAACAATGAAATCCGGTCATTGGCAACAAGAAGGAGGAATCTGGAAAACATCATGCTGAGTGAATTAAGCCAGTCCCAAAGGGACAAATATCATATGTTCTCCCTGATCACTGACAACTAGCTGAGCACCAAAGGGGAAACCTGTTGAAGTGAAATGGACACTATGAGAAACAGTGACTTGATCAGCTCTTGTGCTGACTGTTGATGTACAATGTAATACTTTATCCATTTTAGTATTTTTTCTTTGTTTTGCTCTAGTTCTATTGGTTGAACTCTGTAATTAACACACAATTATTCTTAGGTGTTTAAATTTTAACTGAAAAGTGATTCCTGTTAAATATAAGAGTGGGAATAAGAGAGGAAGGAGATGCAGAATTTGGGACATACTCAATCGGACTTGCCCCAATTGGTGGAGTTAGAAACGTGCCAGGGTGTTCCAATACAATCCCATCAAGGTGGCATGTACCAAGGCCATCTCACTAGTCCAAGTGATCAATTTCAGTTCACAATTGATCACACTGATAGGTCTAAGAGTCAAAGGGATCACACAAACAAGACTAGTGTCTGCTAATACTGATAGAATGAAAAAGGGAGAGAAAGATCCAACATGGGAAGCGAGATACACAGCAGACTCATAGAATGGTAGATGTCCTAAATAGCACTCTGGCCTCAGAATCAGCCCTTCAGGCATTCAGATCTGGCTCACGAGCCCATGAGTATTTTAAGCATGGAAAGGCAAGACACTCTGGGAAAAAAAAAAAGAACTAAATGAAAGATCTCTGCGAGTGAGATCCCAGCAGAAAGAACGGGGCCATCAAAGAAGGAGGTACCTTTCTCTGAAGGGAGGAGAGAACTTCCACTTTGACTATGACCCTGTCACAATAAGATCGAAGTCAGCGAACTCAAAAGGCTTCCGTAGCCTCGGCAACTCATGACTAGAGCCTAGGGAGATTACTGACACCATAAACAAGAGTGTCAAATTGTTAAATCAACAACAGGAGTCACTGTGTACTTACTTCTCATGTGGGGTCTGTCCTTAATGTGTTATCCAATGTGAAGTAATGCTATAACTAGTACTGAAACAGTATTTTACTCTTTGTGTTTCTGTGTGGGTGCAAACTGATGAACTCTTTACTTAATATATACTAAACTGATCTTCTGTATATAAAGATAATTGAAAATGAATCTTGATGTGAATGGAATGGGAGAGGGAGCGGGAGATGGGAGGGGTGCGAGTGGGAGGGAAATTATGGGGGGGGAAGCCATTTTGATCCATAAACTGTACTTTGGAAATTTATATTTACTAAATTAAAAAAAAAAAGCTACAACAACATCAGCAAACATGATAAACATGATATTTGTGTTTGTAAAGATGACATTGGATCGACTTGCCAAAGACAAAGATTTTGCTTTTCTCCAAAACCACTTTGACAGTGATTTTGTGTGTCAATTTAACATGAACTCTACAACACTTTTTTTGGATATGGCATGATTAAACCAGAAATATCCGGTTGTGTTGTGGCTAACTCAATCCCAGATCTTGCTACAGCCTGTGTTTGTTTGTGTTTTCTAGACATTATCTACAGGTTTATGATTTTGAATTAATTTTAGCATGTAACATTTTGTTTTCTGCTGGCAAACACTATTGGTCGGAGACAAAACCTCTACACATTCTTGTTTTCTATGTAGAAAGCTACAGCAACCACGGCAAACATGATATTTGTGTTTGTAAACATGACATTGGATGCACTTGCTGAAGAAAAAGTTTTTGCTTCTCTCCAAAACTTTGACTATGATATTATGGGTCATTTTTACCTGAGTTCCATAATACTTTGTCTGGATATGGCTATATCAAACCAGAAATATCCAGTTCTCTGGTGGCTAACTCAATCCCTGATCTTGCTACAACCTCTGTGTTTGTTTGTGTTTTCAGGACATTATCTACAGGCTTTATGGTTTTGAATGAATTTTAGCATGTAACATTTGTTTTCTGTTGGCAAACGCTAATTGGTTCCACATGGAGACAAAACATCTACACATGGTGTTTTCTAGGTAGTAAGCTAAAACAACTGCAGCAAACATGCTATTTGTGTTTGTAAACATGACATTGGCATTCATTTTCTTGTGTAGACTTGAAAACTGCATACCAATTCTTCTGAATACTCTAAGGTAAACTGCACTTTTTTAAGAAAAAAATTAAAGATGAAAAGGCATGTATTGTAAAGAAGGGATACCAAGAAATTTAGATAGCACCTTCAAAAGATGGTTATTAGCAAGATGCCCTTATATTGTGAGTGTGTAATGTGTGCTTGTTTTTTTAAGATTTACTTATTTGAAAGGTGGAGTTACAGAAAGGCAGAGGCAGAGAGAGATCATTCATCTTCTGGTTCATTCCCCAAATAGCTGCAACAGCCATAATGGGGCAAATCTGAAGCCAGGAGCCACAAGCCAGAAGCTTCTTCCAGATTTCCTATGTGGGTTGCAGGGCCCCAAGGACTTAGACCATCTTCTACTGCTTTTCCAGACTATGGCAGAGAGCTGGATTAAAAGTAGAGCAGACATCTTCACAGACCACAGTGGGATGAAGCTGGAAATTATCAACTCAGGAATCCCTACAGCATATGCAAACACATGGAGACTAAACAACATGCTCCTGAATGAACAGTGGGTCATAGAAGAAATCAAAAGAGAAATCAAAAACTTTCTGGAAGCAAGTGAAGGTAACAACACAACATATCAAAACTTATGGGATATAGCAAAAGCATTGTAAAGAGGAAAATTTAGAGCAATAGGTGCCTACATCAAGAAATTGGAAAGGCACCAAATAAATGAGCTATCAATGCATCTCAAGGATCTAGAAAAACTACAGCAAACCAAACCCAAAACTAGTAGGAGAAGAGAAATAATTAAAATTAGAGAAATCAATAAAATTGAATCCATTACAGAAACAGATGGATAGACCAATGGAACAGAATAGAAACACCAGAAATTATTACAATCATTTACAGCCAACTTATAATTGATCAAGGAGCTAAAACCAATTCCTAGAGCAAGGACAGTCTATTTAATAAATGGTACTGGGAAAACTGGATTTCCACATGTAGAAGTATGAAGACCCCTACCTTACACCTTACACAAAAATCCACTCACCATGGATTAGAGATCCAAATCTACAACCTGACACCATCAAATTATTAGAGAACATTGGAGAAACCTTGCAAGATATAGGCACAGGCAAAGACTTCTTAGGAAAGACCCCAGAGGCAAGGGCAGTCAAAGACAGAATTAACAATTGGGATTACATCAAATTGAAAAGTTTCTATACTGCAAAAGAAACAGGAAAGTGAAGAGGCAACCAACAGAATGGGAGAAAATATTTGCAAATTATGCAACTGATAAAGGATTAATAACCGGAATCTACAAATAGATCAAGAAATTCCACAACAAAACAACCCACTTAAGAGATGAGCCAAAGACCTAAATAGACATTTTCCCAAAAGACCAAAAAATACATGAAAAAATGTTCAAGACCACTAGCAATCAGGGAAATGCAAATCAAAACCACAAGGAGGTTTCACCTCATGCTGGTTAGAATGATTAACACAGAGAAATCAACTAACAAAAGAGGCTGACGAGGACATGGGGAAAAAGGCACACTAACCCACTGTTGGTGGGAATGCAAACTGGTAAAGCCACTATGGAAGACAGTTTGGAGTTTCCTCCGAAACCTGGATATAGACCTACCACATGACCCAGCCATCCCACTCCTTGGAATTTACCCAAAGGAAATTAAATTGGCAGATAAAAGAGCTTTCTGCTTCTCAATGTTTATTGCAGCTCAATTCACAATAGCTAAGACATGGAATCAACTTAAATGACCATCAACAGAAGTCTGGATAAAGAAATTAAGGGATATGTACTCTATAGAATACTACACAGTGGTCAAAAGTTAAACAAAATCTGGTCATTTGCAACAAAATGGAGGAATTTAGAAAACATGTTGAGTGAAATAAGCCAGTCTCAAAGGGACAAATATCATATGTTCTCCCTGATCTGTGACAACTAACCAAACACCAAAAAGGAAACCTGTAGATGTGAAACTGACACTACGAGAAAGAATGACTTGATCAGCCATTGTCCTGATTGTTGAGGAACAGCTTACTATTTTATTTTTGGTATTTTCTTTTTCTACTTAATACCATTGATTGAACTCTTTAATTAACACACAATTATTCTTAGGTGTTTAAAATTAACTGAAAAGTGATCCCTGTTAAAAATAAGAGTGGGAATAAGAGAGGGAAGAGACATACAGTTCGGCACATGCTCACTCAGACTTACCCCTAATGTTAGAGCCAGAAATGTGCCATGGGACTCCAAATCCCATTAAGTTGGTAGGTACCAATGTCATCTTACTATTAAAGTGATAAGTTTAAGTTCATAATTGATCATAAAGATAGGATTAAGTGTCAAAAGGATTACATAAATAAGACCAGTGTCTGCTAATACTAACTGTTAGAATCAAAGGGAAAGAACAATCCCACATGGGAAGCAGGATACACAGCAGACTCTTAGAATGGCAGATGTTCTAAACAGCACTCTGGCTGCAAAATCAGCCCTTAAGGCATTTGGATCTGGCTAAAAATCCCATGAGAGTTTCTCAGGCATGGAAAGCCTAGACACTGTGCCAAAAAAATGACCTAAATAAAAGATGTCTGTGAGTGAGTTCCCAGTGGAAAGAATGGGCCATCAAAGGAGGAGGTACCTTTCTCTGAAGGGAGGAGAGGACTTCCACTTTGATCAGAGTTTGTGAACTCAAGTGGCTTCCATAGTCTTGGCAGCTCATGACAAGAGCCTTTGGTGATTATTAACGTCATAAATAAATGTGTCAATTGTAAATCAACAGCAGGAGTCACTGTGCACTTATTACCCATGTAGGATCTCTCTTTTTAATGTGTTGTACTATGAGAATTAACGGTAAACCTAGTCTTCAAACAATACTTTGTACTTTCTGTGGTTCCAATCTGTTGAAATCTTTCCTTAGTATATAATAAATTGATATTCTGTATATAAAAATAATTAAATATGAATCTTAATGAAGAATGAGATGGGAAAGGGAGTAGGAGATGGGCTGATACGTAGGTGGAAGGGTGGTTATAGGGGGAAAAACCACTATAATCCAAAACTAGTGCTTTCTTTTTTTTTAAAAGATTTATTTATTTATTTAAAAGTCAGAGTTACACAGAGAGTGGAGAGGCAGAGAGAGAGAGAGAGGTCTTCCATCTAATGGTGCACTCCCCAATTGGCCGCAATGGCCAGAGCTGCTCTGATCCAAAGCCTGGAGCCAGGAGCTTCTTCTGGGTCTCCCATGGGTGCAGGGCCCCAATGAGTCCATGTACCTTCCACTGCTTTCCCAGGCCATAGCAGAGAGCTGGATCAGAAGTGGAGCAGCTGGGTCTTGAACCAGCACCCATATGGGATGCCAGTGCTTCAGACCAGGGCTGCACCACGGTGCCGGCCCCCAAAAGTTGTACTTTCGAAATTTATATTTTTTAAATAAAAATATTCCACTTTCTGCTAATCTGTACCATGGAAAGCAACAATCATTCAAGCACTTGGCTTCCTGCCACACACATGGACACCAGAATATAGTTTCTGTCTCCTGACACTAACTTGGCTGAGCCCAGGCCATTGCAGGCATTAGGGGAGTGAATGAGCAGATGAAGATATCTCTGTATATTCCTCTCTTCTTCTCCCCATTACCTTCCCCTCAAACAAATAAAAATTTTGAAAAAAAAATTGGATAATTTTAAAAAGAGGGCAGGGGCCTACCAAAGTAAGCAAGATAGAAGAGGAAACCCCAGATTTCATTCACCTACCAAAACAGCAATGATATACAGTTCAAAAAGTCTTCATGAGAACTGCACACACTAGTTAGATAGTTGTGTCCCAGCCAAACTCAAAGCTAAGCTAACACAAGGCAACCACACTGTAGTATTCAGGGAAAGCCATTTCATTTCAACTACATCAGCCCTTCCCCCAAGCCAACTCAGTTAAAAACAGGAGGAAAACCAATAAAATGGTTTCTGTATTGGGAGGGATAAGGAGGGGTAAAAAAGTATCTAATTTTCTGGTTTTGGGGGATTCTGACTGAAAGTCTTGTCTGTCTCACCTGATTTAGGGCACTAAGGGAACTAATTACCTTGAATGCGTGGGGTCACAGACCACAAAAGAACTCAATCAATTGTGCTAACAGAGAATCAGCAGTACTAATGCTGGGTACCAGAGAGGGAAACAGTCTACAAGCTTCCAGAAAAGAAACCAACAATCCTCTCTAACTGGGAAGGAAAACACATTAAGCACAGAAGATTCAGGCACACAGAAGACTTAGAGCCTCCAAAATTTCTAACAGCTGATTTTGATGATTTTTTCCCTGTATAAATCCAAAGACTCCTCTAAAGATTGAGAGAGGTGGCTGTGTACAAAAACAGCATGGCAAATGAAGAAAGAGTGAAACATGTTCCAATCAAATGATCAGAAGAAATCTCAATATCAATTCTAAAGAAATGGAGATTCATGAATTATCTGATAAATAATTCAGAATATGGATCTTAAAGAAATTCACTATGGTACAAAAGAACACAGACAAAAATAAATGGAAGACAATGATCTAAGAATAAAATGAGAATATCAGGAAAGAGAAACTATAAAATGGAACAAAACAGATATACTGGAGCTAAAGAATGCAGTAACTGACTTGAAAAAAAGTATAATGGAGAACAACTACAGGTTTGATCAAGCAGAAGAATCAGCAAACCCCAAAACCAACTGTGTGAAATTACTGAATTAGAGAAACACATAGAGAAAAAAATGAGGAAAAGTGATAAACTGTTGAGTACTCAAAACATTGAATGTTATTCAGTAGTATAGGGAGTGTGCTGTCCAGTCATGCAGACATATGGAGGAGATTTTGAAGAGGATAATGACCTTTTTTTTTTGACAGGCAGAGTTAGACAGTGAGAGAGAGAGAGACAAAAGTCTTCCTTCCATTGTTTCCCCCCCAAAATGGCCACTACAGCCAGCGCGCTATACCGATCTGAAGCCAGGAGCCAGGTGCTTCCTCCTGGTCTCCCATGCAGGTGCAGGGCCCAAGCACTTGGGCCAGAGGATAATGACCTTTTAAAACTGTTTTATTTAGGGGCCAGCACCGTGGCTCACTTGGTCAATCCTCCTCCTGCGGCGCCAGCATCCCATATGGGTTTCAGGTTCTAGTTCCAGTTGCACCTCTTCCAGTCCAGCTCTCTGCTGTTGCCTGGGAGGGCAATGCTTGGGATGGCCAAAGTGCTTGGGCCCCTGAACCCACATGGGAGACCAGGAAGAAGCACCTGGATCCTGGCTCCTAGCTTCGGATTGGCACAGCCTCAACCGTAACGGCCATTTGGGGAGTAAACCAACAAAAGGAAGATCTTTCTCTCTGTCTCTCTCTCTCTCTCTGTAACTCTACCTGTCAAAAAAAACCTGTTTTATTTATTTCATTTTATTTGAAAGGGAGAAACAGTGGGAAATTATTCATTTATTCATTCTTCCCCCAAATGTAGGCATCAGCTAGGTCTGGGCTAGAATAAAGCCAAGAATTCCATCTAGGTTTCCCACATGGGTGATAGGGACCCAAGTATTTGAGCCATTACCTTTCCTGATTGCACAATAGCAGGAAACTGGCTCAAAATGAAACTAACAGGAACTTGAACAGGGTACTGTAATATGGGATATGGATGTCCCAAGTGGTAACCAATCTGCTTTGCTAAATGGCAACCTCCCTAAAGGAAACCTGGATGCATGTGACAAACTGAAGACAGTCTGAGAAGGCTTCATAGTGTATATTCAAAGTCAATGACATTCTTGGAAAGGCAAACGATGGAGGCAGTGAAAAGGTCCATGGTTGCCAGGAGTTCAAAAGCAGGTAATGATGAGCAAGTAGAGCTCAGAAGATTTTAGGGCAATGAAGTGACTCTGTGATACTACAGTTGGGTGCACATGTCATTTTATATTTTTCCAGATAGAGCAGCCAATGCCAAAGGTGAACCTTAGTGTAAGCCATGGACATTGGATGTGTCCATGTAGATCCATCATTTTATACAAATTTATTCCTCTGGTTGGGAATTGTGACAATGGGAAAGGTTTTCCATGTGTGGGTTCATGAGGTATATGGGAAATCTGTATTCCTTCAATTTTGTTGTGAATGTAGGTCTATCCTAAAAATAAGTTCTCAAAAATAAGGCAGTAGATTTAAATACACATTCACAGACAAAAGCCTGAAGCTAGAACCTCATAATACCCTCAAAAAGTAGATGCCAATGAATCAAAGATAGAAACTTATTCATTCAAATTATGACAGCTTTATAATGAAACATAGGGGAAATTCCTCATGACCTATGATTTGCCATGGTTCCTTCAATGACACCACAGATACAGCAATAAAAGAAAAATAGCTAATTTGTACCTCATGAAAAATTAAGAATTTTTTTCCTAAAAGAACACCCTTGAGGGAGTTAAAAACAAAATCCAAGAATGGCAGAAAATACTTGCAATTAAGAGATCTGATGAGAGTCTTATACTCAAAATATATAAAGACCTCTTAGCACAGAGCATCAAAACAGAAACAACCTTTCCAAAAGTGGACAAAGGAACTGAGCAGAAACTTCTCTAAGAAAGACCAAGAAATGTCCAAGAATCCTGTGAAGATGTGATCCAGAGTGCTTGGTGTGACATGAAGGCAGACCAGACAATAACAAGTTATTAATGTGGAAAAATAAAAACAACATAATACCACAGGGGAAAGATGATGAGAAATTGGAAGCTATGAACTGTTTGGGGTGAGAAGCAATATGGAGTAGTCACATGGGGAGGCAATGTGTTGGCCCTCAAATGTCAAGCACAGGGTTACCATTTGCACTTGGTATTCCATCCTCTATTCATACCCCCCAAGATTCAAATGCAGATGTTCTAACAGATATCTGTCAATATTCTTGGCAGAATTATTCACAAAATATTCCAAAAGAGGATACAAACATCTACAGATGATGGAATATCAAGCATTGATGAACTCTTCAAAGCATGTGAGTGTTACGAAGAGGGAGCACTTCTTCAACATAGTAAAATGACAGACATATCTATCCTTGTTCCAAAATGCACAAGGACTTCCTAAGCAAAGAATGTAAAGGATAGATCCATAATGGGCATAGATAAGAAAACCCTCCAAGACATATAACTTGCAGAATCTAGCAAGATGTTGGAAAAAAAGCATATATGTTTATCAGTAGTGCATGTGTGAATGACATGTGAATTACTACAATGGATTGTGATTCAGCCAACATAAAATAAGGATTTGATACATGTTCCAATGTAGCTGAACCATGAACATGTGATAGTATGAGGAAAAAAAGCTATTTGCAAATCGGCACAGATTATACCATCCCACTTGTATGCAAAATTGAAGACAGATAAGTGAATAGATGTAACTCTCACATGATGGCTTTCAGGGAGTTGAGGGAGTGGGAAATGGGGAATGACTGCTTTATGAGCACAGGATTTTTATTGCAGGTAGGAAAAATGTTTGGAACTAGACAGCGGGGATGTTTGCAGTATGTGAATGCAGTTGATGTCAAGGAATTGTGTGATTTCAAGTTTTATGAACGTAAACTATTTTATATTGCTATGATATAAAAATATAGATTACATTAAAAACATGAAAAGATAAAATCACCATAACGGATCCCCTTAAATAAAGGCGTCAGGAAGTCTCTGGTTTGGGCACTGGTACTGGCATTATCTGGAGCTGGTGCCACAATGGATACTGACTGACTGTGAGTCTGGTCCTAGCACAGGATAGGTACCAGAAGTGCTTCTGTTAGGACATGGAGTGAAGCTGGTTTGAGCTCTGAAGCTCATACTGGTGCTCTCTGGATGTGGTGTCACAGCAGGGTGGGGCTCTGCCACTGTGGTCAGACCTAAGCGTGGAGGTGTTGCTAGCCCTGGGCATGGAGCTACCTTACTCTGAAAGGTTCTGTTCGGTCTAGTTTGGAGTGTGTCCTGGTTTTTCTTTGGAGATGAGCCATTATGGTGCCATGAGAAGCATTGCAGGTGCCTGGGCTCTGCCTCTTCTCTCAAGCCACAGCTGCTGTAGAATAGCTGCCCCTCTACAGCCTGTGCAGGTCTTGTTCTGGGATCTTTCAGAGCTGCCTCAGCTCTAAAGCTGCTGCTGGGCTTATCATGGAGGAGGCCCAGATTTAAGTGCAAAGCCACTCCAGCTCTGCAGTTGCTGAAGGATTGAACTTGCTCATTCCTGATCTTTCCCTATATCCTGGGCCCAGCCTCTGCTCCATGATGAAAAAACTATGCAGCCCCACAGTGTCCCAGGGTGCCAGGATCAAGAATGCACTTAATGCCCCTCAACTGTGAAATTTCAAATGACTACAAAATTGCATTTCATTCAATGTAATAAATAAAAGAAGAAATAAAACACCAAATAATAGGAAAGAATAAAAATTATAGAAATATCATTATAGGGAGGAGAAGGACAGCTCTATCCTGAGCTGGCACTGGGCAAAGCTCCAGAGTTGGTGCTAAAGCACCTTCCAGAGCTGGTTTCAGCCCCACAGGCTGACATCTACACAGAGCAGTGGTTAAATTGCAGTAGAAGGGGCTGGCACTGTGGCACAGTGGGTTAACACCATGGCCTGAAGCACTGGCATCCCATATGGGTGCCAGTTCAAGACCCAGATGCTCCACTTCCTGTCCAGCTCTCTGTTATAGCCTGGGAAAGCAGTAGAAGATGGCCCAAGTCCTTGGGCCCCTGCACACATGTGGGAGACCCAGAGGAAGCTCCTGGCTCCTGACTGGATCAGTGCAGCTCCGGCCGTTGCGGCCATTTGGGGAGTGAACCAGCGGATGGAAGACCTCTCTCTCTGCCTCTGCCTCTGCCTCTGCCTCTGCCTTTGCCTCTGCCTCTGCCTCTCCTCTCTCTGTGTAACTCTTTCAAATAAATAAATAATTTTTTTAAAAAAATCACAGTAGAACAGCCTTTATTCTCCAAATAAACAATAGGTTCTCAAAAGCCACACAAGTGACAAATGTTGATCTAGTCTTATATTAAATGTATAATTCAATACATGTCCACGTTCTGACTATGTCTAACCAGATACAATTATACATGTGTATTTTGCTGTCCCCTTTTCCTCTCAGCTTTCATGTTAGTCTCTCCAGATCTGATTTTCTTGAGAACTAACAACTCTCTAGGTCTTCAAAGCAATAACCTAGATCCAAGTAGTCTTTTCTAAAAGACACTGTCAAAAATGCCATCTCCTTGCTATGCTACAATACTCCCATCTGCCTCATGAAACCTGTCATTTTTTGTGAGCATTGGATACAGTAACTCATGTAAAGTCCCATGTGCAGCACAAAGCAGGCTTGTCAATGTGTTAGTAGCTCCCATATCTTCCTCTTCAACCATCTCTCTGCATCTTACAACATACAGATATGCAAAGGCAGTATAAAAGGTGAGCTATATTAGAAACCAAACAAAAATGCAGTCATTCCAATTTAACAACACCACCTTTTCTAACTAAAAGTATAAACATAACCAAATACAATGAAAGGTCCCAGTCACTCAAGAGGCTCACCAGTGTTTGTGATAATGAGATAACTAGTAGTTGTAAGAATCCAAGAGGCACATGAGCTAAAGTGAACTACATAAATGGAATGTACTGCTATCCCAGTGAAATGCTCTAATATGAAAAACAATTCTTTATGTGGTACATTTAACACAACTGGTAATAAACTGTCATCTTACTGGCCCTATGAATTTTTGCATTTCATATGTAGTGTATACTCTGTTTTCATTACTTTTGGCAAGATGTTTTGCCTTAGCATTTAGTTGCATTCTTTTTTTTCTTCCTGTTCAGTATGCTTTAATTCTGAAGACTTTATGAGAAAAGAATATATCCCTTTTTAAAAACTAAGTAAATATATTTGTATAAGAAAATCATTTTCTTAAGTTGATGGCCAAATGTTAAAATGTTTTTGCATCATTTATAATCTTGTCACAATCCACTTAATAAAGTTTGTTTAAATTTCAGTGAAAGTTAAATTCCAGATATTTTTCTCCCCCAGATGGGGTTAAGAGTGGGAAATAAAGTTGCTACAATTAGTATGTGTCACACAAAATTCACACAAATGAGATATGCCAGCTGTGTGATAATTTAAACATAAACAGATGAAAAAAGAAGAATGCACAAGCATTCTACTGCTTAATACATTGCATATTCTAGGACCCAGTGTCATTTACTGAATTAAAAACACCAGAATGAAAGTTAAACAGCTGCCTGATATAAATCTTGTTTTTATTTTTAGACATAGCCACCTGGTTCCAGTGTCTTGAAGAATACAGGCACTTCACCAATGTTGTAGCTTCTGCTGCACTTTCTTTTATTTAAATTTTATTTAAGCTATGCAAACTTCATACATTTCAAATATACAACTTTAGGAATATGGTGATCCTTCACACCGTGTGCTCCTACCAGTCTACACTCCTACCCTTTTTCCTCCTTCCTCTCCTATTCTCATTCTTGGTTTTTACAAAGATCTACTTTCAGTTAAATTCATACTCATAGCATTCACCTTACACTAAATAGTTACACAAATTGTATGAAGGGAAAAAACACTGTCCTTCCACAGTTGAGATAGTAGCTGTTCAAAATCATCACATCTCAAAGTGTCAGTTTCTGAACTATAGATTATCTTTTTTTTTATTACAGGCAGAGTGGACAGTGAGAGAGAGAGACAGAGAGAAAGGTCTTCCTTTTGCCGTTGGTTCACTCTCCAATGGCCACCGTGGCCTGCGCGCTGTGGCCGGCGCACCGTGCTGATCCGAAGCCAGGAGCCAGGTGCTTATCCTGGTCTCCTATTGGGTGCAGGGCCCAAGCACTTGGGCCATCCTCCACTGCACTCCCTGGCCACAGCAGAGAGCTGGCCTGGAAGAGGGGCAACTGGAACAGAATGCGGCGCCCCAACCAGGACTAGAACCCGGTATGCCAGTGCCACAAGACGGAGGATTAGCCTATTGAGCTGCGGTGCCGGCCTTAGATTATTTTTTAGGTATGCTATTAATTACCACAGAAAGAAATATAGTATTTGTCTTTTGGGGACTGGCTTATTTCACTAGGTATAATGGTTTCCAGTTGCATTGATTTTGTGGCAAATGACAGGATTTCATTTTTTAAACACTGTTTAGTATTCTATATCTTATATATTCCATAATTTCTTTATCCAATTTTCAGTATATGACATTTGAGTTGATTCTAAATCTTAGCTATTGTTAACTGAGCTGCAATGAACACAGGGGTACAGAACACTCTCTAATATGTTGATTATTATTCATTTGGGTAGATTTCCAGGAGTGAGATTGCTGGGTCAAATGTTAGATCTATAGTAAAATTTCTGGAGTATCTCCATATTCTCTTATACAGTGGCTAGACCAATTTTCATTTCCAACAGTGGATTAGGGTACCTATCTTTCCACATCTTCACTGACATTTGTTGTTTATATTTTTCTGTATGAGATCCATCCAAAATGACGTGAGGTGAAACCTCATTGTAGTTTGATTTACATTTCCCTGATGGCTAGTGATCCTGGCCATTTTTTCCTATGTCTGTTGGCCAATTGAATTTCCTCTTTTGAAAAATGCTTGTTCAAATTAGTAGGAGGAAAGAACTAATTAAAACTAGAGAAGAAATAAACAAAATTGAAAACAAGAAAATACAAAAGACCAGTGATGTGAAGAGCTGGTTTCTTGGAAAAAAAAAAAAAAAGCAAAACAAAATTGATACAACATTGGCCCAATAAACAAAAAGAGGGAGAAGACCTAAATCAATAAAATCAGAGGTGAAAAAATAACTGTAACAACTGATACCACAATAATAAAAATCATTAGGAATTACTATAAAGAGCTATACACCAACAAATTGGGAAACCTTGAAGAAATGGGTAGATTGCTGACACAGCCACTCTACCAGAATTGTGTAATGAAGACACAGAAAACCTAAACAGACCAATAACTGAGATGGATATTGAATCAGTAATAAAGATCCTCCCAACCAAAAAAGCCCAGGAACACATAGCTTCATTGTTGAGTTCTACCAGGCATTTAAAAAAGAACTAATTCCTATTCTTTTCAAAATAGCCAAAACTCCCACATGGGAGACATGAATGGAGTTCCAGGCTCCTGGATTTGTCCTCACTCAGCCTCAGATATTGTGACCATTTGAGGAGTAGACTCATAGAGGAAATATCTCTCTTTTTCAACTATCTTTCTCTCTTTCTTTGTCACTCAGCCTTCCTTTTTTTTAAAAAAAAATTGTTTCTTTTGACAGTCAGAGTTACACATACACAGAGAGAGACAGAGACAAAGGGAGAAATCTTCTATCTGCTTGTTCATTCCTTCCAGATTGCTGCAATGGCCAGTGCTGGATCAGGCTGAAGCCATGAGTCAAAAAGTTCTTCCAGTCTCTCATGTGAGTGGCTGGGGCTCAAACACTTGGACCATCCTCTGCTGCTTTTCCCAGGCCATTACAAGGAAGCTTGATTGGAAATGGAGCAACCAGAACATAAACATAAATCAGCATCACAGGCAGTGGCTTTACCCATTACTCCACAATGCCAGTCCTTCTGCCTTTCAAATAAATAAGTAAATCTTTTTTAAAAAATAACTCTGCAAGTATCTTCCTAGTTGTGTCTGTGAAATCATCTAGTCACCAGCAAATGTAACGGTGTGATAACATCACTACAATGAAAGGGGGACCCAGACACTGGGAGCTGGTCCTGTGCCCACCATGTAGAATATTTGGCAGGTTGTTTTTTTAAAGTTCTTTTTAAAAATGTATTTATTTGAAACACAGAGTTACAAAGAGAGAGAGAGGAAAGAGAGAAAGAGACCTTCCTTCCATTGGTTCACTCCACAAATGCTTGCAATATCCAGGGAAGGGCCAAGCTGAAGCCAGAAGCCAGGAGCATTATCCAGGTCTCCCACATGGCTGTCAGGGGCCCAATTCCTTGGGCCATCTTCTGATATTTTCCAAGGAACACTAATATTGAGGTGTGTTACAAATGGAGCAGCCAAGACTCAAACTGGCACCCATATGTGAAGCTGGCATCACAGGAGGTGGCTTAACCCATGATGTCACAACAGTGTCCTTTCCCAGTTTTAGGAGTGCCCTTGGAACAGTAAGTATTTGTCAAGGGGTGTTGTATATGTCAGACACTACTGTACCTCAATATGTTTACATTCAGTTTCTGAGAATACTGTTGCCACAGGAGCCTATCTATCCTCCAGGTCACAACGGGTGCTGTGATGACAGCAGCTGTCACCTAGCAAGGAGTCATAGAAGCATTTAGCACTGGCTGGAGGTGCAAAAGAACATATACTTTTGTAAAGGCCTTGAGCCAAGGGCCTGACCCCAGAGGAGGAAAGCAGCTCTGTGCTACTGAGAGGAGACATCACAAGGTTTCCTTGCTGGGACCTTGAATTACAGAAAGATGCTGTTGCTCCCTTTTCTGAATCTCCAAATGACAGGTTTGTCAGCTGCAGTAGCCTCAGCCTTCCTGTGGCTCCCTTAACTCATATGAGTAGGTATAAGATCCAACAGACAGTTACTAATAATTCACTGGATTTGGAGTTTTATTACCTCATCACTATTGCTCTCTAGAAAGTCCAATTGACACATTTCAGTAATTTTTCTTTGTGGAGCATTTAAAGAAAGTTTACTCATCAGTGTAATGTATAAACCCACTGAGAGTAGTTCTGAGTTGGAGTGCTGAGGAGTCATTGGTGTAAGGATGAACCATGGGATGCATACCATTTATGTGTTTTTACCTATTCAAATATTCCTAATATGTCAAGCATTACACCCACATGGGAGACCAGGAGAAACACCTGGCTCCTTGCTTTGGATCAGTGTGGTGCACTGGCCACAGCGCACAGGCCGCAGCGGCCATTGGAGGGTGAACCAATGGTAAAAAAAAAGAAAGAAAGAAAGAAAGAAAAGAAAGGCCTCTCTCTCTCTCTCTCTCTCTCTCTCTCTCTCTCTCTCTTTCTGTCCACTCTGCCTGTCAAAAAAAATATATCTTGGGGCCACTGCCTACAATGGTGACATCCTATATGGGCACTGCTTCATGTACTGACTGCTGCACTTTTTTTTTTTTAAAGATTATTTATTTATTTGAAAGAGCTACAGAGAAGCAGAGACAAAGAGGTCTTCCACCCACTGATTTACTCCCCAAATGGCCACAACAGCTGGAGCTGAGCTGATCCAAAGCCAGGAGCCAGGAGCTTTCTCTGGATCTCCCAGTCAGGTGTGGGGGCCCAAGGACTTGAGCCATCTTCTACTGCTTTCCCAGAATACAACAGAGAGCTGGATCAGAAGTGGAGCAGCTGGGACTCAAACTGGCATCCATTTGGGATGCTGGCACTACAGGCAGTGGTTTTGCCTGCTACACCATAACTCTAGCCCCTTCTGCACTTCTGATCTAGTTCCCTGCTAATAGTCCTGAGAATGTAATGAAAGATGACCCAAGACTTTGGGCCTCTGCACCCTTATGGAAGACCCAGATGGAGTTCAAGTCTCCTGCTTCAGCCTGACCCCAACCTAGCCATTACTGCACTACTTATAGACTCTCTCTCTCTCTCTCTCTCTCTCTCTCTCTCTCTCTCTCTCTCTCTTTCTCTCCCTCCCTCTCTCTCTCTCTCAGTGTGTGGGTGTGTGTATGTGTGTGTGTGTGTGTAACTCTGCCTTTCAAATAAATCTTGTGACTCAAACTATTGTCTAAAAAGGAAAAACACTCAAAATCAATGACTGACATTGTGGCACAATGTTGCTAAAATATTCAATGAATGTAGTCATCATTAAAATTATATTATGGGGGGCTGACGCTGTGGTGTAGTGGGTAAAGCCGCCGCCTGCAGTGCCAGCATCCCATATGGGCACTGGTTCGAGACCCAGCTGCTCCACTTCTAATCTAGCTCTCTGCTATGGCCTGAGAAAGCAGTAGAAGATGGTCCAAGTCCTTGGGCTGCTGTACCCTTGTGGGAGACCTGGAAGAAGCTCCTGGATCCTGGCTTCGGATCGGTGCAGCTCCAGCTGTTGCAGCCATCTGTGGAGTAAATCAGTGGATGGATCTGTCTTTCTCTCTGCCTCTGCCTCTCTGTAACTCTGCCTTTCAAATAAATAAATATTTAAAATAAAATAAAATAAAAGTTATATTATGGTCCTGCACCATGGAGTAGTAGGCTAAGCCTCAGCCTGTAGCACCAGCATCCCATTTGGGCACTGATTATTGTCCTAGCTGCTCCTCTTCTGATCCAGCTCTCTGCTTATGGCCAGAAAAAGCAGTAGAAGATCATCCAAGTGCTTGGGACCCTACACCCATGTGGAAGACCTGGAAGAAGCTCCTGATTCTTAGCTTCAGATTGACCCAGCCCCAACTGTTGAAGCCATTTTGGGAGTGAATCAGTGGATGGAAGATTTTTCTCTCAAAAAGTTGAGTTATTACATTTAATATGAAGTACAACATTACCACCTGATCCCAGGTCAAATTAATACCTTTATGATCTTAAACATCTAACAGACATAAATGCAACCCTGGCTGGCCAACAAATCTAGGCACAAACAACTTTGTTTTACTCAGTGGAGTTACCAGCCTAGTTAACCATGTAGAAACAACATATAATATATAAACACTGATAACATATATATATAGTGCACCTAATGAAAGAGTAAAACAAAGCAATTTGTAATAGCTTGTTGTATCATTCTTATAGACTCCTGTTCCCCACTACCAATTGCATCAGGGACTTTTACAGAGGATACTTTTTTTAAATCTAACACATTTATGGGCCATGCAGTAGTGCCAGTTTTTGTAGTCAAAGGCAGTTTAAATTGCTCAACTGGTCATAATTCTCCCTAGGGAACTCTCAGCTGCTGTAAAAATGGTACCTCCTACTGGCAAAGATAGAACAGCACAACAATAAAAACATCAAAAGGGCCCTGGAAACGTATCATAAAAGGCAATCCTTATTGGATGGTAGTTGGCCAAATTATTGACACAGTAGCCTCAGAATCAGATTTTTTCTAGGTTCTGAAAACAGCTTTTCACCAAACTTGAGAGAGGAATGAACTCTCTAGCTCCTATTTCCTATTAACCATGATTGTCTCACTAACAGTGTCACAGATTCCCTAAAATGGGCTGGAAGGTTCATAACCCTCCCCAGACAGTGTGAAATTGAATGCTGCTGTGTCCACACTGAGGACTTCCCAAATAACCAGCTGGCCAGTCTGAGGTTGCCGTTTTGGAATCCATTTCCTTTCCCCAAACAGGTTCTGAATCTGAGCACCACATCCTAGCAGGGAGAGAAAACACAGTTTCCCTGGAGTGAAAAGTGACTCCAGCAGGTGCTGAGACTACCTGTTTTCCCCAGAAGATGGAACCTCTACAAGAGACTGCAATGCTTTTCATGGTGGCATTCACCACTCCAACAGCTAAGCCAGTAGTAAAAATTGTTGGCTTATCTTGTTTTATACCCAGTTACAGTGTCACCCATTAAACCAAGCAAACTGAAACTTGTAGAAGCTCCTAGCCTTCGTGGGATCACAGAAGTCTCATTTCTACAAACAGCAAGTGGTTAACACAAGTTGGTTTCATATAGAAAAACACCCTTCATACTTTTTAATTTTTCATATTCCTGACTCTGCTAAGACCCTGGTTCATTTAGTTTTCATTTTCTTTCAAAATCCCAACTCATTTATATATATACTTCTGCTCACGTCATCCTATTTCCTAGTGCAGTGCTATTTTATTAATCAAAAATCTGTCCTTATCGAGTAGCTAGTATCTGGGTTTATTTCTTTTTCACTGAAGCTTCTTTTGAATCTGTTAAGAGGCTTGGGACTGAGTGATAGATTGCTTTGGGATTACTAACATCTCCTGTCATGGAGTGGATCCATGAAAGGTGTTGAATCCATGGTTCTCAACATCCCACATTTCCAACTTCCAATGCACTTAGGTTGATTCTGAGAACTAGTCAATGAGTTCTAAATGAAGCATAAAAATGCCAGTATTTATTAAATATCTCTTCTGTGTAGTCATTGATAGAAGGATATTATTTTTGAAATGCTGAATAACATAGCTGAATCTGGTGAGTCTTATTGCCCCAGCTCTCTGGACCACACAGAAGGGAACTGGAAATGTGCTGAGGTGAAATGACAGAAATAGTGATTCACAGAAATGCAGCCACAGAAATTTACTGACTAGCATCCTGGGAAGAAGAGATCCTGAGAGAAAGATCAACCCCAAAGCGTGCTAATAAATACAGTGTCCCCCTTGTAGTGTGAGGCAGAGATCTGAGTATGAATAGGTGGAAATGATTATGATAATCACAGGCTCCACAGGACTACCAAATGCTTCAAGAGCCCAATGGAAAAAGCAGCCAAGCTGTTTCAACTGGGCTTGAAAATATTTCTCACCATCTATACTTAGCTTTCTCCACTGATCTCTGTCTGGGTTCATTTGTGTCTAGCCACTTAATATTCAAGATTGTGGATGCACAGCATTCTGCTATTTTCTTTGCATCTCTCATCCTCTCAAGGAAAGCTCACCCATCACTCAGGATGCAATCTTTAAAAGCATGGTTCTTGGAGGGTCCTTACAGAATGGCAATGTGAAGAGCTCAAGAGATCTATCAGTACCTGAAAACTAATAGAAAATACCCCAAAGTTATTTAAAAACCCACCACTTAAAGTCATTAGAAATAGACCCAATGGCATATAATTAGTGAAGTTTCACTAGTATTTGGAATTCAATGCAGTTCAAATACAGTAAATACAAAAAGATCTACAGAAAACTTATAGCAAAGATGCCAAAAGAAAATGACAAGGAATTACTGAAAGCAAAGAGAGTAAAAAAGGAACCTCTTAAAATGTCCTGGTTGCCCCTCTTCCAGGCCAGCTCTCTGCTATGGCCAGGGAGTGCAGTGGAGGATGGCCCAAGTGCTTGGGCCCTGCACCCCATGGGAGACCAGGAGAAGCACCTGGCTCCTGCCATCAGATCAGCATGGTGCGCCAGCTGTGGTGGCCATTGGAGGGTGAACCAACGGCAAAGGAAGACCTTTCTCTGTCTCTCTCTCTCTCTCTCACTGTCCACTCTGCCTGTCAAAAAATAAAAAAAAAGGTTTATTTATTTATTTGAAAGGCAGAGTTACACAGAGAGGAGAGACACAGAGAGAGAGATCTTCCATCCAATTGTTCACTCCCCGATTGGCCTCAATAGCCGGCGCTGTGCCGATCTGAAGCCAGGAGCCAGGAGCTTCTTCTGGATCTCCCACGCGGGTGCAGGGGCCCAAGGACTTGGGCCATCTTCTACTGCTTTCCAGGCCACAGCATAGAGCTGGATAAGAAGTGGAGCAGCTGGGTCTCGAACCGGCGGTCATATGAGATGCCCACGCTTCAGGCCAGGGCGTTAACCTGCTGTGTCACAGTGCCAGTCCCCTAAAGGATACTTTCAAGCAAGACACCAAGGGAGGAAATAAATCTTGTTACCAGGTGACCGAGACCTAATGGGTCTTGATTCAAATGACAATGATGAGAGATTCTGGTTCTTTATTTTATTTTATTTTATTTTTTGACAGGCAAAGTGGACAGTGAGAGAGAGAGAGACAGAGAGAAAGGTCTTCCTTTGCTGTTGGTTCACCCTCCAATGGCTGCCATGGCCAGCGTGCTGTGACCGGTGCACTGCACTGATCCGAAGGCAGGAGCCAGGTGCTTCTCCTGGTCTCCCATGGGGTGCAGGGCCCAAGCACTTGGGCCATCCCCCACTGCACTCCCGGGCCATAGAGGAGGGCTGGCCTAAAAGAGGGGCAACCAGGACAGAATACAGCGCCCCAACTGGGACTAGAACCCGGTGTGCCGGCGCTGCAGGTGGAGGATTAGCCTATTGAGCCACGGCACTGGCCTGGTTCTTTATTAACTCCATGATTCACACCCTGAGGCACTGTGAGAGTAGTGGGGGATTAGATGATATTCATAAGTAGATTTATTTTTTAGTTCTGATATACATCTTGCAGTTAACAATTTCTCATCCATGTTTTTACAGATTCATTTCAAAACTGAGGCACATGACTGTTGTTGTACAATGTAATACTTTATCCATTTTAGTATTTTTTTATTCTAGTACTATTGGTTGAACTCTGTAATTAACAAACAATTATCCTTAGGTGTTTAAATTTAACTGAAAAGTGATCCCTGTTAAATATAAGAGGGGGAATAAGAGAGGGAGGAGATGTACAATTTGGGACATGCTCAATCAGTCGTGCCCCAAATGATGGAGTTAGAAATGTGCCAGGGTGTTCCAATACAATCCCATCAAGGTGGCATGTACCAAGGCCATCTCACTAGTCAAAGTGATCAATTTCAGCTCACAATTGATCACACTGACAGGTCTAAGAGTCAAAGGGATCACACAAACAAGACTAGTGTCTGCTAATACTAACTGATAGAATGAAAAAGGGAGAGAATGATCCAACATGGGAAGCGAGATACACAGCAGACTCATAGAATGGCAGATGTCCTAAATAGCACTCTGGCCTCAGAATCAGCCCTTAAGGCATTAGGATCTGGCTCAAGAACCCATGAGAATATTTCAGGCATGGAAAGCCAAGACACTCTGGAAAAAAAAGAAGACCTAAATGAAAGATCTCTGTGAGTGAGATCCCAGTGGAACGAATGGGGCCA
>CM027394.1:65384624-65402355 GCA_015711505.1 Sylvilagus bachmani | reverse complement strand
TTTTATAAGTGTAGACACAACTTCAAATGATCCAACCACCAAAAGTATAGGGGCTATTACAATTAGAGGAAGCAATGAATATCCTATAACTCCAAGAACTTGGCCATATGCAACTTCTCCACCAAGAACTCTGGCCAGTAAGAAAATTGTTAGTGAACCAAATATCCAAATGGTTATAATCCATGAGACCACCCTAAACTGTCCATACAATGATATCATGGAAAAGAAAAGAACAACAGCCAGAGGACCCCAAAAGTCAGGATTGTCTCTCACCACTTGTCTATTAAAACCAAGTGATGGCATTGGCATCAAAACACATCGGATTTTGTAGTAAATATCCTTTAGATCGATATCCAATTCTTCTAAGAGAGGCTTGTTATCTTCAGGATCATCATCTTCAACTTCCAAAAGCCAGCCATACCCTCTTTGTCTCAGAAATGTAGTGGCTGTAGATTCTTTGATAAAATCTCCACCAAGGTTTAATTTGACATCTGGGGATGCTATTGAACCACTGAGATCTTCCGCGTCTGCAGAGGAGACAAAGGTGAAGTCCCCGTTGGTGGGGACGTACGCGGGGGGCGGGCCCGGCGGCTGCATCTCGCGGCCCCTCCGCGCCGGCTGCGGCCGCGCCCGGACCCCAAGGCGGTCGCGGCGCAGACCCGCTCGCGCGCCCTTCCGTGCGGCCTGGGAGCCGGCAGGTACAAGCCGGGCACTAGGCCGGTCGCGAGCGCAGAGGGCCTCCGAGCTGTCCTGGAGCCCGCCCCGCTCAAGTCCTCTCGGTGGCGACCGCCCAAGCACCACGACGCCGGCGCCCTGACAGGACCATAACAGTCTTTCTTCCATTTCAATGCTCTATGTTGCCAAAAAAAGGAAACAAGAATATATATATATATATACACATATATACTTTGAATAAATAACTTCTTAATTTTCAGATATCATCACAAAGGTCACTTCTTCTAGAAAAACATCCTTAAATCTTAGACAAGACTGAAAATGCTCATACTTTGAATCATGCGGTTTTTTTATACTTTCCCTATTGGGGCACTTTTCACAATACTCTGAAACTACTAACTAAAATTTAAGGTGCAGGGAGGCAGAAAGTATAATCTTCCTTGCTCAGCATCCTATCCTCTGTACCCAACTAGTGCCTAGAACATGGTAGGTGCTCAATACATTCCACTGGATGCTTACATTAATGAGTGCAATCCACCCTAGAACTAAGATATAACTAAGTAATGTCCATGTTCTCTGCCTTAGTTTTATCAACTAAGATACCACCAATCAGCATCTAATATAATGCAGTGCTATACCATCGTAGTACCAACATTGCGTACAGAGAAAACTAGGGCACCCAGGAACACCCTGATGTAGATTCCAGGGTTCACTTCCCATTATCAAAGAAAGTTGCAGTGCTCCAAAATCAATATAATGCCATCAAGTTCCTGAGGCCTATAATAGTCATGAACCATAATGCCAGCTCTGTGCCTAACTTGATGGTAAGGGGTCTTTCAACCACTCAAATTCTTATAAACAGTTTTTTCATCAAGAGGTAGGTACTAGGCAATTTTCCAACAGGTGCTTTCTTCAAGTAAAGAAAAAAGACAATAAAAAGCTACCACCACTACTTTGAGAAGTTAAAGAGATGGCATTTGCAATGAAGCAACTCCACTGTTAGGAGAGTTAAATCCACTTGTCTATTCACAATGAAGGAAGTCCCATCAGATGGGCCTCTTTGGAAGCTCATGCACCCAGACGGTTGCTAGTCTAAGATTGTTGTTTCCAATTGTACTGCTCAGGAAGGAAGGTACTGCTTAGGTCCTAACTGTGCTCTTGCTGATTCCTCCTTCAGGCCTAGGTGGCTTCGCCCACTGTGTGAGTTACTTCTCATTCAGGTCGAAGTTTCTCTAGAATTCCTTCTTACTGTGATTTTGGCATTTGGGTCTAAATCTCATGCCCACTTTTGTGACAGCTTTTGGGAAGGATTTAGGGACAGGGTGGACAGAACCAGATATCCCATGATTGGCAGGGCATTCAGCCCCAACAATGAGCTGAGCTCCTTACTTTAAATTTTTTTAAAAAATTTTATTTTATTTATTTGAAAGACAGAGTTACAGAGAGAGGTAGAGACAGAGAGAAGTCCTCCATCTGCTGGTTCACTCCTCAGATGGCTGCAACTGCTGGAGCTGTGCCAATCAGAAGCCAGGAGCCAGGTGCTTCCTCCGAGTCTCTCATATGGGTGCAGGGGCCCAAGGACTTGAGTCATCTTCTTCTGCTATCCCAGGCCATAACAGAGAGCTGGATCAGAAAAGGAGCAACCAGGATTAGAACCAGCACTCATATGAGATACTGGCACTTCAGGCCAGGGCATTAACCTGCTGTGCCACAGCGCTGGCCTCAACCTTTCCCTTAAATTTTAAAGGGAGCCATGAAGAAGCTGACAGGGATTGAGATATCAGGTATCTCATTTCCCAAGGCTGTTTCTACTACACATACACATGGGCACAAAAGACTTTTTAAACATGAATCATATTTAAATGAGTCTATTTAAATAAAAGATTCAGAGGCCTTCACTATGGTGTAGTGGATAAAGCCACCGCCTGCAGTGCCAGCAACCCATATAGGTGCTGATTCTAGTCCTGGATGCTCCACTTCTGCCCCAGCTCTCTGTAATGCGTGGGAAAGCAGTAGAAGATGGCCCAAGTCCTTGGGCCCCTGTACCCATGTGGGGGACCGAGAGGAAGCTCCTGGCTCTTGGCTCGTGACTCCTGACTCCTGGCTTCATATCAGTGCAGCTCTGGCTGTTGCAGCCATCTAGAGAGTGAACCAGCTAATGGAAGACCACCACCTCCCTTGCCTCTGCTTCTCTGTAACTCTGCCTTCAAGTAAATAAATAAACCTTAAAAAAATTCAAATCCAAGGTTAATAGGCAGAGAGTCAGTGATTCCCACTCCAACCCTCCTACTCTCCACCTTTCCAATTGATCCACAGAGCCTTTCTCTGGCATTCCCAAGCCCCACAGGGTTCTCTTTATATGGGGAGAAAAATACTGGGTTTCTTTGTGCATGCAGGTTAATGGACAGCCCTCTTTCACTACTATAAGAATGTGCACAGACAATACACGTGAGGCCTCTCCGCACTCAACTCCCCTTCCCTGCCCCTATTACTCCCTGCCCAGAAGCCCCATCTCAGCTCTGCTTGGTATTTGTCACTGAACTACAAGAACACTTCAAGCCTCATCCTAAATTCCCATGAGCCCATACTGTGGGCTTATGACATACATATGGGGGAGGCCTGCAGATGGGGTCTCACTTAGGCCAGAGGGTAGAAGTGTCTGTGTAACTTATAGTCTATGTGCACACCAGAGACTTCAAATCTGAAACATCATTACAGCAAATTTGATTACATATCACCCCAATATCCATGACATACAAATTCTATTAGCTCATTTATCCTAAACTATATCTGATAATAAAAAATTCCAGAAAGAAAATATTTTGAGAGTGGGGATTCTCTACCTGGAGCTATCACATAAATATCTAGCCCTAGTCAAGTCCCTTCCTGACTCAGAGACTCAGGTTTGCTAACTCTAATATGATATCGCATCTAAATACAATGAAGGGAAAAAGAGGTCAGAGGCAACCCAGGGCTAAACATGTTGGTGGTTAATAATGCAGGGAGGAGAAGCAGCTGTACCAGCACAGAAAAGGGCTCTGAGCCTTTCACCCTTTCTGCATTGTCATAAAAAGGGGCAGGGTTGGTGTGGAGCATCTTCTGTTATTTTGATACCATGTATTTTATTTTAAAGAAAGTCCTGCAATAATCAACCTGGGTGTCATTGGAGGGCTCCCTGGAAGAAAACATATGTGAAGAGTTCCAGAAACTACTGGGCCCATAATGAATGCCACTGTGCCGGCTGTGGGTCTCAGACTGTACAGGCAAGTGGAACTCACAATGTATGGACACCACTGCCCCCGAACTGCTGATCCTGGGCTTGAAAAATGCCCCCTGAGTGCTCCACAGTATTGAACAGGAGACAGGAAGTGATATGGACTCCAAAGACAACGTGGAGGTGCCCAAAATCTGGGGGGAAACTAGCACTGGTGCAGGTGTCTGCATATCCATGTCCCTGGGGAAAAGAGCTTCACCCCTCCTAAGCCCTCACCCCTCCAGTAGGCCCCCTGAACTGCCTACATGATGTGCTCCTGCCTCCCACACATGCTTCCTGCACCTCCCCAAGACCCCCGCACTCCAAGGCCATCAGGTCTGATTCCTAGCTCACCTCTGGTCACATTTCTCTTTCCCCTCAAACCTATCATCCACCCTACACTAAAAACACGGACTGGAGGGCCAGTTCTGTGGCATAATTGGGTCAGCCTCCACCTGTGTTTGTATACTGGCTGGTCCTCTTCCAATCCAGCTCTCTGCTTAGCCTGGGAAAGCAGAGGAAGATGGCCCAAATGCTAGGGTCTCCACACCTAAGTGGGAGGCCCAGAAGAATTTCCTGGCTCCTGGCTCCTGGCTCCTGGCTTCAGATCAGCCCAGCTCTGGCCATTGTAGACATTTAGGGAGTGAAACAAATATCTCTCCATCTCTTCATCTTTAACTCTACCTCTCAAATAAATAAAATATTTAAAAAAAAGACAGGAAGTTGATCCAGGTCTGAGTCCCTAGAACAACCTGGGGTAAAGGTAAGGACATGGGGGACAAGACCCTCCCACGCCTGGTTCCAGGCAAAGAAATTTCTCACAACCTTCACATGCTACAAAAATGAGGTGAAGTCACCAACATTCCTGAGACCACTTGCAAAGCTCACATAGGCAGAGGCCGTGGGTTACTTGGCTGGCAAACATATACTGCCCACCACCATTATCTTGCCTCTTCTGAAAACATTCAAATTTCCAGTCATCCTTATATGCAGCTCAGTGAGGGTAGCGGGCATCCTTGAATAAGCAGCAGCCAAAATTACTTATGCATGACAATTGCCAAGAGGGCGGGAACAGCAAGGAAGGCAGGTACCTCACCAGGACAGCAGTGCACAGTGCCAAATGGTATAGTCACTGACCAGTGGCACACAGAGCTGAGCCAACTTAGGCCGGATTCACTGTAGACATCAGGGATTGCTTCTGTCTAGCCCAATCCCACATTAGCTGTGCAAATAGTTTTTTCATTGAGAGGAGATGAACTCAGCAGCATGAAAAGGAGTCTCCATGACTGTGTTGAGGGTGAACAACACAAAGCCATACGTGTATCACAGGAGTTTTTGCAATATTAGAGATGGGGAGGAGAAAAAAGGATCAGGGAGAACCTGAGAGCAGCTAAGCAAGAGTAGGTCTAGGTCTATGCAGTTAGGACAGAGGAATGGCTCATGTCATCTAGATTTGTTGGCCATTTGTGGTAATCTTCTGCTCCAGCTCTAATTCACAGGTGAAGTTTGCTGACCTCATTACTGCCCCATCCTCCCCTGCAACAGCAATTCTAAAAGTCCAGACTAGTGTCCTCGATCCCACCACAGGCTCAGAGAATCTGTAAAGTAACCCCAACATCAGCCAGGCCCTGCTCATTCCAAGCTGCCTATGGCCTGGATAGGCTCATTTGATTCTAAGGACACAGGGTCCTCAATGATACCTGCCTTCAGAAAGATACAGCTCAGCCTACAGAATACCACTCACTACTCAGGGCATCTGGGACCTGAGAAGCACTTTTCAAATACATCACAGATATCACAGATAAGTACAAAGCAGAAATCCAAAAGCTAAGGTAAGTCACTGGGTTTCCCACCTACTGAAGAATCTTCCTGATCATAGGAAAGACCAAGGAAAGAGGTTCAAACAATGCCACTTAGGACCTGTGCCCTCTTCCTATCCCTGGGTGAGCCAGAAAACAGAGCAAATCATAGAGGGGCAGTTTCGGGCCCCCTTGACTCTGGAGACAGCATGCATACTAGCCAACTCCAATATAAGCTGAGTGGACAGACTGGTAGGTGGGTCAAAATGTTATCCAGAAAGAAAACTAGATACAGAGATGTCCTCAAGAGAATTATCAGAAGATGCAGATGACAGGCACCAGAGTGCTAAGCGGGTGATATATGCATAGATTGTAGCTCAAGGCAGCAGACAATGCCTGTCTTTCCTTTTGTTGTTTTTTTTTTTAATTTATTTTATTTTACTTGAAAGTCAGAATTACACAGAGAGAGAGGGAGAAGCAGAGAGAGAGAGAGGTCTTCCATCCGTTGGTTCACTCCCCAATTGGCTGCAATGGCTGGAGCTGAGTCGATCTGAAACCAGGAGCCAGGAATGTCTCTGGGTCTCCCATATGGGTGCAGGGGCCCAAGGACTTGGGCTATCTTCCATTGCTTTCCCAGGCTATAGCAGAGAGCTGGATAGGAAGCAGAGCATCCGGGTCTCAAACTGGTGCCCATATGGGATGCTACTGCAGGCGGCAGCTTTACCTGCTACATCACAGCATCGGCCCCATTGTTGTAAGTTTTCTTACTGAAGTAATATTTATTTTAAATACACTGGGAAACATATCTGTAGATGTTTCATAAAGAAGACACACATGAACTATTTGTAATTGGTCCATAAATGGGGGACTTGGGGATGCTTCAGGGAGTGACAATTAGAGAGAATTATTTAACTCCCCTTTCTGGGGAATTATATATCCTCCATGAACTGTTTCTTATAAAACACTTCCCCCATTTTCCAGAGGAAATAACTCATTCCTATAGAGACTTCTTTTTTCCTTAGAACACAAAACTTACCTTGGGAATCATCTGTGATGCTTTCCAGATGGACAGGCAAACCAAGAGTCATTAACTGTGGAGTTTCAAATGATGAGCTGGGACATGGGAGCCTTCATCAGAAGACTGCCTCTGATTGTTCCAGCCAGCATCTATTATTTTTAGTCCATGGTTGAACAGGTAACATAGTAATCAGGAATGTGCAGCTGGACTAATCATTGTAAAAAATAACAAGTAGGCACAAGCAAGGGAGGTAAGCATTGAGTGACATATTTACGGTGGGAAACAAGGGTTCATTATAAAACTGGTTCATATTCTATGCCCTTGAAGTAGGATAAGGAGTTTTCCTTGAAGCAATACCTAATAATAACCCAGTAATCTCCTGCTTACTGCACTTGCATCACATTTAGAAAGGTGTGCCTTCACAAGGCCTGCTTAAGCAGAAGCAGGACTGCAGCACTGTCCAAAATTCAAGAGGTTCTGGCCTCACTGTGAACACTTAGGCAGTATCCACAATCTACTAGGGGATACTTTACATGAGTACCTGTATTTCATTTGACAGAAAAATGCAAATTGAAACACAAAAAATTCAGCCTATCAGTACCCAGGATTATATAAATGGTACATGTACCCTCTTTCCAATGCACTCACATACAGACCTATCCACAGAGGGATACAGAGTGTGAGCAGGGGTTGGCACCACCAGTAAAAATGGAGAGTTTTTAATTATTCAACTGAATTTTAATGCCTTCAAGTTCAGTCATAAATCTGCTCTATGCAAGGGACACATATGCTCCCAAATTCACCTCTCTCAATTGCAAAGAATATTCTAGTATTAAGACTGTCTTGGTGCATTTAATCAGATGATTTCTCTACATCTTCTAAGAATGTCTTATTTATATAAAGAAAATTGAAGAGTACATCGACTATATTAGAAACTATATCAGAAATTAATTCTAACTTTCTAAATATTAAAAAATACATGGTTAATTTCAGCAATCTGCACAAATCACTTGTGTCCTAGTACTTTCTAACTTCCCTTCTTGCTTCCCCATCTTCCTTCCCATTTACCCCTAGTCCATATCACTGACCCTCTGCTGCTGCAGCTCATTCTGCCTTTGGAAGCACTCTTTCTTTTTTCTTTTTTAAAGATTCATCCACTTACTTGAAAGGTAGAGGTACATAGAGGCAGAGGCAGAGAGAAAGAGTGAGAGAGAGAGGGAGGCTTTCCATCCACTGGTTCACTCCCCAAATGACCACAACAGCTGGAGCTGGGCCAATCTGAAGCTAGGAGCCAGGAGCCAGGAGCTTCTTCTAGGTCTCCCACATGGGTGTAGAGGCCCAAGGACTTGGGCCATCTTCTACTGATTTCCCAGACCATGGCAGAGAGCTGGATCAGAAGTGGAGCAGCTGGGACTTGAATCAGCACCCATATGAGATGTTGGCACTGTAGGAGATGGTTTTACCTGCTATGCCACAGCACCAGCCCCTGGAAGCACTCTTAAAGACTGCCACTCAGTTATATGAAAAATATTATTTATTTTAAAATGATTATGTGGAGAAGACCTAAATGACATCTAATGGGAATATGCAGGTTTTCTAATGTCCTGCAAGCATGCATTTCCATAACAGACCATAAATATTCTGACACATTATCATATAACAAAAGCCAAGAAAGCTGCTGCTGATGTGTCCAGTGACTTCTCAGTCCTTGCCTACAGAAAAACTATTTATCTGATTTCCAAGCACTCAAAATCAAAAACACCAATGCTACTTGCTATGACATAGTGAACATTACTTCAGCACTTTGGCAAAGAAAAGGAGCACAAACCCAGGCTGGCTACAAGATTAACCATGTCCTCTTCATTTTGCACTTTCATTTCTGGTTAACTATTGGTCACAAAGGAAACTGGATACTGCAGTTGTTTCCAAATACCCTCAATCACAAACACCCCCATAAACCCTCAGTCACAAAGATATCCGTGGGCTCTCTATGTGTGCAGTGGAAGGAAAACACACAAAAATCTATAAGGAAGGGATATTTTTGGGCAAATGGGAAAGGATGCCAATTTATATAGTTTCCAAATTGAAACAAAGAAAATTTTCCACCCCTCTTATCAGAATCCTGTAAATTTCCAAGTCAAAATTCCATTTCATTTTAGCAAACAGACTCATTGAATTTTCCTTTACCCAGGTGTGTTCCTGTTGTGAGGGACCCATCTCCATGAAAGATGTCACCACTACACCAGGGAGAGCACAATTCTGACTTCAGACTCTGAGGAGAATGGATAGCCACATCTATCAGTTTTGACTTGGCTAACAACTTCCTCTTGTTCTGGAATTTGGTACAAATGCAGGATAAAAAGATAGAAACAGAGACAAGCTAGATCTGTTAGGAGAGAAGGAATGAATCTTAATTTTCAGTTGGTATTTTGTTGAGTGTTACTTTTGGGATTTCAGTTTAAACTTCTATTTGTAGAAATAAATGGGAAGCATCATTCATATTGTAACTAAGAGCAGCTTTAGCCAGAGGACAGACTATGGCTAGCCTGGATCACTTACATACCACTCAATAAATGATGATCAAAATAAAATAAGAAATTCAAAAACAATGCCAAACCTATTCAGTGTATATCTCCAAGAAGCAGAATCAGAACACACAGAAGTAAACAGAAAGGGAAACAGTAAAAGAGAATCCACAGCAAAGTAGCAGAGTATTGAGAACAGTTGTGCTGTCCCTCAGTAGCCTTTTGCTTTAAGTGGGAAGTCTCCAGCTTAAATACACTGCTATAAAAAACACACTCAAAACATATTTAAAAACCAAAGATGAGCTATTCCATGGGAGGTTGATTTTATGATGAGCTGTATTGAAAAAGTATGTTGGGTTGAGGCAGATACTTTTTAGTATAGCAGAATTTACCCAGTGCCTACTTCAAGAAAACAGCCTGAGGAAGTGGTGCTGACAGGGGAGACAGCTGCAATGTCTCTGTAACTCTTCTAATCATTGTTGTGCCCAGATTGTTAGAGCCCGGCAGAGACCCCCAGAGAGTTGATCACATCGAACTGCAAAAGCAAGGTTTATTTCTGAGTACAAGCCGCGACAGGGACCCCATCCAACCAACCGGCACAATGGAGAAAGGAGTGAGGCCCGGGTCTTTGTTTGGCAGAGTTTTTAAAGGAAAAAAGGGCTACATCAGCAGGAGAAAAGAGTTACATACAGCATAAAAGTTTTGAATACAGGGAGTTACAGCGGGGACTTATAGCACTGAATCTTTGGGTGCAGGGAGTTACTTTGTTTATTAATCTCTACTGTGCTGTCCTTGGTCTACTGAGCTAGCTGTTCCTGGTAAGCTTTAATATCTCCGGAATGCCTGAATGCCTGCTTTTTTTTTTTGTCAGGCAGAGTGGACAGTGAGAGAGAGAGACAGAGAGAAAGGTCTTCCTTTGCCGTTGGTTCACCCTCCAATGGCTGCCGCGGACAGTGCGCTGCGGCAGGCGCACCGCTCTCATCCGATGGCAGGAGCCAGGTGCTAGGTGCTTTTTCCTGGTCTCCCATGGGGTGCAGGGCCCAAGCACTTGGGCCATCCTCCACTGCACTCCCGGGCCACAGCCGAGGGCTGGCCTGGAAGAGGGGCAACCGGGACAGAATCCGGCGCCCCGACCGGGACTAGAACCCGGTGTGCCAGCGCTGCAAGGCGGAGGATTAGCCTGTTGAGCCACGGCACCGGCCCTGAATGCCTGCTTTTACAAGGACTTGGGTCTGCTATGGGAAACGGAGGCTGCTTTTTTTATTGTTTTAAAATGGAGTCACTTTGGTTCTTCAGCATCATAGAGAGAAGAGAAAGAAGGGTACACATGTTGGTGTTTAAAAAGAAGAGGGAAGCACAAAAATTTAAGAGGGGAGAGCAAAGCTCAGATACAATTTTCTTAAGAAAATAAATTGAAGTATATCTCAGAACAAAATATGGAGTTGGAAAAAAACCCTTCATTGCATAAATTCTCACCAGGCATCAATACAGCTGCCCTGTCTACCCACAGCCCAATCATTTCAACACAAAATTGTTTCCTGATTAAAGTTGAACAGATTTCAGGGCTCAGAACTCCTGGTCTGCTGGTATGGAATAGCGGGTTAGTTCCCACTAGGGTAGGGGTAGCCAGAGCCCAACCAGGCTGTTTGAGAACATGAGAAAAGCCTTTTCACAAGCAGGAATTAATAATAGTGTGAACCTGAAATATGAGGCAGTCACACAGAACAATTGTGCCTCATCCTCTAAACTAGCCCTAGGGTTAGCACTCAGGAAACCTCTTAGGTGACAAGAAGTCAGTTTTCTTCCCTTGCAGTCATAAGGGAAACAAAGAAACTGGAAATGCTTTATGGAAACTGATGACAATTTTGTTCTCTGAAAATTAGCTTGATGTGGTCAGAAGTTCAGAATGGTGAAAATAGAAGCACATGCAGTCTGTTGGGTGTGATTCCATGGAAAAGCTAGAAATAACACCAAGACCAGATGAACATAATGAAGAACATGAAGAAATGAGGGATGATGAGATTATCACTTCTTCCCCACCAAATTTCCTAGGCGCAGTGGGATTCACTCCATTGTATCTCTGCCAATAAGCCAGTCATGTCTTAGGGGAAAGACAGCATTGAGGCCAATTTGCTTCTGGCCACCTTTAGAAAAACACTTTTTTTAAAAAACAATTTATTTATTTGAAAGACAGAAGCAGAGGCAGAGAGAGAGAAAGAAGTCTTTGATCTTCTGGTTCACTTCCCAAAGGGCCACAATGGCCAGAGCTGGGCTGTTCTGAAGCTAAGAGCCTTAAGCTTCTTCAAGGTCTCCCACATAGGTGCAGGGGCCCAAGGACTTGAGCCCTCTTCTACTGCCTTCCCAGGCCATAGCAGAGAGCTGGATCAGAAGTGGAGTGACCAGGACTAGAACCAGGGCCCATATGGGATACTGGCACTGCAGGTGTCAGGTTTATCTACTTTGCCACAGCACCAGCCCCATAAAAAACACTTTCTGCAAGAACTATTTATGCTCACTGGTGAGAGACAAGTGAATCTCAGCATACCACAGCTGCTTGGTTGGAAGGAGTTGGCCCTTTTGATGACCATAAGTATACATAATGACACAGCATGTTGAATATGACTGCTAGGAAAAGCTTACTTGGGGAAAGGCAAGGCTCAAGTGAAATACTTACACCAGCCATGCTAATCCACTGATGCAGCTGAGAATTCTCCATTAGAAATGAGGCCAGAGACAGCAAAAGTCTTCTTATCAATGTCATCAATATCAAGTGAACTGAGGAATCTAGATGGGAGTTCTGACCTCAAGTCCTATCCCTTACCATCTGCTCCTAAGAAGTGCAAGTAGGGGAACTCTGTGTCATGGCAGTTCTTATGTGGCTAGGCTGGCATAAAAGTTTCTTCAGTGGAAGAAAAGAGATGGGAAACCATAGCATTGTGATTCATCATACTGACTACATAGCAATGAGAACACATTGGGAATAGGGAAGCACAAATGGCAAAGATATAGTAAGAAATGCAATAAACCACAACTGCCAAAGGTGCGTGGCACCCCACCTTGCTGATGGTACATAGAGGCAAATGTGTAGGAGCCATTAGTGAATGGAATATGTTCATCATTGTCTACAAAGACAGAGACTGCTGACAACAGATGGCAGCATCAGAGCTGGACTCAACTATGGATGCCAATATCATTAGGGCTGGGATGTCAAAGGTTTGGGAAGGTAGAATAAGTTGTACATCTGGAAAATATCTAAAGGAGTCTAAAGTCTCTTTCAATGGCCAGTGTTTCACAAGGAGCAGTCTTCCCAGGCAGAGATGCTGAGTGGCATCTTGGACCTGGGCTGCAAATATTCCTTGGGAATCATCTCCTTTGAAAAGCAGCAGAAACAGCAAGGGGAGAAAGAGAAAGGGAAAAAAAGGAGAGAAAAAGGAAAATGTCAAGTGGTTTGGACTCCATCTTTTTGGCTTACAGATGCTCAGGCAAGAGATACAGTGCTGTTAGGAGCCTGTGGGCAGAAGTACAGTCCATTTTCATTCAGGAAAATCAATAGACAACTTCTTGTGATCTACACAGAGCTCACACACATCTGAACACATTTCAGATGAAATGCACCTGAGCCACCCAAAGGAAAAATTATGAATCTGTCAAATGCAATAGGAAATGAGCTTTACAAGGCCGAGTCACCCAGTAGAATAGGTGGGGATGTATATTTTAAAGAAGTGCCATTCATGGCAGGCCTGATATTTGGAGACCGACTTCTAGCTATGCAACTCCTCTACATATGTATCCTCTCTTCATCTCTCCCAACAAGGCCCTGACACTGAGAAATCCCCACAACATGCACATCCAGACAAGGAACATCTGTACAAATGTGAGTTGGTACAAAGTGCACATGTGAATACCACATACACACTGGCACGGAACTAAACATGCATCTTCATGTGTTGTCAAAGACCATTTGCAGAAACAGGTTCTATGTGAGCCAAAGCAGCAACACTATTTTTGATGCACATACCTCCCTTATCACATAGGATTCCCATTTCTCTTTTCTGAGAAGGAATAAAACATTTTCAACAAAATACCTGGCATCTCTGACAACATTTGAAAACATAATGGGTGTTATTGGCAGTATTCTCTAGAAGTCTCTATCTTCCAGAAGACTGGTAATTGTGGTTAATCAAGTACTCACTCTTACATAGATCTGTAATCTCCTTTGGCTTTTCCATTAACATTTTGCTGGGGGGTGGATAGGAACATTTTTCTCCCAAGGGCTATTTGTTATTTTTTTTTGAAAGTCATAACTCATTTATTGAATGAATAGTATATGCAAGAATTCCAATAAAAGGAAACAAATACTACAAACTATAATCTTGAAAATAAAGCCAATATAACAGGAACAAAATATACAAATGAGAGGAATGTTTGATATTTGACCCATGATGCATTCCTTATCTTTACAATTAAAGAACATTTCTTACTAACATTACTGGTAAGGGAATAAATGTTCCAGAATATTCTTCAGTATATGCTTGCAAAGATTACACTGTTTAATATCAACAACAACAACAACAACAAAAACAAAAAAAAAAGAAAAAAGGAAGAAAAGACACTTCAAAATTTCAGGCTAAAATATGTGTAAAAGACATTAATGGCAGTATTTCTGAAATGATGTAAATGTTATATGCTTATCAAATGTCATGCTTATTAAAACTACAGTTAAGGACTTAAGATATGTACAGTAAATACACCGCTGAGGCCCATTTTTCTAAATATTAATATCACAATGTAATAACTATCCAGAAGATGATGATGCTACTTGGGAATAGAAGTACTGTACAATTTTTACATTGTAAGGCACTTTTACTCAGCATGTGATGAAAACATAGACAGAGAATCAGTATATTGGAGATTTACAACCAAAGATGATTTTTCATGTGACTTCCATTTACATTTCAATTTTGTAATGAAAGATGATTTAGCCAACCACACCACAGTGAGGAAAACAGGTAGTCAGCCACTTGTCTAGCAGACCAAAAAAAAAAAAGTGCTATTCTGGTTGCTAGTGGCAGAGAAAGGGCTAAAGAAACCCATACAAAGTCAGACATTTTACTACATAACAAATCCATCAACTGACAGCTTATAGTATTTGAAGTCCTTTACACAATTATTGACTGACCATGATTACCCTGGTACCTTCCATTTTCCCTAAGAAAGTCACTACAGTAGTTGTCCAGAAATGAAGGAGCTCTATTTCTTCATGGGTAAATTCTATGGCACACAATATACAAATGATGTAGACACAGTGATCTAAAGATTTAAAAAACAATGGTTTTCAAGCTGTTGTAAGGAAGCAAAGTACAGATCCTTTGGGAAAAGTCACATAGCTTGGTAAACAAAGATCTAGATCTGTCCTTGCACTTCAAGTCATGATGAATTTTGAAAATTAATCACATACACATGACAGCATAGTAAGAGCAAAAGGATAAAACATACAAGGCAACCCACTACTAAAGCTAGTTTCCTTCTAAACATAATGATATAATGTGGTCAAAAAAAAGCAACCATTGAGTCCCTTGTTTTACATAGAGATGTGAATACACACTTGACAGATATGATTTTAAGGTACTAGCAGTTTAAAAAATTCAGTCATTAAGCACAGTTTAATTTTCCACCTGTTAACATTTTAAAACTGCTATTCTATCAGTGGCAGATTATTTCAATGTACAGTCTAGTTAACATGGTAATTTCTTATTTGCAAATCTGCTTTATTGTGGAAGGGTAACTAACAATCCATAAATCAAATTCCTACTCTTGGTACTGAGGAGCTATGGTACCATTAGGCAGATCACAACTGAAGTTTTTGGTTTTATCATAAAGAAATACATAAATGTGCTTCAACAGGTAAGTAGAAGAAAATATCACAAGCTAGAAATACCTATGTGAAAATCCTTTCCTAAAAGCTGGATTCTTAGGCTTTCATAAACAATTCTGATGATTAATAAAATACTAAGCCTTATCAGAAGAGAAACAGGGTGCAAAAGACTGTTTAATAGATAACCAAAGCAATGACTGAAAACATTACAAATATTAAATAAGGTTTCTGGGGCCGGCACCCTGGTGCAGTAGGTTAATCCTCTGCCTGAGGTGCCGGCATCCCATATGGGCATTCGTTCTAGTCCCGGCTGCTCTTCTTCCCATCTAGCTTTCTGCTATGGTCTGGGAAAGCAGTAGAAGATGGCCCAAGTTCTTGGGCCCCTGCACCTTCATGGAGACCCGGAAGACACTCCTGGCTCCTGGCTTTGGATCAGCGCAGCTCCGGCCATTGCGGCCATCTGGGGAGTGAACCAATGGAAGGAAGACCTTTCTCTCTGTCTCTCCCTCTCACTGTCTGTAACTCTACCTCTCAAATAAATAAAATCTTTTTTTAAAAAAAAAAGGCTTCTAAAATAGTAGTCACAAAGTAAAAAAATAAATACTGTTCTATGCAAAGACTGTTTTTCACCCCTATAGCACACAACATCTCCTTACACACTTTGTGCCAATATGTGTTCCACACAACAGGGCACTTAAGAGGAACAGGTTTCAGACATGTTATCTCAAGTCCTTAGAGAATGGTAACCCTTTAAATCATAAAGAAATTTAATTTGTGGTTGCCAAACATTACTTTAAACTTGAAAGCATTCAATCATTTTACCAGAAGCTCTATGTACAACATGGAAAGAGAAGAGGTGTGTAGTCAAGAGAATTTTGGCATAAGCACTGGAGCTAATTGCTTATAATCAGCAGTTGCCCAAGTCCAAGCTGATCAGTGAGAACAACGTTAACAGGAACCCAATGAAAAGCTTTAGCACACTTCTTGGATAAGATTTTTAGTATGTGCTGGCAAAGCAAAGAGAAAAAGAAAAGTTCTCTTCAGTTTTAGCTTCCATTACTTGAGTGTGGAAAAAAAAATCCACAAATCACCATGTGTTGCCCCTAGGGCATGTTTGCATTGTAAAGTAAAATCTGCTCATGCAGAGCATGATCCACTAAACAAACTCACTCTAAATGGCAGAACTTTGTTCAGTCCATAAATATAGCTTACTTCATTTCAAGGCCTGCTTTAACTGTTGACACTATACACAGGGTTAATAGTATTTCAATTGTGTCCTAGAAACTGCAAGCTACAGCTGTGTAATATCAACACATCAAACTCAGCCATCTAGCAAAGGCTCATAAAATGAACAAGATGATTTTAAGCAGTTCAATGAAGGATCTAAGAGTTGGGCAGTAAAAAGTTACAAACCCTTTTCGATTTTAGAAAATAGTGAAAAAAAAGTATAGTAATTATGGTTGTCTTATTCATTCCTAGTTTTCTCACTCTGTCCCATGAAACTAGTTTCCATTAAGTTGCTGCTGAGTTAGTTGCTGCTGATCAATTTCTATCTTTCCCTGGCTTTTACTCTCTCATTCCTCATCTTCTTCATCTCTTTCATCATTTCCACTATGATTTTTACAATACAGTTTGTAAATTCCTCATGACATATTTTCAATGTATTTAGCTTTGTCTTGTACTCCACTGTGGTAATGGTAAGTCTTAACACAGGCTTTTATTTCACATCCAATAATAGCACCGGGCTGAGTGCAAAGTGTACATTTCATTCTTTTTCCTCGCTTAATCTCTTGAAGAACAGTTTTGATATCAAAGGCTCCAAATTCTGCTCTTGATGTTGTGAACTGAACTGTTCCAGAAGAAAACAGCATACACTTATAATGTGCAGCTGCCTTCTTAGCATTAAATATATGCAGTTTTCCTCTTGCTTCATTTTCTTCCTCCCCTACATGACAAAGTCCACATTTGGGTCTTGTATCACTAGGGCTGCTTTTATGTGGAGATCTATCTCTGTAAGAACTACTGTCCATTTCATCTGTTCCATGGGAGGATGTGGACTTTGTATCTTCTGACAGCCCTTTGAAATTGGTTTTTTGTGGCCTTCCTTTGCTACTTTTCTTTTTATTTTTAGGTGATGAAGTCTCCAGTTCATGCTCATTAAAACTTTCTTCTAGGTGATAACCAGCATCTACAAAGAGATCAAGAAACTACACAACATCAAAACAACCCACTTAAGAGATGGGCCAAGGACCTCAATAGACATTTTTCAAAAGAGGAAATCCAAATGGCCAGCAGACACATGAAAAAATGTTCACGATCACTAGCAATCAGGGAAATGCAAATCAAAACCACAATGAGGTTTCACCTCACCCCAGTTAGAATGGCTCACATTCAGAAATCTACCAACAATAGATGCTGGAGAGGATGTGGGGAAAAAGGGACACTAACCCACTGTTGTTGGGAATGCAAACTGGTGAAGCCACTATGGAAGTCAGTCTGGAGATTCCTCAGAAACCTGAATATAACCCTGTTATTCAACCCAGCCATCCCACTCCTTGGAATTTACCCAAAGGAAATTAAATTGGC
>CM027394.1:65365366-65384124 GCA_015711505.1 Sylvilagus bachmani | reverse complement strand
TGTCCTTAATGTGTTGTCCAATGTGAAGTAATGCTATAACTAGTACTGAAACAGTATTTTTACACTTTGTGTTTCTGTGTGGATGCAAACTGATGAAATCTTTACTTAGTATATACTGAATCGATCTTCTGTATATAAAGATAATTGAAAATGATTAAAAAAAACTTAGTGTTAAATTGGAAATTGCATAGATAATTAGTCAATTTTTTAAAAAAAATATCATGTAGGATCTCTGTCCTTAACGTGCTGTACATTGTGAATTAATACTATAACTAGTACTCCAACAGTGTTTTTCACTTTGTGTCCCTATGTGAGGGCAGACTGTTGAAATCTTTACTTAATATATACTAAACTGATCTGTATATAAAGAGAATTGAAAATGAATCTTGATGTGAATGCAAGGAGAGAGGGAGAGGGAAAAGGGAGGGTTGCGGTTGGGAGGGAAGTAATGGGGAGGGAAGCCATTGTAATACATAAGCTGTACTTTGGAAATTTATATTCTTTAAATAAAAGCTTTATATAAAAAAAAAACTTTCTTCTAGGGCCTGGCACCATGTTTCACTTGGCTAATCCTCTGCCTGCAGCATCAGCATCCCATATGGGCGCCAGTTGTAGTCCCGGTTGCTCCTCTTCCAGTCCAGCTCTCTGCTGTGGCCCAGGAGGGCAGTGGAGGATGGCCCAAGTGCTTGGGCCCTGCACCTGCATGGGGGACCAGGAAGAAGCACCTGGTTCCTGGCTCCTGGCTCCTGGCTTTGGATCGGCACAGCGAGGGCTGTAGCGGCCATTTGGAGTAAACCAACAGAAGGAAGACCTTTCTCTGTCTCTCTCTCTCTCTCTCTCTCTCTCTCTCTGTCTGTAACTCTACCTGTCAAAAAATAAATAAAAAATCCTTAAAAAAAACCTTTCTTCAATTCAGCTTCAGAGTTATGTGCAGTTTTCTTATGTTTTCTGCAATAAACCATGTAAATTCCTTGTGAAGGTTTCTCTCAAATTTGAGCTTTATCATGCAATGCACAGTAGTAGTGGTATGTCCTATGACATGTTTTCACATCACAGTCAATTGTTGCTCCAGGACACAAAGAACACATCAGCTTTGTGCCTCTTTTAATTTCCTTTTGGGCATCTTCAATAGAAAATCCACCAAGATTCTCATTATTAGTGTGATGATACCAAAGCAGATGAAAATAACATGCACTTATGGTGTGCTGCCACCTTCTGGTTTTCAGATATAAGTAACTGTCCACACTCCTTGTCTCTATTTGATTTACAAAAGCCACATTTTCGCTGTCTTGTAGGCCCTTTTTTCTGTTCAGTTGAGCTTGGCATGGTTTTTAAATTGCCTTTAGACTGCCACTTTAAGCTTTAAGAAATGCTGCAGGGCTTAGAGGTGGAGGGCAGGAGAGAAGCGCCAATGAGGGGAAAGAGAAAGAAGTCAGAATCGGTTCTCCTGCAGTGCCTGAAGTGCTCTGTTGCTGGAGGTTGTTTCCTTTCATTCCTCCCAAGGGCTATTTGGATATCTACAACATCATTCACCAGCCATAAAAAATACTCACTTAAAAATTAGTTTGCTTTAGATTTATTGAATATTATGTCTTACCTATAGTTGCTTTGGCAGGGTCAGATCAAATGATTTCATGGGCTTTATATGCCACACAGGCTGGATGTCCCTGCATCTCAACTTAGAGCAAAATTTAAAAGTTTCTGACTTCTTTTGCTCAGCTTACTGGCCCAGTCAGGTCCCTGGAACCAATTGGCATTGGAGTAAATTTTTTTCCATTTTCCTCATAAATTTAGATTATACATTTTCATAGCCATTTATTCCACTACAAAAGGTATATTGAGGGACTGGCATTGTAATAGAGCAGGTTAAGCTGCTATCCGCAGTGTCAGCAACACATATTAGTGCCCATTTGAGACCACACTTCCAAATCAGCTCTCTGATCATTTGCCTAGGAAAGAGCAGAAGAGGGCCCAAGTAGTTGTATCCCTGCTACCCATTTGGGGAAGCTGGATGAAGTTCCAGGCTCCTGCCTTTGGCCTGGCATAACCCCAGCCATTATGGCCATTTGAGAAATGAACCAGCAGATGGGAGATCTCTCCTTTTCAAATAAGTACTCTCTCTCTCTCTCTATATATATATATATGTATATATGTATATATAGATATATATAATATATATAACTCTAGTATATATTATATATATTTATATATAAATATATATATATATTTATAACTCTAATATATATATTAGAGATACAGAGAGAGATAGAGGATAGATATAAAGAGAAAGGTCTTCCATCCACTGTTTCACTCCCCAGATGGCCGCAACGGTTGGAGTTAAGCCAATCCGAAGCCAGGAGCTTCTTCTGGGTCTACCACAATGATGCAGGGGCCCAATGACTTGGGCAATCTTCTGCTGCTGTCCCGGGCTGTAGCAGAAAGCTGGATCAAAAGAAGAGAAACTGGGACTATAACTGGCATCCATATGGGATGCTGGCGACTCAGGCAGAGGATTAACCCACTATGACACAGCATCGGCTCCAGTACAATATATTTTTACAAAAGAATATATTGAATGAAAGATAGGGAAAATTATTTATCAGAAGCCAGGATAACATAAGATAAATACTAGGACTCATTAACTTAAAAGTACACTAAATAGAAATTTATGAAGCTCAAAGTGTAAACTACAATCAACATCTACAAGTTATAATTCTACATGGGAAGTCATATCAGAAAACATTTCACCTCTTGAAAAAACTATGCAATGAAATATTTATAGTTATTCCTTCAGAGAAATCTCAGTACCTCAGTTAAGTGTAGATGACTCCTCCTGAATTAATGCAGCTCAAAGAATTTCCTTCTCTCATCCTATAAGCAAACATCAATGGCTATTATTAATGGGAAAATGAATGAACACCATGAGACACCTTCCTAATTTAACACCTTTCTTAAATATATCATTGCTAAATTATCAAAGTATATATCTCACATTTAAAAAATTCTCCCTTCCAATTTATTAAATAACTTGCTTGCCAACTTACAGCAGTGCAGGGAAAGATCTGCCAAGGATAGGACTCCTCTTCTTGGCTGTTTCCAAGTGAGATGAATGGTCACACAGCATGGTTACTCAGAAAATAAGCAATTGGCTAGTGTGAAGCAGCTCTTCACAGCAGAAATACATAAGTGCTTGTCCGTCCACAAACATCAGAGTAGGAAGCATGTTGGAACAAAGGACAAAATTCACACACTCGGATTGAGAAGAGGAATGCTGTCACTTTAACACTCTCTACCACCTAGGATTCACTTTCTATTTTTACTTTCTAGAAGAACACAATGGGGAATGAATTTCATAAATTAGTGGTGACAGCACCAAACGCTCTAAAAGAATATATGAATCAATAAAACCTGGTTATCCATGTGTTAACTTCATTATACTGAAAATAAGCCAGCAATATTTTTCCAGGCTGTATCTCTTACTCCAGCCACTGCACACCCACCCCCTCCCGTATATATGTATCCATAACCCTTGTTAGTCTCTATACTTGCCATGAAAATTCCTGGGGGGCACAGAAGCTGCCTTCAGGAAACAAGGAGAGCAAGGTGGAGTGTGGGGCAAGAGAGGACCATGGCACAGGGGACCAGTGTGTGCAGGGGACCAGAACTGACCTGGGTGCATGCTTGCTACTTGCCTGGGATTACAGGTGTGGAGCAAGGCCTTCGGTGAGCACAGTGACTATGGGAGAAGGAGCAGTGCATTCTCTCAGCACTGGATTCGACTCAGTGAATGAACCTCCAGTCTGGGGAACTCAGAGCCACAGTTGCATGAACACTCAGGCAAATACACGCACACGCTCTCTTATTTTCACACACACAGATGTGCACAGGGAACTAGGAATATGTTAGGGCACCTAGGAACTCTGGGAAATGGAGTCCAGGTCCAAGGCATGCTTAGAGTACCAATCTGCTGGCCCTCTCCAATGGCTTCAAAGCCTCTGATGGGTGGAGACAGAGAGGCAATTAGAGGACATTTGCTTTTGTTTGCATCCCTCCTCCCCTTTCCTCCCCCACCCCACTGAAAACACAATCTCATAGAGCGGTTGGTGCTCTTCTTCCTTCATTGATCCAAAATAATTAAGCATGACATCCATGCTGCTAACCAAAGCCCAAATTCTGCTTCTTTCTAAGCTCTGCCTTCTTCCAGAAAAAGCTTACCTACTGCTTTGCTTCTGGAAGGCCTCTTGGAATCTTTGCTTATAAGAATCAAAAATAAGTAAATATGAACACAATATAATTTTTAGAGGGAGTTCGGAGAGCATAGTTTAGCAATTAAGTATGCAAGAATAAATTTTATTGGTGTTTTATTGATGTCTGTTGTTCTTTACAAATCATTTCATGTCACCTTTTAATTCACTAAGTACAGAAAGATAAACAAAGAAACTGGATAGAGGAAAAAAAAAATTCCTGAGAGACTAAATGTTGTACATCATCTCATTTCACCTTTAGATTAAATATGGAGAAGATAACATCACTAGTTTCCAAAAAGGAAATTGAATTTAATAAGGTTTTATAATTTGCCAATGAGGATATAGTTAGTAGGTTCAGAAGAAAGGCTAACTAAAATCTAATATGATGGGAAAGCAGCCACGGAACTCAAGCTCCTGAGTGGAGCGGGGAGGGTGGAGGATGATTGTCCAACAAAAGATTCCAAGAGAGCCTGCCATTGACACCCCCCCACCCACCCAGCCCCAACCCCAAGTTCCCCTGTAGCCTGTGGCATACTGTTGGGGCTGTAACCCCAGCTGTGGTTCACTGCAGGGTGTCCCTTAGCACCTGCCCCTCTGTGTTGCAGGTCCCATTTGCCCAAGCAACTAGCTGCTGCTGCAGAAGCTTGTACTACCCCAGCCCTTACCCCAGTTCTGTCCCCATCCCCACCTCCAAATACTGATGGGGCAAGGAAGAAAAGCCTTAGATCAAATATTGACCACTCACCTACATAACAACAAGCAGGCCCCAACTTCGCTGCCCTGCTAATACAGCCCCACCCTGCCACCCAGCCTCGGCCTCAACCCAAACCCCTCCCAGCTCACACAGTCATCTCAAGGGACCTTTAGAACTAGCCCAAGCTCTGATTGTATCTCAGAAGCTCAGCTTTAGCTCAGACCTCAAGCCCCAAACCATGTTTGCAATATTTGACATTGTGAACTCAACACCAGAGAGTCAGTCTCTTAATTAATACATGAATAAAGATTTAAGAACTGAACAAACACAATCTTTGGCCCTGAATAGCTCACTAACTATGGTTGTGGGAATTTTGTGGATCAGATCTGGGTTGGTCTCTGAGAATTCAAGAATGATGAGGCTGGATACAATGGTGAGAAAAGAAGCAAAGCTTTATTAGACAATAATAAGTCTCCCACCAGTGGCAGAGACTGGTGGAAAAAGACCAAGCTGAGGGTGTCCAGGGGTGTTTATGATTCTCATATTGGTTGGTTTCTACAGGAAGATGGAACTGCAGCTAATTAACACCTGTTGTGATGGGTGTTCTTACTGGGTAGTGGACCTATAATCAGGGTTGTAGAAGGAACTTTTCTATTTTATTCAACAGAACATTGGTGGTTAGACCAGTTGAGTGAGACTGGGCACCTCAGGATTGGGTGCGATATCCTGCTTTTATAGCCTGTGTGTGAACACCTAGGCAAGAAGTAACAAGATGGTGGAATTCAGATCTGGTCCTAAGATGGAGTTTGGTCTTTCATTCCTGAGGGTGTTGGGTCTCTGGCACTAATAGATTACACAGTAAAGAGTTATAAATCTATTTGATGACTGTCACAATTAGGTGAATATAAAATTTATTTTCTAAAACAAGCTTGATCCTTAAAAGGGACATACTAATAATAAAGATTATTTTTGATACACATGCCTCTCTCATCACACAGGATTCCTAGCTCTTTTTTCCTGAGGTGGAAAACAATATTTAAAACAAAATGCTAGGCATCTTTGACAACATTTAAAAACATACTGGGTATCTTTGGCATGTGTTCTTTAGAAGTGTCTGTTTTCCAGAGGATTGGTCATTGTAGTTACTATTTCACTAACTCATATAGATCTGTAATATTCCTTGGGTTTGCCATCAACATTTTGCAAGGGTGGAAATAGTTTTTCCTGCCAAGGGACATTGAATATTTACAACATCATTATGAGGCTGTACAAAATTATCAACTTGAGGGGCTGGCACTGTGATGCACTGGTTTAAAGCCCTAGTCTGAAGTGCCAGCATCCCATATGGGCACCGGTTCTAGTGCCAACTGCTCCTCTTCTGATCCATTTCTCTGCTATGGCCTGGGAAAGCAGTAGAAGATGGCCCAAGTCCCTGGGCCTCTGAACCCATATGGGAGACCTGGAATAAGCTTGTGGCTCCTGGCTTCAGATCAGCTCAGCTCTGGCTGTTGCAGTCATTTGGGGAGTGAACCAGTGAATGAAATACCTCTCTCTCTCTCTCTTTCCACCTTTCCATGTAACTCTATCTTTCAAATAAATAAATCTTTTTAAAAAAGAGAGACTTCTTCTCAATTCACTTGTAAATTTAGATTCAACATTTTCATAGCCACTGATTCCATTTTGAAATGTATATGGAAGTGTTGCCATTGTGCATCAGCAAATTAACCACCATCTGCAATGCCAGTATCCTATATGAGAATCAATTTCAGTTCCAGCTATTCTACTTCAAATCCAGCTCCCTACTGTTGTTCCTGGGAAAGCAGAAGATGACCCAAGTATTTGGGTCCCTGCCACTCATGTCATTGGCACAGATGGAGTTCTAGGCTCCTGGGTTTGGCCTGGCCCAGTTCTGGCCTCTGTGGCCATTTGGGGAATGAATGAGTCGATGGAAAATCAATCTCTCTCTCTCTCTCTCTCTCTCTCTCTCTCTGTGCGTGTGTGTGCGTGTGTGTGTGTGTATATATATGATTCCGAATTTCAAAAAAAATAAATATTTAAAAGAAGTATACTGAGTGGGAGATGGAATAAAAGAAGTTATTCATTAAAAGTTAGGATAGCGTAAAGTGAATACTAGAACTCATTAACTTCAAAAATATACGATCATGGTCTAGTGCTATGGCCAGTAGGTTAAGCCTTTGCCTGCAGTGCCAGAATCCCATGTAGATGCCAGTTTGTGTTCCAGCTTCTGCTTTTCCAATCCAGCTCTCTGATAATGGCCTGGAAAGGCAGTGGAGGACAGCCCAAGTGCTTAGGCCTCTGCACCACATGGAAGACCAGGAGGAAGCTCCTGGCTCTTGGTTTTGGATTGGCCCAGCTTCAGCTGCTGCAACCATTTGGGGAGTGACCCAACAGATGGAGGACATCTCTCTGTCTCTCTCTCTCTCTTTCTGTAACTCTGCCTCTCAAATAAATAAAATCTCTTAAAAATATATACAATCTACAAACTTAAAATGTAACCAAAAATCACCATCTACTTCAAATTATAATCTTTGAGAGTCATATCTGAAAAAATGTATTCCTCATTTTAAAAATCCCACCTATATAGTGAAGTATTTTAGTTATTCCTCCAGAGAAGCCTCAAACTATAGATAATCCTGAATTAATATATTTCAAAGAGTATTTCCTTCTCCCATCCTGTAGCAAACTACAATGACTTATTAATGGAAAGATGAATGGACACATGGATGGCTTCCTTCTTTGGTGCCTTTCCTTAAAGACATCATTGCTGAATTACCAATGAGAGGCACCCCCAACACCCTCAGGAACAAAAGACCAGACTGTCTCCATCTTAAGACCAGATCAGAACCCCACCATCTCATTACCTGTCACCTGGATATTTACACTGTTGAAACAGGATGTGGTACTCAACACTGAGGACACAGATGTACCCAAGTTCCAACTAGACTAACTGTAGAGGAAATATGGCTGTAACCAGAGACAAAGAAAGAAAAGCAGACCCTTCCAAAACAGTCCTTGAATAATGGCTACTTGCAGTTAACTAGTGAAGCAGCTGCCCACTGTTATCTTGTCAAGGGAGTGAATAAGTCCTACATTCTGTTTCTGTAAACTCTAGTTATAAATCTGTCCTAATAAATCTGTCCCTGGTATCTCTTTTACAAACATACTGGACCCACCGACCATTGGAAGTGTGGTCCTAAGTAGGCTGCAATTTAAACCCCTGAATGCTATAACATTTAAGGTATGACGTTGATAAACCTATAAATATTTTTAGAAACTTGAGTTTGATGCTCAGTTCTCTGGAAATGATTCCAGCTGAGTCCACTGATGTTATAAACTGCTTCAATCCTCCACCATCTCTGGTGCCTGTTTGAATGAAGGGTGTTTTCCCACCCTAGGTTTCTATAGCAAAATCACAACAAATTGTACTAAAAAGTTCTTTCTTCACAACACTGATCATAGGTCACCAACTCAGCAACAACAGCCATCACAGAAGAGAACAATCAGTTTCAGTTCTGTCCACCTGTAGAAACCAACTCATTTGATCAAGTACTTTAAACTTGGTCTCTTCCCACCTGCCCCTCCCACTGCTGGAAGTCTTTCCTATTGTCTGCCATATAAATTTTCCTCTTCTCACCTTTGTATCTGGTCTTATTAATCTTCTCCAACCCATGGACACCAACTGAGGTCAGATGCACAAAATTCCTACATCTGATTATGTATCTCATATTTTAAAAATTCTCTCTTTGCTGGAGTAGTGGGTTAAAGCCCTGGCCTGAAGTGCCAGCATCTCATATGGGTGCCGGTTCTAGTCTCAGCTGCACCTCTTCTGATCCAGATCTCTGCTGTGGCTTGGGAAAGCAGTAGAAGATGGCCCAAGTTCTTGGGCCCCTGCACCCACGTGGGAGACCTGGAAGAATCTCCTTGCACCTGGCTTCTGATTGGCGCAGCTTTGGCTGTTGCAGCCATTTGGGGAGTGAACCAATGAAAGGAAGACCTTTCTCTCAGTCTCTCCTTCTTACTGTCTACAGCATGCAGTGTTCTGCGGAAAAGGACACAGTTCAGTGCCCTCTTTACTTACTTAAGGTTCTGTTGGCCATATGCAGGTACAGGGCCTCAAACTTGTCAATACTGTGACTGTTTTGTTCCCCAACAAATCAAACCTGGGTATTCATGTGCAAATATCTCACTGATAATACGGCAGTAATATTTTTTAAAGATTTATTTTATTTATTTGAAATACAGAGTCACAGAGAGAGGTAGAGCAAGAGAAAGAGAGAGAGGTTGTCCATCCACTGATTCACTCCCCAAATGTCTGTGTGAGACCTAAGCCTGGATCAAGGTGTAACTATTTTAATTAGGCCTCCATCTTGTAACTTGGACCTGACCAGGCCCTGAACTTTGAGCCAGAAGCTCCTAAAAGTAAATACATGAACTCCCCTTGCGATAAACTCTCCTAGCAACAGCCGATTAACAGAAAACAGAGAAACACCTAGAGTTTCTGGTGTCTTCTCAGGGCAGATAAGGTGACTGATAGCTACCTGAGACCCTGCAGTTCAGCACGTACACCCCAGCAGCTCGGACCATATGCTTCAGCCAATCAATTCAAAAGGCATCAACCCCAAAGCCATCCAACCACCTTTAGTAGGTCCGTTCCCACCACTGGATGCACTAATCAGTTCTAGGAGATGTCCTTTGAATTTCTTGTGGGATGAGATGATTTGCTAAATGGTACCATGATGTATAGAATGTCTCTGAAAACCCTATAAAAACCCTGTTAACTGAAGGGTTGGGGCTCTCAATTCAGGCCCACTGTGTCGGTGTTGATTGAGAGACCAGGCCCGGACCTGCAATAAAACTCTCATGTACTTTACAGCGGTATCGGCTCCTTGGTGGTCTTTGGGGATGACTGAACCGGGCATAACATCTGCAATTACCAGAGCTAGGCCTGTCCAAAGCCAGGAGTTAGGAGCCTCTTCCAATCTCCCACATTGATACAGGGGCCCAAAGACTTCAGCCATCTTCTACTTCTTTCCCAGGCCATAACAGAGAGCTGGATTGGAAGAGGAACAGCAGGGACTTGAACTGTCACCCATATTGGATGCCAGCACTGCGGGCTGTGGCTTTTTTTTTTTTGACAGGCAGAGTAGACAGTGAGAGAGAGAGACAGAGAGAAAGGTCTTCCTTTGCCATTGGTTCACCCTCCAATGGCTGCCGAGACCGGCACACTGTGGCTGGCACACGGCACTGATCCGATGGCAGGAGCCAGGTGCTTATCCTGGTCTCCCATGGGGTGCAGGGTCCAAGGACTTGGGCCATCTTCCACTGCACTCCCTGGTCACAGCAGAGAGCTGGCCTGGAAGAGGGGCAACTGGGACAGAATCCGGCCCCCAACCTGGGATTAGAACCCAGTGTGCCTGCACCGCAAGGCGGAGGATTAGCCTAGTGAGCCTCGGCGTTGGCCTGTGGCTTTAATCCACTGCACCACAGCACTGGTCCCAAAAGGCAGTAATATTTTTGAAGGCTACATATTTTTACTCTATTGTGTGGGCAGCTCCATGTGGAAAGGGGGGAACTTTTTTTTCCAGTTTCCTTCTTACTGCACCCTTACACATGAATAACTTTTATAAAGGCTTAAGCAGATGACAGTTGTCAGGAAAGAAGAGTGTATGAAGCCACAGCCAGACCACATTTATAGAATAAAGCCTGGAAGGGGCTCCCTCCCAAGTGAATGCGTGGCACAGAGTTGCCAGAGAACACACAGCAGAGAGAGAAAGAGAGAGAGGAGAGAGAGAGAGAGAGAGAGAGAGAGAGAGAGAGAGAGAGAGACCCTTCCCTTACAGACTTGTGGTTTATATTGTTCAAAGTGGCAGCAAGAGGTTTAGGGGTCTGAGCTAAAGCTGGGCTGCCAAGATTGAGGGAGATCTTGGACTTGCTCTAAAGGTCCTGTGTGATCACAGTATGAGCTGGAAGGGGTTTGGGCTGAGGCTGAGCTTACAGAGAGCTTGGGAAGAGTGGGGAGACCTCAGACTGATAGCCGGACTTTTCAGATAGTGGTGTGCCCAGCAAGCTAGGTAGAGTGGGACTGGGCAAAGCATGGTGGGGACTGTATTAGCAGGGCAGAGAACTGAGGGCCTGCTTATTGTTTTGTGAGGAAAACCTGGATCTAAGACTTTTCATCCTTGCTCCACAAATGACCATTATGAAAATATATAGCTAATATGTTTCTGATGTCAAAAATTGCATGGACCTCCATGTTTATTGCAGCTCAATTCACAATAGCTAAGACATGGGATCAACCTAAATGCCCATCAACCAAACACTGGATAAAAAAATTATGGGATATGTATGCTATGGAATACTACACATCAGTAACAAAAAATGAAGTCTGGCCATTTGCAATAAAATGGATCAATCTGGAAAACTTAATACTTAGTGAAATAACCCAGTCCCAAAGTGACAAATACCATATGTTCTCCTTGATCTGTGACAATTAATAGCACTCCTAAAATGAAAGCTATAGAAGTGAAATTGACACTCTTAGAAACAATGACTTGAATAGCCCTGGTCCTGACTGTCAAGGGACAGATTTTTTATTTCTTTTTTTCTTTGTTTTCTTTTCTCTTCTTCATACTATATATTGAACTCTTTACATAACATGGAGTTAATCATATGTATATAAAGTCAATTGAAAGTAGATTCCAGTAAAAAAATAAGAGGTGGAATAAGAGAGGGAGGAGGTAGTTTATAACTGTAAAGCTGTATAGTTCTGCATATAGTCCTATGGACTTACTTCTAAGGGTACAGCTTAAAACATTGTCATGGAACTCCAATTTTAATGGAACACCATCACAATTAATGGTAAAAATGTCATCTTAATTGTTAAAGTGGAGGCCAGTGCTGTGGAGCAATGGATTAAAGCCCTGGCCTGAAGTGCCGGCATCCCATATGGGCACCAGTTCTAGTACTGGCTGCTCCTTTTCTGATCCAGCTCTCTGGTATGGCCTGGGAAAGTAGTAGTAGAAGATTGCTGAACTCCTTGGGCCCCTGCACCCATGTGGGAGACCTGGAAAAAGCTCTTGGATCCTGGCTTCAGATCAACTCAGCTCTGGTCGTTGTGGTCATTTGGGGAGTGAACCAGAGGAATAGAAGACGTCTCTCTGGCTCTACCTCTCTCTGTAATTCTGTCTTTCAAATAAATAAAATAATTCTTTAAAAAAATAATAGAATTCAAAAGGAGGGAATGTCCAATATGGGAAGCAGTACACACAGCAGCCTCCTAAGTTGACATTCACTGTAAATAACATTCTGACCTCAGAATCAACCCTTAAGGCTTCCTGATCAGGCTGAAAGGTCTATGAAAATATTTCAGGCATGGAAAGCCAAGACTCTGTGGCAAATAATATTCTACACAAAGGATCTCTGTGAAACCCCAATGGAAAGAAGGCACCTGTTGCAGTTGATTTCTCAACAATGTTGCACCATTGCCAGGTGGGTTTCAAAGCCGTTCCTGAATAACTGACACCCGCTTTCCAGTGGCCACCTTGGCATGGCCTACTCATTCCACCACAGGGACCATCAAAAAAGGACATATTTTTCTCTGAAGGGAGGAGAGAACTTCCACTTTGCTTGTGGCCAAAAATGATGGAGTCCAAATATGTCCAAATACTCATGGAATCTGTGGTCACAAAAGGCTTCCATAGCTTTGGCAGCTCATGGCAAGAGCCTTGGGTGATCACTGACATCATAAATAAGAGTGTTAATTGTTAAATGAACAACAGAAGTCACTGTGCACTACTCCCCATGTAGGACCTCTGTACTTAATGAGTTGTACTATGAGAATTAACTGCAAAACTTGTTCTAAAACTGTACTTTATATGTTTGTGTGTGTGTATGTGCAAACTGTTGAAATCTGTACTTAGTGTAGAGTTGGTTCTCTCTATATAAAGTTAAACTAAAAATAAACCATAATGAAGAAGGGAGTAGGAGATGAGATGAGAGTCGGGGTGGGAGGCTGGGTATAGGGGAAAGAACCACTATTTTTCTAAAGTTGTACCCATAGAAATGCATTCATTAAATAAAAGCTTCTAAAAAATTGCATGGGCTTAAACAAAGAACACAAAATAAAACTGAGCCTCTTAATTAAAAAATGTAGATTGTATGATTACCAGGTAGGCGGAACATTGGGTGATTATAAAGAACTGGGCAAAGGAAAAGTGTAATTTTTCTGTGTGGATGTTTTTGTAGCTTAGCACTTCATGCAAATCCAGGTGGAAATAGCTCCAGTTATTGAGCCATGTGGAGTGCATCCACTTTACAAAGCGATCAGTAGAAGTAATTACATTTGACATCCCTGCTAAAAGGAGAAGGGCTGAAAACAAAAATTGAAAAGCAGCCAAGGCCAGCGCTGTGGCTCAACAGGCTAATCCTCTGCCTTGCGGCGTAAGCACACCGGGTTCTAGTCCCGGTCGGGGCACCAGATTCTGTCCTGGTTGCCCCTCTTCCAGGCCAGCTCTCTGCTGTGGCCTGGGAGTGCAGTGGAGGATGGCCCAAGTCCTTGGGCCCTGCACCCCATGGGAGACCCGGAGAAGCACCTGCTCCTGCCATTGGATCAGCACGGTGTGCCCGCTGCCACGTGCCAGCCGCAGCGGCCATTGGAGGGTGAACCAATGTCAAAAGGAAGACCTTTCTCTCTGTCTCTCTCTCTCTCACTGTTCACTCCGCCTGTCAAAAATTAAAAAAAAATTATAAAAAAAAGAAAATCAGCCAAACAAATCAGCAACTACTTTTCCACAACCTCAAATTCAATATTTGGAAGAAAAAAAAGAGAGGACATTAATCCACAAAGCCACAACACACTCCACGCTTACTTCCATTGAGAAAAAGTCGGCTGAGCACGCAGCTCAGCTACCGGCTGTGGCAGATCCTCATCTCCTTTTTCCCCATCCAGCCTGTCGCTTCGGGCTCCTCACTAAGGGCCTCCCAGCACCACCAGAACTTCCTAGTAATACACCTGCAAGTCGGGCCAGAAGGCATTCTTGCCACCTATCTAAAGTGGCAATGGGGCTTATTACCATAGGGAGAACATGAGTCCCGCTGCCTTTCTTCTCTGTCCTCTCGCCTGCCCTAGTTGTCCAGTTTCCGTGTGGGGTCCGTTTCCATTTAACCCCTTAAATAAAAAAACATTAAGAAAAGTTTGAACCTTGTAGCGCATGAAGCGCACTGGCTGGGAGGCAGCAGCCAGAGACACGACAGCCTGGGTCCTAGCCCCTGACTCTGCCATAGAAGCCACCTGGATCACTTGGAAGCACAGTCAGACAATGAGCCTGGTCCTGAGCCCCCATGAGCCCTGGCACCAACCCGTTTCCCACACAAACGCATCCGCGTCCCTTCCTAGTCTTAGTGCTTGCAGTGGAAATTGCCGGGGAATCGGCTGCTCTCTTCAGGACACGCGAGACAAGTTTGGGGTAGGAAAAGTCTGTGGCGCCTGGAGCTGGCCGTGGAGGCAGAGGCAGAAGCAGCGGAAATGGAAGCTGCGGGGAGCTGTCCCAGGTGTGGGCTTGCAAACTGCCTGGGATTAGGAGCAACTCAGTCTCCCAATGCTGTCATTAATGATTTAACTTCCACTATCTCGGGGACTCCGAGCCACATGCATGCGCACACACACACACACACCCTCTCAGAGCTCCGAATAAGTTAGGACACCTAGGAACTCTGGTCCCAAGGCATTTCCTGGAGAGCTCACCTGTTGGCCTTCCCCAAGGGCTTCAAAGCTTCTGATGGGTGGAAACTAGAAGGCATTTGCTTTTGTTTACACCCATCCTTCTCTTGCCCCTCCATCAACAAAAAATTTGATTGGATTCGTTGGTGATCTTTTTCCTGGTTTGAATTAGAATCTGTAAGAGTGATACCCTTGCTGCTAAATGGGAGCCAAATCCTGGCTTCTTCATAAACTAGACCTTCCAGAAAAATCCTACCTGCTGCTTTATTCCTGGATTTTTTTTTTTCAGATTATTTTACACCATCTTCAGGAACTAGATTGACAACTAACATTACTCAGTATTTTCTAGAAGTCAGGTTAAGGGAGTGAATACCATGTATCATCTCATTTAACCCCTAGATAAATTCTGGGACAATATTTTTACAAGTTTACATGGAAACTGAAGTGAATTTTTTTTTTTTTTTGCAGTTTGTCCATGGCAATATGGTAAGAAGTCTAGGAGAGAGGCTAAGATAAATCTAATAGTGATTTAAGAAATCATTCTTTTGTCTTTTGGATCAGTTTCTAGAACTTAAGATTACTCACCTGGGAAAAAAAGGAGAGGAACACTAGCTGAAATGATAACCCATTCTATGGAGAACCACATAGGATTAATAATTATTTCAAAAAGGAATGAAATTCAAAATGTCATCCTTCATTTATTACTATGTGGTCTTTTTTTATTATGTTTAAATTCAAGGTACTGTCTAAATATTATGAATGCTTAGGTATATGTGTTGTTTATATCTTAAAATTTTATTTAAGGGGCCAGTGCTAGGGCACTGGCATCCCGTATGGGTGCCAGTTCTAGTTCTGGCTGCTCCACTTCTGATCCTGCTCTCTGCTAATGTGCTGGGAGAGCAGTGGAGGATAGCAAAAGTGCTTGGGCCACTGTACTTATGTGGGAGACCTGGAAGAAGCTCATGGTTCCTGGCTTTGGACTGGCCTAGCTCTGGCAATTGCAGACATTTGGGGAGTGGATCAGTGGATGAAAGATATCTCCCTCTATGTCTCTCCTTCCATCTCTCTGTAACTCTGGCTTTCAAGTAAAAAAAAAATCTTTAAAAAATTTTTATTTAAAACTCATTAAATAAATAGTTAACTGGATCATGTGGAGTTCTATGTTAATGACCACTCCTGACTTATAGTTCATGGGATTATTGTTGCCTAATTATGAATCTTTAAGTCATTATCTGTTCACTTCACATTAGTCAGCATCACATATGGGTGCCAGTTTGAGACCTTCTGCACTTCCAATCCAGCTCTCTGCTATAGCCTAGGAAAGCAGTAAAGGATGGCCCAAGGCCTTGGGCCCCTGCACCCTTGTAGGAAGACCCGGAGGAAGCTCCTGGTTCCTGGCTTCAGATCGGCAAAGTTCCTGAGCCCAAAAGATGAGTCCTGACTGATTGAGAGGCTATCAGGTCAATTACTGGCTTGGCCAAGAGTCTCCACTGATGCCTCTCGTGAATGAATGTGTGGGCAATGCTTACATTGTATATTTATTGCATGAATATGCATAGCTTTAGTATAGTAACATATCTGCATCAAATTATGAAAAAATATGTATATATGTAATGGAGATTCTTGTACCCATTGAAGTAAAATTCCTGGGTCTGAGGGGCTTCACCTTGAGGATAAAGGAAGAGCATGAATACAGATTTGTATGTAAATTTTGGCCTAATAAACATATATTCTTTTGAAATAAATCATATGCATATAAAGAAATTAATGTCTTCTAAATATAAGAACAAAAAGAAAATATACAGTCAACACTACAAAATGTACAACTGCTAAAGAATAAAAACAATCAAAGCCTAGCATAAATAAATAAATGAAATATGAAACAAACATGTTTGTTTATTTTGGAGAGGGGCCAGTGAGCCCTTCTTGTTCTCTGCTCATAGTCACCTTGCCAGAGGGTATCTAGAGAGCCTTTGCTGCCTATTGCAGCTGATTTCTAGCTGACAGAAACACCAGGGCCAGGCCCTTTAACCAGGCCTACAAAAGATACAACATTCCTAGTGAGATACTGGTTTCCTTTATACAGAGTTGCCCCAGGATAAGAACCCGTGTTTTGAATAAGTAATAAGATTTGGCCTGGCAATACTGAGGGTGGGACTCAGGCTCTACCCTGAGGAGAACTGTAGCTGACTCTGGGATCTCAGGCAGCCCTGGAGATAGTGGGAAAACATAGAAGGGAAGAGATCTTCAAAATGAGGGACAATCTTGCCAAGGTTTAAAGCATCTGTGGCCTTTTGGAAATACCCTAGAGCCAGACTAACGTACCGTAACTCTGGAGACTTCATAGTCTTGGTCTGATTATTTCTGTCCATGTCCACAAGAATGCAGATATTACTCTGTAAGTGGGTAGTTGGTTTGCTCATTATCTAGACTCCACAGAACTGGGGATTAAAGGGTCATAGGGCTCCCTTTTTTCAGGTACCTTGCAGATGGATGATATCTTTGTATTTAGCAAGACTTGTGATGGAGCAACATCAATGTGTCAAAATCAGAGTGTTAGGCCCCCTCGCCCCATTTGAAGGTCTATGGATGAAGAATATATTTAATGGATGCTCTCATATTTTTGGCCATGAGTTTCATTATCATGTTTGAGGTATGGTGTGGGGATGTTGCTGTGTATACTCAAAGCAAAGGACATGTTGCCATGTATGTTCAGGCCCATCAGAGGCCCTTTTTCTTAGCTCTAGGTGGGTTTCAGACAACATTAAGGACTTTAGTGGTAGTGAGCAATCTTCATGTGGTCATTTGTGAATTAAGAAGTAGCAAAGACACAAATATGTATGTACATGTTTGTTAATATGTATAAATGGGGATTACAAATATACACATTACAATGGAAATACCTAGAGAGTCTATGAAATACATATTTATTCAAGCACATATTTCTCAGTGGATGATTATCATATCATTTAAGATACTTCTAAGTTCACTTCATTACATATGGGTATACTTACACAGATACTGATATATCTTACTTTCAAATGAATTATATAGACATGCATAATTTTTAAACCTTCCAAACAGGAGTATAAAAATAAATGTATATACAACTACACAGCATATGTATTTAAGTATCATTGATGGAAATGTGACACCTGATACAAGCACAGTGGTTTATTCAAATAGGAGCCCCTGAGGCTCTAATGGAAACTGTCAGTGGAAAAATAACCAGAGAGTCTCATTGCTGTTTGTTCCAGTCTTTAGGAACTAATAGGAGGCTCAGATCCTGGCACATGGGCCATGCACAAAGCAACACCTTTCCAAAGTTGACCCCCCAAATCAAAAACATATATTTTTAAGAACACTGTTTTTATGTTTGTTTATTTTTCATCTACTTGAAAAAGAGAGTGATCTTACATATGCTAGTTCATGCTACAAAATTTGCAACACTTAGGGGTAGAAAAGTCCAAAATCAGAAGCCAGGGACTCCATTTGGGTCTGCCAGGTGGGCAGCAGGAGCCCAATCATGTGGCCCATTATCTCATGCCTTCCCGGGCATATTTGTAGGAAGTTGGGTCAGATGCAGAAACTGGTACTCAAATTTGGGATGCTGGCATCTCAGCCATTGTCTTTTTGTAGTTGTTAATGTGGCAAATTATAATGAAGCAGCGTCCAGCATTTTTCAGGTTAAATGGTCTAAACACAACATGTGTCAGTGGGTACAGCTTTCCTCATCTCTACAACAACCATGTGTTCATTGTAACAAATAAGGTACAGTTCAGAAGATAGGCCTGGATCCCTAAGACTGCTGTAGAAAAGGATGGTCCCTATCTACTTCCTGTGGTCTCTCCAGTAGTTGAGACTTCTTGTTCTCTTCTTTGGAGCCTCCAAATTTCAGTTGTTATTATTTCTTTTGTATCTTTTTTTTTTAATAACACTTTTATTTAAAGAATATAAATTTCCAAAATACAGTTTATAGATTACAATGGCTTCCACCCCCATAACTTCCCTCCCATCCACAACCCTCCCCTTTCCCACGCCCTCTCCCCTTGCTTCACATCAAGATTCATTTTCAATT
>CM027394.1:65345432-65364866 GCA_015711505.1 Sylvilagus bachmani | reverse complement strand
CAACAGTCAGGACAAGAGCTGATCAAGTTACTGTTTCTCATAGTGTCCATTTCATTTCAACAGGTTTCCCCTTTGGTGCTCACTTAGTTGTCACCAATCAGGGAGAACATATGATATTTGTCCCTTTGGGACTGGCTTAATTCTGTATCTTAATGTATCTATCTGCTAAATGGATAGAAGAAAACTCAATTTAATGTGACTTCAATAGTCATTCAAAAATTGTCACATTACCTTAACTTTTATTTTGTTTTGTTACACACTAACTGCATGGCCAAAAGTAAGGGAATGATATTTTCCATATACTTCATGCATTTAAAAAATTTTGATAAAGAGCATCCATTCAGCTTAGCAGTTAAGATACCCCAACTCCAATCAGAGTGGTTAGGTTTGATAACTGCCTCCAGGTTCTGACTTCAGTTTTCTGCTAATGAAGACCCTGGGAGGCAGCCATTATGGATTGAATAATTGGGTTCTGGGCACCAATGTGAGTTCTTGACTCACAGTTTTGGTACTGGCTGAGTCCTAGTGATTGCAGATATTTGGGGATTGATTTAGCAAATGGGAGCTTACTTTCTCTCTGTGTCACTGTCTCTCTGTCTCTCAAGTAAGTTAAAACTATATTATAATTGTAACAAACACTAATTACCAACAAGGAAACTGGTTTGTTGGAAACAAGAGAGGAAATGTGAATATTTTTAAGAATTTATACAAATATTCCCATTGAATCCCAAATGAAATTTTCACAAATTTAAAATTTTGGAACAAAAACACATGATCCCTTCTTATTGCCTACTTTATCCCTCAATTTCTCCTCCATCAATGCCACATGGCCCTCTTCTAGCACCTTTACCACTGTGTTTATTGAGCTCACTGAGGAAGATGCTGCTTCTGCAGGGCTCTGCGAATTTCTCTCACTCAGCTCTTTCTCCTATGCTCACCACACACAGCCCACTGCAGTCACTGCCATGGTTAATGAATTGAGTGAATTATTTACTCACCAAGGCCAAGGGATTGAAAAGAAAAATGCCAGTCTCTCATGTTCCTTCTCTTTAAGAGCATCCTTAATGGAGAATGAAGGGTTAGTGAAAATGTGGGGAAAGGCTATACTTTCTTGATTATTTTCTGCTCTGCTATATACGTCTACCAGAGTCTTAGTGAAGTAAAGTTGGAACTAATATTTCCTGGGTGCACTTAGAGTCCTGGACAAAGATGAAGAAACTGCCCATTTTACTGAAAAATGGAAGTTCCCATTCATAAGATAGAGCAAGTTCCTACTCCATTGAACTCAGCAGAGACCTCTAGGGCTTCCTGTATTCTCATGCAAAGAGATTCTGATAACTACACAGATACAATTAGGGGAAGAAGAAAGAGATATGGGCTTGCAGTGTTTCTCAATATTCTTGGACACACCAGTCATGGGTTGCTGAACATGCACCTAGGAGTGACCTGTCACCAGCTGTGCCCACGTACAATCTCAGAGTGACTTAAGACCACAGGCAGATTCATCTTTTTAGGGTAAGGTAGAAGAGGACTTAGTTACAGTATCTCAGAAGAAAAACAACACCCTCATTTATAATTACTACAAAAGCACATATTAATTTTACCATCTTTAACATCTACATGCACAGTTCAGTAGTGACACACACACAAATACAAGATTGTGCAATAGATAGCTAGTACTTCATCTCATCAAAGAGCAAACCCTTCCTGCCATCCATAACCACATTTCTACTTTCTAGAATTTTGACTGATTTAAATACCTTATTTGGGTGAAATCTTACAGTATTTTTTCTTTGCTTGGCTTATTTGCTTATCATATTGTCCCCAAAGTTCATCCATGTCAAGAAATTTCTTCTATCTTGTGACTGCATTAAATCCCACTGTGTGCATGAATCATATTTTCTTCACAAATTTATCTTTAAAGTGACATTCCTTCCAAATCTAGGTTGCAGTGAATTATTCTGTGATAAATAATACTCCATGAAAAGATTGACAAACAGAAGGGGAATCAGACAACAATGGAATAAGTAGAAGGAAATGTCAAAACCTGATTTACAAGAAAAGATAGAACAACCACATAGAAAATCAATGAGGAACAGTAGACTTGAACAACAGTGTAGGTCAACTTTTCTAACAATCATATAAAGAACATTCTACCTAATACCATCAAAATACAAGCTCTCTCTCTCTCTTTTTTTTAAAGTTTCATTTATTTAGCTGTTTGAAAGTAGAGTTACAGAGAAAGAGGGGAAAAGACAAGGAGAGAGATCTTACATTTGCTGATTCATTTCCCTAAAGGACCACAACAGTCAGGGATGGGCCAGTCCAAAGCCAGGAGCTATGAGCTTCTTCTGGATCTCTTTATGATGGTTCAGGGGCTGAGAAATTGAGCCATCTTCTGCCGCTGTCCCAGGTGCATTAGCAGGTAGCTGGATCAGAAATGTCAATGGCTTAACATGCTACAAAACAATGGCAGAGAACTAGATAGGAAATGGAACATCCAGAACAAACTGGAACCCACTTGAGATGCCACTGTCACAGACAGTGGCTTAACCTGCTATGCCACAACACTGGCCCCTGGAAATAATCTTTAATCAGGCCCAAATACTTGGAAACTTCATGAACTAACTTGGCCTAGATTTGGAAAGCCTTAGTGTCTAAATTTAAAAAAAGAAATTGATGATACTTGTCTTTAATATATGGACTATATTGTGTCATAACTATTATATATATAATATATAAATAATATATATACTATTATATATTATATATAATATATATTATATGTATTATATATATATATCTCCCAGAGAGAGGTATGCAAATTGCCCATATGAACCAAATTGAGACACAGATAAGTCTTTACCTAAAGAAACATTGATGGGACCCTCTTCAAGAGAAGAGAACAGAGCTCTGTAATTATTTGAGTTTATAATAATATATATTATATATATATATCTCCCAGAGAGAGGTATGCAAATTGCCCATGATGAACCAAATTGAGACACAGATAAGTCTTTACCTAAAGAAACATTGATGGGACCCTCTTCAAGAGAAGAGAACAAAGCTCTGTAATTATTTGAGTTTATAATCCACTTCAAGCTTACAACATGTACACATAAACAGGTGCTTTGAAGCAGGAGGCTGTGAATGCTATAATGGAAGTACCAAGTATTTATGAGAGTTCAGGTGGGCATGAATCATACACAACAAATATGTGTGCAATTTTAATCTCATGTCCCACTAAGGCTTACTTTGCTCCTGAAATCTATATCTGTAAGAAAAATAATGTGGTGTATTAAGATTATTGATACTTGATTCCTAAATTGACAGAATCTACTTCATCAGATTCATAACCCACCAACTAAGCACACCCACCATGCTAAATAAACCAGCAGTTTGGTAAAGCAGAGATGACTCTCAGCACAGACAGGAGCAAGAAGCAGAAAAACTATGGCATGGGCAGCTCCCAAATAATATTCCCTTTTACTCATTGTTTCTTCCTTCAGGATTTCTTATCCAGATCCTGTCTTCCAAGGTCTCAGTCACCCTTACACCAATGCCCCAGTGTTAAACCACTTCTTAAATGGAAAGCAGGAAGGAGAAGAAAGGGAAAAGCAAGGTGACTGCTGTGTCTGCTATAGGTAAAATATGCTACTTTTTTTAATGTGTATAATGATATGGAGCTTATAATTTTGTATCTTCCACACTCTCCTAGTTATACATCTTTTGTTACTTTTTACTTTTTAGACAGTGGGAGAGACAGACATATAGAGATTAATCTTCTATCTGGTGTCTCAATTCCCAGGTGGCTGCAATTGCTGAATCTGGGCTGGGCTGAAACCAGGAGCCAGGATCCTCTTCTGGGCCTTCCATAGAGTTTTAGGGGCCCAGGTGCTTGGGCCATCCTTGGCTGTTTTCCCAGGCACATTAGCAGGGAACCAGAGGGGAAGTGAAGCAGAAAGGTCGTGAACTGTCTCCCATATGGGATGCCGGTACCACATGCAGTGTCTGCTACACCACAGAGCTGTCTTTTCTAAAGACAGATTCCAGAAAAATTTCCCCAAGAAATGAGCCCAGTGTCTGACATTGAGCTACAGTGGGTTGACACATATTGCACAGTGCCAGAATCTCATATGGGTACCAGTTTGAGCCCTGACTACCTCAATTCTGATCCAGCTCCTTGTTAATGTACCTGGGAAGACAGTGGAGTATTCCAAATGTTTGAGCTCCTGCCATCTGTGTGGAAGACCTGTATGAAGTAACTGGCTCCTGACTTTGACATGGCCCAATCCCATAATAATGGCCTTTGGGTGAATGAATGAACCAGTAGATGGAAGTTTTCTCCCTCTCTCTCCTTCTCTCTCCCTCTCTCTCTCCTTCTTCTTCTCTCCTTGATTTTTCTCTCTCTTTTTCTCTTGGGAGATTTCCTTGGGGGAAGGGCTAGGACCACCTTGGAAGTTATCAGGGTCTGAGAATGACTTTGAAGTACAAGATGCTGGACTCCTGGAGCTTCTGCCATAGGTGCTGCTCTTCAGGCCCATCTCACAAACACACATAGGCTAAATTTCTGACCTCCTACCTAACAAAACCAAAGCCTACTATTCCTGGTGTGTCAATTGATGTAGCCAGCACAATGAGCCTACAAAACACAGCATACCTTCATGCTCTCTGTGTCTGGCCTACCCTGCTGGCAAATGTGTGATGAGGCCAGCCTCTGAGGCTTTTGCTCCATTTAGTGGTGCAGGGCTTTTTCTCCCCAAATACTTTCTATTAAGATGGTTAAGATGGTGCCTGCCCATCTCTGGTCTTTGGGATTTCTTGTTTTCCAGGAGCATGCACTCAGGAGGTTGGCAGCTGAGCACTTCTGAGCTGTGAAAAGGATTATTTATTTATTTATTTTGCTTTTTAAGTAGGACTCTAAGTTTGAGCATGACCCCTTCCTCAGTTTTATCACCTTGTAGTATACCCGTAAGGTGGATATTGACTTATGAGTTCTCTATTTAGATGACACTTCAACATTCTATTCATTCAACAAGTCATATCTGCCCTCTGATATGGGCCTATGGCAGATTGGTGGCAGGGGAGGTTTACACTAAGGACAAAACAAAAGAGCCTCAGGGTAAAGTGATTTTGGCCTCAAATGTGAGGAGTTTCCACAGTTCCTGCAGTCAGCCAAATACGGAAATGAGTTTCTTTTTTGGTTATGCACTCTGCAAAGACATGATCACCAGAATAGAAGCTAGAAACATCAACATTGCCCAGGTTAATGATGGGTTTGGCAGCCTCCCAGTCAGTGAGGATCCATGTTCTGTCTACAGCTTCAGTTACCAAGCCTCTGCCTACCATCTGCCTATTTTCATTTCAGACAATGGTGTCATTTCTGGTCTCTGCTACCTCTGAGATCTGACATTAACCCAATGGTTCCTACCTGACATGAGCATGGAATCCACAAATGATGTAGGTGTTTCTATTGTGCACCTACAGCTTTTTTTTTTTACATTGTTTTGTAATTGTCTATGTTGTTGTCATCTTTCTATCAGCACTGTAAGTGCCTTTAGGACAGGCACTATATTCACATCATTCATGTTTTATCAATTATACTTAGGCGAGCACCAGGCATAATAGACAAATCATCTTTTCCTCCCTTCCTCCTCTGCTCCATGTGTAATATGAAGGAATGCGCCTTGACCCTATGATTAAGAATAATGTTATATGCTTTTCTGTACTTATATTATTATAGTTGGATTGCCTTTAAGACTGCTTTGATGCTAGATGATCTGTGGAGTAATGAATATAACTGTATAGATTGGCATGCAGAGTGGTAAAGCCCTAGTGTGAAATGATCTGAGCAATAAAAAAGCCTTTCATTAGAAAGACAATCTTGTGTCCATGTGTTCCTTCTTCCTTGTGCTCTGACACATCACCCTTAAGCCCTGTCGAGCTGTGTGACAGAAGGCACCTGTGGCAGTGGTTCTCTACCATGTAGATTATCATTTTAGGTACTCTTTCTCTCTCTCACTTTTATTTCCAGATGAGAAATGTGGGGTTTAGAAACTGAGCCCCAAGACAGAAGAAATATTTCTTAAACCTGTATTAGATTGTGGTTGAGTTTTAACTTGGACTTTTTAATTATATTGCCAGGGACAAATTCTAAGCTCTTTCTACCTCAGTTTTCTCTTTGTAAACCCATGATAATCCTGTCTTAAAAATTAATCTGAAGTATAAATTATATGATAGCATTTAATTTCCCTCTCTTTTTTTAAAAAAAAAGATTTATTTATTTAGTTGAAAGTCATAGTTACACAGAGAGAGCAGAGACAGACACAGAGAGAGAGGTCTTCCATCCACTGGTTCACTCCCCAATTAGCCACAACAGCCAGAGCTGTGCCAATCTGAAGCCAGGAGCTAGGAGCTTCCTCCGTGTCTCCCACATGGGTGCAGGGGCCCAAGGACTTGGGCCATTCTCTACTGCTTTCCCAGACCATAACAGAGAACTGAATCGGAAGTGGAGCAGCCAGGACTTGAACGGGCACCCATATGGGATGCCAGCACTGGAGGTGGCAGCTTTATCTGCTACGTCACAGTGCTGGTTTTGTATTTAATCTCTAAACCTGGCTCCTAGAAGATACCCAGCAATATTAGTTCTGTATCCAGTGCCCTTGTTCATTTCTGTACTTGGTGAATTAAGGAATGGTGTAAAATGATTTAAAAAGAATTATAAACCTCAATAAAACACAAATAAAATTTGTTTTCTAGAATCAGGTTGTTAAACTATGCCCTTTACACCTGTGGTAAAAGTTATATTGTGTTTATAGTCATTTATTATTTGAGAGAATCTTTCCAGGTAGAAAGCAGAAATTTAAGATTTTTCTGGAAGAAGACAGAGTTAGTTTATGAAGGAGTCAGGATTTGGGGATCAGTTAGCAGCAGTGTGTATCACTCTTTAAAAGAAAGAATACCAACTGATCCTTGAAATTTTGGGAATGGAAACAAGAGAAGAAAATATATAAGCAAAAGCATATACCTTCCAGGTTGTCTCTATTCGCCCCAGACTGAAGTCCTTGGGATGGAGCAAGTGGTCTCTCTACGGATGTCCTAGCCTGGACTCCATTTCCCAGAGTCGCCAGGTGCTCTTACGTATTCTGTTTTCCAAATGACTTTGCGTGTGAATGTGCAAGAATGTGCGCATGCGCATGCCTATGCCTGCCCAGGTGGCTGAGTTGGGAACAGAGGAAGTTCATTCACTGAGCGGCCACGCTACTGCTTCATTCACTGCGTCTCTTCATCTGCACTTGCTATCCCAAGCGATTTGCAAGCACACACCTGCAGCCGAATCCTCTGTATCTCTGCATCTGCAGCCTGTGAGTCCCACGTGCCAGGGACTTTTCCTGCCTCACACTCTCCGTTTTGCTCTCCGTGTGTCCTGAAAAAAGGGAACGCGCTCCTGGGACTTTTCACGGTAAGTATGGAGAACAGAAAGAGAGTGCGGATGCATTCCTGGGACAGGTGTGGATGGGAGTGGGCTGGTGGCTCCCAGATGTGGCTCAGTTGCTTCCCAGTGATCCTGGTGGCTTCCCTGGGCACGGTAGGGGCTGGGACCCAAGCTGTTGTATCTCCCACCGCCGCTTCCCAGCCTCCTAGCGCCTGACCGTGGGCTACCTTGCTTAAACTTTCCTTAGTGTATTTTATTTAGTGGTTACCAGAGAGATGGTACCGGTTGGGGGAACTGTACGTACAGAGCAGGCAAGAGGACAGCAGATGAAGATAGTGAGACTCTCATTCTATTTAAATAAGCCTGGTTCTGAATTCCATCTGGCTGGGACTCCTTTTGTATCCCGGGGTTGTTCCTGCAGGGCGGAGCTGGGTGGCCCTCTGCGGCGGGAGCCTGGGGCGGCGGGGGGTGGGGTGGGGAAGGAGGCTCTGCTCCAAGGCCCCCTTCGATAGCGTGGTGGGGTGTCCCCGTGGACACACCTGGCAGCAGGGGTCCTGCATTTTTGGCTTTTGTCCAGTTGTGCTGCGTGAAGGGTGTGCAGTAGCTTTGTGGATTGATGCCTTTTCAGTGTTTTGTTAACAGACTTTTTCCAATCTGGAGTTAACGGCCACGAAAACTTAATATAATTTATTTGGTTGCTTTTTCATTTCTGTCTTAAGCCCTTCTCCTGAAGCAAGGATGGCAACTATTATTACCTGCCACTAATCCCATTGCAAAGTGAGAAGTAAAATGAAGTTAATACAAGTTGTAAGGCCACCACAAAACACACCAAATACCGGAGTAAGGGAAAGGGTTTATTGGTGGGGGGAACCTGACAGACCAGAGGGAAGGAGCAAAGAAGGGACAGAAGGAGAGTGTAAGAGAGAGAGATCAAGACAGAGAGAGAGCCACTTGTTCAGGAATAGGTCCTCTTAAAAGTTTGCTCTTGGTGGGCAGGGAAGTAGGAGCAGCAAATCCAATTAGGATGGAGGTGGAGCTGACTCCGGTGGTTGGACCATGGGGTGACCTGGCTTCCAGCCATGGCCATGGGGGCTAGAGCCTAGGATGATGACCCTAGGTGTACATTGTGCCATAGACAAGACTTCACCATTCTACTAACACAAGTCTACTGTGTGGGTTTGATGTCAAAAGTGACCCCTAAAATATAATATCAAAATGTGGCCCTTTAAAGTTCTCCAGAACTTCCACTTGGGGTGCCACATGTTATTGGAATTTGACTCCCTAAAATTACATCAGAATGTGACCCCTTAAAGTTTCCCAAAAGTCCCACCTGGATGCCACATATGTTATCGGAGTTTGGGGTCATGCAATATCAACATATGCTTATTAATAAATCCCCAATATTAATAAACCCATGTAGGTTCTTGCCTAATCCTTAGAGAATACCAGCATAAATGAATGAGGCAGCATGGTACATTTTAAGTTTTTATTCAATGAGAGAAATCATAGGAGAGTGAGAGCTATATTTATAGGAGAGAGGTAGATCTGAGCTCATACCGAGTACCTAGAACCAGCCATGTGGAGGAGAATCTAGGCCAGGAAGCATAGGGTGGGTGGCCTAAAGGCCATATGCCCTGAGGCGCTGGGCTGCAGCCAGCCCCCTACTGGCTAGAGGCCAGGGCTAGGGAAATGGAGGAAAAAGGTGGACAAACCCTGTTCCAGGCTTTTAATCCACTCTCAAAGGGGAGTGGTTAATTGACCCGATTGGCTGGTGGGCACTCAGGTTTGGCCAGGTAGGGGTATGAGGTCATATAGGGGCATGGTGAAGGCGTGGTCATCCAGCTCACAAAACTAATCAATTTTAACCTGTACGCCTGCCTACTTCAGGTTAATGATGAGCTGTTTAATCTAGATTTGCATAAAGCGGAGAATTGTAAAAACATACATACAGGAAAGTAACACTTTTTCTCTGCCCAATTCTGTATGGTCCATACTGTTTTAATTAAGAGGATCAATTACTTTTCTTACTTTAAGTTCTGTGTTTAAGCCCATGACATTTTTCACATGAGAGAATATTGGTTATAGATTTTATTCTATTTTTAAAGATTTATTCATTTATTTGAAAGTCAGAGGGGCTACTGTGCTGTGGCACAGTAGGTTAATCCTCTGCCTGCAGTGCGGGCATTCCAAATGGGTGCCACATCTAGTCCTGGCTGCTCCACTTCCAATCCAGCTCTCTGCTATGGCCTGGGAAAGCAGTAGAGATGCCCAAGTCCTTGGGCCCCTGCACCCATGTGGGAGACCCAGAAGAAGCTCCTGGCTCCTGGCTTTAGATCGGTGCAGCTCCAGCCATTATGGCCATTTGGAGAGTGAACCAATGGAAGGAAGACCTTTCTCTCTGTCTCTTCCTCTCACTGTCTTTAACTCTACCTCTCAAATAAATAAATAAAACTTAAAAAAAAGTTACACAGAGAGGGAAGGAGAGGCAGAGAGAGAGGTCTTCCAACTACTGGTTCACTTCCCATTTGGCCGCAATGGCTGGTGCTGCACTGACCCAGATCCAGGAGCCAGGTAATTCTGGGTCTCCCATGTGGGTGCAGGGGCTCAAGGACTTGGGCCATCTTCTGCTGCTTTCCCAGACCATAGCAGAGAGCTGGATTGGAAATGGAGCAGCCAGGACTAGAACTGGTGTCCATATGGGATGCTGGCTACACCACAGCGCCAGCCCCTGGTTATAGATTTTCATAATGACTGTGTTCTGTGGAAGCCTATATATAAGTTATATGAGAAGGGATAAAAAAGAAAAGAAAAAGAAATGTGTCCCCTTCCCTCACAGAATTGTCCACATAGTAGAGTAGAAGATGTGGACTGGAAAATTATTGCTGACTAATCTTCAGTATTATGAAGTTTTCGCATAGAGGAACTGTGTTTGAGTGATTCGTGTGTTCTGTCAGAGTGGTGCTGCCACCAGATTACTAGTTATTAAACTCATTTATCATACTGAGGTTATCAGTTATCTAGGAAGTAAAAATAGAAAATAAATCCTGGATATGAGGTGTTAGGGTGCTAGCATTCCTCTTAACCCCAGTGAATTGATTTTGATCTTCTTTCCAATGTATTTCCTATCACAGTGCTTGTGAATGGACAAGCAGTTATGTGTTTCTGCCGGGAAGAACTGATTCATATTCATGAAACAACTGTAAGACCATTTTCTGAGCAATCATATTGTGTGCTGATTAATATGACTTGGAAACAGCCAAGATCAGGATTCTTTGTCTCATCAGGCTAACTAGCTGTCCTTGGCACATCATTCCCTCCACAGCTATAAGTTTCCATCAAGTTATTTAAAATTTGTAAGAGGAAAGTGCTCCATATAAGATATATAATTGGTAGTACAGCAGTGATGTCTTTTAAGGAAAGGTGCCATGTGAGGAAGCAGTCTGATGGTCTCCATTCATCTTCCCATTAATGGTAGTCATTAACATTTACCACATGTTGGGAGAGGGAAATCATCTCTGAATTGCATTAAACCAGGAGGATTCATCTATAGTTTATCAAAGGTTTCTCTGTGTGAGAGAATAGCCAAAATACTACACTAAATTTTTTTTTTAAGATTCATTTTATGTACTTGAAAGGCAGAGTTAGAAAGAAAGAGAGACAGAGAAGAGAGAGATATTCCACTTATTAATTCACTCCCCAAATGGCTTCAATGGCTGGGATTGGACTAGGCTGAAGCCAGGAGCTAGGAGCTTCTTCCTAGTCTCCCATTTGAGTGCAAGGACCCAAGAACTTGGGCCATCCTCCACTGCTTTCCCAGGTGCAGTAGTAGAGGACTGGATAAGGAGCAGCAAGGTCTCAAAACAGTGCCTATGTGGGATGCTGACACTGCAAGAGACTGCTTAACCCACTATGCCAGCCCCAGGTGGGTTTTTTCCAAGAAGTGGGTAATTTTTTTCTGATATGACCCTGAATATGAAGGTTATAATTTGTAGTAGATGATGATTTTTTGGTTATATTTTGAGTTTCATTAAATTTTTATTTAGTGTATTTTTTTAAGTTAATGAGTCAGTATTCATCATATGTTGTCTTTGCTTTGATAAATAAGCATTCTCACATCTCTCATTAAAATACTTTTATAAAAAGATTTATTTTATGTATTTGAAAGGCAGAGTGACAGAGAGAGAGAGAGAAAGAGAAGAGAGAGAGATCTGTTTCAACCCCCAAATGGCTGCAATGTCCAGGGCAGGACTGGACTGAAGCCAGAAGCCTGGAACTCTATTTGGGGCTCTGTGGGTGGCTGAATCCCAAGTGTTGGGTCATCTTTTGTTGCCTTTCTCAGGCATATTAGTAGCGAACTGGTTTGGGAGTAGAGCAACTGGGACTTAACCTGTATTCACATGAGATACTAACATTGCAGGCAACAGCTTAACACAGTGTGCCATAAGGGTAGCCTATCAATAGACATCTTGAAGTGGAATCAGTGGTTATGAAAATACACAATCTAAAATTACAAGGGAAATGGAAAGAAGTTTCTTCTAACTCCCATTGGTTTCAGGGACTTTTATTGAACATCAGTTCTGACTGGACCAATAAGTGAAGCAAAAGAAGTCAGAACTTTAGTTACAATTTTGCTCCAAATCAGAGGTAGGGAAACCCAGCCTGTGGGTCATATAAGGTCTATGAAATTGTTCTGGCCCTGCCAAGGCAATGGCAGGTGGGAATGGGTAATTAATCTACAGCATGCTAATTTTTAAGTTGGTAATTTTGTGTGGTCCATGAATGACATAAATATCCAAATGGCCTTGGAAGAAAAGCATTCCCACCCCTACAAAAGATGAAAATCCAAGGCAGTTTACAAATCAGTTTAAGAGTGAATGAATAATTACAATTACCAATCCTATGGAAGACAAACACTTTTAGATAGCACATGCCAAAGACATGAATTATGTTTCTGAATACTATCAGAGATGCCAGGGATTTTGTTGAAATGGCTTTATTCCTTCTCAGAAAAGAGAAATAGAAGTCCTGTGTGATAAAAGAGGAATGTGCGCAAAAAATAATGATGCTGTCTCACAGAGAACCTGTTTCTGGAAAGAATCTTAAATGGTATGTTTATGGTAGCTGTGCATTAGATATCCATGTGTACAATTTGTACCAATTCAAATGTAGAGGAACTGTCATTTTTTCTGAGTGACTGTGGTGTGCTACTACTGCCTTGTGGCTCCTAAAGGCTGTGATGGCTCTTCCATGAGCATCTTTACACCAGAAAGATGGAGTCTCCTCCACCACCTGTGGTTTTCATTTTTTCCTCCCCTGACCCCAGCCTCCCCAATTTTCTCTTTGATGGTTTTGCTGGTCTGCAAAGGGGATGATTGCCTAGGAATAGTCATTGCCTTGATCCTAGAAGCCACTTGGCCTATCTCCCTGGGAAAATTGTTTCTCGTGTGACACTGGTCTTTGGAAGAGACTCTGATGAACTCACATTGGGAACCTTTAAGGTGGACAACTTGTCCTGCCTTCCAACCTCTTGACAGTGGAGTGAATGCCACTACTTTAACAAATGTAGGTTCCTCAGGAATTTGGTGGAGGAGAAGGGCTGAAGAAACTCATCCACCCCTCATTTCATTGCTTTTCTCATTATATTTCTCATGTTGGTATTATTTTCTAGCTTTTTCATTGATTGACATCTGACAGACTGCATATGATTCTATTTTCTTAACTCTCAGCCCTTGTCACATCAGGCTATTTTATCAGAGAAGGACAGCATGTTACTAGTTACAATAAAGGGTTTCTTTCTTTCTTTTTCTTTCTTTTTTTTTTTTTTTACAGGCAGAGTGGACAGTGAGAGAGAGAGAGAGACAGAGAGAAAGGTCTTCCTTTGCCATTGGTTCACTCTCCAACGGTCTCCGCGGGCGGCGCACTGCGCCCGGCGCACTGCGCTGATCCAAAGGCAGGAGCCAGGAGCTTCTCCTGGTCTCACATGGGGTGCAGGGCCCAAGGACTTGGGCCATTCTCCACTGCGCTCCCAGGCCATAGCACAGAGCTGGCCTGAAAGAGGGGCAACCGGGACAGAATCTGGCCCCCCGACCGGGACTAGAACCTGGTGTGCCGGCGCCGCAAGGCAGAGGATTAGCCTATTGAGCCGCGACACTGGCCACCATGAAGAGTTTCAAGTAGCTATGTTTTCCTTGTGACTATAATACCGGAAACCTTATTTCTTTTGGGACCTAACAGGTTTGCTGGGTGCTTATTCTGGAGCTCTCATTGAATACTAGACATGGTTACCCTGTGAGACTTTTTCATATTTTATGTCCCTTCCTGTAGAAAAGCTTTTCTCATTTTCCCTGATTGCCTGCTTGAGTAATACCTGCCTATAGTGGGAAATAAATCTTTATTTGGCACTTGGAGACTCAGAGTGCTGAATCCTGCAATCTTCTGCATGAATTTAATCAGAAAATGTGTTTTCAAGCATTTGAGCTGTGAGTAAACAGGGCAGTTTTCCTGGCTCCTTGTGAGAATTGATGAGCTGATGGTGTTTTCCCATCCCACAATATGTTCTGAGATTTACTTCATTTTGTTTTCTTCTGAAAACTATATCTGAACTTTGCTCCCCACTTTCTGGAAGTTTTGTGCAACTATTCTCTTTATAACCACAGACATGAATACCATTTTTCCCTTCTCTTTATGATATTGAGAACAGCAATGGAGAGGTTTTGATTCTCTCTTCTGTCAGCACATCTTCCTCAGGCAGTCTCCTTGAATTTGGCACTGAGTTAACTTGTTTGCACTAAAAGGCATTTGCCTAAACTCAGTGTAACTTTTCAATAAAAGTCATCATAAAATCAACCTGCTTTGTAAACCTCTCATCTGTTATTTTGTGAGTGTGTCTTTTATGTCAGTGTCTGTAAGCTGGAGACTTCCCATTTGAGGCAGAAGGCTGCTGAGGGACAGCACAACTGTAGCCTTGTTATTTGGATGTGGCTTCTTTTTCACTCTTTTCCTCCCACCTTTTTTGGGTAAGATTAAAAATTTTATTTTAAAGGCAGATTTACAGAGGAAGAAGGAGAGACAGAAAGATGAGGATCTTGCATCTGCTTTTTTACTCCTCAAATGGCCATAATGAACAGGGAGAGTGGAAAGCCTGGAGCCTGGAATTCCATTTAAGTTTCCCATGTAGGAGCAGAGGCCCAAGTACTTGGACCATCTTTTGCTTCTTCCCTAGTCGCATTAACAGGGAGGCAGATCAGAAGTTGAGCAATTGTGATTCAAATAGGTACTCATGGGGCTTCCATTTTAGCATTATGGGTTAAATCCACTGTCTAAAATTCTGGCATCCAAGAGGGTGGTGGTTCATGTCAGTTCCTCCACTTATGTATGATTCAGCTCCCTGCTAATGGCCTGAGAAAAGCAGCAGAGGGTGGTTTAACTGCCTGGGTTCCTACCAGCCATATGGGAGACCTGGATGAATCTCTTGGCTCCAGACTTCCACCTGCCTCAGCCCTGGCTGTTGTGGCAATCTAACTAGCAGATGGGAAATCCCCTCCCCCCTTTTAGGATATATTTGTTTATTTGAAAGGCAGTGTTGCAGAGAGAAATAGATCTTCCACCCACTGGTTCACTCTCCAGATGGCTGCAATAGACTGGATTAGGCCAGGGCCTGGCCAGGCCCACACCAGGAACCAGGAGCTTCATTCATGTCTCCCATATGGGTGATAAGGAGCCAACTACTTGGGCCATCTTCTGTTGCTATTCCCAGGCCATTAGCAGGGAGCTGGATCAGAAGTGGAGCGGCTGCGACAAGAACTGATGCCTATATGGGATGCCAGCATTGCAAGTGTTGGCTTTACCTGTTAAGCCACAAAGCTGTTTCCTTTCTGTCTCTCCTCTCTGTAACTCCAACTTTCAAATAAATTATTTATTTATTTTATTTTTTTTGACAGGCAGAGTGGACAGTGAGAGAGAGAGAGACAGAGAGAAAAGTCTTCCTTTTCTGTTGGTTCATCCCCCCTCCCCCAGTGGCCACTGCAGCCGGTGCGCTGCGGCCGGCGCACCGCGCTGATCCAAAGCCAGGAGCCAGGTGCTTTTCTTGGTCTCCCATGCGGATTCAGGGCCCAAGAACTTGGGCCATCCTCCACTGCACTTCCAGGCCACAGCAGAGAGCTGGACTGGAAGAGGAGCACTGGGACAGAATCCGGCACCCTAACTGGGACTAGAACCCAGGATACTGGCGCAGCAAGGCGGAGGATTAGCTTATTGAGCCTCAGAGCCAGCTCAAATAAATAAATTTTAAAACAAAATGGCATTCATGGGATGCCAGCATTTGAAATGGTGGTGGCTTAACTCACTGTACCACAATACCAGCTCCACCATTCATTCCCCTTCTGTTGACTTGTGTGTCATGATCTTGGAGATGCCTGTTGAACATATGTCAGCATTGTGTTGGACTATTCTATTTTACTTCAGTCATCATTTGTTAATGGGAGATAAATGATCAGGGCTAACTGTAATGTGAGCAGTGGCTAAAGCTGTCATGAGTTAGGGTAGCACTGATTCAACATTTTTGTTTGTTCAAATATAAGTAGAAAGTGAAATCCTCTCAAAGCTAATATGGTACAAAGTAAGTACTGGAGACCAAGATTTCTTTCTTCTCACCTAACAGATTCTAACTGGTCTCTGTTTTTGTTTTTTCTTCTTTCTTAAAAATATTTATTTATTTTACTTGATAGTCACAGTTACACAGAGAGAAGGAGAGGCAGAGAGAGAGAGTTTTCCATCTGCTGGTTCATGCCCGAGACGGCCGCAATGCCCAGAGTTGTGTCAATCTGAAGCCAGGAGCCAGGAGCTTCTTCAGGGTCTCCCACATGGGTGCAGGTGCCAAAAGACTTGGGCCATCTTCTACTGCTTTCCCAGGCCACAGCAGAGAGCTGGATCAGAAGTGGAGCAGCTTGGTCTTGAACCAGGGCCCAAATGAGATGCCAACACTGCAGGCGGTGGCTTTACCTGCTATGCCACAGTGCTGGCCCCATATTTTTCTATCTTTTTAGCTCAAATCTGTATCAGACTGATAGAAAGGGGGAAACTTCTTAGTCAAATCAGAACTCATAGATGCCATCCATTCCCCTCAGAGCATCAATCAAATCCATAACTCTGCTATTAGCCTGGTTTGCATTGTGTTTGCATCCTCCATGGAGATGGATCCTTCATTCAGGAATACAGCTGGATGGAGAAAAAAATCATGTAGTCTACCTCTCAAAGTGAAATGTAATTCTGACTGGGGATTTCTTGAGATTGTGATCAGCAGGGTGGGGAAATTTTGTTCAGTGTTTTCCTCCTTTGTGGAGTGTTCTGTGTTCTTCAAGTGTACACACAGGGAGTCTATGGGCATGTTTCTGATTGAGACTGCTTGTGTAGTGCTGCAGTATCCCACATTGCCTTTATGATTGTCTCTAATTAGAACCCAAGGTGCAAAGCAAGGAGGAGACTGTCACCCTAAGGACATGTTGGACTTGTGCCCCTTGCTCCTTTTCATTTCCTTCAATGCTGGAGCAGCCTTGAACACAGCTGCACTTGGTAGCAATGGTTCTTTTGGTTTTTTTGAGTGCTTGGAAAGCAAGAGAAACAGTCTTCCTATAGGAAAGGATTGAGGAGGTGCTAGACAAAGCAGTAATTTTCTAGGCTCCATCATATGTCAACTTGACTCAGAATATTTATGGTCAGTTTTTTTTTTTTAATTTTTTAGAACTTTATTAAACTAGAAATGGAGAATGACAGGAAATTTTTTTGTATTTTTTTGATTTTTGATTTTTTTTATTTTAGGAGAGAGAGATCTTCCATCTGCTGATTCATTTCCCAAATACCCATTACAGCCTACGATGGGCTAGACTGAGGCCAGCAGCCAGGAGCCAGATCTTTGATGTGGCTGAAGGGGCTCAAGGACTTGGGCCATCCTCTGCTGCTTTCCCAGGCCATTATTTGGGAGCTGGATGGGTAGTGGAGCCACCAGTACATGAACTGGTGCCTACATGGGATGGTGGTGCTGCAGGTCACAATTTTAACTAGCTGCTACACAGTATGGACCCCTTTTCAAAACTTTTTTTTAAAAAAAGAAGGTTTATTTATTTATTTGAAAGGCAGATTTAGCAAGAGGGAAAGACACTTCCCCTCCCCCCACTCCCCTGAACACAGACATACAGAGAGAGAGAGATCAATCTTCTATCTACTGGTTCACTTCCTCAGTGGTCACAACAGCCAGGGCTGGGCTGGGACAAAGCAGGGGTCAGGAGTTTCATCCAAGTCTCCCCTAAAGGAACAGGGACACAAGCACTTGGACTATCCTCCGATACTTTCCCAAGCACATTGCCAGGGAGCTGGATTAGAAGTAGGGTAGCTGGTCCATGAACCACATAATGTGGGATGCCACTGTCACATGCATTAGCTTTACTTAAAATGCCACAATGCTGGCCCTACATATGCTGGAAACATTAAAAAGATATTAAAAGCACTTCTTATTGCCATTGGATCCCATTCAGGCATGCCCTACAAAACCGTTTTGAAATAAGTAACATTTCTCACATGATTGAATGGCAGTCTGCAAGACTGCTCCAAAGGGAGAGAGTTTCAGGGGATGTGTGGGGCAGTGATGCAGAAAGGGGGGTGAGGGGTGAGGAAGGAGGAGAAGTCCAGAAGAGAGGTATTCACAAACACAAATAGAACAAAGGTCCTTTGTGCAGATTGATGACATTAACCTTTTATCTTTTAAGGTTTTTAAAAATGTTTTTAGAGTTGATTTCTGATATAGTTGACTCATTTTTCAGTTTTTTATGTAGTTTTTTTAATTTATTATTTTTATAAGCAGTAGAGTACTGGTATAATTAAATGCACAAACATATTCCTAATTATGAAATTTTCATAGAGGGTGAATATGGCTGTGTGTGTGTGTCCCTTGCTAACAGCAGAAGTTTTATGAGTGAATTTGAGGTCATTGAAATCTGTTTTATAAAGGAAACACTGACCACTTCTACTGCTGCAGTCACTCCTGGCTCACACTGTATGTCCCTATGCAGATAGTCCACATGTGAGCATAGTGAAAAGGGGTGCTGACCTGGAATAATGCACATGTGCCCTTTGCTTAAACCAGGGGACTGATGGACTTGAGTTCTTTATTTTAGGTTGCATTTTTCTGTAGATTGAAATATAACAACTTAGGTAAAGTATCCTATCTCCTAGAAGATGACTCCAGTTTGCATGCTTGTCCATTCATCTGACATCACAGGTGATTTCCAAGGCAGTTGTTGGGCTCTATGGAAAAAGAGAAGACTCTTCAGGGATGAATTATTTCCCCTGGAAAAATAATACAAATAATAACAATAAAATGATAAAAATCATGAGCTATTGATTCAAATACAGTAATACTATCCAGTATAGAATATAGAAAAAAAAATTCTATTGTTTTTAAATGAAAAATGAGAGAAATGGTTTGTAAGAGCTTCATGTAGGATGCAAAATTCCCAGTGAAGGGGTCTGAAGTAATTCCCTTTAATTGTTCCTTCCTGAGGTAGTTCCTGATACTCATTATTCAGGGAACTAACACTACTACTTATAGAGCAATTATGAATAGCCCATATCTTACATAAGAATTGTCTACAGATATATTTCCCTAGGTGTTTAAAATAAAGTAAGGAAACTTTATAACAGAAGAGAAGGTTGACATTATCTGCTGTCTTGAACTATAATCTGTGCATTTATTACCCTCTTCACACCCTGGCTCCTGTTGTCTGCATCTTGTGATGGTTCTTTTTAGGTCACTCTTGTATCCATATTCCTGAATAGGTGACACAATTTTCTTTTATTTTTTTTAAAGCTTTTATTTAAAGAATATAAGTTTCCAAAGTACAGCTTATGGATTACAATGCCCCCCCCCCCATAACTTTCCTCCCACCTGCAACCCTCCCCTTTCCCGCTCCCTCTCCCCTTGCATTCACATCAAAATTCATTTTCAA
>CM027394.1:65308632-65344932 GCA_015711505.1 Sylvilagus bachmani | reverse complement strand
GATTCTGAGGCCAGAGTGCTATTTAGGACATCTGCCATCTGCCATTCTATGAGTCTGCTGTGTATCTCGCTTCCCATGTTGGATCATTCTCTCCCTTTTTCATTCTATCAGTTAGTATTAGCAGACACTAGTCTTGTTTGTGTGATCCCTTTGACTCTTAGACCTATCAGTGTGATCAATTGTGAAATGAAATTGATTACTTGGACTAGTGAGATGGCATTGGTTCTGCCACCTTGATGGGATTGTATTGGGATCCCTTGGCATGTTTCTAACTCCATCATTTGGGGCAGTTCTGATTGAGCATGTCCCAAATTGTACCTCTCCTCCCTCTCTTATTCCCACTCTTATATTTAACAGGGATCACTTTTCAGTTAAAATTTAAACACCTTAGAATAATTGTGTTAATTACAGAGTTCAACCACTAGTAATAGGATAAAAAAATGCTAAAATGTATAAAGTATTACATTGTACAACAACAGACAGCAGTGACACAATGTTTTAAAAAAATATTTATTTATTTATTTGAAAGGTAGAGTGGCAGAGGCAGAGAGGGAAAGAGAAGTCTTCCATCCACTGGTTCACTCCCCAATTGGCTGTAGTGGCTGGAGCTGGGCTGATCTGAAGCCAGGATCCAGGAGCTTACTCAGGGTCTCCTACACAGGTGCAGGTGCCCAAGGTCTTGGGTCATCTTCTACTGCTTTCCCAGGCCATAACAAAGGACTGGATCAAAAGTGGAGCATCCAGGACTCCAACTGGTACCTATACTGGATGCTGGTACTGCAGGTGGCTGCTTTACCCATTATGCCACAGAACTGGTCCTTTGACACAATATTTGGCCAGCCTGCCCATCTGCTCACTCAGTCTAATTGAAGTTGGCTAGTTTGTGTACCGACTCCAGGGTCAAGAGGGCCCATAACTGCCTATGACTGACTTTTCTTTCTTATTTCAAAGATGGACTCTGGACACAAATCCCAAGTGGCTTTGCTTGGCCCTCTTTCCTTGGTCTTCCTGGTGACCAGGCTGATTCTCAGGTAGGCAGGAAACCTCTTGGCTAACAGCAGCCTCTGTATTAATATTTTGCTCTCATCTGTGATGTATTTAAAATTTTTTCTCAGAGCCCAAAAGCCTTCAGTAGGGGTGTTATTTTGTACTGAGATGCGTCTTTATAAAGACAGATATCACTGAGACTCTGTCCTCAGGATCAGCTGATCTCATCCAAGCCTGGATGGAGTTACTGGGTCCTGGCTTCAGGCTGGCACATTCTCAGCTGTTGTGGGCATTTGGAGAGGTACCAGCAAATGGAAGAAATATCTTTCCCTCTCCTTCTCCACCTGCCTTTCAAATGAAATGAAAAATAGGTAAAAGTTGGGAAAAACATGTGTTTTGCCTTGTGTCCTAAGGAAAAAAATTACTGTTGCTGTATATAGAACTCATTTGTACACTTTGCAAATCCTTATACATCTCAACTTATATAATATTTATATATCTTATAATAAAATACTTATGTAATATTTTTTGCTTATAAATTTTTTTTTTTGGACAGGCAGAGTTAGACAGTGAGAGAGAGACAGAGAGAAAGGTCTTTCTTCCATTGGTTCACCCCCCAAATGGCTGCTATGGCCAGCGCGCTACGCCGATCTGAGGCCAGGAGCCAAGTGCTTCCTCCTGGTTTCCCACGCTGGTGCAGGGCCCAAACACTTGGGCCGTCATCCACTGCCTTGCTGGGCCACAGCAGAGAGCTGGACTGGAAGGGAGCAACTGGAACAGAATCCGGCGCCCAACCAGGACTAGTACCCTGGGGCCTGGCACTGCAGGTGGAGGATTAGCCTAGTGAGGTGTGGCACTGGTCAAAATTAGGTATAACCAAATTTTTTTTTTTTTTTTTGACAGGCAGAGTTAGACAGTGAGAGGGAGACAGAGAGAGTTATCGACAGTGAGAGAGACAGAGAGAAAGGTCTTCCTTCCTTTGGTTCACTCCCCTAATGGCCAGTACAGCTGGCGCTGCTTTGATCTGAAGCCATGAGCTGGGTGCTTCCTCCCAGTCTCCCATGCGGGTGCGGGGACCCAAGCACTTGGGCCATCCTCTGCTGCCTTCTCGGGCCACAGCAGAGAGCTGGACTGGAAGGGGAGCAACCAGGACTAGTACCTGGTGCCTCAACCGGGAATAAAACCCAGGGTGCCAGCACTTATAAATCTTAAAAGCTTTTTGATCACTTGTTGATCACTTCTACTTTAGCTCCCATTCTGGAATCCATCTCCTTCCATCATCTGCAGTTCACTGTGGGTGCTCATAAACCACTGAACTGCTTCCCAATTTTTCATCATATGTTCTTTTTTAATTTTTAAGATTTATTTATTTGAAAGAGTTACACAGAGAGAGGAAGGGCAGAGAGAGAGAGAGAGAGAGGGCTTCTATTCACTGGTTCACTCCCCAGTTGGCCGTACTGACCGGAGCTGCACCAATGCAAAGCAAGGAGCCAGGAGCTTCCTCTGGGTCTCCCACATGGGTACAAAGGCCCAAGGACTTGGGCCATCCTCCACTGCTTTCCCAGGCCATAGCAGAGAGCTAGATCAGAAGTGGAGCATCTGGATCTTGATCTGGTGTCCATATGGGATGCCAGCTCTTCAGGCCAGGGTGTTAACCTGCTGTGCCACAGTGCCGGCCCTCACCCTATGTTCTTTAAACATAGCTTGGCCATAATCTCACTTTCTTTAGCAGTGTGATGATTTCTAAGATGCTTATAGGCAAAGAGATAGCAGGGTCATTGATTTTCTGTGAGCCTTCTCCCTAAGTGGTTTATTTTATGAAGCTGATTCTGGGTGGTGGGTAGAAGCTTGCTGGGGTGCAGAGGTTGCTGTTTGAGAAGTAAGGCTGTCACTGCTCCTTCCATTGTGCCATACCCTGCAGCTTGTGCTGGAGTGAGGCAGTAGTGATGCAATAAAGAAAAAAAACTTCGAATTTTTAAACATATTTATATTTATTTACATAAAGAGAACAGATTCCATGTATTTAATGGATACAATTCTAAGAACATAACCATGCTTTTCTACTTATTTCCTCCTTCTTCCTTCTTTTCTGTTTTTAAGGATTTAAGAAGTTTGCTTATTTTTTTAACCTAATCTTTATTCCATCACCTCCAGTCTTGTCCATTTCTTCCTAGTTTACAATCTGGTACTTTTAGTTTTTTTTGCCCCCTTTCATTCATTCATACTTTTGCTTACTCCCACCCCAGTTCCAAAGAAGGAATAATGAATAAAAATTATGAGCTATTGATTTAAAGACAGGAATCCTATCTATAATGGAATATAGAAAAAAAGTTTACATTGTTTTTAAAGTTACCTGTTTTTAAATAAAAGCTTTTCATAAAAAGGAAAGAAAAAAGTTATCTATATTTTATTATTTTTTTTCAGGGTTTATTTATTTATTTGAAAGGCAGAATTATAGAGGGGCTGAGGCAGAGAGAGAGAGAGAGAGAGAGAGAATCTTCCATCTGCTGGTTCACTCCCCAAATGACCACAATGGCCAAGGTGGGGCTAGACTAAAGCCAAGATCAAGATCGAGGAGATTCATACAGGTCTCCCTCATGGGAGCAGGAGTCCAAGCACCTCAGCCACTGTCTGTTGCTTTCTCAGGCTCATTAGCAGGTTACAGGATCAGAAGTGGAGCAGCCCAGACTCCAACCAGAATCCATATGGGATGCCAGCACTGCAGGCAGCAGCTTTATTGTGGCTATGTTGCAGCACCAGCCTCAGATTTGATTTTATCAAAAGACAATACAGAATTTTTCTAGATGGATTTTCCCTGTGACTATGCAAATAGGAATTTATTTTTTCTTATAATGTGACCAAGATTAATTATTTCCATGTTTTCTGATTAACATTATTTGTTCAGGAGGCTGTGAGGTTGGAAAGGGAAAGAGCACCTGTTTTTCTATGTTAAGTTGTGTTGAGCTGCATGGAAGTTATAAGGAAAGTTTGTGAGCAGGAAAAGCGAGGTTGGAGGTGTGAGAGAAGGTAATTTAGAAAGTATAGAGGAAATAAGTAAAGGACCATACTCACAGAGAAGTTTGGTAAGAAAACCTAGTGCGATCAGCAAGATGAAAAGAAGGAAAGAAAATTTGAAGATAGAGATCAGAAGAAATGGGAAATTGGATGTATCTGAGGGAATTCTGTCTCTGATTACACACACACACACTTACTGAAGGTGTGAGAAAACAGACTGTGGCACTCATTGGTATGCATGTAATGCAATAGAGTCTCTTTGGAGGATAATTTGGCATATCTCTCTACAAAATACTTCAAATGCAAACGTCCCTTGGTATGATTCAATTGCAGGAATTTATCTTACATATATGTGGTCAAATATTACAGACTGTAAGTTTTTTGTAATATTGTTCATGATGGTCATAAAACAGAAACAACCTAAATGTATATTGATAATTGGTGAAGTACATTATGCTATATCTGTACAATAAAATACTAAAAATGCATGATCTGAAAAGTGATTTTGGGACAGAGTGCTTATACATGAAACAAGGTACAAAAAAAATGACCCTTTAAAGAAACAAAGACACATGCATACATATCTTTTCTAAATTTTTATTTACTCATGTTCATTTCATTCATAGGACAAAGATACAGGCAGGAAGATATTTTCCATCTGCTTATTTGCTCCCCAAATGACTGTAATGGCTGGAGCTGGGCCAGGCTGAACCCAGGAGCCAAAATTTCCAACTGAGTCTCCCACATGGGTGTCAGAGCCAAGGACTTTATGCATTTTTTGCTGCTTTCACAGGCACATTTGCAGGGAGTTGGATTAGAAATGGAGCAGCTGGGGTACAAACTAGTGCCCAGAAGGGATGCCAGCATCAAAGCTGGTGGCTTAACCCATTATGCCATAATGCTGGCCTCATGCATATATATATATATATATATGTATATATATATATATAGCATATATATATATATATACATATATATCCTTTCTGCAGGGATTGCTTTTAGCTCATTTGTCACAAATTGGTTGTAGATGTGTGGATTAATTTCTGGGGATTCTATTCTAGTCTACATGTCTTTTTGGTGCAAGTACCAGGCTTGTTTGATTATAACTGCTCTGCAGTAGATCTTGAGTTCTGGTATAGTGATGCCTTCAGCTTCATTTTTGTTGTTTAAGATTGCTTTGGGTATCTCTTGCATTTTCATATGAATTTTAGCATTATTTTTTCTAGATCTGATAAGAATGTTGTTGGTATTTTGATTGGGATCACATTGAATTTGTAATTGCTTTTGAGGGGCCAGTGCTATGATAAACTTGGTTGAGCCTCTGCCTGTGGCACTGGCATTTCAAATGGGCATTGGTTCAGGTCCTGGATCTTCCTCTTCTGATCCAGTTCTCTGCTGATTGCCTGGGAAGGCAGTGGAAGATGCTGCAAGTGCTTGGGCCCCTGCACCCATGTGGAACACCTAGGGCAAGTTTTTGCTCCTGACTTTGGATCAACCCAGCTCCAGCCATGAGTTAAACCATGAGTTAAACCAGTAGATGGAAGTCCTCTCTCTGTCTCTCCCCCTCTCTATAACTCTGTTTCTCAAATAAATAAGTAAATATTTATATATAAAATAAAATAGGGGCCAGCACTGTGGTGTAGCAAGTAATGCTGACATTTGTGGTGCTGGCATCCCATGTGGGCACTGGTTCAAATCCCAGCTATTCCACTTTTTTTTTTTTTTTTTGCCTTAACTCCTTATTTTTTCTTTCTTTTTTATTTTGGCAGTGTCTCTTTTTAAACTTTTTTAATGATTTTAAAATTTTATAAGTTTCCTGTATTTCACATATACAGCTTTAGGAACATAATGATACTTTGCACTCTACTCTCTCACTTGCCTATGCTCCAACCCTTCTTCACATTCTTAATCTTAACTTTTACAAAGATCTACTTTCAGTTTACTCAATGATCATAAAGGTAACCTTACACTATGTAAAAAAAAATTCAACAAATAGTATGAAGAAAATAGCACTGTTCCTCAATAGAAGAGACCAGGGCTGTAAGCAATCATAAGATTTAAAAATGGGGGCTAGTGCTGTGGCATAGCAGGTAAAGCTGCCACATGCATTCCCAGCATCCCATATGGGTGCCAGTTTGAGACTCGGCTGCTCCACTTCTAATCCAGCTCTCTGCTATGGCCTGGGAAAGCAGTGGAATATGGCCCAAGTCCTTGAGCCCCTGACACCCACATGGGAAGACATGGAGGAAGCTCCTGACTCTGGCTTCAGATAGGCACAGCTCCAGCTGTTGCAGCCAGTTGGGTATTGAACCAGTGGCTGGAAGACTCTCTCTCTGCCTCTCCTTCTCTCTCTGTGTAACTCTGACTTTCAAATGAATAAATTAATCTTTAAAAAAATCTAAAAATGTCCATTTCACTCCAATACATTACATTTTCAGGTACTCAGTTACCTCAGATCAGAGAAAATATAATATCTTTCTTTTTGGGACTGGCTTATTTCAATAACTATAATACTTTCTAGTTGCATACATTTTGTTGCAAAAGACAGGATTTCATTCTTTGTCACAACTGAGTAGTACTCCATAGTGTGTATATACTATGACTTCTTTGTCCAGTCACCAGTTGATGGACATCTGGATTGGTTCCATGTCAGCTATTGTGAATCGAGCTGCAATGAACATGTGGGAGCAGAGAACACTTTCATATGCTGATTTCTTCTGGTTTTGGTAAATTCTCAGGAGTGGGATGGACAGGCTGCTCCACTTCTGATCCAGATCCATGATAATGTGCCTAGGAGGGCAGTGGGGGATGATCTAGGTTCTTGGTCCTCTGCACCCATGTGGGAGACCTGGAGGAAGCTCCAGGCTCCTGACTTCGAGCTCAGCTCAGATCTGTTGCAGCCATTTTAAGGCATGGACCAGTGGGTGGAGAAACTCTTTCTGTCTTTGACTCTACCTCTGCCTCTCTGTGACTCTACCTTTCAAATAAATGGAAGGATCATAAAATGAAATGAAATAGAAACAGAAACAGAAACAGAAATAGAAATAGAAATAGAAATAGAAATAGAAATAGAAAAGTCCTTTCAGTAGTATGAGAATTTTGATGATATTCTTCCAATTTATGAATATGGAATATTTTTCCTTGTTTGTGCTTTCTTCTCTTATGAGTTCCAATTGTCTGTTAGTGGAGTCTTTTTGGTTTCCTTATATATAGGATAATGTCATCTGCAAACAGGGATAATTTGACTTCCTCCTTTCTAATTCGTATCTCTTTGATTTCTTTTTCTTAGATTATTGCTCTAAAACTTTTAGAACTGTATTGAGGGGCCGGAGCTGTGGCACGATAAATTAATCCTCCACCTGCAGTGGCAGCATCCCATATGGGCACCTGTTCTAGTCCCGGCTGCTCCTCTTCCCATCCAGCTCTCTGCTATGGCCTGGGAAAGTGGTAGAAGATGGCCCAAGTCCTTGGGCCCCTGTACCCTTGTGGGCAACCTGGAAAAAGCACGTGGCTCCTGGCTTCAGATAGGCACAGCTCCAGCCATTGCGGCCATTTAGGGAGTAAACCAGCGGATGGAAGACCTTTCTCTCTGCCTCTCCCTTCATTGTGTATAACTCTACCTCTCAAATAAATAAATAAAAAGATTTTTTTAAAAAAGAATTGTATTGAATAGCAGTGGTGAGAGTGAGCAACTTCTTCTGGTCCCAGATCCCAGTAGAAATGCTTCCAACTTTTTTCATTCAATATGATGCTGGTTGAATATTTATCATACATTACCTTGAATGTATTAAGAAAGGTTTCTTCTACACCCAGTTTGCTTATGCTTTTTATAATGAAAGCATGTTTTATTTTATCAAGTACTTTGCATCAATTGAGATCATCATATGGTTTTTATTCAGTTTGCTAATGTGATGTATCACATTTATTGATTTGCTTATGTTGAATCATTCCTGCATACCAAGGACAAATCCCTCTTGCTCTGTTTCAATGATCTTTCTAATGTGTTGTTAGATTTAATTTGATAATATTTTGATGAGGATTTTTGCATCTATGTTCATCAGTGGTATTGTTCTATAGTTCTCTTTCTTTATTGTATATCCCTTTCTGGTTTAGCAATTACGGTGATGCTGGCCTAATAAACAGGTTTGGGAGGACTCCCTTCCTTGTTACTAATAGCTTGAGAAGAATTGGAATTAGTTCTTTAAAAGTCTAGTAGAATTCAGCAGTGAAGCTGTCTGGTCCTAGGCTTTTCTTTGTTGGGAGGGTCTTTTTATTGATTCAATCTCTGTCTTGGCTAATCCAGACTGAAGTCAGGAGCATAGAGCTTCTTTCAAGTCTATCACAAGGGTGCAGGGCCCAGGCATTTGAGCCATCCTGTGTTGCTTTCAAAGTCACACTAACAGAGTTGGATCTGTTTGGGGTATTACTGTCTATGATATTCTTATTGCAGTTCAAGGATATAGAATCCATGTGGTACAAAGTCCCGTTTATGGTGGGCCAAGTATAGCAGCTTCCTATTATCCAAAGTTTGGGATAGATGGGCTCTGAGAATTGTGTTAAAATAGATATTAAGCCATAACTCTTGGTTTAAGATTTTTTAGCAGAGTTTCATTTTTGCCCCTGATAATGTCTATGGAAACTTTGGATTTCTGACTGCAACAAATGACAGCACCCAGACCACCAGTAATGAGATTTTATTTTAAAGGTTTATTGATATTTTTTAAAGGCAGATTTACAGAGATGCAGAAGTAGAGGTAGAGAGAGTTTTCCATCTGCTGGTTCACTCTCCAGATGGCCACAATGCCCAGAGCTGCGCCAATCTGAAGCTACGAGCTAGGAGCTTCTTCCAGGTCTCCTATGTGCATGCAGGGCCCCAAGGACCCAGGTCACCTTCCACCACCATTCCAGGCCATAGCAGAGAACTGGATCAGAAGAGGAGCAGCCAGGATCTGAACCAGCACCCATATGGGATGCCAGCACCACATGTGGTGGCTTTACCCACTACACCACAGTGCTGGCCCCTGGTAATGAGATTAACAGTCAGCAGAATGGTGTCCAGCTAAATGGTTTTTCCTGTTAGAGGGGTGACCTCCTGTAGTAAGTACATTGACATCTGGACATAGACTGTAGACATTGGAGGCAATCTCCTCTGCCAAATAGAGTATGCCAAGTGTGGGTGCATCCTATGGTAAGGAGGTCTCGGTAGCTATGCTCAGGTTTTATTGTTTCTTATCTTTGGTCAAGGTCCTGGTAGACAACATGGTTTGAGGAATCACATGTTCAAGTTGTGTAGGAGACAATATTTCCAGTATAGCACAGTTAGTAGTAATCTAATTAAATTTTACTGGAACATAGCAAAGTTCCAAGAGAGATAATTCCTGTCATCACAGCCCTTAAAAACTAATAGATATCATAGGGTTTGTACTGTGGTGCAGCAGGTTAACTCCTTGGCCTGAAGTGCCAGCATACCATATGGGCATCAGTTCGAGACCCAGCTGCTCCATTTCTGACCCAGCTCTCTGCTATGGCCTGGGAAAGCAGCAGAAAATAGCCCAAGTCCTTAGGTCCCTGTACCTGCATGGGAGACCCAGGGGAAGCTCCTGGCTTCAGATTGGTGCAGCTCCAACTGTTGCGGCCAATTAAGGAGTGAAGCAGCGGATAGAAAGCCTCTCTCTCTCTCTCTTTCTCTCTCTCTCTCTCTCTCCCTCTCTTTCTCTCCTCTCTCTGTGTAACTCTGACTTTCAAATAAATAAATAAATCTTAAAAAAAAAAACCAAAAAACTAATGGACATCACAGATGATCCAGAGAATTTGAAGGCATGTGAGCTCCTATATTGAATAAGTCACTGAGAGCACTAAGGACAGTACTTATATTTATTTTGACCAATTTTAGCCCCTTTCATTGGAGGGGGACCCATATAAGCTGGACTGATTTGTTGCATCAGTGGTAATTTTTAAAATGCAGCATGCATTGCACCAAAACTCAAGAACTATAAGGTATTATCATTGTATGTTCTTCACAACTGTGTCAAATAGTATTATTCAGACAGGATGTCATCAATGTGAAGTATGCTTGTGTTTCCATTAGAAAAATTGTGTTTGATGGCAAAAATGAGGTGCCCACGTATACTGCAGAAGTGTTCTTTCAAGGTGAAGGTAACCTGAGATGAGGGGCTATTGGAAAGGCTTTGAACAAACACATTTTGCCACACTTTCTAATAGGTAAGACACATCATTTATCTGTTGATAGGAATCAGATCTTTTAATATTTGATATAAAATACAGTGGACATAAAGATGGCATATAACATTACGATATTAGTAATCTGCCATGAGGTGCTATTTATTTTTTTCAGATTTAACAGATAAAACTGGGCTGCCAAATGGGAAATAGTTGGCATAATCACCTTTTTGTTAATTAAGTCTAATGTAATAAATTTTAATACATGAAGACATTGTATTTTCTTTTATTGGGCCATCTTATTTATTTTAGTTGGGATTCATGAATTCTTATTTTCTCTAGCCAAGTTGTAACTTAAAAACTTTATTTATTCTATTAATCACCATGTAAAACCATCTCTGCCATCTGATTTTTTTTTTTTTAGTACATCTGACTATTGAAAATTAGGTAATTTTATAGTTACATTGAGATGTGCAAAGTAAGTTATTTATTTTTCTGCTGATACATAGTTTGGAACTTTTCTAAAATTTCTATTTAGTGCCCTGCTTAAATTTAGTGGGGTCCTTGGGTAAGACTTATTTGAGCCACACTGATTATACCTATGATACTTTGTTAATAAGTGTATAAAGAACCTGGGAAAGTTGATGTATATCTTATGCTGTAGAGAGGTAAGAATCAATGTCTTTTAAAAATAAATTTTAGATTTTCAACTGGATCAAATTATGTACTTTTCACAAATGTATACATATATACAACTCTAATGTATACATTTTACATTTTCCTTCTTTAGATTTTAAAAATATTTATTGGAGCTGGTGCTGTGATGCTGCAGGTAAAGCCTCCAGCTGCAGTGCTGGCACCCCATATGGGATGCCAGCATTGCAGGCAGTGGCTTTAGCCACTACACCACAGCACTGGTCTCTATTTTATTTTATTTTTTTTTTTAAATTTATATATTTGAGAGGTAGAGTTACAGACTGTGAGACGGAGAGACAGAGAGAAAAGTCTTCTTTCCGTTGGTTCACTCACCAGATGGCTGCAGCGGCTAGAGCTACGCCAACCCAAAGCCAGGAGCCAGGTGCCTCTTCCTGGTCTCCCATCCGGGTGCAGGGGCCCAAGCACTTGGACCATCCTCCACTGCTCTCCAAGGCCATAGCAGAGAGCTGGATTGGAAGAGGAGCAGCCCCGACTAGAACCAGCACTCACATGGGATACCAGTGCCACAGGCGAAGATTAACCCACTGTGCCATGGTGCTGGCCCAAAGCTCCTATTTATTTTTTTCAAGATTCCTGAAATCAGGAATTAGGAGCCTCATCTGGATCTCATAGTTGCAAGGTCTCACATACTTGGGCCACTCTGTACTGCTTTCCCAGGTGCACCAGCAGGGAGTTGGATCAGAAATGGAGCAGCTGGGACTCAAACTGGTATCCATATGGAATGCTAGCCCCACAGTCAGTGGCTTAACCTGTTTACCAAAATGTTGGTCCCATCAATTTGTAATTTTTATATTTCTCTGATAACTTGTTGTGTGGACCACAGGGGTGGAAGCAGATAATACAGGCAGAGGAGGACATTCTTTAGTTTGCCAAGGTTGCCATAACAAATTACTGAAGGTTGAATTGTTTAAACACAGAAATTTATTTTCTCATAGTTCTGGAAATTGGAAGTCCAAGATCAAAGGGTTAGAAGGTTTGTTTTCTCCTTATACCCCTCTCTTGGATTCCAGTCAAACATCTTGCTGTATCATCTCATATTTCCTTTGTTTATGTCCATCTCTTGTTTCTTTTCTTGTAAGGTCATCAGTCTGGGCTAGGGTCTCGCGCATTTGATTGTTTTTACTTTAACTGTGTCATTAATGGTACCATCTCCACATAGAGTCACACTGCAGGTTAGAGATTGAAGATAGGAAAGTTTTGGATACATAATTGTGATACACATCACAATGGAAGGCACTCAGAGGTCTGCCTCATGAGCAGCCAGTTCTAAATAGGACTTACTGTATGAAGTGAGTCAGGGTTCCTTTTGTTATTATTTTAATACTATCTCTGACTAACCTGGATAAATGCATGTACACAAGAAATTATTATGTTCACCTACACAAACTAGAACATAGATAACTGATAGTAGTGTGCATGTAGAATCAATATAGCTATCCATAAGATAGAATATTTGAAGCTAAAACTCATGAGAAGTAGAAAAATGATAATAAGATCTGAGCTCCATTATAACATATATGATATCCACTATTCATATGTTTCCTTAAATCACTGAGGAATATAACAAAAGCATTCACACCTTACAGTAATACAGATCAGTCTACAGGAGGGTACAGAAATATTACATATTTAAAAGTTTATTCCTCCACAGTGAAACTGATGTTTTCTCAGTTAATGTATTTATTATTCTTTATTCATTCTACATTTTTTTATTTTTCACAGTTCAATGTAAAAGGGAATCAGATAAGTTTTTTTTTTTTTTCTTGGACAGGCAGAGTTAGACAGTGAGAGAGAGAGAGACAGAGAGAAAGGTCTTCCTTTTCCATTGGTTCACCCCACAAATGGCCTCTGCGCCAATCTGAAGCCAGGAGCCAGGTGCTTCCTCCTGGTCTCCCATGCAGGTACAGGGCCCAAGCACTTGGGCCATCCTCCATTGCCTTCCTGGGCCACAGCAGAGAGCTGGACTGGAAGAAGACCAACTGGAACAGAATCTGGCACCCCAACTGGGACTAGAACCTGGGGTGCTGGCACCGCAGGCAGGGGATTAGCCAAGTGAGCCGCGGCACTGGCCAGCAGATAAGTTTTCTAACTCCTTCCATTCAGCTTCTGTTCCGGGTATGATTATGGGCACCTCTACATATTTCTAAGAGCAAAGAAAATTAATACATCACTTATAAATTATTTTCTTAATTATTCCTAAGCTTGTTGTCAATTTTCATTTTAGGAGATTTATAATAGTTTATAAGTTAAAATAGAAAAATAAACATAAAATTTGTTCTCAGGGAATATACACAAATAAGATGAATGATGAATTCGACATGATTATGAAATGGTACAGTCAACTAACATAAGGAAATTTGGTCTTTGGTCTTTCTGCTGCCATAGCAAAATATGTGTTTGTTACATGTTCTGAGTTGGAACTTAGAATACAATATGCTAAATTTTGGGGGTCATAATGTCTGAAACAGTCTTTATTGTCAGTGGTTTAGTGCCACCCAGGAAATAAACTGTTAGCATTCTGCAAGGGTAAGGGTTAATTAGTGCTAAACCACAAATAATTAACTTTATGTTTTAATTGTTAGAGTAATGCAGTCTTTTAGAGTTTTGAGGAGCTGAACTGGATTCAGTGATAGGATCAGGAATATGTGGGAAAAATAATCTACTTCAGATTTATTTATTTCTTTGAAAGGCAGAGCTACAGAGATTAAAAGAGATGAGGAGAAAGAAAGAGATACCTACCATCTGCTTGTTAATTCCCTAGTGTCCACAATAGTTCAGACTTGGCTAGGGTAGATCAGGTGCCTGGAATTCTATCTAGGACTCCAACTTTGGTGGAAGTGACCCAAATACACAGGTCATCTTTCATTGCTCTTTCAGGCATATTAGCAGGGAACTGGATGGGAAGTAGAGCTGCCAGGACTAAAATAATCTGTTCACATGGGATGCCAGCATTGCAGGTGGATCCTTAACTGCACCACAAAGATAGTGCCTACTGCAGGTTCTTAAAATTTTTTTGGGTTTCTCTTAATCACAAATGCAAGCTGTCCAAAGTTCTGTATTTGGGCAAATAATTCCATTGTTTTCACTTTAATACAATGTAATGTTTTTCAGTTCTTCAAATCTTTATCAGTAGAATAATCATAGAGAAAGCAAAAAGCTTTTTTCTATTGTTTGTCTTATTTGAATCTTCTCTCTTATTTAAAAATATTTATGAGCTTGATTGATAGAGAAAGAAGTTGATGGACCTAGAGAGAGGTAGAAAGATCCCATGTATTTATTCTCTCCCCAGATAGCCATACCAAGCAGAGGTGGGGCAGGAATAAAGCCAGGAGTCAGGAATAGAATCTGGGCCTCCCTCTTTGGTGACATCACCACTGCTTCCCCAGCATTAGCTGGGAGTTGGAATCTGAAGCCGGCACTGGAAATCTAACTTAGGCACTCTGAGGTAGAAGTAGGCTATTTTAGCTAGCATCATAAACACTAAACTAAATGTGTGTCCTTTCTTTTAAAATATTTTTTTCTCTGCCATACTTGAACTGCCTGTGCATGCTGTTCTCATGAAAATTATTCTATGTTCATACCCATTATAGCTTCACTGATTGATTCTTATTTTTTTCCTTGAACTTCTACATTATTCTGCTTAACATTGCTCATTCAAGAGTCAATATTTCCCCCCTTTCAGCCTGCTGTGAAATTTCCCTTGACAAATGTGGCCCATTGTGATCTGAAACTCTTGTTTTCTTCCAGCTCGGGCATTTTTCACAGCTTTTAGGCCTTAGGTTTGACTTTCTGTTGAATGCTTCTATGTCATTGTCCAAATGCTCTACAAGTCTCAAATAAAACTGTGTCCTTCCTTCTTCCTTCATAGCCATATGCAAGATATACAACTGTCAGTGTTTGTTATGTGCCCAAGTTGATATGTTGACCAAAAGTTTTCTATCATAGGTGATGATAGCATTTGAAGATCTGGCTGTGTACTTTACCTGGGAGGAATGGCAGAATATGAACAAAGCTCAGAAAATCCTATATAGAGATGTGATGCTGGAGACCTACAGCAGCCTGTTTTCTTTGGGTGAGTGACACCTATCACATGACCAATGGTAACACTTTCATGCTATTTGACAAATAAGTGAAGACTTTATAAAGTTTAATTAACAGGTATAGAATTTGAGTCCATGATAATCTGAAAGTCTACCATCTAGGAAAGATTTCAAATTGGAACATTTATTGCATAGCTCCTAGATCAAGCTGCACTCCTTTAAATAGCCTAAGATAGTGATTTCACAATGTCTTACATTGTTTCCATTAACAGGGTACTGTAGGACCAAACCTGACTTGATCTACAAGTTGGAGAAAGGAGCAGAGCCATGGATGGTGGAAGGATGCCTAAATCAGAGCCTGCCAGGTCAGTCTTCAAATAATAGCAGAAACCAAGGCAGAAACAGTGTAACAGATGTTGACTGGTGCTCTTTGCATGAATTTTTCCCATCTTATTCCTGAATACAGCTAGTTTTGTGCATTTGACAGTCATTTTAAAGTATCTAGGAATACCAGTATCTCCCTAACTCTTTTGTTCTCAGTGAAGATACTCTTTGATTAAAAAAAAAAAATTCCAATCCTTTTCTGGTGTTACTAAGACTTTTTTTCTAGGTCAGATACATTTCCCAAATTCTAATTTGTCCTACTCTATACTTCTATAGCTTTTTCTTCAGTACCTTTTAATTGGGCAACTTATAGAAACTTTGTTTCTTATTTGTTGTTCATATTGAGTTCCCACTTGTGGTTTTGACCAGACATGGAACTTGCTATTTTAAGCATCTCATGATTGAACTAGTAAATGTAAACTCTCTCTTTTTTTACTCTTTCTGTTTTTTTTTTTCTTTGTACCTCTCAAATAAATAAGAAAATGATAGGTTGTTGGAAACACTTGAGGAGTGAGCCTGTGGCTGGCAACCTTTCTGTTTCATTCTCTCTTTGCATCTCATTGCTCTTCCTCTGACCCTCAAGTAAATAAATAAGCAAATGCTTAAAAGTGGTCAGGAGGAAGACTTTCTGCTATGACATCAGAAATTATGAAACTGAGCATGAACTTATAAAGGAATAGTCTCCAGGTCAAGTAATTTCATGGATTCATGTTGAATGGGTCAGATTTGTTTAGGAGTGGAGTTTGAAGTATGAATTCTTACTTTTCAGTATCATTGAAAAATAAAGAAGATAAGAAAAGCATAAGAAATGAAGTTTTCTTTAAAATAGGAGGCAGCTAATCAAAATCCTCCAGAAACTCAAATTATCATACAGGAATGTTTATGGAAAGAATTGAGAGGAGATAATCAGGGCTGGTGATTCCAAATGAGCTACAAAACACTTTTCAAAGAAAGTGAACACATCCTGGGTTGCAAAAAAAAATTGTTTAGCTAATAGAAAGTGTGCACCCAAGGTGGTATATTGGTACCTTTCTGTACCTGTTGTAACTCTGAGAAGCTGAAGCTGTAAAATTTCCTTAGGAGGAGCTGCTGCCATGGCTCACTTGGATAATCCTCCACCTGTGGTGCTGGCATCCCATATGGGTGCCAGGTTCTAGTCCCGGTTGCTCCTCTTCCAGTCCAGCTCTCTGCTGTGGCCCAGGAAGGCAGTAGAGGCCTTGGGTCTCTGCACCTGCATGGGAGACCAGGAGGAAGTACCTGGTTCCTGGCTGCAGAGTGGAGTAGCTCTGGCTGTAATGGTCATTTGGGGGGTGATCCAGTGGAAGGAAGACCTTTCTTTCTGTCTGTCTCTCTCTCACTGTCTAACTCTATCTGTCAACAAAAAAATTTCCTTTGGTATATGGGGAAGCTACCATGGAGGGCAGATAAAAGCAGAGCTTTTCATTTGAAAAATCCCACAAATGCTGTTTCCTCAAGAAGACTGAACATGAGACAACCATAGATTCAAATCTTGATCCTTAAATGTGGTCCTGCTTAGAGTACAGACATATTTCACTCTCCTCCACCTGCAAGTAAATGATCCAATAAAACTTCCCCATATTTATGGTTGAAATATCAGAGAAGTACAAAACATACAAATGTTATAAAAATAAACTGGAGAAAAAAGACAGGAAAAAATCGATTGCTTGGTAATGTGTGATAATTTTACTAAATATTTGTCCATTCTTTTACTTACCTAGTTGGGCTGGTGCCACAGCTCACTAGGCTAATCCTCTGCCTGTGGCACTGGTACTCCATGTTCTAGTCCCAGTTGGGGTAACAGTTCTGTCCCGGTTGCTCCTCTTTCAGTCCAGCTCTCTGCTGTGGCCCAGGAAGGCAGTGGAGGATGGCCCAAGTGCTTGGGCCCTGTACCTGCATGGGATACCAGGAGGAAGCTCCTGGCTCCTGACTTCAGATTGGCACAGCATGCTGGCCATAGCGGCCATTTGGGGAGTAAACCAAGGGAAGGAAGACCTTTCTCTCTCTCTCTCACTGTCTATCTCTGTCTGTTAAAAAAAAAAAAACTTATGTGAAAGGACAAGTGGCAATGAGAGGAGAGAGAGAAAGAGCTCTATTAGCTCACTCCCTCAATGCCTGCAACAGTTAGGTCTGACTAGCCTGAAGCCAAAAGGCTGGAATTCCATCTAATCCCAAGCACATGAACCATCATCTGCTTCCCATTTACATAAGCAGAAAGCTTTAATGGAATCAGAGTAACCAGGGCTCAAACTGACACTTTTTGGCATGCAGACATCCCAAGCAGTGACTTTAACACACCCTACCAGAAAAGCCATTCTGGTATACTTGAAAAAAATTCTGATAGTAAACAGGATCATGGTTGAACATTGCAAAATCTATTGATAGAGTTTAATATATTAATGTATTAAGGAGAAAAACCATATTATAGTCCTAAATCTGTATCTTTTATTGATTAAGCTAAAGTCTTATGCCACTTAGATAACAAGCAAATTCATTCCCTTTACATTAGTACTCCAGGAGAAGCAGTTGTATGTGATTCAGTGACATATTTTTTTTTTCTCATTTCAGTTGCCATGAAAAATGATGACATAATTAAGGCCAACCAGGAGATTCAAGAAAAAAAATTAAATGATAATGTTGTGATGAATAACAAGAATACACCTCCCAAGAGAATTGGATTAAGAAAAACACTTAATTTATGTTCAAGTCGTATTCTAAAACCAATTATCAAAAAGGAGAATTATTCAGGAATGAAACCTGAGGAATGCGATGTATGTCACAATGTGTATCCTCCCAGTGGGCTTGATAAGCTGCAAGCTGGAGGGACATTTGATGTTGCTAAGGTACCTGGTAACTCTCTCCAGTGCTGTCAGTCTCTTCATCAGTATCACAAGATGAAGACTGTGGCACAGTCATTTGAACATAGTGGAAAAGGGAAAGGTTTCAAAAGGAAGAAAATATTTGAGAGGGTTCATATGGGAGAAACTTGTAATATGTCAACTGTCACTGTTGGAAAGACAAGTCAAATAGAAAAAAGTTTCCATAAAAATACTAACCTCAATAAGCACCAACAAACTAACACAGGAGAGAAACCCTATGAAGACATACAGTGTATGGAACCTCTCACTTACAAATCAGGTCTTACAATAAATCAGAGAGCTCATATAGGGAAAAAACCTTATGCATGTAAACCTTGTGGAAAATCATTCAATTTTAAGTCCTGCCATGCCATCCATCACAGTTTTCAAACACAGGAAAACCCTTATGTGTGTAATGAATATGGAGAACCCACTTCCCAGAAGGCAGATCTCATTGGACATCAGAAAATTCACACAAAGAAGCACCTTCATGAATGTACTGACCATGGAGAAGCCATTTTCCAGAAATCATACCTCATAACACATCAGAGAATTCACACAGAGAAGTCTCATGAACGTAATGATGGTGGAAAGGCCATTTTGTGCAAGTCAGACCTCAGCAAACATCAGAGAATTCAGACAGAGGAGAAATCTTTTGCCTGTAATGACTGTGGAAAAACCTTTGGCTTGAAGTCAAAATTCATAATTCATCAGAGAATTCACACAGGAGAGAAACCTTATGAATGTAATGATTGTGGAAAAGCCTATGGCCATAAGACATTACTCAAAATTCATCAGAGAAAACACACAGGGGAGAAACCTTATGAATGCAATGACTGTGGAAAAGCCTATAGCCAGAAGGCAAACCTCATAATTCATCAGAGAACACACACAGGAGAGAGACCTTATAAATGTGAGGACTGTGGAAAAGCCTATGGCCAGAAGTCAAATCTCATACTGCATCAAAGAATTCACACAGGTGAGAAACCTTTTGAATGTAATGACTGTGGAAAAGCCTTTGGCCATAAGTCACATCTCACAGTGCATCAGAGAATTCACACAGGTGAGAAACCTTTTGAATGTAATGACTGTGGAAAAGCATTTGGCCCTAAGTCACACCTCATAAGACATCAGAAAATTCACACAGAGGAGAAACTTCATAAATGTAATGACTGTGGAGAAGCTTTTCGCAACAAGTCACAACTCAAAATGCATCAGAGAATTCACACAGGGAAGAAATTTCATGAATGTAATGAGTGTGGAAAAGTCTTTGGCAAGAAGGCACACCTTGTAAGACATCAGAAAATTCACACAAGGGAGAAATTTCATGAATGGAATGACTGTGGGAAACCGTTTGGCTAAACCAATCTCTCTTTCCACACCTGCACTAACTAATAATATCCTTATGTTCAGTCATTTGATTGTAATCCATAAATTTCCAACATGTTTTATTTTACTTTTATTATTTTTAAAAATTTTTATTTAAGTTATACAAGTTTCATGTATTTCATATATATACAGGATTAGGAACATAGATTACTTTAACTCATTGCTTTAGCAGAGGATCAGATTCTAATTCTATATCAAAGAGAAAGATTAATATTAATCTTAATTAATATTAAGATGCTGATATTATATGCCTGAATTCAGTTAAAATTAAAATTGCATTCATCTATAACTAGTACTAATAGCCCATTGATGTTTCTTTTCACTTTTATTTAATAAATATAAATTTCCAAAATACAGCTTATGGATTACAATGCCTTTTGCCTCCATAACTTCTCTCCCACCCACAGCCCTCCCCTCTCCTACTCCCTCTCCCCTTCCATTTACATCAAGATTCATTTTCAATTATCTTTATATTCATAAGATCAGTTTAGTATATATTAAGTAAAGATTTCAACAGTTTGCACCCACACAGAAACACAAAGTGTAAAGTACTGTTTCAGTACTAGTTATAGCATTAAATCACAATGTACAGCACATTAAGGACAGATCCTACATGAGGCGTAAGTGCACAGTGACTCCTGTTGTTGACTTAACAAATTGACACTCTTGTTTATGGCATCAGTAATCACCCTAGGCTCTTGTCATGAGTTGCTAAGGCTATGGAGGCCTTTTGAATTCGCTGACTCTGATCCTATTTAGATAAGGTCATAGTCAAAAGGAAATTCTCTCCTCCTTTCAGAGAAAGGTACCTTCTTCTTTGATGACCTGTTCTTTCCACTGGGATCTCACCTGCAAAGATCTTTCATTTAGGTCTGTTTTTCTTTTTTTCTTTTTTTCTTTTTTTTTTTTTTTTGCCAGAGTGCCTAGGCTTTCCATGTCTGAAATACTCTCATGAGCTTTTCAGCCGGATCCAAATATCTTAAGGGCTGATTCTGAGGCCAGAGTGCTATTTAGGACATCTGCCATTCTGTGAGTCTGCTGTGTATCCCGCTTCCCATGTTGGATCATTCTCTCCCTTTTTGATTCTATCAGTTAGTATTAGCAGACACTAGTCTTGTTTATGTGATCCCTATGACTCTTAGTCCTATCAATTCTGAACTGAAATTGATCACTTGGACTAGTGAGATGGCATTGGACATGCAACCTTGATGGGATTGAAATGGAATCCCCTGGTATGTTTCTAACTCTACCGTTTGGGGCAAGTCTGATCGAGCATGTCCCAAACTGTACATCTCTCCCCTGTCTTATTCCCACTCTTATATTTAACAGGGATCACTTTCCAGTTAAGTTTCAACACTTAAGAATAACTGTGTATTAATTACAGAATTCAATCAATAGTATTAAGTAGAACAAACAAAAAAATACTAAGAGGGATAAATTATTAAGTTGTTCATCAACAGTCAGGGCAAGGGCTGATCAAGTCACCGTTTTTCACAGTGTCCATTTCACTTCAACAGGTTTCCCCTTTGGTGATCCGTTAGTTGTCACCGATCAGGGAGAACATATGATATTTGTTCCTTTGGGACTGGCTTAAATCACTCATGATGTTTTCCAGATTCCTCCATTTTTGTTGCAAATGACTGGATTTCATTGTTTTTGACTGCTGTATAGTATTCTATAGAGTACATATCCCATAATTTTCTTTATCCAGTCTACTGTTGATGGGCATTTGGGTTGATTCCAGGTCTTAGCTATTGTGAATTGAGCTGCAGTAAACATTAAGGTTCAGTCAGCTTTTTTGTTTGCCAATTTAATTTCCTTTGGGTAAATTCCAAGGAATAGAATGTCTGGGTGTACGGTATGATTATATTCAGGTTTCTGAGGAATCTCCAGACTGACTTCCACAGTGCCATAACCAGTTTGCATTCCCACCAACAGTGGGTTAGTGTTCCTTTTTCCCCACATCCTTGCCAGCATTTGTTGTGGGTAGATTTCTTTATGTGAGCCATTCTAACCGGGGTGAGGTGAAACCTCATTGTGGTTTTGGTTTTCATTTCCCTGATTGCTAATGATCTTGAACATTTTTTCATGTGCTTGTTGACCATTTGGATTTCTTCTTTTGAAAATGTCTATTGAGGTCCTTGGCCCATCTCTTAAGTGGGTTGTTTGTTTTGCTGTTGTGGAGTTTCTTGATTCTTTGTAGATTCTGGTTAGTAATCCTCTATAGGTAGCATAGTTTGCAAATATTTTTTCCCATTCTGTCGGTTGCCTCTTCAGTTTCCTTACTGTTTTTTTTGCAGTACAGAAACTTCTCAATTTGATGCAATCCTAATAGTTAAATTTGGCTTTTACTGCCTGCACCTCCAGGGTCTTTTTCAGGAAGTGTTTGCCAGTGCCAATATCTTCCAGGATTTCTCCAATGTTCTCTAATAATTCAGTGGTGTCAAGTTGTAGATTTAGGTCTTTAATCCATGTTGAGTGGATTTTTGTGTAAGGTGTAAGGTAGGGGTCTTGCTTCATGCTTCTGCACATGGAGATGCAGTTTTCCTAGCATCATTTATTGAATAGAGTATCCTTGCTCCAGGAATTGGTTTTAGATCCTTGATCAAATATAAGTTTCCTGCAGATGTTTGGTTTGATTTCTGGTATTTCTATTCTGTTCCATTGGTCTATCCATCTGTTTCTGTACCAGTATCATGCTGTTTTGATTACAACTGCCCTGTAGTATGTCTGAAATCTTGTATTGTGATGCCTCCGACTTTGTTTTTTTTGCACAAAATTGCTTTAACTATTCGAGGTCTCCTATGTCTCTATGAATTTCAACATCATTTTTTCCAGATCTGAAAAGAATGTCTTTGGTATCTTGATTGGTATCACATTGAATCTATAAAGTGCTTTTAGGAGAATGGACATTTTGATGATGTTGATTCTTCCAATCCATGAGCATGGAGATGTTTCCATTTTTTGGTATCCTCTTCCTTTCTTTCTTTAAGGTTTTGTAATTCTCATTGTAGAGATCTTTGACATCCTTGTTTAAATTTATTCCAAGGTATTTGATTGTTTTTGTAGCTATTGTGAATGGGATTGATCTTAGAAGTTCTTTCTCAACCATGGCATTGCCTGTGTATACAAAAGCTGTTAATTTTTTGCATTGATTTTACATCCTGCTACTTTGTCAAACTCTTCTATGAGTTCCAATAGTCTCTTAGAGTTCTTTGGGTCCCCTAAATAAAGAATCATATCTGCAAAAAGGGATAGTTTGAGTTCTTCCTTCCCAATTTGTATCCCTTTAATTTCTTTTTCTTGCCTAACCGCTCTAAGACTTCCAGAACTATATTGAATAGCAGTGGTGAGAGTGGGCTTCCCTGTCTGGTACCAGATTTCAGTGGAAATGCTTCCAACTTTTCCCTATTTAATAGGATGCTGGCCATGGGTTTTTCATAAATTGCTTTGATTGTATTGAGGAATGTGCCTTCTATACCCAGTTTGCTTAGGGTTTTCATCATGAAAGGGTGTTGTATTTTGTCAAATGCCTTCTCCACGTCAATTGAGATAATCATATGGTTTTTCTTCTGCAGTTTGTTAATGTGGTGTATCACGTTGATTGTTTTGTGAACATTGAACCATGCCTGCATACCAGGGATAAATCCCACTTGGTCTGGGTGGATGATTTTTCTGATGTGCTGTTGTATTCTATTGGCCAGAATTTTACTGAGGATTTTTGCATCTATGTTCATCAGGGATATTGGTCTGTAATTTTCTTTCAATGCTGCATCTTTCTCTGGTTTACGATTTAAGGTTATGCTGGCTTCATAGAAATTATTTGGGAGGATTCCCTCTTTTTCAATTGATCTTAATAGTTTGAGAAGAATTGGAGTTAGTTCTTTAAATGTCTGGTAGAATTCAGCATGAATCCATCTTGTCCTGGCCTTTTCTTTGTTGGGAGGGCCTTTATTACAGATTCAATTTCTGTCTCAGTTATGGGTCTGTTTAGGTTTTCTGTGTCTTCCTGGTTCAATTTAGGTAGGTTGCATGTGTCCAGGAATCTATCCATTTGTGATAGATTCCCCTGTTTCCTGGCATACAAGTCCTTGTAGTAGTTTCTGATGATTCTTTTTATTTCTGTGGTGTCTGTTGTTACGTTTCCTTTTTCATCTCTGATTTTATTGATTTGGGTCTTTTCTTTTTTAGTTAATATGGCCAAAGGTGTCTCTATTTTATTCATTTTTTCAAAAAAAACAGCTCTTCACTTGGCTGATTTTTTGTAAATTTTGTTTTGGATTCGATCCTGTTGATTTCTTCTCTGATTTTAATTATTTCTCTTCTCCTACTAGATTTGGATCTTGTTTGCTGAGTTTTTCTAGATCCTTGAGATGAGCTGAAAGCTCGTCTATTTGGTGCCTTTCCAATTTCTTGATGTAGGTGCCTATTGCTATGAACTTTCCTCTCAACACTGCTTTTGCCGTATCCCATAAGTTTTGATATGTTGTTTTGTTGTCCTCATTTACTTCCAGAAATTTTTTTATTTCTCTTTTGATTTCTTCTATGACCCAGTGTTCACTCAGGTGCAAGTTGCTCAGTCTCCCTGTGTTTACATATGCTCTAGGGATTCCTGAGTTGCTAATTTCCAACTTCATTGTGCTGTGGTCTGAGAAGCTGCATGGTATGATTCTAATTCTTTTGAAATGGCTGAGACTTGCTTTATGGCCTAGTATGCGGTCTATCCTGGAGAAGGTTCCATGTACTGCTGAGAAGAATGTAAATGCTTTCGATGTAGGATTTAAAGTTCTGTAGATATCTGTTTGTTCCATTTGGGCAATAGTGTCAATTAAATATTTTGTTTCCTTGTTGATATTCTCTCCAGATGATCTATTTCTGAGAGTGGAGTATTGAAGTCCCCCAGTACTATTGATTGGAGTCTACGTCTCCCTTTAAGTCCCTTAACAAATCTTTTTAATAAACTGGTGCCTTGTAATTAAGTGCATATACATTGATAATCATTATATCTTCCTGTTGAATGGATCCCTTAATCATTATTTAGTGTTCCTCTTTGTCTCTCTCAACAGTTTTTGTGTTAAAGTTTATTTTGTCTGATATTAATATGGCTACACCTGATTTTTTGGGTTTCTGTTGGAATGGAAAATTTTTTCCAACCTTTCACTTTCAGTCTGCATGCATCTTTGTTGGAAATATGTGTTTCTTGTAAGCAGCAAATAGATCTGTTTTGTTCCTTAATCCATTCAGCCAATCTGTGCCTTTTAACTGGAGAGTTAAATCCGTTAACTTTCAATGTGACTATTGATAAGTAGTAACTTTGCCCTACCATTTCCCAAAGATATTTTCTAGTATATGCTTTGAGCTTCCTATAATCTTTTACTGGTAGGATTTCTTCCTTTACCTTCTTTCATATTGATGGCCATGTTTCTGTGTTTTGGTGTGCAGCACATCTTTGAGCATTATTTGTAGGGCTGGACAAGTGGCGACAAATTTTTTCAATTTCTGTTTGCTATGAAAGGTCTTTATATCACCTTTATTTACAAATGAGAGCTTTTCAGGATATAATATTCTTGGCTGGCAGTTTTTCTCTCTTAGTACCTGGGCTATATCTCGCCATTTCCTTCTGGTCTGTAGGGTTTCTGATGAGAATTCAGCTGAGTGGAATTGAGGGTAGTTGATGTATGAAATCTGGCCCCTGTGAGTATTTGTCTGTTCTACTCCAGGAACCACACAAAGGATTAATGCAGCCCTCAGTGTGGTCTCAAATCTCTCTGCAGTCTCTCACCTGGGTGCCAAGGTTACTGAGTTTGTGTATTCGGTGAATTCTCTCGCCCACCCTCAAATTTTCACAGTCTCATTCATTAGCTCCACACTTTCACTAGATCCTAACCTCCTGTTATTTCTCCCCACCAGAGTCAGGTTTTTCTGCTTGGCTGATGGCGTGTGCCGCTTTACGTATGTCCAAAATGGCGCCTGCTCTTTGTCTTGCTCAGCTTTGTAAGGTGAGTGGAGTGGACAGAGAGGCTAGTGTCTGTGCCGTTTCCCCTTATTTATTAGTTTTTTTTTTCTCTCCTCCAGTCAGCCCCAGTGGGGCTTCAAGCCTCATTCCTTTTAGGCTTTCTGCCTTTCCCCACCAATGTCTTGGGTTACTGAGGTTTTTGTCTCACCTTCCCTTCCAGCGCTGGTGCGCAGATTCTGCAGCTGGTCTTCCATACCATGGGTGTCCTTGTTCTCCCCGAAGGTCCTCCGTGTCACATCCACTAGATCCGGAAGAGTTTCCTGTGCAATTTTTTCCCAAGCCTTTTCCTGAGACTACAGTATCTCCACTTTTATTGAACTATCTTTTCCCGGACTATCAGTGCACACCCTCACTATTCCGCCATCTTGGCTCTGCCTCTTCCAATTTTTTTTTTTTTTTTAGCTTTTATTTAAAGAATATAAATTTCCAAAGTACAGCTTATGGATTACAATGGCTCCCCCACACACAACTTCCCTCCCTCCCAATACCCTCCCCTTTCTAAATCCTGTAGGTTTGTCATGCAAATGTTTCCTCACTTGATATCAGTTATCCATTCTTGACAATCATAAATGCTGCAGAAAGTTAAAATTTGTCCATTTTTAATTATTTATTTAAAATGAGGATAAATCATTCTCTTACTGCTGATACCACCCAAATATTTGTCTTTGGCATCAGTAGTATTAACTTATTTACAAATTAAATCTCAAATAAATATTTCCATTAGACTAATGATAACTTGTGTTTAATCACTGCCAATGAGGATAATTGTGGGTGCTATTTTAAGGAGATTTTTCATGCATTTTCTCATGGGTAAAACACTATTTCTGTACAACAAGTTTAATTGTTTTTGTTTTCCCAGCTAAGATGCCTGCTCTTCTGGATCCATTTCTATCATGATCTTGCTTTGCACAGTAAATTCTAGAAGCAAGCCACACAAATTCTCTCACAACTCCTTCCATTCAATTTCTTTTGGTATAATTCTAAGGCTTCTGAATATTTATAACATCAAAGAAAGTGAATATATTTCCAGGGAGTTGTTTATTTATTCCTTAGTTTATTTTATGTTCTGTTTGCAGGGCCTTATTAGGGTTGATAACTAAAATATAAAAGCAAAAGTAAATAAAATTCAACAGCTGATATCAATAAGATAAATTTGCAATATTTATAAGAAGTTAGAACAATTTAAGCTGTTTTCAAATTCATCTCTGTTTTTTTCTGATGTCATAACCTTATTCAAAAAAGATAATCAGTTAATATGGTGTTTTTGGAATTGCTAAACTACTGTGGTCAATAGCTTTTGGGGATTTGTAATGGATTCGTGGATTGATCCAGAAATGTATGGAACACAAAATCTCCTTCAGGTTGTTAAATAATCCTTGATACATTTCTCTCAGCCTATATATAAATGTAAATTGAAAGCTAGGAAAACACAAATGGAAAGGTAGATTATGATACAAAAAAAGAGACAGAGTTCTGATCCACTAATGAATCCCAAAATAGCCAGAGCAGCCAGAGCTAGGATAAAACGGAAGCCAAGATCCAGGAATATAGCCTTGGCCCCCCACATTGGAAGTAGAAACCAATTTACTTGAGTCATCATTACTGCCTCCCACCATCTGCATTGGCAAGCAGCTGGAATCAGGAACCAGTGTTGGGATCCCAGTCCAGGAACTCTGAATTAGGATTAGAGTATCACAATTGGCATCATAAATTCCAGTGTAAATGTTTGACATCCTTTTCAAGTTTTTTTTTTGCCATATTTAAACCATTATACATAATCCATTCCTGAAAATTCTTTTTTATTCTTTTTAAAAAGACATTATTTTTCTGAGAGACAGAGTTACAGAGGAATGTAGGGTCAGAGAGAGTGGTCTTCATTCTGCTGGTTCACTCCTCAAATGGATGCAGTGGCCAGAGCTGGGCTAACCCTAAGTCAGCAGCCAGGAGCTTCTTCTTGGTCTCCCATGTGGGTACAGGGGCCCAAGTACTTGGAGCATTTTCTATTGATTTCCAGGCCAGTAGCAGAGAACTGGATTGAAAGAGATGCAGCTGGTTCATGAACCAACACACATATGCTCCATAGTGGAAGCATAAACTACTATGCTATAGCACCGACCCCCAAAATTCTTTGTTGTTTCTATCATGATCTCACAGATTGCCTCTTTTCTCCTTAAACCCTTCTACTTTCTTCCCCTTAATATTATTCATCCAAATAGTCTATGTGCTCTTCATGTTCCTAGTGCTCTTTTAAACAAGATGTACGTATTTATTCAAAAGCATGGAGAGTGGGAGAAAGAAAGTGTCCCAATCTGCTGGTTCATTCCAATAGCCACAAAAGCCAGGTCTGTGCCAAGCTGTAATAGGAAGCCAGGGATTCCATCATTGTTTCTCATAGTGGCAGAAGCCCAAGTACTTGGGTCATCTTCTGCCTTCCTCAGCACATTTGCAAGAAGCTGGATCAGAAGTGTACCAGCTAGGATGCAAAATGTATTATGTTATGGGATGCTAATGTCATAAGCAGTGATATAACTGACTGTATCACAACTTGCTCCCTTCATTCTGCCACTGTGCATCTTGGGAGGGAATAGACAATTCTGCAAGTAACTGAATGTCTGCCATCAACATGGGAGATCCAGATTAAATGCTGCGTACTGTTTTTGTACTTTTTTAGAGAATGAACCAGAGGATGGAAGATGTTTTTCTCTCTCCCCCTCACTCAAGGACTCTTTGCTTCTCTGCCTTTCAAATGAAATGAAAAGAGTTTTTAAAAAATATACCTCTTGACAGGAAATCAAAGAAGGAGGTACCTTTCTCTGAAGGGAGGAGAGAACTTCCACTTTGACTATAACCCTGTCAGAATAAGATCAAAGTCGGCGAACTCAAAAGGTTTCCATAGCCTTGGTAACTCAGACTAGAGCCTAGGGAGATTACTGACGACATAAACAAGAGTGTCAAATTGTTAAATCAACAACAGGAGTCACTGTGTACTTATGTCTCATGTGGGATCTGTCCTTAATGTGTTGTCCAATGTGAAGTAATGCTATAACTAGTACTGAAACAGTATTTTACACTTTGTGTTTCTGTGTGGGTGCAAACTGATGAAATCTTTACTTAATATATACTAAATCAGTCTTCTGTATATAAAGATAATTGAAAATGAATCTTGATGTGAATGGAATGGGAGAGGGAGCGGGAGATGGGAGGGGTGAGTATGGGAGGGAAATTATGGGGGTAGAAAACCATTATAATCTATAAACTGTACTTTGGAAATTCATATTTACTAAATAAAAAAAGTGAGTAAAATATACCTCTTGGATGGCCCAAGGACCTCAATAGACATTTTTCAAAAGAGGAAATCCAAATGGCCAACAGACACATGAAAAAATGTTCAAGATCACCAGCAATCAGGGAAATGCAAATTAACACCACAATGATGTTCCACCTCACCCCGGTTAGAATGGTTCACATACAGAATTCTACCAACAACAGATGCTGGCAAGGATTTGGGGAAAAAGGGACACTAACCTACTTTTGGTAGGAATGGAAACTGGTAAAGCCATTATGGAAGTCAGTCTGGAGATTCCTCAGAAACCTGAATATAACCCTGTCATTCAACCCAGCCATCCCACTCCTTGGAATTTACCAAAAGGAAATTAAATTGGCAAATAAAAATGCTGACTGAACCTTAATGTTTATTTTAGCTCAATTCACAATAGCTAAGACCTGGAATCAACCCAAATGCCCATCAACAGTAGACTGGAAAAAGAAATTATGGGACATGAAATAAGCCAGTCCCAAAGGGACAAATATCATATGTTCTCCCTGATTGGTGACAACTAAGTGAGCACTAAAAAGGAAACCTGTTGAAATGAAATGGACACTATGTACAACAGTGACTTGATCAGCCCTTGCCCTGAATGTTGATGTACAACTTAATACTTTATCCCTTTTATTATATTTTTTGTTCTACTTAATACTAATGGTTGAACTCTGTAATTAACACACAATTATTCTTAGGTGTTTAAATTTAGTTAAAAGTGATCTCTGTTAAATATAAGAATGGGAATAAGAGAAGGAGGATGTGTACAGCTTGGGACATGTTCAGTCTGACTTACCCCAAATGGTAGAGTTAGAAACATGCCAGGGGATTCCAATTCAATCTCATCAAGGTTGCATGTACTGTTGCCATCTCACTAGTCCAAGTGATCAATTTCAGTTCACAATTGATCATAATAATAGGTCTAAGGGTCAAAGGGATCACATAAACAAGACTAGTGTCTGCAAATACTAACTGATAGAATTAAAAAGGGAGAGAACAATCCAACATCGGAAGCAGGATACACAGCAGACTCATAGAATGGCAGATGTCCTAAACAGCACTCTGGCCTCAGAATCAGCCCTTAAGGCATTCAGAACTGGGTGAAGAGCGTATGAGAGTATTTTAGGCATGGAAAGCCAAGACACAGTGGCCAAAAAAAAAAAAAAAAGAGGACCTAAGTGAAAGATCTCTTAGTGAGATCCCAGTGGAAAGAATGGACCATCAAAGAAGGAGGTACCTTTCTCTGAAGGGAGGAGAGAACTTCCACTTTGACTATGACCTTGTCTAAATAAGATTGGAGTCGGCAAACTCAAAAGGCTTCCATAGCCTTGGCTTTTCATTAGTGTCAATTTGTTAAGTCAACAACAGGACTCACTGTGCGCTTACTCTTCATGTAGGATCTCTGTCCTTAATGTGCTGTACAATGTGAATTAACGCTATAACTCGTACTAAAACAGTATTTTATACTTTATGTTTCTGTGTGTTTGCAAACTGTTGAAAGCTTTACTTAATATATGCTAAATTGATCTTCTGTATATAAAGATAATTGAAAATGAATCTTGATGTGAATGGAAAGGCAGAGGAAGCATGAGAGGGGAGGGCTGCTGGTGGGAGGGAATTTATGGGAGGGAAAATGCCATTGTAATCCAGAAGCTGTACTTTGGAAATTTATATTCATTAAATAAAAGTTAAAAAAAATTCTGTAATCTGTGCATATAAGTTATCTCTAAGAAATTGATTGCAATTGCCTGCTGTGAAAACACTGTATAAAAGTTATGGGGAGTGCATACTAGGAAGACTTCATGGATTTCAAAATTTATTTCACCAACGTCAACTTTTTCTTTTAATCTCATTTTCTGTAAAGTGTTTTTGAAGTACTCATGTGTGTTAGATTGCTTTCTAAATCGTTCCACGCAGATGGTAATGTATGAAGAAAACAAAGATTTTCAAGATTTATTTGCTTATTTACTTGAGAGAAAGAGTGATGGAGTGAGATCTTTCATCCATTGTTTTACTCACTAATTTTTTCCAAGAGCCAGTGCTGGGCAAGTCCAATGTCAGGATCCAGGAGCTACATCTAGATCTCCCACAGGGCTAGGAGGAGCCCAAGTATGTAGACCACCATGCATTGTCATCCCAGGTACATTAGTCAAAGTCTTAATCAGAACTTGAGCAGAAAGAACTCAAAAATGAAAACTGAAAATGAATTTGGGCTCTAGAAGCGGTGGCATACCTGCTAAGACAAAACCAGCCCCAAGGAAGCATATTTATTATTTACAATGCAGAGGCTGGCAGTGTAAAGTAGTATCCCCTCTGGAGAGGGACATATTCCTGAATCATAACATGGCAGGGGACATTACATGGTAAGAGAAAGAAGCAAATGGAACTCACAGACTAAACCCCTCTTAAAATATATATTGATCTATTTTTTTTGACAGGCAGAGTTAGTGTGTGAGAGAGAGAGAGGTCTTCCTTCCCAGTGGTTCACCCCCAAAATGGCCACCATGGCCAGCACGCTGCACTGATCCGAAGCCAGGAACCCCTAGTGCCCCCACTGGGACTAGAACCTGGGGTGCTGGTGCCACAGGCAGAGGATTAGCTAAGTGAGCCGTGGCATCAGCCAATCTATTCTTAAATACGGAAACTACTGCTTTGGGCTATGAGTTTCCAAAACATGCTTTATGGGTATATTAAAGTCTTACAATACTTCAGGTTCCATTGTGTTTGTTACTCTTTGCTTTTTCCAAAGATTGTTTAGCCTATAAGTCTCTTTCCATTTTAGTAACTATTTTACAGCCATAGAATTCAAGCTGTTTTTCAGCTTACTTATCATCCTTTATATTTCTTATATGTCATGCTTAAAAATAAGAAAATATTTCAAGATTGCTTATCCGTCTTTTCTTACAGCATCTGACTTGTTTTTTTCTAGTGAATTTTTCTTTTGAGTCTGATACAAATTTTCCTTTCTTTACTAAGTGGAGATGCTGAGTTTTATCCTGGGTACTGTAAATCATGTCTTGCAGAAATCGTGGATGCTGTTGTCTTCCTCAGACAAATGACTTCTGTTTTACAAGACAATTGATTGTCTGGATTCAGTTTCCAAACATTTCATCCATTGCAGTGGTCAGTTCCATTGCAGTGGTCAGTAACTGATTATGTTTCTGCTTCCAGTGGCTGGTTTTTTTTTTTTTTAACAGGCAGAGTGGACAGTGAGAGAGAGAAAGACAGAGAGAAAGGTCTTCCTTTTTCCTTTGGTTCACCCTCTAATGGCCGCTGTGGCCGGCACACCACGCTGATCTGAAGCCTGGAGCCAGGTGCTTCTCCTAGTCTCCCATGTGGATGCAGGGCCCAAGCACTTGGGCCATCTCCCCCAGTGGCTGCTTTTGTGTTGGCCCCACTTAGATTTCCCACACACGTAGTGTCATAATTCTGCAATCATTTTGGTGTTTTATGTTCAAATTTAGGGGCTCAAGTTCTTGGCTTTCTTCCAATATTTATCTTCCTCCTACTACATTTTCCTATTGTCTTCTCCATACTGAACTTTGCAGTATCACATCCTGAGTCATTAAACCTGTAGCTTTTATATCCTTGATCTGTGTGTGAACAGTAAAGTGTCTTCTAGTGAAATGCCCAAAATGGATGTTTCTCTTCTGCAGGTTCCTTCAATTCAGTTTCTGTATTTTATTTAGATAGTTTTCTTATCCCCAGGTGCCTATGCTACAGATTTTGTTCAAATTTAATAATTTTCTTTCTTTCAAGGGTTCATCTTGTCAAACACTGTATAATCGTCATGATACTTTTAAATTGTTTATATTGTAAAACTTGTCTTGTGTACTAACCCTTGCTTTCCTATATTTATGGTTTCATTTTCTCTGTCCTGGAAAATTGTTTCAGATAATCATCAGTCTTATTTTTTACACTGCCAGCCAGTTGTTTCTTGCATAAGAATAACTTATGCAAAGTAGAAATATACTACCAGTCAGATTTAGCTCAGTTTCTCATTTTTAAGACCTTTGTGTTCTTTTATTGACTTGTTTTTGTACCTTTTTAAATAATTATTTTGTGGTCCTCAGTGGTCATCTTTGACTTGTGGTCTGCTTCTAAGCAGTATTCTGGCTTTTCCTTTATAATATCTTAACTGTGTTATATTTCCAGATATCTTTTCCCAGATTCCATACTATGTTTGTACTTCTAAATATTATAAGCACCTCAACACATGTTTAGTCTTTTTTTTCAAATTTATTAATGACATTTTAAATTGTTAAATAAGAGTAAATATTTACACTCCCATATATATGATTTCCAGTATCTGTATATAAATGACTTTTTTTTCTGTTGACTGCAGCTTTTGGAAATGTGATCAAAGTTATCCTTCATATAATTACTAGCAATTTGTCTTACTGTTTGAAATTAGGGTACTCCCCAGTTCATGATCATTCTAATACCCAATGCATCTTCACATCTCTAATAACTCTCATGTTCATGATGCCATAAAGCAATTAAAGATTTCAGAAAAATCTTCCTAGTCACATTTCTATTTGATTCATAAAAGAATCCATTAAAATTAGCCATAGAATGAGCTCCATAGGACAGGATCCTTGATCCATCTAGCATGAGCTTCCAGTGGTTTTCCTTCAGTGGTTTCTTATTTATGTTACCTGATTCTCCCATCACAAGATGTGACGATAGGAGCCAGCACTGTAGTGTAGCAGGTAAAGCCATCGCGTGCAGGACTGACATCCAATATGGGTGCCTGTTCCAGTCCCAGCTGCTCCACTTCTGATCCAGCTCTCTGCTATAGCCTGGGAAAACAATAAAAGATGGCCCAAGTTATCAGGACCCTGCACCTGCATGGGAGACCTGAAAGAAGCTCCTGGCTCCTGGCTTTGGATCACTCCATCTCTGTTGTGATCATTTGGGGAGTAAAACAGCAGAAAGAAGAAATTCTCTCTCTCTCTCTCTCTCTCTCTCTCTCTCTCTCTCTCTTTCTCTTTGCCTCTACCCCTCTGAAAACCTACTGTTCAAATAAATAAATAAATCTTTAAAAAAAGGTGTGACAATAATCACAGGACATTGATAACTAATAACTACCAATCTGATTTGAGCCAATGTTTTGGCACTATTTTGATGTTTTGTCACATAGACATTGTTCTAATCTCCAGCACATCCAGAGATTGAGTTGCTACCACATGGCCAAAAACCTGCTACCATATATTGCACTGTAAGAGTAGACTATCCATGTGACCCAAGGCCTTAATGTAAATGAAGATATTTGTTCCAAGTGAGACATATTATGTGTTAAGAGAAAATCTCGCAGGATCCAGGTAAAGAAAACCTTTCTTTAAGAAACACTAATTCTTTCTTATACAATTTCTTTTAGCCTGAGCTACTTTGGTCATTGGGATTATACTTTTCCCTAGGTTTGGAAAATGTTTTTAGTTTTCACTTCTTTGAACAGTTTTCTGTCCCCATGTATAGTGAGGTCCAGTTACTTGTGTGTCATACCACCTGATACCACCCAACACATTATAAAGTCTGCAGCGATTTTATCTGAGATCTCATATTAACAGGTCCCCTTATCCTGGAAAATCTTTGTATCATTAGCAAGATGAAAATAAATATAATCTGATTCTACTTTTTGCCCTTTTCTGACATTGGAGTCAATCTTCTACACTGCACATGTTTAGAATTTGGCAAGTGTCATTACATAAAATAAGCCCCATGGGTTGATGTCTTAAGTTGTCAATTTTGTCATTCCATCTCCATATGATATCCAAAATTTCTGTTGGATTTTCATTCACTGGGTACTCTACCAGGGAAAGTTTTGAATCAGTAAATTCATTTAATAAACTTTTACAGTCACACAGGTGATAGTTTATTGTAGTTTGTGAAAGAGTATTTATTATGACACTAAAAAGGACTGGTCCAATACAGTGCATGCTTTGAGAATAGAGCCACTAAAGTGCTCATACATTGATCATCATGATTTGCCTAATATATTATGTGAAACAATGTGTTGCAGTGTAAATTTAATTTATGATTCTTTTTTTTTCTTTTGACAGGCAGAGTGGACAGTGAGAGAGAGAGACAGAGAGAAAGGTCTTTCTTTGCCGTTGGTTCACCCTCCAATGGCTGCCGTGGCCGGCACGCTGCGGCCGGCGCACCGCTCTCATCCGATGGCAGGAGCCAGGTGCTAGGTGCTTTTTCCTGGGGTGCAGGGCCCAAGCACTTGGGCCATCCTCCACTGCACTCCCGGGCCACAGCAGAGGGCTGGCCTGGAAGAGGGGCAACCGGGACAGAATCCAGCGCCCCGACCGGGACTAGAACCCGGTGTGCCGGCGCTGCAAGGCGGAGGATTAGCCTGTTGAGCCACGGCGCCGGCCATGATTCTTAATTTTTATTGCAATTCATCCATCTTTTCATAAACTTAAACACTGATTTTTGGAGAACAGAGAGTGAATGAATACGCCTTTGACAAGTTTCTCATTTGGATGCCAATTCTGTCTTTTTTATCTTAGTGTCTGGTAGTGGTTATTGGTAGAGATATGTTTTCTGTGATATGACTTCTATTTTTTTCTATTTTTTATTCTTAAGGAGAGAGGAATCTCAATTGCATACTACTTTTCAATAGACATGTTACTTTTTTTAAACTTTTATTTAATGAATATAAATTTCCAAAGTACAGCTTATGAATTACAATGGCTCCCCCTCCCCATAACTTCCATCCCACCTGCAACCCTCCCTTTTCCCGCTCCCTCTCCCCTTCCATTCACATCAAGATTCATTTTCAATTATCTTTATATACAGAAGATCAGTTTAGCATACATTAAGTAAAGATTTCAACAGTTTGCACCCACATAGAAACACAAAGTGAAAAATACTGTTTGAATAATAGTTATAGCATTAAATTATGATGTACAGCACATTAAGGACAGAGATCCTACATGAGGAGTAAGTGCATAGTGACTCCTGTTGTTGACTTAACAAATTGACACTCTTGTTTATGGTGTCAGTAATCACCCTAGGCTCTTGTCATGAGCTGCCATAGCTATGGAAGCCTTTTGAGTTCACTTTATAACACTTTGTTTACATTTAGTAAAACTGAAATGGTACTTAACCCATGACTCATCAGGTTTATTTCTAGGCAAATGCCCCCGAGAACTCTGAAACCTGTGCATCAAGATAGACTACAAAAATATTCACAGCAGTACTTTATCATAGCCCCAAGCTGAAAACAGCCCAAATGTCCTCCAACAGGAGAATGGATAACATGTCTTAGAGTCACATAAAGGGCTTTTACCCAGCAATGTAAATGAACAAAGTACAACCACAAACAATAACATGGATGGATTTTAATGACACAACACTAGAACACCA
>CM027394.1:65267211-65308132 GCA_015711505.1 Sylvilagus bachmani | reverse complement strand
TTGATCCTCTGTCTTTGTGATCTATCTATCTCTGAGAGTGGGGTATTGAAGTCCCCTAGTACTAATGTATTGGGGTCTAAGTCTCCTTTTAAGTACCTTAACAGGTCTTTTAAATAAGTCGGTGCCTTGTAATTAGGTGCATACACATTGATAATCGTTATATCTTCTTGTTGGATGGATCCCTTAATCATTATATAGTGTCCCTCTTTGTCTCTTCTAATAGTTTTTGTGGTAAAATTTATATTATCCGATATTCGGATGGCTACGCCCGCTTTTTTTGTTTGTTTGTTTCTGCTGGCGTGGTATACTTTTTTCCAGCCTTCCACTTTCAATCTGTATGGATCTTTGTTGGAAAGATGTGTTTCTTGTAGGCAGCAAAAAGATGGCTTTTGTTCCCTAATCCAGGCTTCCAATCTGTTTCGTTTGACTGGGAAATTCAAAGCGTTCACGTTCAAAGTGAGTATTGATAAATAGTAGCTTTGCCCTGCCATTTGCCAAAAATAGTTTCTTATATATGCTTTGAGTTTCGTATAATCTTTTGCTGCAAGTTTCCTTCCTTTAGCTTCTTTCAAGTTGACGACTGTGTTTCTGTGTTTCTGTGTGTAGCACATCTTTAAGTATCTTTTGTAGGGCTGGACGCGTGGTGACAAATTCTCTCAGTTTCTGTTTGCTGTGAAAGGTCCTACTTTCACCTTCATTCACAAAGGAGAGCTTTGCAGGATATAGTATTCTGGGTTGACAGTTTTTCTCTCTTAGTACTTTGACTATGTCTCACCCTTCCCTCCTAGCTTGCAGGGTTTCTGATGAGATGTCAGCTGCGAGTCTAATTGGAGATCCTCTGAGAGTAATCTGACGTTTCTTTCTTGCACATTTTAGGATCTTTTCTTTTTGTTTCACTGTGGTGAGTTTAATTACAACATGTTGTGCTGAGGATCTCTTTTGGTCACATTTATTAGGGGTTCTATGAGCTTCCTGTACTAGGATTTCTCTGTCTTTCTCCAAACCTGGGAAATTTTCTGCTAGTATCTCACTAAAAAGGCCTTCTAATCCTTTCTCCCTTTCCATGCCTTCAGGAAATCCTAGAACTCGAATGTTGGGTTTTTTAATAGTATCCTCTAAATTCCCTACGATATTTTTTAGATTTCTAATTTCCTCTTCTTGTCTTTGGTTTGACTGTTTCCTCTCCTGTTCTCTGTCTTCAAGTTCCGATATCCTCTCTTCTGCTTCATCCATTCTGGTTTTAAGGCCCTCCAGATTGCTTGTCACTTGATCTATTGAATTCTTCAATTCATTAAGATGTTTTGTCACTATCGTAGCTTCTTGTTCTACTAGTTGTTTCGTTTCGTTTTGATTCCTCCGTAATATTTCATTCTCGCGCGAGAGATTTTCTATCTTATCCATTAAAGATTTCTGTAGTTCAAGAACTTGTTTTTGAGAACTTCTTAGTGTTCTTATCAATTTTTTGAGATCTGCTTCTTGCATTTCTTCTATCTCATTATCTTCATAATCCTGACTTGGGGTGTCTTTTCCATTTGGGGTCATCATAGCGTCTCTCTTGATCTTGCTCCCTCGGAATCTATTTTTGTTTGGCATTTTTTTTCCCACACTCTTTCTCTGGGTTGTCAAGGTAACGGAGTTTGTGTGCGTGGTGTGTTCCCAGATTTTGGATCCCCCTCAGATTTATACAGCCTCGGGTTTTTGGTTCCGTCTGCCTCAGTGACAGGCAGGCTGGCGGGTGGGTGCGTGCCGTCCCACTGCGTTCGATCTAGTTCGGCTTCGCAAAGTGGGTGACGAGAGAGGCTAGTGTCCATGCGGGCTCCCCTCAATTGTGCTGTTTCCCCAGTGGAGTCTCTTTCCCCCCGCCAGTGTCTTGGGCGCTCAGTTCCTACAGCGACTTTGTTCCACCAGGCTTCCGTCCCGCCCTGCGGCTCCTGTCCCACCCGTTGGGCACGCGCCGTCCCACTGCGTTCAATCTAGTGTGGCTTAGCAAGGTGGGTGACGAGAGAGGCTAGTGTCCATGCGGGCTCCCCTCAATTGTGCTGTTTCCCCAGTGGAGTCTGTTTCCCCCCCGCCAGTGTCTCCGGCGCTCAGTTCCTACGGCGACTTTGTTCCATCTGGCTTCCGTCCCGCCCAGCGCCTCCTGTCCCGCCCGGTGGGCACGCGCCGTCCCACTGCGTTCAATCTAGTGCGGCTTAGCAAGGTGGGCGACGAGAGAGGCTAGTGTCCGTGCGGGCTCCCCTCAATTGTGCTGTTTCCCCCGTGGGGTCTGTTTCCCCCCGCCAGTGTCTCGGGATCTTTGTATCTCCTTCCATTCAAAGGCTCAGTTCCTATGGCGCCTTTGTTCCGCCTGACTCCCATCCCACCCGGCGGCTCCCGTCCCACTGTGGCATGGTTTGCCATCAGCAAACTTACTTTCCCCTAGGTCCTCTGTGTCTCATTCACTGGGTCCAGAAGAATTTCCTCTGCATTTTTTTCCCTGAGACTTTCCTGAGGCTACAGTAACTCTGCTTTTATTAAACTATCTTTTCGCGGACTGCCAGTGTGTGTCCTCACTATTCCGCCACCTTGGTTCCACCCTCCAAAAGTTTTTCTAAATCTGTGATTAAAATGAGAGAAATTAACTTTTCTTGCTGACTTTGGATGGTGAACTATAATAAAGCTCCATTTTGCCTTTGTTTTTCAGATTTGTTTTTCAGATTCCTGCTTGATTAGCTGTACTGCTGTTGGTTTCTAAAGACTTCTTCCTTTGTAGCTTCATGCCTTTTACCTGTCAGCTTTCTACAAACATCTAATTCTGAGCCAGAATATACTGGCTTGAAATTTTGACTTGATGGCTATTGCCCACAGAACTAATGAAGTTAATTTTAGGAATGTCCTGTTAGTAAACTTACTCTAATGCCTCCATCAAAACATCCAGGCTCCACAAATATATGGCTAAAGAGGTTTAGAACACTCACTCTTGGTTGTCAACTATGTCCACTCCAACATAGTACCAACAGAGCAAGGACCCGGAAGAAGTCCATCATGTTTAGAAGAGCATGAGTACAGGATGATAAATCAGCATAACTTTTCTTTGTTTATAAAAATGAAATAAAACAAAAGATGATGATAAAGTGGAGGAAAAATCAAAGTTAAGGGAGAGTCACCAGTAACAATAAGATGTATAAATCCAAGAGATTCTTAAACATCTGCTCTTTTATGTGATTATCTGATAGTTACAATGACATTGAATCTGCTAAACTATGACATCTAGACAGGGCCACCTGTAGCAAAGTTGAACTTGGAAAGGTGAACTTTTCACATTCTAACTCCATAACGTCCTTGTCTTCTTATCTGTGTGCCTTTATGGCCACCAAAGTCATGGTAACCCACAGGAAAACCAACTTGGCTATCTGCCAACAACCTTGTCATGCAATGTTGTGGCTCTGGGTCACTATTGTCTGTGAACCCACATAAGCAATTGGGGGTATGGCTAGGTGTGGCTGCTAGTGGGGAAGCCTACAGATGTGTGCAGATTTGTGTGTGTGTGTGACACCCCCAAGAGACAAAAACATGGCTATCTCCTGTGGCCCTACTGCCATTGGTGTCTAGCATCTGTTCTTCATGTATTTCTCACTGGCACTATGTAGATGGCAGTGGGTTGACAGCCAAGATGCAAAGCCCAGGTGATGCACAGCTGAAGCAGACACAGATGCTGCATCTGCCTGAAAGCAACCCATAGGATCTTGAGATACAGCAACACAGCCATATCTGTGGGAGGCAAAGTGAAAAGAGTGTAGCCATGGCAGTGGGGACAAAAGAAAATACCATTCACTTTCTGGAAAGAAGTGATCATTTCTCTACAGGTGTTCCCAGTGCCAAAGAGCATTAAAAGTTGTCATGGTTGAGTCTTCCAGTGGTTGGGACAATTGAAGCCTTCAGTGTTATTCAAGATTAATGAGCCCACCTGGTTATTGGGTTTAGGGGTTAACAGGACCTATTATTGGTACTAAACCCAAAACAATAAATGTTCCTAACTGTGCACTCAGCTTCATAGCCTCAACCTAAGTAGGGCTATGAGGTATAATGAGGTAAGTGGTATAATGTAATGGCCAATATTTGTAACAATATATGCACTCCAGTTTGTAAACAATGGGCTGACAACTTGGGATCTTCTTGAGGATGAAGATAGAATACTCAAATTTTTCCCTCAACAGATAGATATAGTGTGATGGCTACAAATACCTTGGGGGATTAAACAGCTTTGATATGACAAATAGATCAGCTAGTTGCCTGTGTAACAAGTTGCCTTCCAGCTCTGCAGCTCAGATACCTCTGAACGAAGCCACATGCACTGATCACACTGGACTTGGTTACACTTGGACTCATTTAGCGACTTAGCCCAGAAGCAATGTAATGAAATTCAGTGAGGACTAGGGTTATTCTATGTTATGTTTGTAATTTCTGGTTTTAACTTGCATTGTTGTTATGGCATTTTAAATTTTTTTTAAAGATTCACTTTATTTATTTGAAAGGCAGAGTTACAGAGAAAGAGAGAGAGAGAGAGATCTTCCATCTGTTGATTCACTCCCCAAATGGCCACAATGGCTGAGGATGGGCCAGGCTGAAGCCAGGGGTCTGGAGCTCCATCTGAGTCTCCATGTTGGTGGCAGGGGCTCCAGCACTTGGGCCATCTTCTGCTGCCTTACCAGGCACATCACAGGGAGCTGGATCAGAAGTGGAGCAGCCAGGACTCCAACCAGCACTCACATGGGATGCCAGCATCATAGACGGCAGCTTAATGCCTCAGGGCTGGCTGTGAAATATAAATTTTTTAAATTTTTTTAACTTTTATTTAGTAAATATAAATTTCCAAAGTACAGCTTATGGATTACAATAGCTTTTTCCTCCCATAACTTCTCTCCTATCCACAACCATCCCATCTCCTGCTCCCTCTCCCATTCCATCACATCAAGATTCATTTTCAATTATCTTTATATTCAGAAGATCGATTTAGTATATATTAAGTAAAGATTTCATCAGTTTGTATGCACACAGAACATAAAGTGTAAAATACTGTTTTAATACTAGTTACAGCATTAATTCACATTGAACAACGCATTAAGGACAGAGATCCTACACAAGGAGTAAGTGCACAGTGACTCCTGTTGTGGACTTAACAAATTGACACTCTTGTTTATGGCATCAGTAATCTCCGTAGACTCTAGTCATGAGTTGCCAAGGCTATGGATGCCTTTTGAATTCACTGACTCTGATCTTATTTAGACAAGGTCATAGTCAAAGTGGAAGTTCTCTCCTCCCTTCAGAGAAAGGTACCTTCTTCTTTGATGGCCTGTTCTTTCCACTGGGATTTCACCTGCAAAGATCTTTCATTTAGTTTTGTTTTTTTCCAGAGTGTCTTGGCTTTCCATGCCTAAAATACACTCATATGCTCTTCAGCCAGATCTGCATGCCTTAAGGGCTTATTCTGAGGCCAGAGTGTTGTTTAGGACATCTGCCATTCTATGAGTCTGCTGTGTATCCCACTTCCCATGTTGGGTCATTCTCTCCCTTTTTTACTCTATCAGTTAGTATTTGCAGACACAAGTCTTGTTATGTGATCCCTTTGACTCTTAGACCTATCATTATGATCAATTGTGAACAGCAATTGATCACTTGGACTAGTAAGATGGCAATAGTACATGCAACCTTGATGGGATTGAATTGGAATCCCCTGGCAGGTGTCTAACTCTACCATTTCGGGAAAATCGGATTGAACATGTCCCAAACTGTACATCTCCTCCCTCTCTTATTCCCTCTCTTTTATTTAACAGGGATCACTTTTCAGTTAAATTTAAACACCTAAGAATAATTGTGTGTTAATTACAGAGTTCAACCAATAGTATTAAGTAGAACAAAAAAATACTAAAAGGGATAAAATATTAAGTTGTACATCAACAGTCAGGGCAAGGGCTGATCAAGTCACTGTTTCTTATAGTGTCTATTTTACTTCAACAAGTTTCCTTTTTGGTGCTCGGTTAGTTGTCACAGATCAGGGCCACACCCATCTCAAGCCTGTAAGGTTCCATATGTTATGGCATTTTGATGTCATATTGTACACCCATGTGTACTCCTCACCTGACAGTTGGATCTTTCTGGAGAAGAGGGTACACATGGATTACACCTTGAGGACACTTGAAGGACAGAGTATTGAGAAGGTGAACTTGGTAAGATGAAGCTGCCAAGTTCCCAAGTCCTTATGCCCTTGCCCTCTTATTATGTGCATCAATGGCAAATAATAATCTGGTAAAAAACAGGACCACCTTATTAGTTAGGTTCCCACAGTCCTGTTATGTAATGATTTATGTCTGGTTCATGATTGTCTGTAAATCCCATAAGCAAATGATGGGCAGATATATTGAGGCCATTGTAAAACACTACTGTACTTTCTACAATACTATGTACAATAGATATGTTAGCTTCCTTGCTAACAAATAAACTGTTATTCAAACTTTCATTGTTGTAATTTTATGTCACTTTTCACCCACAGTTCTGGTTTGTCCCTAAATATATATACAATGCAATACATTTTTAATAAATATTTATAACAGTTTTCTGACACAGTGAACTAATTCCAAAATCACACATTTTAATGAAAAAAAAAAAGAAACTGACAGATTCATGAAATTGGTACAAATAGGAAAAAAAGGTAAGCACACAGAGACCCAAAGTGGTCAGACTCTAGGTTTATGTGACTGTTAACTGACAACAATGCTGGTTCTGCCCTTAATTGTTTTGTCTCTAGGCTTAAAGATTTTCCCATGCATTCTAGCATTTGTAAAACTCTGGTGGGCTCTGTTTTCTTAAATAAAAGCTCAAATATTTACCTTTTCTTCCTACTGAATATCTCCATAATACAGAAACTGCTTATGGGAATTTTTGGTTTGCATGGTGAAGTGAATATCTTAAAACTTAATTAAAACAATATGTTCTCTTCATAATAAAATACAATTTAAAACATTGATATGTCTAAAAATATACACAGAAGACTTGATTTCAAGGACTCCTAGCCATCCAGTTAGTACATACAATGATCACTTACTTCTTAATAGGTCTTAAATTTCAAAAGCTCTTAAAATTATTAATAGTCTCTAAAAAATCTAAGGCCTCCTTGCTTAGCTTTCCTCAATTAAAACAGTTTCTAACTTCTAGATCAAACTGAAGAAAACAAACTTTTTTTACTGACCCTGGAAGTCCACCTTAATATGAGTACAGTTACATTTCTTATGGTTATTCAGATACAAACTTGATCTGCTGTACTGTTGTTGATTCGTTGTGTATTTTTCATTTTGAGCTTCAGGCCTGTCACCTCTCAGCTTTCTACAAAATTCCAGTTCTGAGACATCTAATGCTGTCTCAGAATGTTCAGACATGATGGCTCTTGCCCACCCAACTTAATAAGTTAATTTTAGCTGGCGCCGCGGCTCACTAGGCTAATCCTCTGCCTTGCGGCACCAGCACACTGGGTTCTAGTCCTGGTTGGGGTGCTGGTTTCTGTCCCGGTTGCCCCTCTTCCAGGCCAGCTCTCTGCTGTGGCCAGGGAGTGCAATGGAGGATGGCCCAAGTGCTTGGGCCCTGCACCCCATGGGAGACCAGGAGAAGCACCTGGCTCCTGGCTCCTGCCATCGGATCAGCGTGGTGTGACAGCCACAGTGTGCTGGCCATGGCAGCCATTGGAAGGTGAACCAACGGCAAAGGAAGACCTTTCTCTCTGTCTCTCTCTCTCACTGTCCACTCTGCCTGTCAACAAAACAAAACAAAACAAAACAAAACAAAACAAAACAAAGTAAGTTAATTTTAGGAATAAACTGGGACCCCATCTAAACCTCAAAGCTGCTCAAATGCATTGCTAAATAGATTTGTAACCCTCACTCCTGGTGTCAAGTATTTCCACCCCAACATGGGATCAAATCAGAGCAAGGACCAGGAACAAGGCCATGCTAACCAGAAGAGCAAAAAGAAGGTGGCTACAGGATGACAAGCCAGCAGTTTTTTACGTTGTTTTGGTTTTGCTTTTTTCCCAAAGCAAAAGGAAAAGCAAAAAGATGACAAGGTGGAGGGCATATGAAAGTTAAGAGAGAATCATGGTGGTTGGCCGGCCCTGCAGCTCACTAAGCAAACCCTCCACCTGCGGCATCTGCACCCCAGGTTCTAGTCCTGGTCAGAGTGCCGGATTCTGTCCCAGTTGCTCCTCCTCCAGTCCATCTCTCTGCGGTGGCCCGAGAAGGCAGTGGAGGATGGCCCAAGTGCTTGGGCCCTGAACCTGCATGGCAGACCAGGAGGAAGCACCTGGCTCCTGGCTTTGGATCGGCACAGTACACCGGCCGTAGCAGCCATTTGAGGGGTGAACCAACAGAAGGAAGACCTTTATCTTTCTCTCTCTCACTGTTTATTAACTCTCTCTCTCTCTCTCTCTCTCTCTCTCTAACTCTGCCTGGCAAAGAGAGAGAGAGATAGAGAGTCATGGTGCGAATCTTAGGTTGCAGAAATCCAAGAATTTCTTTGAAAGTGCTCTTAAATACAATTATCTGATAGTAATGATGACAAAAGATTCTGCCAGGACTACAACCTCTACAGAAGTCTACCTGTTGAGAAAAGGAAGTTGGACACATGAAGTTTTCATTTTCCCATCATATAATATACTTGTCTCCTTTTATGCATACCTCTATGATCACCAATACCCTGATAACCAACAGGCCCACATGTGTGGCCTGCAGTATCCAACCTTGTTATGCAGTGGCTTACTTCTGGGCCATTGTTGTCTGTAAATCCACATAAACAACTGGGGGGCATAGCTAGGTATGACTGTTGGTGGATGAAGCTCTTTATGAATGTGTGACTATGTGCAGATATACGCAGATGTCTGTGTGTATGTGTGTGCATGTATATGTCTGATTGCCACCACAGACACTAATACAGATATTTGTGTGGGTCCCCTGTGCCACTGAGGCTACTGTCTATTTTTTGTGTATTTCTTACTATGACTATGAGAAGAAGCAGCCCTCATGGACATTCAGAGGACCAAAATGCAGAACTATGGCTATGCACAGTTGAATAAAAAGAAGATAATGCAACTTCTGGAGGCTGAGAACAGCTCATAGAATGTTCAGAGACAGCAATGTATCCACATCACATAGGAAGAAAAGAGAAGACAGCACCTCCAGTAGCAGTTGGGAACAGAAGATAATGCCATCCACATCCTGGAAGGGAGTGATCACTGTCCTCCAGTTGCACCCAATGCCAAAAGATCACCCAAGTAGTGTAATGGTTGAGTCCTCTTTTGGTTAGGACTATTTGATGCTTCAAGTTTTATTCAATGTTTCTGAATATATCCCATTATTGTGTTTAAGGGTAAAACAGGTCCTGTTCTTGGGGCTGAATCCAAAACAATGAATGTTTCTAACTGCACTCAGCTAAACTGCACTGACCTGACACACTGAATGCTTTGATTGCCAATATCTGTTTTAATGTAATATTGAATATTTATAACAATATATGTTCTGGGACTGTTGCTGTGGTGCAGTGGGTTAATGCCCTGGCCTGAGGCGCCAGCATCCCATATAGGCTCCAGTTTGAGGCCCAGATGCTCCACTTCCAATCCAGCTCTCTGCTATGGTCTGGGAAGGCAATAGAGGATGGCCCGGGTCTTTGGGCCCCTGCACCAGCATGGAAGACCCGGAGGAAGATCCTGACTCCTGGCTTCAAATCGGCACAGCTCCAGCCATTGCGGCCATTTAGGGAATGAACCATTGGATAGAGTGAACCATCTCTGTCTCTTCTCTGTGTAACTCTTTCAAATAAATAAATAAATAAATCTTTTAAAAAATTATATGTGCTGTGTTTTGTAAACAATGAGATTTAGCCTCTGACTCACCTTGAGGCATGGCAGGCAGACTACCATACCTTTGCCTGCATCAGTTGGACACAACATTTTGGTTACAAATACCCTGGTGGATTCAACAACTTGGCAACTATGACTTACAGATAGGCGTGTTGCATGTGCAATGTGTTGTCCACCAGCTTTGCAACTCAGCTACCTCAGAACATAGTCACAGCCTATAACCACTCTATATTTAGCTATGAAACTACTCTTGGATTCATCTAGAAACTTTGGCCTAGAATCCATGTAATGAAACCAAATGAAGGTGGGGGCTGTTCTATGTTATGTCATAATATCTTGCTGTAACATACATTGTTGTTATGGCCTTGGGATGCAATATTCCATGCCACATTGTGTACTCCTCACATTGCACTTGGATATTTCTAGAAGTGGAGGCACATATTCATTGCACAGTGAGAATACCAAAAACAGCAGTGTTGAGAAGGTGAACTTGGGAAGATGAATGCATCAACCACTCAGGCCTTTATGCCCTTGCCCCCTTATCTATGTGCCTTATTGGCAATAAATATCCTGGTAACCAACAGGTCCACTGACTTGGCTTGCTGCCCAACACCCTGTTTTGTAAGGCCTTGGCTCCAGGTGACTTTTGTTTATAAAACTACATAAGGAGCAGTTTGGTACTTGTAAGCAAGACAGTGTGTGGATGCCACTATTGGTAGATGTGGCTATATGTGAAGGTGTGTTTTTATGGTTGTGTGTGCAAATAAACAGAAGTCTCTTGTTCATGTCACAGTGCCACAGTGTGTGTAAGAAATATAAACTCACAAGCAGCTACAAATTGTTCTGTGACCTGTTGGATTCTATATATTTTTGTCTTGTGCTCCAACCCTACACAAACAATACAATTAAAAGTTTGTGTCTTTATCTGATATTTTGTATTCTCATATCTGATGGTAAAATCTGTATACAACACCCCCAGGAAGGTGCTAAAGAAGGCTGTGAAACTTTATTAGAGTTTCATCCAGGTTTCCAAAGTGGGTGCAAGGGCCCAATCACTTGAGCTATCTTCAGCTTTTCCAGGCCATATCAGAGAGCTGGTTCAGAAGAGGAGCAGCTGGAACATGAACAGGCACCCACATGGATGCCAGAGCCACAGGCAGAGTCTTAGCACACTATACCACAGTGCTCCCCCTTCATCTTTCTACAAGGCTTCTTACTAACTTACAAATTAAGAAGAACACTTCTAGAACTAAAGAGCTAATCACTTTTAGAACTACAGAAACCTCCCCCCCCAAAATGCTAGCTTCTTAAATAAACCTATTTCCTCATGTCAGCTCTCATCTGTGATGAATTTCCTATCTAGCAGCAAGCAGTGTTACCCTAATTATAACTGGAAACATTAATAACTTAGTTCTAGTCCCAGTTCAGCTCCTTGCTTAGATACTGATTCCAGCTCCCTGCTAATGTACACCTGGTGAAGTACTAAGTAATTGAACACCTAATACTCACATGAGAGATCTGGTTTGATTTCCCAGGTCCTGGAAGCTGCAGTTTTAATTGCAGGCATTTGGGAGTACAGGAAATGATAGCAGCTCACTCTCTTTCCATTTACCTCTTAACTGGTAAATAAACTACTAAACAGATAATACACCAATAGTGTCAATTTCTAAATCAGTACACTAAAAACAATAGTTATATGTTGAAAATCCCACAATAGAGATTATATAGGGCAATACATTTTATAAAATTAATTTACTTATTTGAAATGTAGAGTGATGGGCTAGAGACAAGAGATTCTTTGTCCACTGACTCTCTCCCTCATACACAATGTCAAGGCTGGGTCAGGCTGCAGACAGTAGCCAGAAACTTCATCCTGGTTTTCTTCATGGGTAGTATGGATCCAAACAATTGGCTCCCTTTCCAGGTGCATTAGAAAGGAGTTGGATCAAAAGTGTACTGACAGGATTCAACTCACACTATGAGTTTGAATATAGGATGCTGGCATTGCTACACCTCTACTTTGACTTCATAAAAGAAATTTCAATAATACATATCCAGGAGTCAGCATTATAGCACAGAAGGTTAAGCTACCACTTGCAGCACTGGCATCCTATTTTAGAAAGCCAATTGGGGTGCAGTCTGCTGTGCTTCCAATCCAGTTTCCTGCTAATGCACTCATGTAAGAGAGTTGGAGTTTCAGACTCCTGGCTTTGGTCTAACCAGACCTGGCTAGTGGGGCAACCTGGAATGTCGCTCCTTCAGCCACAAAAGGAACAACGCTGCTCGTAGTTAATTGGTCTTCAGTAGACTTTTACTTAGAAAGAGTGGGAAAAAGAGTGGGGGACAGGGAGAAGGGGGAAAGATGATGCACAAGTTCCTTAAGGGGGAAAGCTGGCATGCGTGTTCCTTCTCCCGTGGTCCGCTTATATACAGAATTCAACCAACCCAGTCCATGCACGGAGCTCTCCAATCCGGCACTTGATCACAATCAGTTGTGGAGTCAGGCAGACGCTATATCAACCAGCTGTGGAATCATGCAGTGAGCAGGGCATTAACACCATCTTGTTGTTTACCACAATCCTCAGCTAGATGGAAAGTTCAATCAGCTGCTACATCCGCATTACTGCTATAAGCCAAGCCCAGCATAGGGGGTCCCATGGCAGGTGTATCCATGGGTCCCCACATTGGAAAGTAAATCAGTGAACAGAAGATCTGTGTTTCTCTGACTTTTTCTTTCTTTCATTCTGCTTTTCAAATATATAAATCTTTTAAAAATGTATGTATATATTTATGTATTTACATGCATACACAACACTTTTAAAAACATTTTATTACTCTGATTGATATAAAACTGGTGTGTACAGCTTGCTGGGTTTGGTGATAAGTATTTTCTTATAAAATGAAAGGCTAACTATTACAGAATTTTAGTTGTAGGCACTATGCTATACAGTAGATCTCCAACTGCATGTGGTTCCTTGTATGTTTTGGATATTAATCTTATGAGATATACAAATATGTATATATATATATCTGATTATTATTATTATATATGATATATAATCAGATATATTATTATATATAATATATATTATATATTATTATTATTATATATGATATATAATCAGATATATATAAATATGTAAATTCAGAAATATTTTCTCCTATTCAGTAAGTTATCTTTTCATTTTGTTGATTGATTCCTTTTTCATGCAAAAGCTTTTTAGTTTAATTTAATGTCATTTGCTTTATTTTGCTTTTGTTGTCTGTGCTTTTGTTGTCCCATGCAGATTCCATTGCTAAGGACAATGTCAAGGAACATTTCTCCTATGTTTTCTTCTAGGAGTTTTGGGACTCTTGATTAACTCTTTAATCCATTTTAACTTGTATTTTGAGTGATGGAAGGTAAAACTGCATTTTCTTTCTTCTACAAATAAATACACACTATTCCCAACACTGCTTATGTAAGGGATTATGCTTTATCCTTTGTGTATTCCTGATGCCCATGTCAAAAGTCAGTTGGCTATAAATGTGAGTTTGTTCTGGAATTTTTATTTTGTTCCACTGATTTATGTGTCTATTCTACTTAAGTACCATACTTTTTTGATTACTATAGTTTTGTAAACAAAATGTGAAACCATCACCTTTGTTTTTCCAGAAGATTGCTTTGGCTGTTTGGAATTTTTTGTAGTTCAATATTAATTTGGGGATGTTTTCAACTCTTGTGAAAATGTCACTGGGATTTAATTCTTAAATGTCACGAATATGAGATTTTTTATTTATTTGTATCTATTTTAATGTCCTTCATTAGTGTTTTACATTTCAACATACAGAACATTTGATTTCTTAAATTTACATTTAAATATTTTATTTTTATTTTATAACACAACCTGTTGACTTATCCCAGCTCATCAATGGGATAGGTGTGACCATTCAACCACTTATAAGGGGTTATGGTGTCCAACTTTTTGAGGAGGTAATTCTGGATTAGATCTTTTAGTATTACATGGAAGTTATTTTTTTAAAGATTCCTTTATTTATTTCAAAATAAGTTACAAAGAGAGAAGAGGGTGGGAGAGAAAGGAGGAAGGGAGAGAGAGAACAATAGAGAAAGAGAGACAAAGACAGAAGGAGAGAGAGAGAGAGAGAGAGAGAGAGAGAGAGAGAATGATTTGTCTTCCAAGAAATTATAGGTGCTTTTTATTTTCTGCTCCCTATTTAATCCAAGGTTGATCCTCCTGCGAATCTTTTGAAAGTCTAATAATGTCAGGGACCAGCATTGTGACTCACTTGGTTAATCCTCCGCCTGCGGTGCTGGCATGCCATATGAGTGCCGGGTTCTAGTCCCTGCTGCTCCTCTTCCAGTCCAGCTCTCTGCTGTTGCCCTGAGGGCAGTGGAGGATGGCCCAAGTGCTTTGGCCCCTGCACCTGCACGGGAGACCAGGAAGAAGCACCTGGCTCCTGGCTTTGGATCGGCACAGCTCTGACCGTGGTGGCCATTTAGGGAGTGAACCAATGGTTGGAAGACCTTTCTCTCTGTCTCTCTCTCTCATTGTCTACTCTACCTGTCAAATAAATAATAATAAAAAAGATTTAACAAAAGAAAGTCTAATAATGTTAAACCTGGAAAAAGAGTAAAAACTTAAAAGAATCAATTTATTCCAAGAAAAGCTCTTCTTGATTAGCATGTTTTACTTAACTCAAAGTAGTCAATACAAAAGGCTAACCAGAAATATTCTGCAGAGCATGAAAATGTCTTTAGAGACCAACCAAAACTTGAATCAGACATTCTGCATGTTCCTTTAACTCTAGGTACATATTCTAATGTGAAAAAAATCCTAGTGCCAATAATTATAGAGTGAGAATAGCCTAAGAAATTACCTATTCTAATTTTAGACTCAGACAGAAATGTCAATACACAACCCTGAGAAGTTGATAATAAATTCCAGCAATTAATTTCTGTTATTGCATCTGAAGTCAATCCATAGAATATTTTTATCATGATCACTTTTTAATGTAGTAAGAGTTCTTAAAAAATTTGTGGATAAATTTAGTTAAGGGGTGAGTGTCTTGGTGCAACAGGCTAAGCTGCCTCTTAGGAAAACTACATCCCATATCAGCATGCCTGAGATTGAGTCCTGCCCCATTTCCAACATTTCTTTTTGCTAATGCACACCCTGGGAGTCAGCAGAGAGATGAAGGCCCAAATAATTTTGTTCCTGCCATCCACGTTCCAAGCCCAGATAGTTACTGGCTTATAGCTTTGGCATGGCTGAGCCCTGGCAGATGTAGGCATTTATCAAGTGAACCAGAGAATGGATCTTTGTTTTTCAAACAAGCACATAAAAACAAAAAATGAATTAAAATGCTTATTAAATGATTATATTACATGTAGTGTTATTTGTATCACATAACATTTATTAAAACATTAATTTTACTGTGAAAAAATAAATCCATGCATTTTTTCCTAATACACACTTTCCATGAACTTTTTGAAGACCATCCACAGATATGGATTTCAACTATTTTACCAACATAAACTCACTTTTTTACTTTTATTTTTCCAAAAACTTTCTGACATATTTTTCTTACCTCATATCTACTGAAGGTGGGTGTGTTTTTAGTGATTTCTAACGATAATCTGCAGAACTTGTTGGTCATTCATTATGACTACATCAAGCCAGAGAAATGAAAATATTTCCTTTGGGTGTTTCTACTCTTTCAGGCTATACACTCATGCATACTCTACAGCAAATCAGGTAGACATTTTGATTCCATAATGTAAATTTTGACAGATAAGGAAGACACAAGAACCAAAAGCTTAGGTAGATGGAAACTTGTAAAAGTTTCCAAGGAATCCAAAGTGGATAAAAAAGGAACTACAAGGCTGGTTTGGAGATAAGTGGTAGAGGTGACAAGAGATCCAGCCTGAAGATGAGATCACAGAACAGAGTGGACAGAAAGGGAAGCAAATTCAGATAAGTAACCATTATGCTTAAAAGGTTTCAATTAAGTGGCCTCAAAAGTGAGTGTTTCAGATGACAGGGCCCAAAGAATGACTGTGGATGACTCAGGTTGAGGCAAATGTTCTTGAGGGAGAGAAGAGATGGGAGGGGTGCGAGTGGGAGGGAAGTTATGGGGGGGTAAAGCCATTGTAATCCATAAACTGTACTTTGGAAATTTATATTTACTAAATAAAAAAATAAAAAAATAATAAAATATTTGAAAATGTGAACATAAAAAGTGTTTTAATGAGTAAAACTATGGGATAGAAGAGTTATATTTTGACTAATCGTAGTAATTATCTTACAGGTAAGTAAAAATATATTAACAGTTTGTAAAAAATGAAAGCTTTTGAGAAATTGTGTTGGCAGTGATTAAATAAAATATGTTATCTGTTTCTAAACTTAAGCATTAGTATTAAAAGTACACTGACATAAAACTAAAATTTTATCTCCTGTTTAAAAGCAACAAGATTTTCTTAAAACATTGTTATTAATGGGGTTTTCATAGTGTAGCAGGCATATTCATTGCCTGTGATGCTGGCATTCTATATGTGTGCTGGTACGAGTCCCAACTGCTCCACTTCTGATCCTGCTAAATGGGAAAACAGTAGAAAATGACTTAATACTTGGGCCCTGCCACCCACATAGGAGACCTGGAGAGAACTCTTGGTTCCTGGCTTTGGACTGGCTTAATCTTGGCAGTTACAGCTAACTGGGGAATAAATATCTACAGATAGAGGATTGCTTTCTCTCTCTGTCTCTCCTTCTCTCTGTAAGTCTGCTTTCAAATAAATAAGTAAATCTTTAAATAAGCATATTGTTAAGAAATGTTTTCAAGAAGTCTTGATCTTTAATTCTAAAATATTTGTTAATATGTTTTCAACCATTTTGTAAACTACACCTTCTTCTTTCTGAGTTTCTATTTCATTGATAACTATTCCTTCAACTTTTTTTAAAAAGATTTATTTGTTTGAAAGAAAAAGTTATGAGAAAGAGAGTTTGAGACAGAAAAATTTTCCATCTGCTGCTTCGCTTCACTCTCCAAATTGTTGTAATAGCTGGAACTGGGAAGATCCAAATCCAGGAGACAGGAACTTCTTCTGGGTCTTCCACATGGGTGCAGGGTATCAAGGACTTGGATGAGCCTGTGCTGCTTTCCCAGGCACATAAGCAGGGAACTGGATGAGAACTGGAGCAGCCAAGGACAAACCCATCCATATGGGATGCTGGTGTTGCAAGATATGGCTTTCCCTAGTATACCACAGCTCAGGCCGAAACTATTTTTTATTTTTAGAGAGGAATTTTTTATTTGAAAATCATAGTAACAGAGATAGTTCTTCTATCTGCTGGATCTTCCCCCAAATAGCCTTGACATCCAGATATGGGCCAGGCTTAAAGTAAGAGCCAGCAACGTCATCTGAGTCTCTCAACTTGGATGCAGAGGCACAAGTACTTGGGCAATCCTGTGCTGCCTTGCCAAGCACATAGCAGGAAGGTGGACTGGGAACAGGAGTCAGAACTGCAACCAGCACTCTAATATTGGATGATGGCATATCAGGTCGCTTTATCTATGGCTCCACCACTCCATCCCCTTCCCTCAACTTTTTAGTCAGCTCTTGTTTTATTCTCCTTCCTCGTTCTGACTATGTTATGACCAGACTTGAAAATGATTATCTTAAACCCCTCATATACCTGTGCTATGGTACAACAGGTTAAGCTGAGGCTTGAAAGGATATATTAGCTTGCTGCTAATGCACCTTAGCTTCAAGATTTAAGATTATTGATATCCGTTTTTTAAAGTAGCTAAGTTTTAAGTCCTTTGACAATGATTTCTAGCTGTTAGCCTAGAGCTCCTCAAAGAATCTAGCTGTCATTCAATAGAGATGACTGCTATTTAGACATTTATTTCATACATAAAGAGTATTGGTGAGTTGTAAACTCATGGGAAATTTAAAGTTACTTTCACATAGGTACATTATTGATATTAGCATAGTTATGACATTTAATAATGTCTGCTTGTCCTGATGTGATGTTATCTCTCATGACTGTTACCTTCATAATGAATTACCTGGGGTATATAAGGATCCCTGGGTTTACCCCTCCATTCAAAATTCGAGAGGCCTCAAAAATTACATAGTTTTGAAAACTCTACTGTGTTTTTAAAAATAATGAATGCAATATATGTTTAAATACATAAAAGTGAGTATTTAAAAATTCTAAATCTCAGATTACTCTATAATAAATAAGCTTTTTTTACTGCACTTCTACAGACAACAATTATATGTCAACAATTACACTGTTTGTTCAGTATAAGATACAACTTTATTTGTTGTACTATTGTTAGTTTGCTGTGTATTCTTCTTTTTGAGCATTTTGCATGTCACCTACCAGGATTTTGCAAAAAAATAATTCCCTGCCAGATTATGCTGGTGCTGAAAACATAAAAGTTTTCTTTCCTTATCAAAATACTGTTTACAATAAATATAACTGACTCATCTCTTTAGCCAGTGAACTGTTACTCAAATTTCAATCATTGTAATTTTAAGTTTTATGCCAATTGCAGTTCTGTTTTTCTCTAAAAACATTTATAATCTGAAAATAATGTAACCAATATTTATAAATACAAGTTTTCAATGAAATGAATTAACTAAATAATTAAAGAAATTCTGCTTAAATAAAGCTGATGGATTCTTAAAACTGCTAGTATAGGTCACACAAGACAAAGAGTAAGTTGATAGACACTAAATTGGTGAAGTTGTAGGTTTCTGTATCTTTTATGAAAAACATTGCAGTTTATCTACTTAAATGTTTTCTCTCAAAGTTAAAGATATTTATGTGGTTTTTTTTTGGTTTTGCAACACTCTGATGGACTATATCTTTATAAACAAAATCCAAAATATTCAGATTACTTCCCACTAAATTCATGCAAAATTCAAACACAACATAATGAGAATTTTTGATTTACATAGCAATGCAATTATTTTCAAATGTTCATTTAAAATGCACTCATAATAAAATAAATTTATACACTGATAAATCTAAAAATAAACACAAAATGCCTGAATGCAAGTTCCCAGAATTTCAGCAGGTAAGTAAAATTATCACTTCTTAATAGATCTTGAGGCAAGCATTGTGATATAGCAGGTAAAGCTGCTGTCTGCATGCTTGCATTCCAGTTGAACTCCCGATTACTGTTAATGTGCCTAGGAAAGCAGTGCAAGATGGCCCAAGATCTTGGCCTCTTGCACTCATGTGGGAGACCTAGAAATAGCTAAAGCTCCTGGATTGAGCCCAGCCCAGCCCTGGTCTTTGGGGCCTTTTTGGTTATGAACCAGCAGATGGAAGATTCTCTCTCTTGCTCATTGTCTCTATCACTCTCAATCTCTCTCTCTCTGCCATTCAAATAAATAACTCATTTAAAAAATAGAAATTATATATTTATATATATATATGTATATATATAATTTGAAAGTTAAAGTTACAGAAAGGAAGATGCAGACAGAGGTCTTCCATTCAGTGGTTCACTCCCCAAAGTGCCCTAATAGCTGGAGCTGGGCCAATCCAAAGCCAGAAGCCAGGAATTTCTTCCAGGTCTCCCACATGACTGCAAGGGACCAAGAACTTGCACCATATTCTAATGTTTTCCCAGGACAGAGCAGAGAGCTGGATCATAAATGGAGCATTCAGTACTGGAACTGACACTCATGGAATGCTGCCACTGCAGGTGGCAGATTTTGTGCAGCAAGGTGCCTGACAACTGTACAGCTCAACTACCTTGGGTGGTAGCCACAGCCACTGACCATACTGGGTTTGGATATGAAACTACACTTGTACACATCCAGAGACTTTAGCTCAAGAACAATATAATGGAACACAATAGTATTCAGCATATTCTATAGTATGTCTTATAATGTCTTCTTGTATTTGTTTTGTCATTGTGTGCTTTGGATATTATGTTACATACTCCATGCATACTCTTCTCCTGTTACTTGGTTCTGTCCAGAAACAGAGGCACATGTAGATTTTATGTCAGGGATACCTGTAGTGGCAGACTGTTGGGAGGTGAACTTGGGAAGATGAAGATATCAAGTTTCCATGCCAATAATCCCTTACACCCTCATCTTTGTGCTTCTATGGAGCCAATGTCTTAACCAACAGGCCCGTCTTCTTTGCTAGCTGCCCACAACTCTGCTATTTAAGAGCTTGGTTGTAGGCCACTGTAAACCCCATAAGCAACTGGTGGGAACATCTAGATGAGATTATTGTAAAATACTACTGTACTTTCTATAACACTACATACAATAAATATAACAGCCTTTTTCTTAACCACTAAACTGTTATTCAAATTTCATTGCTGTGATTTTTTTTGTCATGCATAGTTCTGGATATTCTCTAAAAACAGCATATACAATCCTTAAAAAAATCTAACAAATATTTATAAGTAGAAATCTCTGACCAAGTGAACTATTGAAAAATTTCAGAAGTTTGGACAAAAAGCTGGGAGAGTCTTGTAATGCTAAAATAGAGCAAATAATACAAAAAGTACTCTTATGGAAGCTCAAACTGGTCAAATTGGTGGTTTCTGTGTCTGTTACTGACAACATTGTTGGCTTTCTACTTAAGTTTATTCTCAAGATTTACAGATTTTCCTGTGATTTACAGCATATATAACACCCTGGTGGACTATGTTTTTATAAACAAGCCAAAAATCTTCACCTTTCTTTCCTACTAAATTCCTCCATAATTAAGAAACTGCTTATTAAATTTTTTGGTTATCATGACAACATAAATATTTTCAAAACTTTGCTAAAACAATATTTCTGTCAATAATAAAATATAATTTTCAAGATTTGTCTAAAATTATACACAGAAAAACCAACTTCAATGGCTCCAAGCCCTTTTGTGAGTAAATAAAGTGATCACTTGTTAATATCTTAAACTTCCAAATATTTGGTACTATAGTTTTAGTTTTTTTTTACAGGCAGAGTGGACAGAGAGAGAGAGAGAGAGAGAGAGAGAGGGGTCTTCCTTCTCCGTTGGTTCACGCCTCAATGGCCGCTACGGCCGGCACGTTGTGGCCGGCGCACCTCACTGATCCAAAGCCAGGAGCCAGGTGCTTATCCTGGTCTCCCATGGGGTGCAGGGCGCAAGCACTTGGGCCATCCTCCACTGCACTCCCAGGCCACAGTAGAGAGCTGGCCTGGAAGAGGGGCAACCGGGACAGAATCCGGCACCCCGACCGGGACTAGAACCTGGTGTGCTGACGCTGCAAGGGAGAGGATTAGCCTGTTGAGCCACGGCGCCAGCCAGTACTATAGTTTTAAAAATTCAAAGATATTCTTCGTTAGGCTTCCTCTATTAAAATATTTTCTAAATATGAGATTAAAATGAGAGAAAACAACTTTTTAAAATGACCTTGGGTGGTGAACTATAATATTTTTTAAAGGTTTATTTATTTATTTGAAAGTCTTAGTTACACAGAGAGAGGAGAGGCAGAGAGAGAGTGAGGTTTTCCATCAGATGGTTCATTCCCCAGTAGGCTGCAATTGTCAGAGCTGCACCAATCTGAAGCTAGGAGCCAGGAGCCTCCTCAGGGTCTCCCATATTGGGGCAAGGGCCCAAGGACTTGGGCCATCTTCCACTGTTTTCCCAGGCCATAGCTGAGCCATAGAGAGCTGGATCAGAAGTGAAGCAGCTGGGTCTTAAACTGTCACTCATATGGGATGCCGGCATTTCTGGCCAGGGCATTAACCCACTGCACCACAGCGCCAGCCCTGGTGAAATAGAATATGACTATAGTTATATTGTTTAGGTTATTTTAAAGATACAATCTGCTAAACTGTTGTTGATTGGTCAAGTATACTTTCTTTCAAGTTTCATGTGCATATCCATTTAGCTTCATACAAAAGTCTAATTCCCTACTAGATAATGTTCTTGTGATATTCTGACATGATTGTTCTTGCATACAGAATTGATTATGCTAATTTTAGGAAAATATTGCAAGCAAACAATCTGAGGACGCTGTTCATAAATTGCTAGGCTGCTCGTATATGTGGCTGAGGGAATTTACAACATTGACTCTTGGTTGTCAACCATGGCCACCAACCATGGGACTAAATCAGAGCAATGGTGCCCACCTTGACCATAAGAGCAAAAAGAACATGTCTATGTGATGGCAGATCAGTAATGTTTTTCTTTCTACTTTCCTTCTTCCCTCCCTCCCTTTTTCTCCCTTTCTGCCTGCCTGCCTTCCTTCCTTCCTTCCTTCCTTCCTATCTTTTTCTTTCACTTTTTTATTAAAAAATTTTATTTATTTATTTGACAGGTAGAGTTACAGATAGTGAGAGAGAGAGAGACAGAGAGAAAGGTCCTCCCTCTGTTGGTTCACTCTCAAATGGCCTCAACAGCTGGAGCTACACTGATCCGAAGCCAGGAGCCAGGTGCCTCCTCCTGGTCTCCCATGTGGGTGCAGGGATCCAAGCACATGGGCCATCCTCCACTGCTTCCCAGGCCATAGCAGAGAGCTGGACTGTAAGATGAGCAACTGGGACTAGAACTCGGCACCTATATGGGATGCTGGCACTGCAGGTGGAGGATTAACCTAATGTACCATGGCGCTGGTCCCATTTTTCTTTCACTTTTAAACACAAGACCAAAAACAAATAGCAGAATACAAGGTGGAGGTTATGTAAAAATTAAGAGACTCTTGGCTAGTGCTGCAGCTCAATGGGCTAATCCTCCACCTGCAGCACTGGCACACCAGGTTCTAGTCCTGGTCAGGGTGCCAGATTCTGTCCCGGTCGCTCCTCTTCCTGTCCAGCTCTCTGATATGGCCTGGGAGTGCAGTGAAGGATGGCCCAAGTCCTTGGGCCCTGCACCTGCTTGGGAAACCAGGAGAAACACCTGGCTCCTGGCTTTGGATCAGCTTGGTGCACCGGCCACAACGGCCATTGAGGGGTGAACCAACAGAGAAGGAAGACCTTTCTCTCTGTCTCTCTCTCTCTCTCACTGTCCACTCTGCTTGTCAAAAAAAAAGTCTCTGGTACCAACTTTAAGATATAAAACTCCAAGAGGTCTTAAAATGTGCATTTATAAATGATTATCTGATAATAACTATGACAAAATTATCTGGCAGGACTACATCTACAGATGACCAACTCCTTACAAGATGAATATGAGAAAGTGAAAATTTTAGAATTTGCTTGCCCCCTTATCTATGCACCTCTGTGGACACCAGTGTCCCTGTAACTAACAGAGTCAAGTGCTTGGCCTCCTGCCCAAAACCTTGTTATTTAAGGCTTTGGCTCTGGGCCACTAGTGACTATAAATACTTAAGCAACTCAGGCACAGCTGTGTGGATGCTGGCAAATGGGGCCACATGTGGATGTGTGGCTAAAGTGGATTATTCAAATGTCTCAATGTTATGTGTGTGTGTCCACTGCTGGGGACAGAATTGTGGATGTCTGCTGTGGCCCCAGTGCTGTTAGTGCCTAAAGTCTGTTCCTTGTGTATTTATCATTACCACTGTGACTAAGGGCAGTGATCTGGGACACCCTGAGAAGCAAGATTCAGAGACCAGGAGATGCACAGCAAAAACCAAGGGGGATGTTGCAGCTATTGAAGCTCAAGAACAGCCCACTGGATATGAACACACAGCAATGCAGCCACATCTTTTTTGAGTCAAAGAGAAGACAACACAACAAGTTGTAGCTGGGGGCAAATGAAAATGTCATCCACCCTCTAGAATGGAAGCATCATCAAATTCAAGTTTGCACCCTATGCCAAATGACCACCCAGCAAGTGTAATGGTTACATCCTCTTGGGTGGGATAATTTGAAATATTCAGTGTTATTCAAAGTTTCTGAATCTACCCAATTTTAGGGGTTTTGGGGTGGAAGGGCTGCTATTCTTGTGGCTGAATCGAAACTAATGAATGTCTCTAACTGGTACTTAGTCTTACATTCCAAACCGACACAATCTTCTGCTTTGGTTTGTTAATAAGTTGTTTAATGTAACGACTAATATTTGTACCTATATATGTTTCCATTTTGTAAACAATGAGATGATAAAGTGTGACTCCCCTTGGAATATGGCAGATAGGCTAATGAAATTCTTCCCAAATGAAATGGAAAAAAACTGGATGGCTTCTACTAGTACCCTGGTGTACTGAACAGCTTTACAACCATGACCAACCAATTGGCTTCTTGAATGTGCAGCAGTTGCCTGCCATCTGTGCAGCTCACCGATCTTGGAGGGTAGACACAGCCACTAACCACACCTGATGTGGTAATGAAATTATACTTGGACTCATTCATGGACTTTAGCCCAGGAGCAATGAAATTCAATTAGGGTTGTGGGTATTCTATGTTATATCTTGTACATTCCTGTTGTTACTTGGCATTGTTTTAATGACCTCTAAATGTCCACACCCCATGTGTTTTCCTCACCTTACACTTTGATCTCTCCAGAACAGGAGGCACCTGTAGATTATACATTGATGATGCTTGTAGGGGCAGAGTTTTGAGAAGATGAAATTAGAAAATAAAAGTATCAAGTTCCCACACTTTTAGGCCTTTGACCACTTATCTGTGTGCTTCAATGGCAACCAATTTCCTCAAAACCAACAGGCCCAATTGTTTGACTAGCTGTCCACAAACTTGTAACATAAGGGCTTGCCTCCAGGTCACTATTATCTGTTAGCTCCCATAATCACCTGGGTGGCAGGGGTAGGGGAAGCTATTATCAAACACTATAGTACTTTCTTACAGCATTAGATATAGCTATAGATATAACTAAGCCTCCTTGTTAATCACTAAACTGTTACTCAAATTTTCATTAGAGTGATTTTAAGTCTTTTGTCATCCACAGCCCTAGTTCCAGACTACAACCATTTACAATCCAAAGCAGCTTTAATAAATATTTATAAACACAGGTTTCTGACAAAGAGAATTAACAAAAAATTTCAGAAATTGTAATGAAAAAACAGAGATTCATGAAACTTCTACTGTAGATGTTACAGGACAAAAAAGTAACCACATAGAGACTGAATCCGATCAGTTGTAGGCTTCAGTGACTGTTAAAGACAACATTGTTGGTTCTCTCCTTAATTGTTTTATTTTGAGGCTTAAAGATTTCCCTTTGTTTGTAACACTCTATTGAACTATATGCTTATAAACAAAGCCAAAACATTACCTTTCTTTCCTATTAAAGCCTTACAAAATTCAGAAACTGCTTATGGGAATTTTTAGTTTTCATGACAACATCATTATTTTCAAAACTTTGTTAAAACCATAGGTTCCATTCCTAATAAAATATAAATTAAAACATTGATTTTTCTGGCCGGCGCCGTGGCTAAACAGGCTAATCCTCTGCCGTGCGGCGCCGGCACACCGGGTTCTAGTCCCGGTCGGGGCACTGGATTCTGTCCCGGTTGCCCCTCTTCCAGGCCAGCCCTCTGTTGTGGCTCAGGAGTGCAGTGGAGGATGGCCCAGGTGCTTGGGCCCTGCACCCCATGGGAGACCAGGAAAAAGCACCTAGCACCTGGCTACTGCCATCAGATGAGCGCGGTGCACCGGCCACAGCGTGTTGACCGCGGCAGCCATTGGAGGGTGAACCAACGGCAAAAAGGAAGACCTTTCTCTCTGTCTCTCTCTCTCACTGTCCACTCTGCCTGTCAAAAATAAAAAAAAAAACATTGATTTTTCTGAAAACATACACAGAACAGCTGACTTTAAGGCCTTATAACCTTTTAGTGAGTCCATAAAATGCTCACTTCTTAATAGATCTTAAACTTCAAAATGATTGTTCTATACTTTTACAAAATATCTCAGAATCCTTGATTTAGATTCCTACATTAAAACACTTTTAGGTCTGGCACTATGATGTAGTGGGTAAAGCCACTGCCTGCAGTACATCCCATATGAGTGCTAGTTTGATTCCTGGCTGCTCCATTTCCAATCCAGTTCTCTGTTATGGCCTGTGGAAGCAGTAGTAGATGGTCCAAGTCCTTGGGCCCTTGTACCTGCATAGAGACCCAGAAGAACCTCCTGGCTCCTGGCTTTGGATCAGCTCAGCGCTGGCCATTGTGGCCATCTAGAGAGTGAGCCAGTGGATGGAAGACCTCTCTCTCTCAATCTCTCTCTCTCTCCCTCTCTTTAACTCTGCCTTTCAATAAATAAATCTTAAAAAAATTTTCTAATCAGTAATTAAAATGAGATATAATCTTTTCTTACTGACCTTGGATGATGAACTATAATATGACTACACTTAGATTGCTTATGATTTTTCAGATATATGCTTTTTTAATATAAAATTTAAATTTTATTTATTTATTTGAGAGTTTTATTTTATTTTATTTTTGGAAATATTTTAAATTTTTATTCATATAGATTATTTTATTCATATAGATTATTTCCCTTTTTTAAAATTTTATTTAGTAAATATAAATTTCCAAAGTAAAGTTTATGGATTACGATGGCTTTCCTCCCCCCATAACTTCCCTCCCACTCAAACCCCTCCCATCTCCCACTCCCTCTCTCACTCCATTCACATCAAGATTCATTTTCAATTATCTTTATATACAGAAGATTTATTTAGTATATATTAAGTAAAGATTTCATCAGTTTGCAACCACAAAGAAACACAAAGTGTAAAATACTGTTTCAGTACTAGTTATAGCATTACTTCACATTGGACAACAACTTAAGGACAGATCCCACATGAGGAGTAACTACACAGTGGCTCCTGATGTTGATTTAAAAATTTGACACACTTGTTTATGGTGTCAGTAATCTCCCTAGGCTCTAGTCATGAGTTGCCAAGGCTATGGAAGCCTTTTGAGTTTGCTGACTTCGATCTTATTCCGACAGGGTCATAGTCAAAGTGGAAGTTTCCTCCTCCCTTCAGGGAAAGGTACCTTCTTCTTTGATGGCCCCATTCTTTCCACTGGGATCTCACTCGCAGAGATCTTTCATTTAGGTCTTCTTTTTTTTTCCTGAGTATCTTGGCTTTCTATGCCTAAAATACTCTCAGTCCCAAAGTGACAAATATCATTTGTTTTCCCTGATCGGCAATGACTAACTGAGCACCAAATGGGAAACCTGTTGAAGTGAAATGGACACTATGAGAAACAGTGACTTGATCAGCTGTTGTCTGGACTGTTGATGTACAATGTAAATCTTTATCCATTTTAGTATTTTTTTGTTCTAGTACTAGTGGCTGAACTCTGCAATTAAAACACAATTATTCTTAGGTGTTTAAATTTTAACTGAAAAGTGATCCCTGTTAACTATAATAGAGGGAAAAAGAGAGGGAGGATATATACTATTTGGAGCATGCTCAATCGGACTTGCCCCAAATGGAGTTAGAAAAGTGCCAGGGGATTCCAACACAATCCCGTCAAGGTGGCATGCACCAAGGCCGTCTCACTAGTCCAAGTGCTCAGCTTCAGTCCACAATTCATCATACTGATAGGTCTAAGAGTCAAAGGGATCACACAAACAAGACTAGTGTCTGCTATACTAACTGATAGAACCAAAAAGGGAGAGAATGACCCAACATCGGAAGTGGGAGACACAGCAGACTCATAGAATGGCAGATGTCTTAAATAGCACTCTGGCCTCAGAATCAACCCTTAAGGCATTTGGATATGGCTGAAGAGCCCATGAGAGTATTTTAGGCATGGAAAGCCTAGACACTCAGGAAAGAGAAAAGAAAGAAAAAAGAACCTAAATGAAAGATCTCTGCAAGTGAGATCCCAGCAGAAAGAACGTGAGCCATTCTAACCGGGGTGAGGTGAAACCTCATTGTGGTTTTGGTTTGCATTTCCCTGATTGCTAGTGATCTGAACATTTTTTCATGTGTCTGTTGGCCATTTGTATTTCCATTTTGAAAAATGTCTATTGATGTCCTTGTCCCATCTCTTAATTGGGTTGTTTGTTTTGATGTTGTGGAGTTTCTTGATTTCTTTGTAGATTCTGGTTAACAAACCTTTATCTGTTGCATAGGTTGCAAATATTTTTCCCATTTTGTCAGTTGCCTCTTCACTTTCCTGACTGTTTCTTTTGCAGTACAGAAACTTCTCAATTTGATGCAATCCCAGTAGTTAATTCTGGCTTTGGCTGCCTGTGCTTCTGGGGTATTTTCCAAGAAATCTTTGCCAGTACCTATATCTTGCAGGGTTTCACCAATGCTCTCTAATAATTTGATGGTGTTGGGTCATAGATTTAAGTCTTTAATCCATGTTGAATGAATTTTTGTGTAAGGTGAAAGGTAGGGATCTTGCTTCATGATTCTGCACATGGAAATGCAGTTTTCACAGCACCATTTTTTGAATAGACTGTCCTTACTCCAGGAATTGGTTTTGGATCCTTGATCAAATATAAATTGGCTGTAGATGTTTGGATTGATTTCTGGTGTTTCTATTCTGTTCCATTGGTCTATCCATCTGTTTCTGTACCAGTACCATGCTGTTTTGATAACTACTGCCCTGTAGTATGTCCTGAAATCTGGTATTGTGATGCTTCCGCCTTTGTTTTTGTTGTACAAGATTGCTTTAGCTATTCAAGGTCTCCTGTGTCTCCATATGAATTTCAGCATCATTTTTTCCAGATCTGAGAAGAATGCCCTTGGTATCTTGATTGGTATTGCATTGAATCTGTAAATTGCTTTTGGGAGAATGGACATTTTGATGATATTGATTCTTCCAATCCATGAGCATGGGAAATTTCTCCATTTTCTGGTATCCTCTTCTATTTCTTTCTTTAAGGTTTTGTAATTTTCATCATAGAGATCTTTAATGTCCTTGGTTAAGTTTATTCCGAGGTATTTGATTGTTTTTGTAGCTATTGTGAATGGGATTGATCTTAGCAGTTCTTCCTCAGCCATGGCATTGCGTGTGTATACAAAGGCTGTTGATTTTTGTGCATTGATTTTATATCCTGCTACTTTGCCAAACTCTTCTATCAGTTCCAATAGTCTCTTAGTAGAGTTCTTTGGGTCCCTTAAATAAACAATCATATCATCTGCAAAGAGGGATAGTTTGAGTTCTTCCTTCCCAATTTGTATCCATTTAATTTCTTTTTCTTGCCTAACCGCTCTGGCTAAGACTTCCAGCAATATATTGAACAGCAGTGGTGAGAGTGGGCATCCCTGTCTGGTACCAGATCTTAGTGGAAATTCTTCCAACTTTTCCCCGTTCAATAGGATGTTGGCCATGGGTTTTTCATAAATTGCATTGATTGTATTGAGGAATGTGCCTTTTATACTCAGTTTGCTTAGCGTTTTCATCATGAAAGGGTGTTGAATTTTATCAAATGCTTTCTCAGCATCTATTGTGATAATCATATGGTTCTTCTTCTGCAGTGTGTTAATGTGGTGTATCACATTGATTGTTTTGCGAACATTGAACCATCCCTGCATACCAGGGATAAATCCCACTTGGTCTGGGTGGATGATCTTTCTGATGCGTTGTTGCATTCTGTTGGCCAGAATATTATTGAGGATTTTTGCGTCTATGTTCATCAGGGATATTGGTCTGTAATTCTCTTTCAATGCTGCATCTTTTTCTGGCTTAGGAATTAAGGTGATGCTGGCTTCATAGAAATTATTTGGGAGGATTCCTCTTTTTCAATTGATCTGAATAGTTTGAGAAGAATTGGAGTTAGTTCTTTAAATGTCTGGGAGAATTCAGCATGAATCCATCTTGTCCTGGCCTTTTCTTTGTTGGGAGCGCTTTTATTACAAATTCAACTTCTGTCTCAGTTATTGGTCTGTTTAGGTTTTCTATGTCTTCCTGGTTCAATTTAGGTAGGCTGCATGTGTCCAGGAATCTATCCATTTCTGATAGGTTTCCCTGTTTCCTGGCATACAGGTCATTGTAGTAATTTCTGATGATTCTTTTGATTTCTGTGGTGTCTGCTGTTACATTTCCTTTTTCATCTTTGATGTAATACTCTATCCATTTTAGTATTTTTTTTATCCTAGTACTGGTGATTGAACTCTGTAATTAACACACAGTTATTCTTAGGTGTTTAAATTTTAACTGTAAAATGATCCCTGTGAAATATAAGAGGGGGAATAAGAGAGGGATGAGATGTACAATTTGGGACATGCTCAATCGGACTAGCCCCAAATGATGGAGTTAGAACAGTGCCAGGGGATTCCAATACAATCCCATCAAGGTGGCATGTACCAATGCCATCTCCCTAGTCCAAGTGATCAATTTCAGTTCACAATTGATGACACTGATAGGTCTAAGAGTCAAAGGGATCACTCAAACAAGACTAGTGTCTGCTAATACTAACTGATAGAATAAAAAAGGGAGAGAACAATCCAACATGGGAAGTGGGATACATAGCAGACTCATAGAATGGCAGATGTCCTAAATAGCACTCTGGCCTCAGAATCAGCCCTTAAGGCATTCGGATATGGCTGAAGAGCCCATGAGAGTATTTTAAGCATGGAAAGCCAAGACACTCAGGAAAAAAAAAAAAGAAGACCTAAATGAAAGATGTCTGTGATTGAGATCCCAGTGAAAGAATGTGGCCTTCAAAGAAGGAGGTACCTTTCTCTGAAGGGAGGAGGAAACTTCCACTTTGACTATGACCCTGTCAGAATAAGATCGAAGTCGGCGAACCCTAAAGGCTTCCATAGCCTCGGCAACTCATGACTAGAGCCTAGGGAGATTACTGACGCCATAAACAAGAGTGTCAAATTGTTAAGTCAACATCAGGAGTCACTGTGTACTTACGTCTCTTGAGGGACCTGTCCTTAATGAGTTATCCAATGTGAAGTAATGCTATAACTAGTACTGAAACAGTATTTTCACTTTGTGTCTCTATGTGAGGGCAAACTGATGAAATCTTTACATAGTATATACTGAATCGATCTTCTGTATATAAAGATAATTGCAAATGATTAAAAAATCTTGGTGTTAAATTGGAAATTGCATAGATAATTAATCAATTCTTAAAAAAAATCATGTAGGATCTCTGTCCTTAATGTGCTGTACATTGTGAATTAATACTATAACTAGTCCTCCAACAGTATTTTCACTTTGTGTCTCTATGTGAGGGCAAACTGTTGAAATCTTTACGTAATATGTATTAAACTGATCTTCTGTGTACAAAGAGAATTGAAAATGAATCTTGATGTGAATGCAAGGGGAGAGGGAGCGGGAAAGGGAATGGTAGCGGGTTGGAGGGAAGTTATGGGGGGGGCGGAGCCATTGTAATCCATAAGCTGTACTTTGGAAATATATATTCTTCAAATTAAAGCTTTATTTAAAAAAAAAAAAACTTGATGTAGAGTGACACTGGAGAATAAGAAGGAAGCCAAAAAGCAGAAAGGAGTCAAAGCAAAAACGTACCACAGACGGTCCAGAGTGGGAAAATGACTGCTCTCCAGATACAGTCCCGAAATTGGATCCACCCCAGGTAAAACGGGATCTTTCAACTCTTTCCCTGCACCATCACTTTCTCAACTATGGGATATCTGAATGGTGCTGTTCAGATGCTTAGGAAGCAGACAGCTTTTCATCTCAGCTGTTCTTTTCTGAAATTTAAGGAAATGTCTATTCCCTTTTAAGTGAGCTGGAACCAGGCTCATGCTGTACTGGAGAGTTAACACAAAGACAAAGAGGGGAAGCAACTTAACCCCATGGTTAAGAGGACAAACTACAAGATCTAGAACAAATTCATCCTTCTCTACTTAAATGTCCTTCCCGATAACCAAGAAGTATTATCTACCACATGGACTTCCTGTGCAGATTAAATGAAATATATGGAAAATGCTTCACATAATGGCTGATGTAAATTAAATGCTCAATAATTGCTGAGTATTGTGTACAGACCTCAGGAAACAGACTTCTTCAAACAGGAATATATTTTGCTTTGCTCCGCATTCTCAAAATTTGAAAGCAAATTCTCTTATCATTGACATAGACACCTTGCTGGATTGGAGTTATTCTGGAGAAAACACTCATTACAACCTAACATTTTTTGTTTCCTTTATCCTCATGACAAAGTCTACTTGGTGATAGTGACACAGTTTTCCTGATAGAGAACACAAAAACATCTGGATGTGAAATAGACTGGTCAACAGCATCCTTTTTATAAGATTTATTTATTTAAGAGACAGATAATGATCTTCCATCTGCTGGCTAACTCCCCAGATGTTCACTATAGATGATGTTGGGCCAGGCTGAAGCTGGAAACCAGGAACTCAATCTGGGCTCTCTCGTGAGTGGCAGCACCTCTAGTACTTGAGCCATCACCTACTGCTTCCTGGTGCATGAGCTGAAATCTGGTATCAAGAGTGAAGCCAGTACTTGAATCTAGGCACTCTTGATGCAGGATGTGTGCATCCCAACAGTGTCATAATCGCAACACCAAACACCCATTCGGATTGGGCCCTTTATAGTTCTAGTAGCTCTGTACTCACAAATAATCCCAATACATCAGGCTCTTCCTCAGAGTAAGATAAATTAAGGTCAAAAGCCCTACCTAGCGTTAAGCTACCACCTGCAATGCTGGCATCCCATATGGGCAATATTTCAAGTCCTGACTAATACGCTTCCAGTCAAGCTCCCTGCTAATGCACTGGGAAAGAAGCAGCAGAAGATGGTACTTGGAGCCCTGAACCCATGTAGGAGACCTGGAAGAAGCTCCTAGCTTTGGCCTGGTCCAGCCACGGATGGTCATTGCAGTCATTTGGGTAGTCAAACAGCAGAGAGAAGATCTTTCTGTGTCCATCTCTCCTCTCTCTCTTTCTGTAACTCTGCCTGTCAAACAAACAAATATTTAAATCCAAACAAAACAAAAAAACCTGGGGACCAGTACTGTGGTGTAGAAAGTTAAGCCTCTGCCTGCAGTGCTGGCATTCCTTAATGGGTGCTAGTTTGAGTCCTGGCTGCTCTGCTTCCTGTCTATCTCCCGGCTAATACAACAGAAAAAGCAGCAGAGGATGGCTCAAGTCCTTGAGTCCCCGAGTGTACTTGGAAGACCTGGAAGAAGCCCAAATCTCCTGGCTGCTGGCTCCTAGCTCCTGGTTGTTGCAGCCATGTGGGGAGTGAATCAGCAGATAGAAGATCTCACTCTCTCTCCTTCTCTCTGTATCTCTGCATTTCAAATAAATCAATAAATCTAAAAATAAAAAAAAGAAACTCAACATTAACGACAGAACGATCCACTAAAAAAATGGGCTAAAGATGTAAATGACAGCCTGCGCCGCAGCTCAATAGACTAATCCTCCACGTTGCGGCGCTGGCACACCGGGTTCTAGTCCTGACGGGGTGCCAGATTCTGTCCCGGTTGCCCCTCTTCCAGGCCAGGTCTCTACTGTGGCCCGCGAGTGCAGTGGAGGATGGCCCAAGTGCTTGGGCCCTGCACCCTATGGGAGACCAGGAGAAGCACCTGGCTCCTGCCATTGGATCAGCACAGTGAGCCGGCCACAGCACTCCAGCTGTGGCGGCCATTGGAGGGTGAACCAACGGAAAGGAAGACCTTTCTCTCTGTCTCTCTCTCTCACTGTCCACTCTGCCTGTCAAAAATAAAAAAAAAAAAGATGTAAACAGCAATTTTCAAAGCATAAAATAAAAAATGGCCAACAGACAAATGAAAAAATGCTCAGGATCACTAGCCATCTGGAAATTTAATAAAAATGATAATGAAGTTTCAGCTCACCCCAGTTAGAAGAGCTGTCATCCAACTCAAAAAGAAAAATAATAAATTCTGATAATGATGTGGATATAAAGGTACAGTAATATACCACTCTTGAGGATGAAAACTAGTACATACATTATGGAAGACAATATGGATGTTCCTCGGAAATCTGAAAACAGATCTACCATATGTCCTAGCAATCCCACTCCTTAGAATTTATCCAAAAAAATAAATCCTCATGTGAAAGAGTTATTGTACCCCTATGTTCATTAAGCTAAAATCACAATAGCCAAGATATGAAATTGACCCAGATGTCCATAAATTGATGACTAGATAAAAATGTGGCATGTACAGACAATGCAATACTACTCAACTATAGAAAAGGAATGAAATCTTACATTTTGCAACAAAATGGATGCAGCTGGAAAACACTATACTTAGAGAAATAATCCAGTCCCAAAATGGCAAATATGTTTTCTGATTTGCGGTAGTCAATACAGTATACAAAAATTGTCTAAGAATTAAAGGGGTATCTTGTGATCATATTGTTCTTTTAGCAATAAGCCTGTGACTATAGAGTGGATTTAAGTAAAGTTTTTGCAAAAACTAAAGAAAAGCAAGGAAGGGAATTAAGGGAGAACATGGAAGTGGAAGATAGCATGGTATCTTCTGATAACTGCACCTATGAAATACATGAAATCTGTTCTCTTTATATTAATAAAAATTGAAAAAGTGTTAGGCAGCTAATTTGAGCAAAAGAAAGAAACACAAAGAAATATTCCATTAAATGTGGGAATCAACCTGTATAAATAATAGCAAATTTTATTACGGTTTTCTGGAGATCTCTCATTTGGAAATTTTAGCATCTTGCTACATACTAGATTCTCCTATAATTACTTACAATTAGAAGAAATTGCCATGAATTACAGATTTTCCTTTAGAAGTTGTGCTAGAGAGGCAGTTTCCCTTTCCTAACTAATTTTCAATTAATTGTAAATAGCTCTCATCTGAGTAGAATCTCGCTTGCGTAGCTTCTAGTGCTCACTGTTTTATGATAAACAAAATTCACAAAATAAACAAAACAAAACTTATGGTACTTCTGATGAAAGAGTCTAACCACAAAAGCTAACAAAATTTGCAAAGGTAATGGAAACTTAATTGACTTGAACAGAATCCTATTTGTTGTAAACAGTAGCTAGTAACCACTGTTTATTATGAAATACTAGCTTGGCTATCTTGCTTTATTTCACATTAAATTTAAACATCTCTTTTGAATTCATTTACATTAATTGTTAAATAGTACTTTTTTTTGACAGGCAGAGTGGACAGTGATAGAGAGAGACAGAGAGATAGGTCTTCCTTTCCATTGGTTCACCCTCAATGGCCACTACAACCATCGTGCTGCAGCCGGCGCACCATGCTGATCCAAAGGCAGGAGCCATGTGCTTCTCCTGGTCTCCCATGCCGGTGCAGGGCCCAAGCACTTGGGCCATCCTCCACTGCCTTCCTGGGCCATAGCAGAGAGCTGGCCTGGAAGAGGGGCAACCGGGACAGAATCCGGCACCCCGACCAGGACTAGAATCTGGTGTGCCAGCACTGCAGGTGGAGGATTAGCCTATTGAGCCACAGCACCGGCCAAGTTGTACTTTTAATCTCACTGATTCAAAGTCTAATTTCATCCAAAAACCAAATACAGACACACCAAGAAATAATGTTTCATCTGAATACTCCATGAACCATGATGTTGACATATATGATTAATCATCACAACAGGTTTCTAAAACCTGTCAAATGACAGAATTGTTAGGTCTTAACTATCTATATCAGCAACTTAACTAGATACTGCCAGGATGTTTGTCAGGGTTTTTCGATAAATCACCCTACATACAATTTAGTTATATTCCAATCTTTCTAATATCATGAATCAAATGTGTCAAATTACTTTATTGTGTATTCCCTTAATTATTAGAAATACCAGGCACTTTTGTTACTCACTTGGATTTTCTCATTTTGAAATTGCCTGAAATTTGATGGGAGGAATCCTGGAGACCCACTCAAATTTTTTCTCAAATATAGCCAGTTATTCCAATATATTTTGTTGAAAATTATTTTTAACTGATATGAAATGTCATTTTATCCTTATTTGAAAGAAGTGCTTATTTATTTATCTGAGAGGTGGAGGTACAGACAGAGAGAGACGGAAACAAAGAGAGAAAATCTTTCCAACCACAGTTTCATTCTCCAATTGACCTCAATGGCTAGAGCTAGGCATTCAAATCCAGGAGCCAGGAGCTTCTTTCAGGTCTCCCACATGGGTTCAGGTGCTCAGGCACTTGGGCCATCTTCTACTGCTTTCCCAGGCAGTAGCAGAGAGTTACATTTGAGGTAGAGCAGCCGGGACATATATTGGCACCAATATGGGATGCTGGCACTGTGGGTGGAGACTTATCCCACTATGCCATCGTGTCAGCCCCAACATTATCCATCTATTTATACCTGTTTCTCTCATGTAAATATAGAGATTTTCTCCCTATCAAGTTTAATTCTATTCTAGAAGTAAATCTAAATAAGTAAAGGTATGCATTACTCCATTTTGCATTACTTTTTTTGACAAGCAGAAATAGACAGTGAGAAGAGAGAGAGAAAGGTCTCCCTTCTGTTGGTTCACCCCCCAAATGGCCTCTATGGCTGGCGCGCTGTGCTGATCCACAGCCAGCCGCCAGGTGCTTCCTCCTGGTCTCCCATGTGGGTGTAGGGCCCAAGGTCTTGGGCCATCCTCCACTGCCTTCCCAGGCCACAGCAGAGAGCTGGACTGAAAGAGGAGCAACTAGGACAGAACCCGGCACCCCAACCGGGACTAGAACCCGAGGTACCAGTGCCACAGGTGGAGGATTAGCCTAGTGAGCAATGGCACTGGCCCACTTTTCATTAAGTTAACTACAATACCTGAGAAGAGTTTCTTTGGGGAAGAAAGAGTTGGTTTCAGCTCACAATTGAAGGTAACAGGACCCAGTGTATGAGGATACTGTATCGTGGATGGCGGTTGCTTATGGGTGTGGAGGCATGATCATATGGTGCTCCAGGAAGGGGAGAAACAACAGTTAGGCAGAACCTGAATTCAAATAATCAAACCTCTCTTGACAATCATTCTCTAATGGTACTCTCCCAATGATCTAAAAAATTACCATTGGCCCTATCGTCTATCCACTACAATTTGATCATCTGCACCTTTAATCTACCACTTTTAACATGAAAGTACCGCAGTGTAAACAGCTGGGGAAACAACTCCTGCTGTACATTTGACAGGTTATTCAGTAAGTGATTTGATTTTTCTTATCAGTTCCTGTTCTAGGAATTTACTATTTCAACTTCTGTAGTTCTAGATAATGTCCTACATTGTTAGGAATTATTATTAATCAGTACTATGTTTCCCTTTTAACAGTCCTGAATATTCTACAGGTTTTATTCTCCCATGTTTATAGATCTTATGTTTTTAAATTTTGAAGTATTATTAGGATATGTAAGCATTTTCATTAATGTATAATTTATTGGACTATAAAAGGGCACACTATATCCCATAATAGACTAATTCTGAGAAAATTGATAATCTTATAATATTGAGAATCCCTGTCCAATTATTTGTCATTTCTGAATCTTGGTAGTTTTATAGTTTTCTGATACAGCTGAAATACATTCTCTTCCATAATTAAAGTATAATTGCCTCTGTGCTGATATAACAGTCTCATGTGTGGAAAATTCTAAGCAGTCTGTTCAAAAATATATTAGAGGGGCCAGTGCTATGGTGTGGCTGGTAAAGCCACTGCCTTCAGTGCCAGCACCCCATATGGGTGCCGGTTCAAGTCTTGGATGCTCCACTTCGGATCCAGCTCTCTGCTATGACCTGGAAAAGCAGTAGAAGGTGGCCCAAGTGCTTGGGACCCTGCACCCACATGGGAAAGCCTGGAGGAAGCTCCTGGGTCCTGGCTTCAGATTGGCAATGTTCTGGCCATTGTGGCCAACTGGGGAGTGAACCAGTGGATAGAAGACCTCTCTCTCTCTCTCTGCCTCTCCTTCTCTCTCTGTGTAACTCTGCCTTTCAAATAAATAAACAAATCATATATATATATATATATATATATATATATATATATATACTAGATCTTATAAAGAGGTTCTGTAAAGTGGTAGAATAGAAAATCACATAAAAGTCATTTCTATTTCTATGCATTAAAAACACTGAAAATTCAGCTAAAGACAAATCCTATTCACAATAGCATTAAGAAGTATAAAATAGGGGCTGATGCTGTGGCAGAGCAGATAAAGCCAAAACATGCATTGCCACTATGACATGTAGAGGTGCCTGGATACAGTCCCATCTGCTCTGTTCTTTTTTTTTTTAAGAATCACTTGATTTATTCAAAGAAAGAGTTGAAGAGAGGTGGAGAGTTAGGGAAAGAGAGAGTGAGAGAGAAAGAGATGTTTTTCCATCCACTGGTTCACTCCCCAAATGGTCAAAACAACCAGGGCTGGGCCAGACTAAATCCAAGAATCAGGAATTTCTTCCAGGTATCCCAAGTGGGTGCATGTGCCCAAGGACTTCAGTCATCTTCTGCTGCTATTCCAGGTTCATAAGTAAGGAGCTAATTGGAAGTGAAGCAGTCAAGACTCAAACTGACACCCATATTGGATGTTGGTATTGTATGCAGTGGCTTAACTACTGGTATCACAACACTGGTCCATACTCAGCTTCTGAGCCAGCACCCTGCTAATGTGACTGGAAGGCAGTAGATAATGGCCCAAGTCTTGGGCCCCTGCCACCCATGTAGGAGGCCAGTATGGAGTTCCTGTCTCTTGGCATCAGCTTTCCCAACCCTATCTGCTGTAGCCTTTTGGGAAGTGAACAGACAGATGGGAGATCTCTGTATCTCATTCTCTCTTCCTTACTATGTTTCTCTGCCTTCCAAATGAATAAATGAATCTTTATAAAAGGAGAAGAAACAATAGGAACAAAGTAAAGGGCCAGCAATATATTGAACTCCAAACAGGTGATAAACAGCTGATTGGAATTATAGTGTATACAATTATCCTGAAGTTACAAATCCAAGGCTTTGGTCAGGTGGACTGGAGTGAGCCAGATTACCTTATACATATAGCTGGCTTTATCAGGGACAGTATTTGAAATTTTTAAGTAACAACATTTGGAACTTTTAAGTAAGTGATCTTTTCCTTTGAAATGAACACTTTAGTTAGTCACAAGATCAGCATTTACTTTTTGTTTTTTGATAACCGAAATGTGAAAAGAAAAATTAAGGTGTAGCATGGTTATAATCTATTACTGCTAATTCTTCAATTTACATCTAGGAACAGGAAAATTGGCTCCATTTTGGCTTGTTTTGTTGTGTGGAGGCAATGTGAGAGATCTGGGAATTATAGAATGTGGCAAAGTGAAATGGATCTTCTTTACTTCTCCCCTTTAAGGGAGAGCAAACAAAAGACATTTTAACTGTTTAACTGTTTAACTGTTAGTTTAGATGGTGGTTTACAAAGTTTTTATATATGCATACATATAATGGCGTTAAGTCCTAAGCAGGGTTCTGATACTATTATTATGTTATCCATAACTTTAAAATTTATTTAAAAATAAAATGGATTTTAAATGGTATCCAGGAGAAGAAGTTTGAAAACCATTATAAATCATTGGAAAGAAGGAGCTTGGATGACCCAGAGTCTGTTGTAGCCAGGTAGCCTCTTTTTAAATTTTATGAACACTTAATCATATGTGGGACAAAATGATGAAGTGTTACTAAAAGCATAGCATGAAAATTGACCACTATAGAGACAATATTTTGATTTGATAGAATACAGTTTAAGGACCCTAGAGTATTCAACCACCTTGACTAAAGAAGTTAGATATTTACATAAGATTGTGATTTTTTTTAAATTTTGAATCAATGTTTTTAGGTTAAATCATTACCTCTAACAGAGATTAAAGACCTTTTTAGCTCCTTACTGGACATTATGTATATAGATTTTGCCATCACATATGAGAATACAAAACATCAGATATAGTGACCACTTTTTAATTGTATTGTTTGTGTAAGGTTGGGGCACAGGACAAGAAGATACAGATTCCAACAGGTCACAGAACAACTTGAAGCTGCTTGTGATTTTATTATCTCTACAACATACAGTGACACTATGACATGAACAAGAGACATCTGTATATTTGCATATGCAGCTACAGTATCCACATCTTCACATAGAGCCATATCTACCAATAACAGCATATCTACCAATAACAAGCAATCTTGTTTGGAGTACCACACTGTTCCACATGTATATTTAATATAAGCAAAAGTCACCTAGAACCAAGTCCTTAAAAAACAGGGTGTTGAAAAGCAAGCCAAGCCAGTGGACCTGTTGGATACCAGGATATTCATTGAAATTTGTGACAAGTAGATAAAGGGGCAAGGGCATAAATTGTGGGAACTTGATATCTCCCTCCTCCCAAGTTCAGCTTCTCAATATTATGCCATTTTTGGTATCCTCACTGTATAATGTATGTGTGCTTTGACCTCTAGAAGTATCAAAGTGTGAGGTGCAGAGTACATAATGTGGTGTGAAATATTGTATCCCAAGGACATAACAGCAATGCATGTTACAGCAAGAAATTATGACATAACATAGAATATCCCTCAGTCAGTTTCCCAAATTAACATTCAGTCGGGTGGGCAGTTGCCACCATGTCAAAACATCAAGCCAGAATTGTCTGTCCCTAATTGGAAGTTTGTGGAAGCAGGTGACCTGCCTGAAGCTCCAAATAAAAAATACAACAGACCAACAACATTACAACCAGTCAAGTTTGTACCAAAAAACATTTAAAAATGTAACTGTGGTCATATTAAAGTGGACTTCGAAGGTCAGTAGGAGAAGTTGATTTCTTTCAGTTTGATCTTAGAGTTAGGAACTGCTTTAATAGAAGCCTAAGCAAGAAAGTATTGGATTTTTATAAGCTATTAAGAAGTATAAGAGCTGTTATGAAGTGATCATTTTATGTACTCACTGAAAGACTGGAAGACCTTGAAATCAAGAGTTCTCTGTATATTTTTAGACATATCAGTGCTTTAAATTATTTTTTATTTTGAACAGAACATGTTGTTTTAATAAAGTTTTAAAAATAATTACATTGATAATGCTATAACTAGTACTGAAACAGTATTTTTATACTTTGTGTTTCTGTGTGGGTCCAAACTGATGAAATCTTTACTTAGTATATACTGAATCGATCTTCTGTATATAAAGATAATTGCAAATGATTAAAAAATCTTGGTGTTAAATTGGAAATTGCATAGATAATTAATCAATTTTTTAAAAAATCA
>CM027394.1:65151511-65258957 GCA_015711505.1 Sylvilagus bachmani | reverse complement strand
AGCAGACTCAAAGAATGGCAGATGTCCTAAACAGCTCTCTGGCCTCAGAATCAGCCCTTAAGGCATTCAGATCTGGCTGAAAAGACCATGAGAGTATTTTAGGCATGGAAAGCCAAGACACTCTGGCAAAAAAAAAAAAAATGACCTAAATGAAAGATGTCTGTGAGTGAGATCCCAGTGGAAAGAACAGGCCATCAAAGAAGGAGGTACCTTTCTCTGAAGGGAGGAGAGAACTTACACTTTGACTATGACCTTGTCCAAATATGATAAGAGTCGGTGAACTCAAAAGGCTTCCATAGCCTTGGCAACTCATGACAAGAGTCTAGGGTGATTACTGATTCCATAAAAAAGAATGTCAGTTTGTTAAGTCAACAACAGGAGTCACTGTGCACTTACTCCTCATGTAGGATCTCTGTCCTTAATGTGTTGTCCAATGTGAAGTAATGCTATAACTAGTACTCAAACAATATTTTTCACTTTGTGTTTCTATGTGGGTGCAAACTGTTGAAATCTTTACTTAATATATACTAAACTGATCTTCTGTATATAAAGAGAATTGAAAATGAATCTTGATGTGAATGGAAGGGGAGAGGGAGCGGGAGCAGAAAGGGGAGGTTTGCAGGTGGGAGGGAATATATTGGGGCGGGAAGCCATTGCAATCCATAAGCTGTACTTTGGAAATTTATATTCATTAAATAAAAGTTAAAAAAAGAAAGAAAGTCAGGTACATAGAGGGAGAGAGCTTCCATCTGATGGTTCACTCCCCAGATGGCCACATGGCCAGGGCTGAGCCAGCATCTCCCATATGGATGGTGAAGACCTCAACACTTGGGATCTCTTCTGTTGCTTTACCCAGGACATAGCAGTGAGCTTTATTGGAAATGGAGCACCCAGGATAAGAACTAGTGCTGATATGGGATGCTGGCATTACAGGGAGCTTCATGACCCACAACCCCACTTCTGATCCACTTTTGATCCACTTCTGATCCACTTCCCTATTAATGTGCCATCTAAAGCAGTGGATGATTACCCTAGTACTTGGTTTCATGCCACCCACATGAGACACTTAGATGAAATTTCTGGACTCCAGCCATTGAGGCTATTTGGGGAGTGTACCAGTAAATGGAAAATATGTCACTTCACTCATCAAATAAATGCATCTTAAAAAAGAAATAAACAATTAAAATTAAAGTACTGTGACTACAATGCTCTCACAAGAAATTAGCACTACTGAGGTCCATCTTAACGATAAACTTTAATTTAGGATGCTGAGTCAAGAGTGGATACAATAATATGTTCAAAGTTAGTTCATTAGTAAATCTAACAGCAGGTTTTAAACTCCAGTCAGTCGATCACCATCTATTTTCATACTGCTGTCTATCTGGGTCTATCCAGATCTACATGACCAGGGTTCTTGTGGATATCTACAAGTAAGTGTAGACAAATTTCTTCCTTGCTTAGATGTGTACCTCTAAACATTTCTTAGGTTATTTGTGGATGGATGTGTTCCTCTGGGTATAAATATTTTGTTGGACATCTTGTAGATGTTATAACCACAGTGTAAGAACAATTCCATAATTCTGTACCTAAACTCGATGGTGAGGTTGTCAAAAATGATTAGCCATTGCTCCCAAATCTAAATGCTCCTTGTGCTGAGTACTCAGCCCATAAATACTGATGGAATAAGTGAATTAAGACATTACATCAAAATACATATCATGAAATGCAGATGACCCTATTTGGAATTTTATTTCATGCATTTCCTCCATGATCAGGCTGGGGAACAATGACCATGGTGCTCAATTTTCATTACTTTTCCATCCCTTTCTCCTATCTAGGCCAAAAAAAGAAATGGTTACTAAATTACTACTTCTGGAGTATTAAATGTTGACACAGAAAATAACAGAAGAATAAAATGTTTAAACCTCATGTTATGGAGACCAGCACTGTAGCAAGCATGTTAAGCCACTGCCTGAGATGCCTGCATCCCATTTGAGCAGTTCAAGTTCTGGTTGCTCCAGATCTGAGCTGGTTCCATCCTAACATGCTGGAAATGTGAAGGCATCCCCAGTGCTTTTGTCCCAGCCATCCAACTCAGGAACCACAATGGAACCCATGGTCCTGACGGAAGCCTGGCCCAGCCCTGACTGATGAGGCTGTCTGGGGAGTGACCAGTGAATAGAAGCATGCATGCAGAAATGAGTGCATTCTCATTCTCATTCTCTCCCTTCTCCAACTCTCAAATAAAAAAAATTTGCTCTCTTTTTTTAATTTATAAGGAATAAAAATTCCATAAGTACAACGTTAGGAATATAGTTATTCTTCCCACTATACCCGCACTCCCACCCTTCCTCCTCCTCTGTCTCCTCTTTCCAGTCCCATTCTCCACAGAGATTCATTTTCAGTTAACTTTGTACACAGAAGACCAACTCTGTACTAAATAAATGTTTCAACAACTTGCACACACACACACACACACACACAAACTGAGAACTAATTTTACAGTTAACTCTCATAATACAACCCATTGAGGACAGAGGTCTGGCATGGGGATTTAGTGCACTCTGTGCAGTGACTTCTGTTGTTAATTTAGCAATTAACAATATTATGTATGACATCAGTGATTACCAAAGGCTCTTGACATGAGCTGCCTAGGCTATAGCAGCATCTTGACCCCACAAATTTTGTCAGTATTTAGACAAGGCCATAACCAGTTGAAAGTTCTCTCCTCCTTTTAGAGAACAGTACATCCTTCTCTGATGGTCACTTCTTTCCACTGGGGTCTCATTCACAGAGATCTTGCATGTAGAACATTTTTGCCACAGTTTCTTGACTTTCCATGTCTGAAATGCTCTCTAGGGCTTTTCAGCCACACCAGGAAGCCTTGAGGTCAGAGTGCTACTTAAAGCTATTGTAATTATATGAGTCTGCTGTGTGGAATGCTTTCCATGTTGGAACATCCTCTCCTTTTCAATATTATTATTATTACCAAACACTTGATCCTATTTATGTGATCACTTTAACACTTAATCCTATCTATGTGTTCACTTAATATGATCACTTTAACAATTAAGATGGCACTTTTACCACCAAGGTGAATAGGATTTAGAATCCTATGACAAGTCTGTAGGAATGTATGCAGAACTATACAGTCTTACAGTTACAAACTTCTTCCTCCTTCTCTTATTCCCACTCTTATTTTTTACTGAGAACTATTTTCAATTGACTTTATATACATGTGATTAACTATATGTAAAGTAAAGAGTTCAACAAATAGTATGAAAAAAATGTAAACAAAAAATCAAAAAAAGAGAAACTGTTCCTCAACAGTCAAGACAAGGGCAGATCAAGTCATCCTTCCTTGAAATGTCAATTTCACTTCTACAGATTTTGTTTTAGGTGCTATATTAGTTCTCACAGATCAGGGAGAACATCTGATATTTGTCACTTTGGGACTGGCTTATTTCACTAAGTATGATGTTTTCCAGATTCATTCATTTTGTTCTAAATGAACAGATCTCATTTTTATAGCTTTGTGTATTCATTGTGTACATATCCCATAATTTATTTATCCAATCTTCTGTTGACAGCCATTTAGGTTGATTCCATGACTTAGCTATAGTGAATTGAGCTGTAATAAACATGGAGGTGCAGATAATATTTTTGTTTACTGATTTTATTTCCCTTGGATAAATTCCCAGGAGTGAGATTCCTGGGTCATATGGCAGGTCTATATTCAGATTTTTGAGGTATCTTCATACTTTCTTCCATAGAATATCTACCAGTTGATATTCCCACAAACAATGGATTAGGGTACCCTTTTCCCACATCCTATCCAGCATTGTCCATCTATTTCTGTATGAAACCCATTCTACTTGGGGTGAGGTGAAACCTAATTGTGGTTTTGATTTGCATTTCCCTGATACCTAGTGATCTTGAATATTTTTCTGTGTGTCTGTTGGCCATCTGGATTTCCTCTGTTGAAAAAGGCTGTTTAAGTCCTTTGCTCGTCTCTTAATTTGGTTGTTTATTTTGTTGTCATGGAAATTCTTGATCTCTTTGTATATTCTGGTTATTAATCTTTTATCAGTTACATTGTTTGCAAGTAATTTCTTCCATTCTCTCAGTTGCTTCTTCACTTTTCTGAATGTTATTTTGCTGTAAAGAAACATCTCAATTTAATGTAATTCCATTTGCTAATTTTGGCTTTGACTGCCTGTGCCTCTGGGGGTCTTTTACAATAACTGTTTCATGTGCTAATGTCTTGCAGGGTTTCTCCAATGTTCACTAATAATTTCAAGGTGCAGGGTCATATATTTAGGTCTTTAATCCATTTTGAGTGGATTTTTGTGTAAGGTGTAAGGTAAAGTTCCTGCTTCATACTTCTGCATGTGGAGATCCAGTTTTAACAACACCATTTGTTGAAGAGACTGTCCTTTCTCCAGGGTTGGGTTTTAGTTCCTTAGTCAAATTTAAGTTGGTTGTAGATGTTTGGATTGATTTCTGGTGTTTCTATTCTGTTCCAGTGGTCTATCCACCTATTTATTTACCAGTACCAGGTTGTTTTTATTATAACTGCCTTATAGGATGTTTTGAAATCTGGTATTGTGATGCCTCCAGCTTTGCTGTTATTCTATAAGATGTTTAGCTATTTGAGGTCTCCTGTGCTTCCATATGAATTCCTGCGTAGTTTTTTCTGTATCTTACAAGAATGTCTTTGGTATTTTGATTGATATCTGAGTGAATCTTTAAATTGCTTCTAGCAGAAATGACATTTTGATTATATTGATTCTTTCAATCCATGAACATGGAACGTTTTTCCATTTTTGTGTCTTCTTCTGTTCCTTTTTTAATGTTTTGTAATTCTCATAGATATCTTTGACAACCTTGGTTAAATTTATTGAAACATAATTGATTTTTGGTAGCTATTTTGAATGGTATTGATCTTAGAATTTCTTTCTCAGCCACGCAATTGTCTGTGTATATGAAGGCTGTTGATTTTTGTGTATTGATTTTATATCCTACTACTTTACCAAACTTTTCTATGACTTTCAATAGTCTCTTAGTGGAGTTCTTTGGATCTTCTATATAAAGAATCACATCTGCAAATAGGGATAGTTTGACTTCTTCCTTCCCAATTTATATTCCATTGATTTATTTTTTTTGATTAATGGCTCTGGCTAAAACTTCCAGGACTATATTGAATAGCAATTGTGAGAGAGGGAATTCCTGTCTGGTATTGGATCTCAGTAGGAATGCTTCCAACATTTCCCCATTCAATATGATGCTGGCCATGGGTTTGTCATAAGTTGCCTTGATTGGTTGAGAAGTGTTCCTTCTATACCCAATTTGCTTATAGTTTTCATCATGAAAAGGTATTGTATTTTATCAAATACTTTCCCTGCATCTATTGAGATAATCATATGGTTTTTGTTCTGCAGTTTTTTAATGTGATGTATCACATTGATTAATTTGCAAATGTTGAATCATTCCTGTATACCAGGGTCTGGGTGGATGACTTTTCTGATGTGTTTTTGGATTTATTGGTTAGAATATTGTTGAGGATTTTGCATCTATGTTCATCAGGGAAACTGGTCTGTAATTCTTTTTCTCTGCTGCACCTTTTTAGGTATAGGAATTAAGGTGAGGCAGGCTTCATAGAAATAAACTGGGAGGATTCCTTTCCTTTCATTGTTTTTAATAACTTGAGAAGAATTGGAGTTATTTCTTCTTTAAATATCTGGTAGAATTCACAGTGAAGCCACCTGGTTCTGAACTTATCTTTGTTGAGAGGCCTTTATTACTGATTCAATTTTCATTTTGGTTATGGTTCTGTTCAGGGTTTCTATGCCTTCATGGCTCAATTTAGGTAGGTTGTATGTGTCCAGGAATCTATCTATTTTTTCCAGGTTTCCCAGTTTATTGGTATGCAGCTCTTTGTAGTAATTTCTGATGTGTCATTTTATTTTTGTGGTGTCTTCTACCTTTCTTTTTTATAGATTTGGGTCTTCTCTTTCCTTTTTTGGTTCGTTGGGCCAATGGTGTGTCAATTTTGTTTATTTTCTCAAAAAACAAGCTTTGCATTTTGCTGATTTTTTTTGTATTTTGATTCAATTTTGTTGATTTCTCCTTTAATTTTAATTACTTCTTTTCTCCTATTAGTTTCTGGTTTTATTTGCTGACTTTTTTTTTAGATCCTAGATGCATCGATAGCTCATTTATTTGGTGCCTTTCCAATTTCTTTTTGTAGGCACCAGTTGCTATAAACATGCCTCTTAATACTTCTTTTGTCATATCCCGTAAGTTTTGTTATGTTGTCTTTTCATCTTCATTTCTTTCCAGAATTTTATTGATTTCTCTTTTGATTTCTTCTATGTCCCACTGATACAGATACTGTTTATTCAGGAACATATTGTTCAGTCTATAGGTGTTTTCATGTATTCTATAGATTCCTGAGTTGTTGATTTTCAGCTTCAATCTACTGTGGTCCAACAAGATGCATAGTATGACTTCAATTGTTTTTTCGAATCTGTTGAGACTTACTTTGTGGCCTAGTATGTGGTCAACCCTAGAGAAAGTTCCATGCGCTGCTGAAAAGAATGTGTATTTTGCAACTGTAGGATTGAAAGTTCTGTAGATATCTGTTAGGTCCATTTGGTCTACAGTGTCAATTAAATCTGCTATTTCCTTGCTGATTTTTTGTCTGGCTGATCTATCCATTGCTGAAAGTGGAGTACTGAAGTCCCCCAATACTATTGCATTGGAGTCTAAGTCCCCTGTTAAGTCCCTAAACATTTCTTTTAAATAGCCAGGTGCCCTCTAATTAATTGCATACACTTTTATAATAGTTACACCTTCCAGTTGAATTGATCCCTTAATCACTAAATAGTGTCCTTCTTTGCCTCTTTTAATGGTTTTGGGGTTAAATTCTATTTTGTCTGATATTACAATGGCTACACCAGCTCTGTTTTGGTCTTTGTTAACATAGCAAAAAATAGATGTGTATTGTTTTTGAATCCATTCAGTCAGACTGCATATTTTATCTGGAGTGTTAAGATCATTTATATTCAAGGTGACTGTTGATAAGTAATGACTTTGCCCTGCCATTTTCACAAAAATATTCCTATTTTTATATTGAATTTCCTTTTAACGTTTCCTGAGACATTTTCTTCCTTTACCTTCTTTTGTAATGATGACCATGTCCCTGTATTTCTCTGTACAGCACATCCTTAAGCATCTTTTTCTTGGGCATATAGAATTTTTATATGTATTATTTCAATGATGACACCTAATTTCCCAAACAAGTAGGCATAATTTTTTTTTTGCTTTTTTATTATGCTGCTTCCCATTGCTCTCTTTTTGGATCTATAATTTTTAGCTGCATAACTATTTCACTTCCTAAACACTAAGATTCAGTTCCCTTATTGTGTGGCAACCATGTTTTCTTCATAGAATATAAAATAATCCTTGTAAATAGGATCACAAATCAAAGTTAAAAAGCAAATGGTTTCAAATTTACCTGATTTTTGATACTTTATATTGTTCCTGGCACTGTATTCACCAGAGCTGAGATCATTTGTGAGCTCATGCCCTCTCCCACTCCCAGCATAGGTATCTTCACCACTAGTATTGCCAAACACAGCTACTTCATGCAAAATATGTTGCCCCTTCCAAAACACCTCATTCCTCCATGCGCAGACTGTCTTCAATAAGCAGAGCTTCCCTGCTACAGATTCACTCTGAACTCACACCCACTCACACACACACGCACAGACATACAAACCTCCATTGGGCATCATTATTCAAGATGTGGCCAGTGGAAACAAATCCTAAAACCTTTCAAACTGACAACCTGAAATCCTTGTGAACTGAATAAACATTAAAATATCCTGTAAACTTCAAGAGATAAGTGTCTTTGTTGAAGCCACCCAATCTATGATATTCTATTAATACAACCTGGTTTATGAATACAGGTATTCTGCTGAATAGGCAGGCAATTCAGAAATCCATCTTACATGTAATACACCTATATTATGATGCATTCTTGAGATTTCCACATGGTATCCATGCTAAGTTGTACATCCCAGAGCTTTGCACATTGAAGCAGATATATACAATGACAATTCTAGAAAAACTGCCAATGTGATTCATTTTATAAAACACATGCATTTCTTCATTTTTAATTCATTTAAATATTTTTTATTCATTGAAGCTTTAAAAGAAAGCACAGGTCTCCCAGGAATTACATAGGAAATAAAACTGAAATGAGAATACACAGGTATGTATGTGTATGTGTGAGTGCAGACACACATGCATGCACACACAAACACACACAGACACACATGATACTCTTGGCTTTTCATTCATGATTTCTTAATATAAGATGATTCATTTGCAAATGTGGAACCATCCCTGCATACCAGGGATAAATCCCACTTGATCTGGGTCGATGATCTTTCTGATGTGTTGTTGAATTATATTGGCCAGAATTTTATTGAGGATTTTGCATCTATGTTCATGAGAGAAATCGGTCTGTAATTATCTTTCTCTGCTACATGTTTTTCAGGTTTAGGGATTAAGTTGATGCTGGCTTCATAGAAAGAATTTGGGAAGATTCCCTCTCTTTCAATTGTTTTGAATAGTTTGAGAAGAATTGGAGTTAGTTTTTCTTTAAATGTCTGTTAGAATTCATCAGTGACTCCATTGGTCCTGGGTTTTTATTGTTGGGATTGCCTTATTATTGATTTAATTCCTAACTCGCTTATAGGTCTGTTTAAGTTTTCTATGACTTTATAGTTCTATTTAGTTAGGTTGTATGTGTCCAAGAATATGTCCATTTCTGCTATATTTCTCAGTTTATTGGGATACAACTCCTTATAGTAATTTCTGATGACTTTTTATTTATGTAGTGTCTGTTGTTACATTTCCTTTTCATCTCTGATTTTATTGATTTGGGTATTCTCTGTCCTTTTTTGGTTAGTTGGAACAATGGTGTGTCGATTTTGTTTATTTATTTAAAAAAACCAGCTCTTCATTTTGCTGATCTTTGTAATGCTTTTTTGGATTCAATCCTGTTGATTTCTTCTCTGATTTTAATTATTTCTCTTCTCCTACTAGCTTTGGGTTGGGTTTCCTGTAGTTTTTCTAGATCCTTGAGATGCATTGATAGCTCATACATTTGGCGCCTTTCCATTTTCTTGATGTAGGCACCTATTGATATAAACTTTCCTCTTAACACTGCTTTAGCTGTATCCCAAAAGTTTTGATATGTTGTGTTGTTATCTTCATTTTTGATTTCTGTTTTATTTCTTCTAGGACCCACGGTTCATTCAAGAGCATGTTGTTCAATCTCCATGTGTTTACATATGCTCTTGGGATTCCTGAGTTGCTGATTTCCAGCTTCACTCCGTTATGGTCTAAGAAGATGCATGGTATGATTTTGATTCTTTAGAATTTGCTGAGACTTGCTTTATGGCCAACTATATGGTCAATCCTAGATAAATTTCAATGCATTGCTGAGAAGAATGTGTATTCTGCAACTGAAGATTTAAAAGTTCTGTAGATATCTGTTAGATCCATTTGAGCAATAGTGTCAATTAAATCTACTGTTTCCTTGTTGAGTTTCTGTCCAGATTATCTGTCTATTTCTGAGAGTGGAGTATTGAAGTCCCCCAGTATATTGTATTGGGGTCTAAGTCGCTTAACATACCTTTTGAATAAACCAGTGCCCTGTAATTAGGTGCATATACATTTATAATAGTTACATTTTCCTGTTGAATTGAACCATTAATCATTACATAGTGTCCCTCTTTGTCTCTTTTTTTTAAAAATTTTTATTTAGAATATAAATTTCCAAGGTACAACTTGTGATTGCAATGGCTTCCCCACCCATACCTCCCCTCCCCCCCCCCGCTACCCTTCCCCCTTACCCCCTCCGCCTCACCTTTCATTCACATCCAGATTCATTTTCAATTCTCTTTGTATACAGGAGCTCAGTTTAGTATGTGTTAAGAAAAGATTTTAAACCATTTGCCTTCACCTATCATCACAGAGTGAAATATACTCCTTGAGTACCAGTTGTAGCATTAAATCACGTTGTACAGCACATTAAGGACAGAGATCCTACATGATATTATTATTATTTTTTTAAATAGATTGGTCTTTATGTAACTTCCAATTTTTTTTATCATTTCCAATTATCTTTCTAACAGTTTTTGTGTTAAAGTTTATTTTGCCTGATATTAATATGGATATACCTGCTTTTTTTCATTTCTGTTGGCATGAAATATCTTTTTTTTTAATTTTTAATTGTTTTTTGACAGGCAGAGTGGACAGTGAGAGAGAGAGAGACAGAGAGAAAGGTCTTCCTTTGCCATTTGTTCACCCTTCAATGGCCGCTGTGGCCAGTGCACTGCAGCCAGCGCAACACGCTGATCTGAAGGTACAAGCTGGAGGTTATCCTGGTCTCCCATGGGGTACAGGGCCCAAGCACTTGGGCCATCCTCCATTGCACTCCCTGGCCACAGCAGAGAGCTGGCCTGGAAGAGGGGCATCCAGGATATATTATTGGTCAATCCTCAGTGAGCCTTTTGCTCCTGTGGTGATTCAGTGCAAAGACACTGTATCTGGATCGGAATACCATGGCACCACCTGGCCTCCTCACTAGCCTCATTTGGCAGTCTCGACTGTGCGCACACCACTGAGGAAACAGGTATGCAGAGAAGTGACAGTTCTGCCACAGGATTTCACTCCCAGAGACTCCAAGTCACTGCTCTCCACTGCTGCAGCTCACACCTTTCGGCAAAGAGACTTTAGGTCAGACTCAGTTATGGGGCATGACTGTGTGTTGGGCAGCCACGGTACGGTAGTGAGAGATTGCATGAGAGGAACATAGGTCTGCTTATCTGGTAGTCCCTGATTGCTTGTGAAGCAGTGAGGTCCCAATACTTCTGTTAAAGCCCAACAGATATCCTATCCAGATAAGTTGCTCTTCCTCTTCCCGCCAGGTATGGAAGTCATCTTGCTAGGCAATGCAGTCACTGCATTGTGTTCCCTGATGGTTTGCCAACTGACATACATCCGGGAGCCTTGCCAGCCGAGCAATTGAGAGTTCCTCTTCACAAGTGCTCTCCAGAAGTCCTGTCACACCATGGGGTGGAGCTCCCACCAGCTTGTTTCCACCTGATGGTCCATTGCCGCTGTGGCAGAAGAAGGGTCTGGGAGCCAGAAGCCAAGCTGAGTGGGATCCATGGTGGATCCAAGCTCACAGGCTATAGTTGGCAAACACTCTGAGAGTTGTATCACCTCTGTGGTTTCCCAGGAAAAACAGCTCCCATAGGCAAAATAGAACACAGTGGCATCACTGAGCCCTCTCCCATGTGCAGCCTGCACAAATGGTCTCGGCTATGTGCAGACCACTGAGGAAACAGGTATGCAGGGGAGTGACAGTTCTGCCACAAGATTTTACTCCCAGAGCCTCCAAGTCACTGCTCTTGACTGCTGCAGCTCACATCTTTCTGCAAAGAGACTTTAGGTCAGACTCGGTTATGGGGCATGACTGAGCATCCGGCAGCCACAGTATGGTAGTGAGTGCTTGCATAATAGGAACGCTGGTCTGCTTATCACGTTGTCCCTACTTGCTTGCGAAGCAGTGAGGTTCCAACGGTTCCATTGAGGCGTGACAGAAATTCTGCCGAGATAGGTTGCTCTTCTGCTTTGCACCAGGTACAGAAGTTGTCTCGCCCAGGCAATGCAGTCATCACATTTTGCTGCCTGTGGTTCACTCCCGTTTGCAAGTCCTCTCTGGACGTCTGGTCATGCCATGGGTTGGAGCTCCCACCAGCTTGTTTCCACTCAAAGGTCCATTGCAGCTGTGACAGAAGACAGGTCTGAGAGCCACAGGCCAAGCTGAGTGGGATCCATGGTGAATTCTAGTCTGCAGGCTATATAGCAGGAGAACACACCGAGAGTTGTGTAGATCCTGTGGTTTCACAGAATGGCTCCTGTTTGGCAGAATCGCACCACCGAGCCCCTTCCACACATGCTGCCTGCAGCAACTGTCACCCCTGGGGTGGGCTGAAGGGATACCACTGGGAAGGGACTGTACCACTGGGTTAGTCTGTGCTCAGGACTTGGCAGTCACTGCTGTTCGCCTGAGCAGATGACCCCGTTTGGTGTAGGGACTTTAGGCTGGGTTCGGTTTGGTGGTGTGTGCAAGCACTGCATAGCTACAGTACCACAGCAATTTCACAGGGGTACTGTGATTCTCATTCTCTGAATGTGAGTGCTTTGGACATGGTGTGGCTCCAAGGGGCCAATGAATCCTGCCTGCCGGAATCCTGCCTCTGAGATAGATTGTGCCTCTGTTTCCTGCCGGGTGATAAAAGCATTGTCTCCTGGGTGATCTGGCCACTCCGTTCACTGGCTGAAATAGGTTCTGGAACTTGAACGAGTCTTTCTTCCATGCAAGGTGAGCCATGCAAGGTGTGGACTCTGGGATATTCCAAAATCCTTTGCCACAGGATTTCACTCCCAGAGACTCCAAGTCTCTGCTCTTGACTGCTGCAGCTCACACCTTTCAACAAAGGGACTTCAGGTCAGACTCGGTTATGGGGCATGACCGAGTGTTGGGCAGCCACGGTACAGTAGTAAGTGATTGCACAGGAGGAATGTCGGTCTGTTTATCCCGTTGTCCCTGCTTGCTTTCCAAGCAGTGAGGTCCCAATGCTTCCATGGAGGCACGATGAAAATCCTGCCGAGATAGGTTGCTCTTCTGCTTCATGCCAGGTACGGAAGTTGTGGCGCCCAGGCAATGCACTCACTGTGTTGTGCTGCCTGTGGTTGGCTCCCGTTTGCAAGTGCTCTCTGGGCGTCCTGTCACGCCATGGGTGGAGCTCCCACCAGCTTGTTTCCACCCAAAGGTCCATTGCTGCTGTGACAGAAGACGGGTCTGAGAGCCACAGGCCAAGCTGAGTGGGATTCGTGGTAGATCCAAGCTTGCAGGCTATATAGCTGGTGAACACTCAGTTGCGTCGCTCCCGTGGTTTCACAGAGCGGCTCCCATCTGCAAATTAGAATAGAGCAGCACCTCTGAGCCCCCTGCACACATGCTGCCTGCACCCACAGTCACCCCCAGTGGTGGGCTGAAGGGATTCTGCAGGGAAGGGAATGTACCACTTGGCAGTCAATGCTCAGGACTTGGTGGTCACTGCTGTTCGCTTGAGCAGATGACCCCATTTGGTGTAGGGACTTCAGGCCGGGCTCAGTTTGGCGGTGTGTGCAAGCATTGCATAGCTACAGTACCACAGCAAATTCACAGGGGTACTGTGATTCTCATTCTCTGAGTGCAAGCGCTTTGGACACGGTGTGGCTCCAAGGGGCCAATGAATCCTGCCTGCCGGGATCCTGCCTCTGAGATAGGTTGTGCCTCTGTTTCCTGCCAGGTGATAGAAGCATTGTCTCCTGGGCAATCTGGCCACTCCGTTTCATTTCTTCAATGTTCAGTGTTCACCGACCAAAATAGGTTCTGGAACCTGTTTGAGTCTTCCCTTCCATGCAAGATGACCCTTGCATGGTGTGTGGAATTTCCAAAGTTCCACTCTGGTTCAGAGCTTCACCCAGATAGTTATGCATGTGACAGGCACTTCAGTTGGAATACACAACACATCTGACAGTCACAGGCTGAGGTCACACCTGTTTTTGTGTATCCAGGATCTGTAAGCAATGGTTGGCCAATGCTCCCAGAGCCACATTGCTCTCCCCTTTCTCAGAGACCAGCTTCTGTGTCTCTGTGTGGCAGCACAGTGGCTCTGGCAACAGCCATCTATAGGCTCAGCTTGCTCTGGGGTTGCAGGCTGACAACCCTGCACACAGGGAGGCAGAGAAGTGACATTAACCCAAGAAGAATTCCCTCCCAGGACTTTGAAGTCTCCACCATTTCCTGGAGCTTCATACTCCATTCATTTGGTGAGGGCTTTCTGGGCTGGGCCCCGTTTTCTGCAGGACGAAGAACTGAGTAGCTCCAGTCACTGAGCAATTCTGGTAAAGGGAGCATATCCTCATTTGTACTAAACTTACTATAAATATACACTATTCTTAAACCTCACCAGAATACAAATCTTAATAACAATATCCCTACACTAGACCATGCCCTAAAATATCCTAACCCTAAACATAACCCTGCCCCAGTCATATCCTAAGTACTAGCCTTAGCCCTGGCCCAATCCCAAACACCTGCTCTAATGCTAATTCTATCCCTACCCCTCACCCTAAACCCAACCTTAACCCTAACCTAACCATAATACTAACCAAAGCCCAACCAAGCCATAACCATGCCAGAGACCTAACCCTAGCCCTAACACTAACATAACCCTATCCCAAGAGCAGCCCTAGCCCTAGCCCAGCTGTGAACCTAGCCCTAACTCTAAACATAACCCTGACCCTAACACTATACCTAGCTATAAACCTAACCCTAACCCTGACACTATCCCAAGCCTTAACCCTAGATTAGCCCTAACTCTAACTCCAATGTTACCCCTATCCTAGCACTAGCCCTAATCCTAACCCTAGCCATAGCCTTGCCATGACCGTAGTTGTAGACTTATGCTAATACTAACACTAAACTTAACACTAATCCTGTACTACACATAGCCAAAGACCTAGCCCTAGACCTGGCACTAGCCCTACACCAAGTGTAACCCTACCACTAACCCCAGACCAGACATTAACCCTAACTCTAACAATAGCCCTAGTGATAGCAATAACCCTAACACTAACCTTAACCTTATCCTTAACCCTAATCCTAGCTATAGCTATAGCCATAGCCATAGCAGTAGCCATAGCCCTAGCTCTAAACCTAACCCTAATCCTAACACTAGCCCAAGCCCTACCCTAACCCTAGCCCTAGACCTAGACCTAAACCTAGCCAAACCATAGACCTACTATGGTCCTAGCCCTATGTTTACCTTAGCCCTAACTTTAGTCATAGCCCTAACCCTAACAAACCTAATTCTAACCCTAACCCTAACTGTAACCCTAACCCTAATGTAACCCTAACCATAACCCTAATCCTAGCCCTAGCCCTAGCACTAACCCTAACATTATCCTTAGCCCTGGGCCTAAATGTAACACAAGCACTAGCCTTAACCTTAACCCTAAAGTAACCCCAACTGTATGCCTAACCATAAACCCAGTCCAGGCCTAGCCCTAACTATAATTATATCCATAGCCCTAACTGTAACCCATGTACTAGTCCTAGTGTTAAACCTAAACCTAGACCTAGCTCTAGCCCTAGCTCTAAGCCTAACCCTAATAGTAGCACTGGACCTAAACCTTAACCTGGCACTAGCCATACCTCTAAACCTAATGCTATACCGAACCCTAACCCTAAATCAAACCCAAGTGCAAACTCTAAACCTAACCCTAATGCTAACACAACCCTATGCTTAAGCCTAACCCTAGCCTAAGCCCTAGCCCTAATCTAACCATATCCATAACCCTAGCCAAAACCATAAACATTGCCTTAGCCCTAGACTTAGCCCTAGCCCTAGCCCCAGCCCTAACCCTAGCCCAAGTCCTAGCACTAACACTAGTCCTAGGCTTAGCCAAAGCAATAACATTAACCTAACCCTATCCTAACCCTAACCCTAGACCTAAACTTACCTCTAGCCGTAGCCTTAGCTCTAGCCCTAACCCTACACATAAGCTTAACCTGACCCCTAGCACTACCCTTAGCCCTAACCTTAGGCCTAACCTAAGCCCTAGGCCTACCCCTACCCCTAACCATAACTTTAAACCTAACACTAATATAGCCCTAGCCTTAGCCCTACCCATAGCCCTACAATAGCCGTAGACCTAGCCCTTACCCTAATCCTAAATCTACCCCTCTCCTACCATGGCCAAAGCCCTAGAACTGCCCCACCCCTAATCCTAACTTTAATTCTATCCTTAGACCTAGCATTAACCCTAACCCTAATCCTAACAAAAATCCTAGCCCTAGTTATAGCCCTAGCACTAGCCCAAATGCTAATACTAAACATAATATGAACAATAGCCCTAACAGTAACCCTACCCTAACCTAATCCTAAACCTAACTTAGCCCTAGACCTAGTCCTATACCTAACCATACCCCTACACCTAACACTAACCCTAACCTTAGCCCTAGTCCTAGCCTAAGCCCTAACCCTAAAACTAAAACTAGTCATAACCATAACTCAAGCCCTAACACTAACCCTAACCCTAACACAAACTCTAGACATAGCCCTAGCTCTAGCTATAGCCTTAACCATAACACTAAACCTAACAATAACCCTAACCTTAGCCAAAGACCTAGCCTTGGGACCAGCCCTAGCCCAGGCTTAGCCCTAGCCCTAGCCCTACCCTTAACCCTAACCCTATGCCTAGCCCTACCTCTAACTTAACCTTAACTGTAATTTTAACCCTAATCCTAAACTAGCTATAGCCTTAGCCCTACCCTAGCCATAGCCTTATACCTATCCCTAACCTACCCCTAAACATAACACTAGCCTTAGTCCTAGTCATGGCCCTAGCCCTAGACCTACCACTAACACTAACAGTAGCAATAACCTAAACCTAGCCCAAACCCAAAACCTAGGCCTAGCCTTAGCCTTACACCTATTGTAACTCTAACCCTAACACTAAATCTAACCCTAGACCTAACTCTAACCTTAGACCTAGCAAAAAACCTAACCCTAACCTTAACACTAGCCCTATCCCTAGCACTAAGCCTAGCACTAATCATAAAACTATCCCTAGCCCTAAACCTAATATTAACCCTAGTCTTAACCCTAACCATAAATTAGCCCTAGCCCTAGCCATACACTTACCCCTAACACTAACCATGACCCTAGCACTAGCCCTAGTTCTAAACCTACCACTAACCCTAACCCTAACTCTAGCCCTAGAACTAATCCTTTTGTAACAATGACATGAATTCCAGCTCTAGCACTAGCCATAGCCCTAACAATAAACCTAAACTTAACGCTAACCCTAGCTATAGCCCTACCCTTAGGCCCAGCCCAAACCTAGGCCTATTCCTAGCCCTACACCAAAACCTAAACCTAACCCTAGTTGTAGCCCTAGCCCTAAAACTAGCTGTAGCTCTAGCCCTAAACCTAACACTAAATCTAAACCTGACGCTAACCCTAGCCATAGCCCTAACCTTATGCACAACCCTAGCCCTAGCCTTAGCCTTAACCTTAACCCTAAACCTAACCCAAAATCAAACCCTAACCCTAATGCTATTCCTAGCACTAGCCTTAAACAAACCCTAAAACTAAACCAAACCCTAGCCATAGCACTAGCTCTAAACCTAAGCCTAACACTAGTCCAGCCCTAACAAAGCCCACCATAGCTCTAGCCATAGACATAAAAATAGCATTAGCCTCAGCCTAGCCCTAATCCTAACCCTAAGCCTAGCCCTAATCCTAGCCCTAGCCCTAACCCAAATCTAACCCTAACACTAAACCTAGCCCTAGCCCTGGACCTAGCCCTAGCCCTTATCCTAACCTTAGCCTTAGCCCTAGGCCTAAACCAAACCCAATCACTAGTCCCAACTATAATTTAACCCTAAAACTAACCCTATACCTAATCTAAACTTAGCCCTAGCCCTAACTCTAACACTAAACCTAACACTAGCATGAGGCCTAGCCCTAACCCTAGCCCTAGCACATTACTTAGCCTTATCCCTAGTTTAGCCCTAACCATGACCCTAATGTTAACCCTAACCCGAACACTAATCCTATGCCTAGCCATAGCTCTAGCCTTAGCCATACCCTAAACCTAGACCTAACCATAGCCTGAAACCTAGCCTTAGATCTAAACCTAACAAATGCCCTAGCCCTACACCTAGCCCTAACTCCAGCCCTAAATGTAGCCCTAGATCTAGTCCTAGCCCTAGCTATAACCCAAACCCTAAACCTAACCCTAACCCCTAACTCTAACCCTAACCTAATGATAGCTCTAGCCTTAGCCTTAGCATAAGCCCTAGCCCTAAACATAAACCTAGCCCTAACCCTAATCTTAGACATAGCCATATCCCTAATCTTAGCCCTAGACTGAGGCCTAGCAATAGCCATTGCCCTAGCTCTAGTCCTAACCCTAACCCTAACCCTACCCATAATCCCATAACCCTAACACTAGCCCTAGCACTATTTCTAACACTGACCTAGCACTAGCCTTAACCCTAGCCTTAACCCTAGACCTAGCAATAGCTCTAGCCCGAACCCAAAGTCTAGCCCTAATCCTAACCCTAACCCTAGCCCTAGCCCTAATCCTAGCCATAGCCCTAACTTAGCATTAGCCTTAAACATTACCCTAGCCTTAGCCCCAGCACTAGCCATAACATTAAACCTAACCCTAAACCAAGACCTAGCACTAACCCTAGCCACAGGCCTAACCTGAGACCTAATCCTAACCATTGCCCTAGCCCTAGCCCTAATTCTAGCCCTAGCCTTAGCCTTAACCCTAACCCTAAAGTTAACCCTAAGCCTAACACCAAACCCAATCCCAAAACCAACCTAAACATAACACTAACTATGACCCTTCACCTAATGGTAACCGTAAACCTAACCATAAACCTAATCCTACCGCTGACCCCTAACTCATATCACTAACTCCAACCCCACCTAAGCCCAACACTAAACCTAACCTTAAACCTACCCTAATCCTTAAACCCTAACACTAACAAATTATCTTAACCCCTAACTCTAACCCTAACACCAACCCTTAAACTCTAATTCAAACCCTAACCCTAACCAGAACACCAACTCCAACCCAAATATAAATGTAACAATATTTTAACTGTAAACCTAATCCTAACCCTAACCCCTAACCCTAACTATAATCAGTAACCCATAAGCCTAACGCTAACACTAATCCTAACCCTAATCCTAACCATAATTCTAATTTTAAACCTAGCCCAAGACCTAGCACTAGTCCTAATACTAACACTAAACCATCCCTAACAATAAACTTAACCCTTAGTCTAACCCTAACCCTAGCTCTAGCCCTAATATTAATTCTAAACCTAAACCTAAACCCAAATTTAAACCTAACCCTAACAATAACCCTAACCCTACCCCTAACAATAGATCAAGTACCTTGCCAATCAGAAGCCCAATGCTAGCCCGAGCCATTGCCCTAATCATTAATCTAGCTCTATCCCTAATCCTAGCCATAGCACTACCCTTAGCTCTAACCCTAACCATAGCCCTAACATAGACCTAGCCATAGCCATAATTCTAGTTCTGACCCTAAACTTAACCCTAGCCCTAACCCTAATCCTAAACATAACTCTATCCCAAAGCCCTGGCCCTAGCCTAATCATAAATCTAAACCTAACCTTAGCTCAGACCTAGCCCTAACCATAGTTCTAGCAGTGGCCCTAACAATAACAAACACTAAACCAAGCCCTAACCCCAAACATAAACCTAGCCCTAGCCCTAACACTAACCCAAACACTAATACAAACCCTAACCCGAATCCAACACTAACCATAACCCTAACCCTAAACTAACCCTAGCCCTACCCCTAGCACTTACCCTAGTCCTAGCCCTTGCACAAACACTAACCCTAACCCTAAAACTAACCCTGATCCTAGCTTTAGCCCTAGCTCTAGCACTGACTCTAATCCTAGCCCTAATGCTAACCCTAATTCTTCCTCTAGCCCTAGCCCTAGCCCTAGTCCTAACTCTAACCCAAGCCCTAGCCCTAGCCCTAGCCCTAGCCCTAGCCCTAGCCCTACCCCTACCCTAACACTAGCCCTGACCCTAAACTTAAACCTCACCCTAGCCCTAGCACTAGCCATAGTATTAAACCTAGCCCTAGCTCTAACCTGAGCCCTAGTACTAGTGTTAAATTAAGCCTAACCCTAACTCTAATCCTAACCCCCCTGAACCCTAAATTAACCATAACCACAACCTTAGCTTTAGCCCTAGGCCTAACCCTAGCACTAGCCCTAGCCATAGCCTTTTTCTAGCCCTAGTCATAATCTTAGCCCTAGACCTAACCCTACACTTAACCCTAACCCTAGCCCTAGACCTAGCCCTAACCCTAGCGGTATCCCTAGCCCTAGCCCCAAACCTTACCCAACCCTAACCCTAACCCTAATCTTAACCCCAACACCAACCCAAACCCAAATCTAAACCTAACCACAAACCGAAACCAACATGTAACCCTAACCCTAACCCTACTTTAACTCTAACACCAAAGCCAAACCCAACTGCAAATCTAAACCAAACACTAACCGTAACCCAAAACCTAATGGTAACTTTAACCCTGACACTAACCCAAATCCTAACCCTAACCCTATCCATTATTCAAAAGCTAACCCCTATCCCTAAGCCCAACCCCACACTAACACCAAACCTAACCTAAAACATAACTCTAACACCATAAACCATAACCCTAACCAATTAACCTAACCATAAACCTAACACTAACCCCTAAACATAATGTTAACCTTAATTCTAACCCTAACATTAAACCTAACCATTACCTTAACCTTAACCCTAACTGAAACCCCTACCCCAACCCAACCCTAAACCTAACACTAATCCTAACTGTAGACCTAACCCAAACTCTAACACCTAACGCTAGCACAAACCACTAAACATTAAACCTAACGCTAACCCTAACCCAAAACCTAACCATAACTCTAGCCCCTAAATCTAATACTAACCCTAAATACTAACCCCTAAACTAAACACTAGCCCTAACCTTAACCTTAATCATAAAAAAATCCTAACACAAGCACTAGACCTAGACCTAGCCCTAAAACTAACACTAACACATCCTTAGTCCTAACTTTAACCCTAAGCCTAACCTGAACCCTAGTTTTAGCCCTAACCCTGATCTTAACCCTAAACCTAATAACCCCTAACCCTAACCTTAACCCTAATGCATGAGCCTAAACCTAACCCTAGCCATAGCCCTAACAGTAGCCTTAGCCCTAGCCCTAGGCCTATCCCCAATCCTAGTCCTAGCCCCAGCCCTAGCCCTAGCCCTAGCCCCAGCCCTAGCTCTAACCCTATCCCTACCAATAGCCCTAACCATAGCCCAAGTCCTATCCCTAGCCCTAAACCTAGCCCTAGTCCTAGCCCTAACCCTACCCTAGCTCTAACCATAAACCTAGCCTAGACCTAGCACTATCCCTAGCTCTAGCCCTAGCCCTAACCATAGCCCTTATCCTAAACAATCCTCGACCTAACCCTAACCTGAGCCCTAGCCCTAACCCTAGCCCTAAAACTAACCCCATCCTTAAACATAAACCTAACCCTAACCTTTAGCCTTAGTTCTATCTAGTAACCATAGCCTTAGTTCTATCTCTAGCCCTAGCCCCAGCACTAAACCTATCCCAAGCCTTAGCCCTAACCCTAAACTTAAACCTAGCCATAGCCCTAGACCTATCCCTACCCCTAATCCTAAATCTTGCCCTAACACTAGCAAAAGCCCTAGCCTTAGCCCTAACCCTAACTCCAAACCCAACCCCAAACCCACTCTAAAACTAAGACTAAACCTAACCCTAAACCTAACCATAAGCCCCAAAACTGAAGCCCTAACCAATACCCTAACCCATAAACCTAACCTCTAAACTGAAACCTAAGGCTAACTCTAACCCTAACCCTAACCATAACCCTAACATTTACCCCAACCTCAATGCTAAACAAAACACTGACCCTAACCATATACAAAAACCTATAACCCATATACAAAAACCTATAACCCATAACCCTAAACACTAAAACCAACTCTAACCACTAAACCGTAAATCTAACGCTAAATCTAACCTTAATCCTAACCCTAAACCTAACCCTGACCTTAGACTTAGACCTAGACCTAGCCCTAACCATAACTCTAATCTAACCCTAACCCTAGCCCTAGATCTAGACCTAGCTCTACCCCAACCCTAAACATACCCTAAGCAAAGACCAATCACTAACACTACACTAACATAGCCCTAGCCTAGGCATAACTCTAACCCCAAACTTACCTCTAAACCTAACCTAACCCTAATGCTAACCATAACCCTAACCCTAACACAAGCCCTACCCTTAGCCTGAGCACTAAACCTAACCCTAAAGCTAACCCTAATCTTAACCTTAACCCTAACACTAACCCTAACTCTGATCCTGAACACTAACCCTAATCTTAACTTTAACACTAGCCTTAGTTCTAGCATTAACCCTATCCCTAGTCCTAGCCCTAGACTTAGCCCAAGCCCTAGCCATAGCCCTAACCCTAACCCTAATCCTAATCCTAACCCTAACCCTAATGCTAACTATAACAATAACCCTAATCCCAAACACTAACCCTAACCCTAAACCTAAACCTAAACCCTAATCCTAAACATAACTCTAACACTAACCTGGCCCTAGTCTTAGCCCTAACCCCAAAACTAGCCCTAGCCCTAGCCCTAAACCTAGCCCTAGCCCTAACCTTAACTCAAGTCCTACCACAACTCCTAACCGTAACCCTAATCCTGACTGTAACACTAACCCTAGCCCTAGACTTAGTAATAAATCTAATTTGTAACCCTAACCCTAACCTTAGTCCAAGACCTAGGCCGAGCTCTAACCCTAACCCTAACCTTAACACTAGCTCAAATCCTAGCCATATCCCTAATCCTAGCCCTATCCCTATCCCAAGCCCTAACCCCAGCCCTAGCCTTAACACTAACCATAACACTAGCAACCTTAATTCTAAACATAAGTCTACCCTAACCCATCCATAACCCTAACCTGAAACCTAGTCTTTGCCCTAAACCATAGCCCTAACTTAACCCTAACCATAACCATAAACCTAGCCTAACTCTTGCCCAAACCATAGACCTAAACTTAACTAAGCCCTTAACTCTAGCCCTAGCACTATCCCAAGACTTGACCAGCTCTAGGCCTAGTCCTAGCCCTAGCCCTAGCCCTAGGTCTAACCCTAGCCTTAACACTAACACCAGCCCTAGACCTAGCCCTAACCCTATCTCTAGCCCTAGCAATAGATCTAGCCATAATCCTAACCCTAACACTACAGTTTACCCTAACCCTAACCTTAACACCAATGCCAACTCCAACAACAAACTTAAACCTAACACTAACTGTAAGCCTAAACCTAATGTTAACCCTAACCCTAAAACTAAACTTAACCCTAAACCTAACCCCAACCCCTAAATTCTAACCCCATGCAATTACCATAACCCCTAACCCTAACCCTGACACTATGCCTCACTGGTAAAGTTATCGCTAATTTTAACTCTAATCCTAACACTAATCCTAACCCTATCGCCAACCGTAAACCCAACCCCAACCCTAAATATAACAATAACCCTAACCATAAAACTAACCCTAACCCTTAACCCAAACCTTAAATCTAAATACTAAGCCCTAAATCTGAACCTGACCTTAAAAATAGCCCTAGCCCAGGCCCAAACCATAGCCCTAGCTCTAGCCATACCCTTAGCCATAGCACTAGTCCTGGCCCTAGACCTAACCATTAATCTAGCCCTAACCCTATCACTACCCTGACCCTATCTCTAACCCTAGCCCCAGAACTAGCCCTAACTTTAGTGCTAAACCAAACACTAACCATAACCCAAGCCCTAGCACTAACATTAGCAGACGTCCTACCCTAACCATAGCTCTCAACCTCAACCTAACCCTAAACCTAAAGCTTCCTATAATCCTAACCCTATCACTAGCCCTAGCCTTAGCACTACACTAGCCCTAGTCCTAACCCAAACCTTAACTCTAGCCCTAAACCTAACCCTAAACCTAGCCTTAGCCCTAACACTAACACTAACCCTAACATTAAACCTAATGCTAGCCCTAGCCCTATTTCTAACCTAATAACCCTAGCCCTAACCTGAACCCTACACTAACCTTAAATCTGCCACTAGACCTAAGCTTACCCCTACTCCTAATCATAAATCTAGCTCTGGCCCTAGCCCTAACCATAGCATTAACCCTAGCAGAAGTCATAGCCCAAGCAATAACAATAAACCTAGACCTAAACCTAAACCTAGCCCTAAACACAACACTAATATTAATCCTAACCATAATCGTAACCCAAATCCTAGAACTTAACCTAACCCTAACGCTAACCCTAACCATAAAGTTAAACCAAACCTAGCCTTAGCACTAACCCATACCATAATCATAAACCTAGACCAAACTCTAACACTAGACTTAGCCCTAGACCTAGTCTTAACCATAATGCTAACCCTAACCCTAGCCCTAGCACTTGCCATAGCTGTATCCCATTCTATAACCCTAATCCTATCACTTGACCTAGCCTTAGTTCTAGCCCTAAACCTAACCTGAAACCTAACCCTAACCATATCCCTAGCATAGACCTAGTTCTAAACCTAACCCTAGTTCTAGCCATACTCTTAGCCCTAACCCTAACGCTAACCCTAGCCCTAGCCCTAACCCTAACCCTAAACCTAGCCCTAGCCCTAGCACTAGCCCTAGCCCTAACTGTAACCCTAACCCTAACCATAGCCCTAGCCCTAACCCTAACCCTAACACTAGACCTAACCCTAATCCTGACCCTAAAACGTACCCTAACCCTAAACATAACCCTAACCCTAACCCTAACCCTAACTGTAACCTTGGCCCTAGCCTAGCCCTAGCCCTAGTCCTATGCCTAACCTTAACTTTAACCATATCCCTAAATCTAAACCTAACCCTGAATCTAATCCAAGCCATGTCCTAGCCCTAGACATAACCTTAACCCTAGCCCGAAAATTAACCCTAGGGTTAGGGTTAGGGCTAGGGCTAGGGCTAGGATTAGGGTTTGGTTTGCTAGGGTTAGTGTTAGTGTTAGATTTAGGGTTAGGGTTAGGGTTATGGTTATGTTTAGGTTTAGAGCTAGGGCTAGGGTTAGTGTTGGGCTAAACTAAGGCTAGGGCTAGGGTTAGATTTAGTTTTAGGGTCAGTTTTATTGTTAGGACTAAGGCTAGGGCCAAGACTAAACTAGCCCTTGCCCTTGCCATAGCCCTAACCATAACACTAACCCTAACCATAACCATAGCCATAACTCTAACAATAACATTAACACTAAACCTAGCACTAACTGTAGCCCTAGCTTTAACCCTAACCATAACCTCAGCCCTAACCCTAGCCCTAGCCCTAAACATAGCCCTCAACCTAAACATAACCCTAGCCCTAACCCTAACCATAACACTAAACCTAACCATGGCCCTAACCTTAGCCCTAACTCTAACCCTAACCCAAGTCTGCCCTAATTCTAGCCAGAGTCCTAACCAAGCCCTGGTGCTAATCCTAACTCTAACTCTAACCCTAGCCCTAACCCTAGTTCTAGCCCTATCACTAACCATAACCCTAAACTTAACCATGGCACTACCCCAAGATCAACCCTAAACCTAGCCCTAACCCTAACCATAGCCCTAGCCTTAGCCCTAACCCTAACCTTAACCCTAGACCAAGCCCTAACCTAGCCCTAGCCCAAGCCCAACAATAACCCTACCCTAACTCTCAACCTACCCTTAGCCCTAGCAATAGCACAAACCCTAACTGTAAACATAGCCCTAGCTTTAGATATAGTCCTTGCATTAGCCCTAACCCTAACTCTAATCCTAACCCAACACTAACACCAACCCTAGCCCTAAACCTAGCCCTAGCCCTAACCCTGGCCCTAGCACTAGACAAGCCCTAATCCTAGACCTGACACTAACTCTAGCCATAACCTTAGCCCTATATCTAAATGTAACCCTAGGCCTAGCCCTAGTCCTAGCCTTAGCCCTAACACTATCCCTAAGCCTAGTCATAAAAACCCAAAACCTAACCCTAGCCCTAGCCCTAACCCTAACCCTATATCTAAACCTAACCATAAACCTAACCCTTACCCTAACCCTAGCACTAACCCTAGTCCTAGACATAACCCTAATGGTAACCTTAGCCCTAGACCTAGATAAAGCCCTAACCCTAAACCTAAACCTAACCCTATCTCTAAACTAACCATATCCCTAACACTTGCCCTAACCCTAGCACTAACCCTAGTCCTAGACCTAAACCTAATGAACCAGCCCTAGACCTAGATCTAGCCATAACGCTAACCCTAAGCCTAACCCTATATCTAAACCTAAGCCTAACCCTAACCCTTACCCTAAACCTAGCACTAACCCTAGTCCTAGCCCTAACCCTAATGCCAACACTAATCCTAAACCTACCCCTAGATCTAGCTCTAGCCCTAACCCTAGCACTAGCCTTAAACCTAACCCTAACCCTAAACTTAACCCTAGCCTAGTTCTAGCCCTAGGACTAACCCTAAACTTAACCCTAACTCTAACCCTTACCCTAACCCTAGCCAATGTCCTAACCCTAACTGTAACACTAAACTTAACCCCAGCCCTAGTGCTACACTAGACCTAGACCTAGTCCCAACACTAACCTAACCACAACCCTGAACCTAACCCTAACCCCAAACTAACACTAGCCCTATCCCTAGCCCTGACCCTAAAACTAAACCTAACCATACATAACTCTGGCTCTAACCCTATCCCCAACCTTAATGCTAGCCCTAGCCTTAGCCGTAGCCCTAGCACTAACCATAACCATAACCATAACTCTAGCAGTAGCACTAACCCTAAACCAAACTCTAGCCCTAGATATAGCCCTGGCCCTAGCCCTAACCTTAAATATAACCCTTACCCTAGCACTAGAATTAATCTTAGCCTTAGCCCTAACCCTAACCCTAGATCTAGCCCTAGTCCTAACATTAACACTAAGCCAAGCCCTAGCCCTAGGCCTAGAATTAGCCCTAATCCTAACCCTAAACCTAACCCTAACCCTACTGTAACCCTAACCCTAACCCTAGACCTAGCCCAGTCCTAGCTTACCCCTAGCCCTAACCATAACACTAATCCTAACACTAGCGCAAAGCATAGCCTTGCCTTAGATATAGCCGTAGCCTATCCCTAGCCCTAACAGTAGCCCTAACCCTAACCCTAGCCCTAGCCCTAGCATTAACCCTAAACCTAACCGGATTCCTAACCCTAACCCTGACACTAGCCCTATCCCTAGACCCAGCACTAGCCCTATCCCTAACCCTATCCCTAAGCCTATTCTAGCCCTAACCCTAACCCTAGGCCTAGCCCTAGCCATAGCCTTAACCTAACCCTAACCCTAACTCTAACACTAACCCTAGTTCTAGCCCTACATCTAGCCCTAACCATAATAATAAACCTAACCTTATCTCTAAAACTAACCGTAAACCTAACCCTTACTCTAAGCCTAGCACTAACTTGAGTCTGAGATCTAACCCTAACCATAACCCTAGCCCGATCTCGAATCCTAACCCTAACCCTAGCCCTAGCCCTAGCCCTAAACTTAGCCCTAGTCCTAACCATAACCATAACCATAACCCTAACCTTATGCTAACCCTAGAACTACCCTATCCCTAGCCCTTACCCTTTCCCTAGCCCTAGCCATAGCCATAGTCCTAACCCTGATCCTAACCCAAGTCTTAACCATAACCTTAGCCCTAACCTTAACATTAGCCCTAGCTCTGACCCTAACCCTAGACCTAGCCATAACTCTAGCCCTAACCCTAACCCTAACCCTAACCCTAACCCTAACCCTAACCCTAACCCAAGGCCTATACCTGGCCCTAGCCCTAACCCTAACCCTAGTCCTAGCCCTGGCCCTAGCTCTAACCCTAACACTAACCCTAACCCTAGCCATAACACTAACCATAACACTAACCATAAATTTAAAACTACATCAATCCCTAACCCTAGCCCTAGATTTAACACTAAACCTAACCCCAGCCCTAACGCTAGCCCTAGTCCTAGCCCTAAAGGTAACCATAAACCTAAACCTAACCATAGCCCTAACCCTAGCCCTAGCTCTAACCCTAACCCAAGCCCTAGGAATGATCCTAGCTCTTGTCCTAACCCTAGCCAGAGCACTAACCAAGCCCTGGCACTAAACTAACTCTAATTGTAGACCTACCCTAGCCCTAGCCCTAGTGCTAACCCTAACACTAACTCTAACCCTAGTACTAGCCCAAGATCTAGCCCTAAACCAACCCTAACCTAAACCCAAGAACTAGCCCTAACCCTAACCCTAGCCCCAGACTTAGCCCTAGCCTTAGCCCTAACATTAACATACACCCTAAACCTAGCCCTAACCCTAGCCCTAGCCCTAACCTTAAGCCTAATCCTAGTCATAGCCATAGCCCTAGCCCTGACCCTGGTCCTAACCCTAACCCTAACGCTAGCTCTAAGAATAACACTAAACCTAACCCTAGCCATCGCCCAACCCTAGTCCAAACACTAACCCAAATTGTAAACCTACCCCTAGCCCTAGTCCTAGCCCTAACCCTAAACCTAACCCTAACCCTACTGTAACCCTAACCCTAGCCCAAGCCCTAGACCTAGCCCTAGCCCTAGCCCTAACACTAACAATAATCCTAACACTAGCCCGAGTCCTAGCCCTGTTTTAGAAATAGCCCTAGCCAAGTCCTAGCCCTAACACTAACCCTAACCCTAGCCCTAGACATATCCCTAGCCCTTTCCCTAGCCCTACCCAAGCATAGCCCTAACCCTAACCCTAACCGTAGCACTAACCCTAGCCCTAACTCTATCCCTAAGCCTATTCTAGCCCTAACCCTAACCCTAGCACTGGCCCTACCCTAGCCTTAACCTAACGCTAACCCTAACCCTAACTCTAGCCCTAGCCCTAGATCTAGATCTAGCTCTAATCTTAACCCTAAACCTAACCATAAACCTAACTCTTACCCTAACCCTAGCACAAACCCTAGTCCTAGACATAACCCTAACCATAACCTTAGCCACAGCCCTAGCCGTGGCCCTAGCCATAGGCCTAGCCCTAACCCTAACCATAACACTAACCCTAAACCTATCCCTAGCACTACTCTATACCTAGACCTTGCCCTTTCCCTAGCCCTAGCCATAGACCTAACACTGCCCTTAACCCAAGTCCTAACCCTAAACTTAGCCCTAGCTCTAACCCTAACCCTAGACCTAGCCCTAAGTCTAGCCGTAGCCCTAGCCCTAAGCCTAACCCTAACACTATCCCTAGCCCTTGCCATAACCCTAACCATAACCCTAGCCCTAACCCTAACCATAACCCTAACCTTAAACCTAGCCCTAAACCCAGCCCTAACTCTAACAGCAACCCAAGCACTAGGCATAACCCTAGCCCTTGCCCTAACCCTAGCCAAAACACTAGCCAAGCTCTGGATTAACCATCACTCTAACCCTAACTCTAACACTAGCTCTAGACCTAGCCCTAAACCTAAACCTAACCCTAACCCTAGCACTAGCCCGAGATCTAAACTTAACCTAATGATAAGCCTAAACATAGCCATAAACCTAGACCTAACCATAGCCCTAATCCTAACCCTTGCCCTAGACCTAAACCTAGCCCTAGCTCTAGACCTAACCCTAACCCTACCATTACTCTAAACCTAGACTTAGCCCTAGCCATATCCCTAGCCCTGGCAATAACCCTAAACCTAACTCTAACCCTAGACATAGCTCTAGATTTAGAACTAGTCCTTGCCCTAGCCCTAACCCTAACCGTAACACTAACCCAACACTAACACTAACCTTAGCCCTAACCCTAGCCCTAACCATAATACAACCCAAGCGTTAGACTAGCCCTAAATCTAGTCCTAACCCTAACTATAATCCTAGCCCTAAACCTAACCTTAGCCTTAATCATAACCCTAAACCTAAACCTAACCCTAGCCCCAGCCCTAGCCCTAACCCTAATCCTAATCCTAAACCTATCCCTATCCCTAGCCCTAACAATAACACTAAACCTAAACCTAACCGTAACCCTAGCCCTAGACCTAGCCTTAACCCTAACCCTAACCCTAACCCTAACCCTAACCCTAACCCTAACCCTAGCCCTAGCTCTAGCCCTAGCCCTAATCCTAGCCCTTTCCTTAGCCCTAACCCTAGCCCTAACATTAACCCTACCCTTACACTAAATTTAGCACTTAACCCTAACCTTACACTAAACCGAAGTCTTAACCCTAAACCTAAACTTACCCTAGCCCTAGCCCTAGCCCTAGCCCTAGCCCTAACGCTAACTATATTCCTAAACCTAACTCTAAACCTAACTTAAGCCCTAGCGGTAGACCTAGCATTAGCACTAGCCCTAACCCTATCCCTAAGCCTATTCTAGCTCTAATCCTAACACAAGGCCTAGCCCTAGCCCTAACCCTAAACCTAACCCTATCTCTAAACCTAAACATAACCCTCACCCTTACCCTAACCCTAGCACTAAACCTAGTCCTAAACCTAACCGTAACGGTAACCCTAGCCCTAGCCCTAGATCTAGCCGAAACCTTAATCCTAACCCTAAACCTAACTATATCTCTAAATGTAACCCTAACAATAACCCTTACCCTAATACTAGCACTAACCCTACTCCTAAACATAACCCTAAACCTAACCATTACCCTAACCCTAACCATAACCCTATCCCTAGCACTAGCCTGAGATCTAGCCATAATCCTAACCCTAACCCTAGCCATAGCCCTAGCCCTAATCCTAACCCTAAACTTAACCCTAGACTAAGCCCTAAACCTAGCCCCAACACTAACCCTAGCCCTAAAGCTAAACCTAGCCTTAGCCCTAGACATATCCCTAGCCCTCACCCTAGCATTAACCCTAACCCTACCCATAGCCCTAGCTTTATAATCTTTGCCCTAGCCATAACTCTAACCTAACACTAACCCTAGCCCTAATTCAAGCCCTAGCCCTAACCCAGCCCTAGTGCTAGCCTAGCCCTAACCCTAGACATAATGCTAAACCTAGCCGTAACCCTAGCCCTAAACTTAACCATAAACCTAACCATAACCCTAGCCCTAAACATAACCCTAAACCTAAACCTCAACTCTAGCCCCAGCCCTAGCCCAAACACTAACCCTAATCCTATACCTACCCCTAGCCCTAACCCTAGCCCCAGCCCAAACCTAACCCTTACCATAGCTCTAGCCCTAGCCCTAACACTAACACTAACACTAACACTAACACTAACACTAACACTAACCCAAGCACTAGCTGTAGCCATATACCTATCACTAATCCTAGCCCTAGCCCTAGCCCTAACCCTAGCCCTTTCCCTTGCCCTAACCCTAACCTAATGCTAACACTAACACTAACACTAAAACAAACCTCTAACACTAGCCCTACCCCTAGCGGTAGACCTAACCCTTAACCGAACCCTAGCCCTAGACCTAGGCCTAGCTCTACACTAACCCTAAACCTAATCCTTACCCTAGCAATAACCCTAACTTTAGCCCTAGCCCTAACCCTAATCCTAGACCTAGCCCTAATCCTAGCCCTAAACTTAGCTCTAACCCTTACCCTAACCCTAACACTAACCCTAACCATAACCCTAACCCAAACCCTAAACACAGTCCTAGCCCTAACCCTAAACATAGCCATAGCCCTAGCCCTAAACTTAACAATAACCCTAACTCTAATCCTAACCCTAACCCTAGATCTAACCCTAATCCTAACCTTAGTCCTAGCCCAGCACTAGCACTAACCCTAATCCTAAACCTAGATATAGCCCTAGCCTTAGCCCTAGCCCTAACCCTAATCCTAGCCCTAGCCCTAGCCCTAATCCTAGCCCTAACCCTAACCCAAACCCTAACCGTAGCTCTAGCCTTAATGCTAACCATAGCCCTAGGCATAACCCTAGCCCTAGTCCTAACCCAAACCCTAAACCTAGCACTAGACCTATAACTAGCCCTAGCTCTAACCCTAACTCTAACCCTTGGACTAATCATAACACAAACCCTAGCCCTAGCCCCAAACCTAGATCTAACCCTAGCCCTAGCCCTAGCCCTAACCCTAACACTAACTCTAATACTAACCCTAATACTAGCTCTACATCTAGCCTTAACCCTAACTCAAATCCTAGCCCTAGCCCTATACTAGACCTAGCCCTAGCACTAGCCCTAACGTAATCTCACGCTAACCAAAAATCTAACCCTAACCCTACTGCTAGACCCAACCCTATCCCTAGCCCTAGCACTAGCCCTAAACCAAACCCTAACCCTAAAGCCTAAATTTAACCCTAGCCCTAACCCTAACCCTAACTCAAATGCTAACCATAACCCTAGCCCTAGACCTAGCCCTAACACTAGCACTAACCCTTAGCCTAACCCTAAACCTAGACCCTAGCCCTAACCCTAACCCTAGCACTAGCCTTAGCACTAACTCTAGCTCTAACCATAGCCCTAACCATTAGCCGAATCCTAGCCCTAGCACTAGCCCTAGCCCTAGCCCTAGCCTTAGCCCTAACACAAATCCTAAAACACACTAAAACTAGCTCTAACTTTAGCACTAGCCCTAACAATAACACTAACCCTAACCCTAACTAACCCTAACCCTAACCCAAACACTAGCTGTAGCCATATCCCTATCACTAATCCTAGCCCTAACTGTAAACACCAACCCTAGACCTAACACTAACTCTAACCCTAGGCTTAACCCTAAAACTAACCCTAGCACAGCCCAAATCTAGCCCTAGCCCTAGCCATGACCCTAACCCTAACCCTAACCCTAACCCTAACCCTAACCCTAGCCCTAGAAGTCTCACTAACACTAACACTAACCATAACCCTAAATCTAGCCCTAAAACTAAACCCTAACAATTACCCTAACCCTAATGCTAACCCTAACCCTAAATCTAGCCCTAAACCTACCCCTAACCATAACCCTAACCCTAACAATAACACTAATTCTAGGCCTAGCCCTAAACGTAGACCTAGCACTAGCACTAGCCCTAGCCCTAGAACTAGCCCTAAGCTAGCCCTAACACAAACCCTAACCCTAACCCTAAAATTGACACTAGCTCTAACTCTAAAAATAAATATGATCTTAACCCTAACCCTAGCCCTAACCCTATCCCTAGCCCTAACCCTAACACTAACCATAGTCCTAGCCCTAACCTAGTCCTAGGCCTAGCCCTAATCTAATCCTAACACTAAACCTAACTCTAACACTAACTCTAAACCTAATCCTAGCCCTAGGCCTAACCCTGATTGTAAACCTAACCCTAATGCTTAACCTAGATGTAACCCTAGCCCTAGCCCTAGCCCTAACTCTAGCCATAACTCTAACCCTAACCCTAACCCAAATCCTAACATTAACCCTTGTCCTAACCCTAGACCTAGATCTACCCCTAGCCCTAGCCCTACACAAACCCTAACACTAAACCTATTCTTAAACCTAACACTAACAATAACCCTAATGCTAAACCTAAATCTAACCCTAGCCCTAGCCCTAGCCCTAGACCTAGCACTAACCCTATCCCTAGCCCTACCCCTAACCATAACCATAACCCTGATGCTAATCCTAGCCCTAGCCCTAACCCTTATCCTAAGTCTATCCCTAACCCTAGTGCTAGTCCTAACACTAATCCTAGCTCTAAACCTAACACTAACCCAAACCATAACCCTAACCCTAACACTAACCTTAACAGTAGCCCTAGCCCTAGCCTTAACCCTTACCCTTACACTAACTCTAACCCTAACCCTAACCCTAACCCTAGCCATAGGCCTAACCCTGATCCTAAACCTAACACTAACCCTAGACCTAGCCCTAGCCCCAGACCTAACCGAAAACCAAACAATAAACCTAAACCTAAACCTAACCATAACATGAGCCTAACACTAACTCTAACACTAACCATAGCCCTAGTCCTAGCCCCATCATAGCCTTAAACCTAACCCTAACTCTAATCCTAACCCTAACTCTAATCCGAGCCTAGCCTAGCCTAGCCCTAGCCCAAGTCCTAGCAGAACTTAGCCCTAACCATAACCAGAACTCTTGCCCTAAGCTAGACATAACCCTACCCTAGCTCTAATGCTAGCCCTAACCCTAATGCTAGCAAAGACCCTAAACCTAGCCCTAGCCCTAGCGCTAAACCTAACCCTAACACTAGACTTAGCACTAGCCCTAGCCCAAGCCCTAGCCCTAACAATAACCATAACCCTAGACTTAGTGCTAGCCCTAGCCCTAATCCTAAAAATAACACTAACCCTAATCTTAACATTAACCCTTAGCCTAACCGAAGACATAACCGTAGCACCAGCCTTAGCCCTAACCCAAACCCAAACCCTATCCCTAACTCTAACACTAAACATAACCCTAATACTAACTCTAATGCCAATCCTAACCCAAACCCTAAACGTAGCCCTAGCCAGAGCCCTAGGCCTAGCCAAGCCTAGCCCCAGCCCAAACCGTAGCAGAGCTTAGTCCTAACCGTAACCAGAACTCTTGTCCTAGGCTAGACATAACCCTAACCCTAGCCCTAGCCCTAGCACTAAACCTAGTCCTAGCCAGAGCCCTAACATTAAACCTAGGCCTGACACTAGCACTAACCCTAATCCTAAGCCTAGATCTACCCCTAGTCCTAGCCCTAGACCTAACCCTAGCCCTAGCCCTAACCCTAACCCTAAACCTAACCCAAGCCCTAGCCCTAGTCCTAGCCCTAAACCTAACCATAACCATAATTCTAATCCTAACCCCAACACCAGCCTACCTCTAACCTTAACCCTAACACTAATCCTAGTACTAGCTCTAGTCAAAACCCTATTCCTAGCCCTAGCACTAACCCTAGCACTAGACCTATTGCAAACGCTAACTCTAACCCTATCCCTAACATTAAACCTAGCACTAAAACTAAACCAAATTCTAACCCTAGCCCTACCCCTAAACCTAATCCTAACCCTAGTGCTAGTACTAGCCCTAGCACTTTTCCTAACCCTAACCCTATCCCAAACCCTAACCCTATAGTTAGCCCTAGCCCAAGCCCTAGCACTAACCAAACCCTAACCCTATCCCTAACCCTAGCCCTAGCCCTAGCCTTAGCCTAACCCTAAACTTAATCCTAACTCTAAACCTAATACTAACTGGAACCCAAACAATAAATGAAGTCCTAGCATAACCCTAGGCCTAGCCCTAGCCCTAGCCCTAAACCTAACCCTAGCCCTGATCCTAGCCCTAGCAATAGCAATAACCCCAGCCCTAACCCTAACCCTAGCCTTAGCACTTCTCCTAGCCCTAACCCTAACCCGAACCCTAACCCTAAACCTAGCTCTAACCAAACCCTAAACCTATTCCTAACCCTAAACTTAATCCTAAGCAGAAACCTAATGCTAACCTGAACCCAAACCCTAAATGTAGTCCTAGCCCTAAACCTAACCATACCCTAGCCATAGCCCTACTTTTAAACCTAACAGTAACCCTAACTCTAACCCTAACCGTAACCCTAGTCCTAGCCCTAGACCTAGCCCTTACCATAGCCAAAACTCTAAATCTAACCATTACCCTAGCCCTAACCCTAGCCCTAGCCCTAAACTAACACTCATGCTACCCAAAACCTAACACTCACCTTAGCCCTAGCCACAACCCTAAACCTAGCCCTACCCGAGCCCTAACCCTAGCACTAGCACTAACCCAAACCCTAACCTTAATGCTAACATTAACCCTAACCCTAACCCTAACCCTAACCCTAACCCTAACTCAAATCCTAACCTGAATACTAACACTAGACATAGCCGTAGCCCTAGACCTAACTGTAACATTAGTCCTAGCCCTAGCCTTAGCAAAAACCATAACCCTGACCCTAACCCTAGACCTAACCTAACCGTAACCATAATCCTTAACTTAGCCTTAACCCTAGACCTAGCCCTAGCCCTAGCTCTAACCCTAACACTAACACAAACCCTAGGCCCTAAACCAAGCACTAGCACTATCCCTGAACCTAGCACTAAACCTAACACTCACCCTAAGATAAACCAACCTTAACTCTAAACTTAGCTTTAGCCCTAGCCAAACCCTAGTCTTAGCCCTAGACCTAGCCCTAAACCTAACACTAACCCAAGACGTCATCTTAGCACTAACCCTAACCCTAACCCTAACTGAAGCCCTAGCCCTAAAGCTAACCTTAACCCTAACCCTAGCCCAGGTGTATCCCTTGCCCTAACCCTAACGCTAACCCTAACCCTAGACATAACCCTAACCCTAGTCCTAGTGCTAACCCTAAACCTAACCCTAACCTTAGTTCTAAACCTAGACCTAGGCCTAGCCATAGCCCTAACCCTAACATTAACCCTAACCATAGCATTAGCACTATGCCTAACCCTAATCCTAACACTAGTCCTAGCTCTAAATCTAGTCCTAGCCCTAGCACTAATCCTAACCCCAACAGTAACCCTAACTCTAACCCTAACACTATCCTTAGCGCTAGCCTTAACCCTAACCCTAGCCCTAGTCCTAGCTTTAGTTTTAGCCCTAACCCTAGCCCTAAACCTAACACAAACACTAACCCTAGATATAACCCTAACCCTAGCCCTAACTGTAAAACTAGCCCTGGCCCTAGCCCTAGCCAAAACCATAAACCTAACCCTAACAATAGCCCTAATCCTAAACATAAGCCTAACCCTTAACCTAGCCATAACCCTAGACCTAGCCCTAGCCCTAGCACTAACTCTAACAAACCCAAGCCCTAGGCCTACACCAAACCTAGCCCTAACACTAACCCTAACCCTAGTCTAACTGTAATCCTAGCCCTAGACCTCACCTAAGCCTAATGCTAACCCTAGCCTTAGCCCTAGCCAAACCCTAGACCTAGCCTTAGCACTTAACCTAGCCCTAATCCTAACAGTAACCCTAACCCTAGACCTAACACTAGCCCAAATACTAGCCCTAACACTAACCCTAACCCGAACCCTAACCCTAAACCTAGCTGTAACCCTAGCCCTAGTCCTAGCCCTAGCCCTCTACCTAACCATAACTCTAATCCTAAACCTAACCATAACCCTAATAATAACCTAACCCAACCCTAACCATAACCCTAGCCTAGCCCTAGCCCTAAACCTAGCACTGAAAAATAAACCTAACCCTAACCTTAACACTAAATTTAACCCTAACACTAGCTTGAGCCCTAACTCTGGAACTAACCCTAACCCTAGCCTGAGCACTACCCATAAACCTAACCCTAACCCTAGCTCTAATATTAACACTAACCCTAGCCCTAACCCTAACCATAACCCTAACCCTAACCCTTTACTTAGCCCTAGTCCTAACCCTAACTCTAACCCTAGCCCTAGACCTATCTCTAACATTAACCCTAACCCTAAACCTAGCTCTATTCCTAGACCTAGCCCTAGCCATAGCCCTACCCTACCCTAACCATAACACTAGCCCTAAACCTAGAATTAGACCTAGCCAAAACCATAACACTAACCATAACCCTAGTCCTAACAATAATTGTAACCCTAACCCTTAACCTAGCCCTAAACTTAGCCCTAGCCCTAACCCTAACACTAACCCTAACCCTAACCCTAACCCTAAACTAACCTTAACAATAACCCTAACTCTAACCCTAAGCCTAGGCATAGCGCTAGTGCTAGCCCTAACCCTAACCCTAGCCCTGGCCATAGCACTAGCCCTAATCCTAACACTAACACTAACCCTAAACTTAACATTAACCCTTGCCTAATCCTAGACCTAGCCCTATCCTCCCTTAGCGCTAATCCAAACCCTAACATTAAACCTAACCCTAAACCTAAACCTAACCCTAACCCTAATGCTAACCTGAACCGACACCCAAAATGTAGCCCTACCCTAACCCTAAACATAGCCTCAGCCCTTGCCTTAGCCCTAGCCCCAGCTCTAAACCTAACCCTAACCCTAACTCTAAATTTAACCCTAAGCCTAGTAATAACCCTAACCCTAACCCTAAACCTACTCCTAGCCCTAGTCCTACTCCTAAACCAAAACCTAGCCCTAGCACTAGCCCAAACATAGCCCTCACGTTAGCTCTAAATAAAACACTAACCCAAGCCATAGCCCCAACCCTATAGCTAGTGCTAGCGCTACACCTAACCCAAACCCTAACCCTAACCGTAACCTTAACCCTAGCTATATCCCTAAACCTAATTCTAATCCTAACCTAACCCTAGGACTAACCCTAACCTTAAAATTAACCCTTTCCCTAGCCCTAACCCTAGCACTTACCCTAGCCCTAACCGTAACCTGAACCCTAACTCTAGACCTAGCCCTAGCCCTAACCATAACCCAAACCCTAATCTGAACCCTAACACTAAACCTAACTCTAACATTAACTTTAACCCTAAACCTAGCCCTAGGCCTAACCCTAAGCATAAACCTAACCCTAACCCTAACCCTAGCCGTAACCCTAGCCCTAGCCCTAGCACTGACCTAAACCTAACCATAACCATAACCAATCCATAGCTCTAACTCTAACCCTAAACCTAAATTAACCCTTGCCCTAACCCTAGACCTAGCCCTACCACTAGCCCTAACCAAAACCCTAACACTAAACTTATTCCTAAACCTAACACTAACAATAACCCTAATGCTAAACCTAAACCTAACCGTAGCCCTAACCTTAGCCCTAGGCCTAACACTAAACCTAACCCTAGCCCTACCCCTATCCATAACCCTAACTCTAATCCTAACCCTAGCCTTAGCTCCAATGCTAGTCCTAACCCTAGCCCTAGCCCTAACCCTAGTCCTAACCCTTACCCTAAGTCTATCCCTAACCCTAGTATTAGCACTAACACTAATCCTAGCTCTAAACCTAACACTAACCCAAACCATAACCCTAACCCTAACACTAAACCTAACCCTAGCCCTAGCCGTAGCCTTAACCCTTACCCTTATACTAACTCTAATCCTTACCCTAACCCTAGCCATAAGCTGAACCCTGATCCTAAACCTAACACTAACCCTAGACCTAGCCCTAGACCCAGCCCTAACCCAAAACCAAACAATAAAGCTAAATCTGAACCTAACCATAACATGAACCTAACACTAACTCTAACACTAACCATAGCCCTAGCCCTAACCTATCATAGCCATAACCCTAACTCTAACTGTAATCCTAGCCCTAGACTTACCCCTAACCCTAACACTAACCGTAGCCTTAGCCCTAGCCCAGCCCTAGCCCTAGACCTAGCACTTACCCTAGCCCTAAACCTAATCTTTTTTTTTAAAATTTTTTGATAGGTAGAGTGGACAGTGAGAGAGAGAGAGAGAGAGAGAGAGAGAGAGAGAGAGACAGAGAGAGAGAAAGGTCTTCCTTTTGCCGTTGGTTCACCCTCCAATGGCTGTCGCAGCCAGCGCGCTGCAGCCAGCACATCAAGCTGATCCGAAGCCAGGAGCCAGGTGTTTCTCCTGGTCTCCCATGCAGCTGCAGGGCCCAAGGACTTGGGCCATCCACCACTGCCTTCCCAGGACACAACAGAGAGCTTGCCTGGAAGAGGGGCACCTGGGACAGAATCTGGCACCCTGACCTGGAATAGAACCCAGTGTGCCAGCACTGCAGATGGAGGATTAGCCTATTGAGCTGCGGCACTGGCCCCTAAACCTAATCTTAAATCTAACACTAACACTAGCCCTAGTCCTAGCCATAACCTGAACCCTAACCTGAACCCTAATGCTCACCCTAGCCATAACCCTAGCACTAGCCCAAGCACTAGCCCATTACCTAAAACTAACTCTAATCCTAACCCTAACCCTAACCATAAACCTAACCCAACCCTAAACATAACTTTACCCTAACCCTAGCCCTAAATCTAGCACTGATGATAAACCTAACCCTAACTCTAATCTTAATCTTAGCCCAGCCCTAACCCTAACTCTAACACTAGCCCTAGCCCCAGACCTAGCCCTAGCACTTACACTAATCCTAATCCTAACCCTAAACCCAGCTAAAACCCTAGACCTAGCCATAGCCATAGCCATAGCCATAGCCATAGCCATAGCCATGCCCTAGGCCTAACCCTAACACTAGCCCTAGCCCTAGCCCTAGAACTAGACCTAGCCAAAACCATAACACTAACACTAACCCTACCCTAATACTAATTCTAACCCTAAACCTTAACCTAGCTCTAAACCTAGCCGTAGCCCTAGCCCTAACCCTAACACCAACCCTAACTCTAATCCTAGCCCTAGTCCTAGACCTAGTCCTCACCCTAGCCCTAATCCTAAACCTAAGACTAACCCTAAACACTGAACCTAACCCTAGCCATAGCACTAGCCCTAACCCTAACCCTAACTCTACTCCTAGCTCTATTTCTAGACCTTACCCTAGCCCTAACTGTACCCTAATCCTAATCCAACCCTTAACCTAGACATTACCCTAGCTTGAAAACTAACCCTAGACATAGCCCTAACCCTAACCCGAACCCTAACCACAGACATAGTGCTACTCCTAGCCATAACCTTAACATAACACTAAAACCCTGAAGTTAGCCATAGGCCTAACCCTGACCCTAAACTAACCCTAACTCTAACACTAGCCATAGCCTGAGACCAAAACTTAACTATCACCATAGCCTTACCCAAGCATTAGCTCTAAGTTTAACACTAACACTAACCCTAACCTTAACATTAACCCTTTTTCTAATCCTAGACCTAGCCCTATCCCCAGCACTAGCCCTTACCAAAACCTAAACCTAACGCTAACCCTAACCCAAACCATCAATGTAGTCCTAGACCTAACCCTAACCATAGCCCTAGCCCTAGCCCTAGCATTAAACTCAACAGTAATCCTAACTCTAATCATAAACCTAACCCTAACCCTAGCCCTAAACCTAACCCTAACCCTAACCCTAACCCTAAGGGTAACCCTAACCAAAACCCTAAATGTAGCCCTAACCTAACCCTAAGCCCTTGCCTTAGCCCTAGCCTCATCTCTAAACCTAACCCTAACCCTAACTCTAATTCTAACCCTAAGCCTAGCACTAGCCCTAACCCTAACCCTAAACCTAATCCTTGCCCTGGTCCTACCCCTAAACCGAGACCTAGCCCACGCACTAGCACTAAACCTAAGCTTCACACTAGCCCTAAACAAAACACTAATCCCAGCCCTAGCCCCAACCCTATCCCTAGCCCTGACGCTAGCCCTAGCACTAGCCCTAACACAAACCCTAACCCTAATCTTAACCCTAGCCCTAACCCTAAACAAAATTCCAATCCTAACCATAACCCTATGCCTAACACTAAACCTAACCATAGCCCTAGCCCTAGCATTTACCCTAGCCCTAACCCTAACCTGAACCCTAAACCTAGACCTAACCCTAGTCTTGGTCCAAGCCCTAACCTTATCGAAGCTCTAGCCTTAACGCTAACCATAGCCCTTGGCAAAACTCTAGCCCTAGCCCTAACCCAAACCCTAATTCTAGCCCTAGCCCTAGCACTAGCCCTAGCTCTAACACTAACTCTAACCCTAGGCCTAATCCTAACCCTAATAGTAGCCCTACGCCCAAACCTAGATCTAACCCCAGCCCCAGCCCTAGACCCAACACTAGCCATAGCCCTACGCCCAAAGCTAGATCCAAACATAGCCCTAGCCCTAGACCTAACCCTAGCTGTAGCCCTAGGCCCAAACCTAGATTTAACCTTAGCCCTAGCACTAGCTCTAACTCAAATTAAACCTAACCCTAACCTTGGCCTTAGCCCTAACCCTAATCCTAACTAATGCTAACCCTAACCCTAGCCCTAACCCTAACTCTAACCCTAACTCTAACCCTTGTCCTAGCCCTAGACGTAGCCCTTACCCTAGCCTTAACCCTAAACCTAAACATAAACCTAGCCCTAACCCTAGCCCTGGCCCTAACCCTAACCCTAAACCTGGCCCGAACCCTAACCCTAGACATAGCTCTAACCATAGCCCTAACTGTAATACTAACCCTAACCCTAGCCCTAGACCTAGCCAAAACCATAACCCAAAACCAAATGCTAGACCTAATCCTAACCGTAAACCAAACCTTTAACCTAGCCTTAACCCTAGACCTAGCCCTATCCCTAGCACTAACACTAACCCCAACACTAAACCTAGCCCTAGCCCTTATCCTAGGCCTAACCCTAACCCTAACTCTAAATGTAATCCTAGCCCTAGACCTACCCCTAACCCTAACATTAACCCTAGCCTTAGCCCTAGCCCTAGCCCTAGCACTTACCCTAGCCCTAAGCCAACCCTAACCCTAACTCTAACTCTAACCCTAACTCTAGACCTAACCCTAGCCCTAGTCCTAGCCCTAACCTTAACCGATGTTGCAGTTGATTTCTCAGCAATGTTGCAGTGGATTCATTTCTGAGGAGCATGGTAGGGGCAAGAGGCGCAGAATCACCACAGAGCCCGGGAGTCAGGTGAAAGCAGGCCTGAGGCGAGCAGCCCGCAGACTCATTTATTTGAGTTAGTACAACAACTTATATAGCCAATTCCAGCCAGTCTGGTCAAGGGGCGGTCTATGCCCCAACCAATCACAGCATGTTGCCAGTCAGGCTCTTGTCACCAGGCAATTTCCAATCACGGCCTGCCATCAGTCCTGCTCTATTGTCATGTGGTTTTCTCTGTTGTCATGTGGTTTCCAAAACCATCCAATCACGGCCTGTTGCCAGGCAGTTTCTGTTGTCAGTGGTCATCTTGGAATGACCTTTTCACCTCATGGCCATCTTGGCATGAGCTTTTCACCTCAGTGGCCATCTTGATATGACCTTTTCACCTCATTCCACCACATTTACCCCTTTTTGTTTATTTTTGAGCAATGGGAGGCATGATCTGGTGCACCAATTTGACTGAGAGAAAGCGTGTCGGACTCAGTGAGGTCCCCCCTGGATTTCAGCAAGAAGGCCCCTTGATGTTTTGTGCGCTGTTCAATTCTGTGAGGGTGAGCACAGAACCCCCTCCTATGCCCCTTTCCTTGTCCTTGTCCTCAGTCTAAGTGACCCCAGGTTAGGCACACACCGCCCAGAAGTGTATGTCACTTCCCAGCTCCTCCTTTTACTTTCAGTTCTCCCAGCGAATTCACATAAGGGACTGATCATCCCAGAATTCAGAACCAAGTCATCTTCCCTCACTTGAGAGAGGTGACACTCTGAAGACACTGTGTGGGCATACAGCCTTTACCTAATGAATCAAGGAAGTCCCCCACTAAGCACAGGACATACTTCTGATCTGATACACCACTATCTCTTTGTCTAACGTAGGGAAACCTCCTGCATAATGCCATCAATAGCTGAGGTGCTAGGAATTTGCTTTGTTATGGCAGCAGTGCTGTGCATGTCTTTTCTTTGGCTAGAGTTGGTGTGCTGTGCCACTCTTAAGCACTCAGACATGGGAAAGCTATCCCCCTCTCAGAATCCTGTGCAGATTGCCAAACATAATGAATCTGTGAGTGATAAGAGCCTGACACTCCAGGTCCCTGTCTCACAAGCAACATTTGATGACTTAGGGAGAGAGAGCTCCGACAGTGAAAATAACAATGTAGCAAGCAAGGTAGCAAACAAGGTAGGGTTTCGCTAGGTCTAGTACAAGGTTTAGAGTTAGAGTTAAGGTTATGGGTAGGCTAGTGTTAGGGTTAGGATTAGAGTTATGGTTATGATTAGGTTTAGGGCTAGGACTAGGGCTAGGGCTAGGGTTAGGGTTAGTACTAGGGCTAGGGTTAGGTCTAGGGCTAGGTATAGGGTTAGATCCATGTTTAGGATTAGGGTTAGTGCTAGTGCTAGGGCTAGGACCTGGGTTAGGGTTAGTGTTTGGGCTAGGGCAAGGTCTAGGTTTAGTGTTAGGGCTAGGGCTATTGCTAGGGCTAGGGTAGGTTTAGGGCTAGGACTAGGGTTAGATATAAGGTTAGGTTTATGATTAGGGTGAGGGTTAGGGTTAGTGCTAGGGTTAGGGCTAGTGCTAGGGCTAGGTTTAGGGCTAAGCCTATGGCTAGGTTCAGAGCTAGGTTTAGAGTTAGGACTAGGGCTAGTACTAGGGTTAAGGCTAGGTTAAGGGTTAGGGTTACTGTTAGGATTAGGGATAGAATTAAGGTTAGGGTTATGGTTTTGTCTAGGTCTATGGCTAGGGTTATGGTTAGTGTTACGGTTAGGGCTAGTTTTAGGGCTAAGTGTAGGGTTAGGGTTTGATTAGGGTTAGGGTTAGGGCTAGGGCTAGGGCTAGGGTTAGAGCTAAGTTTAGGGTTATGGTTAGGTTTAGAGTTTTGGCTAGGGTGCTAGGTCTAGGGCTAGGACTAGTGTTAGGTTATGGCTAGGGTTAATGTTGGCATTAGTTAGCATTAGGGTTATGGCTAGGGCTAAGGTTAGGGTTAGGTTTAATTTGGGTTAGATCAAGTACTATGGCTATGGTGAGATCTAGGTTTGGGCCTAGGGCTACAGCTAGGGTTAGGTCTAGGGCTAGGGCTAGGTTTAGATCTAGGTTTGGGCATAGGGCTATGGCTAGGGTTATGTCTAGGGCTGGTGCTAGAGTTAGTGTTAGAGCTAGGGCTAGGGCTTGGGCTAGGGCTAGGGTTAGGGTTTGGGTTAGGGCTAGGGCTAGGGTTATGCCAAGGGCTATGGTTAGTGTTAAGGCTAGAGCTTCAGATAGGGTTAGGGTTTGGGTTAGGGCTAGGACTGTGGCTAGGGCTAGGTCTAGGGTTAGAGTTTGGGTTAGGGTTAGGGCTAGGGTAAGTGCTAGGGCTAGGGCTAGGGTTAAGTTTAGGGTTAGGCATAGGGTTATGGTTAGGATTAGAATTAGGTTTAGGGTTATGACTAAGGTTAGGGTTAGGGTTAGGGTTAGGGTTTCGTTTAGGGCTAGCGCTAGGGTTAGTGCCAGGGCTAGGGATAGGGATGGGGCTAGGGCTGGGGTTAGTGTTTTGTTTAGGGCTAGTGTGAGGCTTAGGTTTAATGCTAGTGCCTGGGCTAGGTCTAGGTTTAGGGTTATGGTTAGGGCTTTCTAGGCTTAAGGTTAGAATTAGAGTTAGGGTTAGGGTTCGGTTTAGAGATGAGGCAAGGGCTGATGCTATGTTTAGGGTTAGGTTAGGGCTACATTTAGGGTTTTGGTTAGGGTTAGGGTTTGGGTTAGGGTTAGGTTTAGGTTTAGGGTTAGGGTTAACGTTAGGGTTTCAGTTAGTGATAAGGGGGGATAGGACTAGGTCTAGGGTTAGGGCAAGGGTTCATGTTAAGTTTAGGGTTAGTGTTAGGATTAGGGCTAGGGCTATGGTTACAGTTAGGGCTAGAGTTATAGTTAACGTTTGGTCTCAGGCTTTGGCTAGTGCTAGAGTTAGGGTTACATTTGGGGTCAGGGTTAGGCCTACGGCTAATGTTAGAGTTTGGGTTAGAGTTAGTGTCAGGTTAAGTTTAGGGCTAGGTCTAGGGCTAGGTCTATGGTTAGGGTTCAAGTTAGGTTTAGGGCTATGTTTAGGATTAGTTTTCAAGTTAGGGTTATGGCTAGGGTTAGGGCTAGGATTAGGATTAGGGTACAGTTAGGGTTAGGATAAGGTCTAGAAATAGAGCTAGGAGTAGGGTTAGTGTTAGGGTTAGGGCTAGCGTTATGGCTAGGGTTAGGGTTAGGGTTAGGTTTAGTGTTAGGATTAGGATTAGGGCTAGGGTGAGGACTAGATCTAGTGCTAGGGCTAGGATTTGGGTTAGGGTTAGTATTAGGGTTAGGGCCAGGGCTAGGGATAGGTTTAGGGCTAGGTTAAGGGTTATGGTTACAGTTATTGTTAGGACTAGGGTTCGGGTTAGTGTTATGGTTTTGGCTAGATGTAGTACTAGTGTTAGGTTTAGGATAGGGTAGGGCTATGGCTAGGGCTAGGGTTATGACTAGAGCTAGCGTTCGGGTTAAGATTAGGGTTAGGTTTATCATGAGTGCTAGGTTTAGGGTTAGGCTAAGGCTAAGATTATGGTTAGGTTTGGGTTAGGGTTCATGGTTATGGTTATGGTTAGGGTTAGGGTTAGGATTAGAGTTAGGTTTAGGTATAGGGCTTAGACTATTGCTAGGGATATGGCTAGGGTGAGCATTAGGGTTCAGGTTAGGGTTCAGGTTATGGCTAGGGTTAGTGCTAGGACTAGAGCTAGTGTTAGAGTTAGGGTTAAGATTAGGGTTAGGGCTAGGGTAAGTTCTAGGTCTAGGGCTAGGGCTGGGCTAGGGCTAAGGTTAGGATTAGTGTTAGTGTTAGAGGTAAGTCTAGGGCTAGGATTACAGTTAGTGTTAGGGTTAGGGTTAGGGCTAGGGTTAGGGTTAGAGTTAGGCTTAGTTTTAAGTTTAGCACTAGGGCTAGGGCTAGGGCTAGGGTTAAGGTTAGCGTTAAGTTTTGGGTTATCTTATGGTGAGGGTTAGGGTTAGTGCTAGGGTCAGGGATAATACTGGGGCTAGGTTTAGGGGTAGTCCTAGGGCTTGGGTTAGTGTTAGGGTTAGAGCTAGGGCTGGGGCTAGGTCTAGGGTTAAGGCTAGGTTAAGGGTTAGGGTTACCTTTAGGATTAAGGCTAGGTTAGGGTTAGGTTTATGGTTTTGCCTTGGGCTAGGGCCAGGGCTAGTGTTACAGTTAGGACTAGGGTTAGGTCTTGTCTAGGGTTAGTGTTCAGGTTCGGGTTAGGGCTAGGTTAATGGTTAGGGTTACAATTAGTGTTATTGCTAGGGTTAGGGTTAATTCTTTGGTTTTGGCTAGGTCTAGTTCTTTGCTAGGGCTAGTGTTAGGGTTAGCTCTAGGGAAGGGCTATGGCTAGGGCTAGCACTAGAGTTAGAGCTAGGATTAGGGTTACGGTTAGGGTTAGGGTTATGTTTAGGGTTAGGGTTAGGGTTAGGATTCAGTTTAGTGCTTGGACCTGGGCTCAAGTTAGGTTAGGGCTAGGGTTAGAGTTAGGGTTAGGGTTTTTGCTAGGGCTAGGGCCAGAGCTAGAGTTATGGTTAGGGCTTGGGTTAGGGTTATGTCTAGGGTTAGTGTTTGGGTTAGGATTTGAGTTAGGGTTAGGGTTAGGGTTAGGGTTAGGGCTAGAGTTAAGGTTAGGCTCTAGGATTAGGGTTTGGTTAGTGCTAGCGCTAGGTTTAGGGCTAGTGCTAGGGTTAAGGGCTAGGGAAAGGGTTGGGGCCAGCGCTAGGATTAGTGTTAGGTTTTTTGTTCTAGCGTGAGGTTATGTTAGGGCTTGTTATAGGGCTGGGTCTATGGTTAGTATAGGGCTAGGGCTAGGATTAGAGTTAGGGTTAGGATTAGGGGTAGAGCTAGTGTTAGAGTTAGGATTAGAGTTAGCATTAGGGCTAGGGTTAGGATTAGGTGTAGAGCTAGGGCTAGGGTTAGATCTAGGTTTGTGGCTAGGGCTGGGGTGTGTGTTAGGATTAGGTATAGGGTTAGAGTTAGGGTTAGAGCTAGGGCTAGTGCTAGGTCTAGTTCTGGGGTTACAGTTGGGTTAGGGCTAAGGCTATGGTTATGCCTAGGGCTATGTTTAGCGTTAAGACTAGAGCTATGGCTAGAGTTAGGGTTAGGGTTACATCTATGGCTGGGGCTAGGATTACAGTTAGGGCTAGGGCTAGGTTTAGATCTAGGTTTAGGATTAGGGTTAGTGCTAGGGCTAAGACTAGGGTTAGGGTTATGGTTAGGGTTGGGGTTGGGGCTAGGGTTAGGGTTAGGATTAGAGTTAGGGTTAATGTTAAGTTTAGGGCTAGGGCTAGCTCTATGGTTAGGGTTAGGGCTATGACTGTGTTTAGGGTTTGAGTTCAGGAAGCATTAGGGTTCATGTTAAGGTTAGGGTTTGTGTTAGGGCTTGATTAGTGTTTGGGTTAGGGCCTGGACTGGGGCTAGAGATAGGGCTAGGTCTAGGGTAAGAGTTAGGTTTAGGGTCAGGGCTAGGGCTAGGGCTAGGGTTAGGGTTAGTCCTAGGGTTTGGGTTAGGATTAGAATTAGTTTTAGGGTTATGACTATGGTTAAGGTTTGGGTTATGGTCAGGGTTTGGGTTAGGGCTTGTGCTAGCGCTAGTTATATGGTTGGGGCTAGGGCTAGGGTTATAGTTTTGTTTGGAGCTAGCATGAGGACAAGGTTAGGGCTAGTGCTAAGGCTAGGTCTTGGTTTAGGGGTAGGACTAGGATTAGGATTAGGTTTAGGTTTAGGGTTAGGGTTAGTGCTAGGCTTAGGGTTAGAATTATAGTTAGGGTTAGGGTTAGGTTTAGAGATAGGGCTAGGGCTAGGGCAAGGGCTGAGGCTATAGATAGGGTTAGGGTAGGGCTACATTTAGGGTGTGGGTAAGGTTAGGTTTAGGTTTATGTTTAGGGTTAATGTTAGGGTTTGGGTTAGTGCTAAGGGGATAGGGCTAGGTCTAGGATTAGGGCAAGGGTTAATGTTAAGTTTAGGGTTAGTGTTAGTGTTAGTGTTAGGATTAGGGCTAGGACTAGGACTAGGGCTAGGGCTAGGCCTAGGGCTAGGGCTAGGCCTAGGGCTAGGGCTAGGACTAGGGCTAGGGATAGGCCTAGGGTTATAGTTAAGTTTTGGGCTCAGGCTATGGCTAGTGTTAGAGTTAGAGTTACATTTAGGGTCAGGGTTAGGCTTACGACTAATGTTAAGGTTAGGGTTATTGTTAGTCTTAGGTTAAGGTTAGGGCTAGGACTAGGGCTAGGTCTATGGTTAGGGTTCAGGTTTGGGTTCGGGCTATGTCTAGGGTTAGCTTTTGAGTTAGGGTTATGGCTAGGGTTAGGGCTAGGATTAGGATTAGGGTACAGTTAGGGTTAGGATAAGGTCTAGAAATAGAGCTAGGAGTAGGGTTAGTGTTAGGGTTAGTGCTAGCGCTGATGTTGGGAGCCACTGTGCTGGTTTCCCTGTATAGGCCTTTGTTAGTTTAACCTTCAACTGTGTTCCTGTAAGGAGGATTCACTAGAAAATCCCATTTGTACAGCTCTCTGATATGGTTAGCACTTCATAAACAAGTCATAGACAAGTCAGGGTCAGTCTTGGCTTGTGGAATTCCTGGGAGGAAAAAAAAAAGTCACCTATTCCCATGCTCTAGGAGAATGATCAAAACAAGAACACTCCGCTAAAATTAACTATGTAATGACTGTGTTACAGAAAGCCTGATAAGTTGCTTGCCTGTGTTGTTAACTTCTGTACTGCCTTGAGCTGCAGCTGGTTATGTATAAAATATCCCTGAGATGCTGAATAAATGAGACCTTGATCAGAGTACTGTCTTGGTCTCCCTTCTCATGTCTGGTTTATCTCTCCATTCAGGTCTGCCCTCGTCATGTCCTAGTTGATTACCCTGCAGGCCAGGGAAGCTATGGATATGGCTAGGGTTAGGGTTAGAGTTAGATTTAGTGTTAGGTTTATGATTAGGGCTAGGGTGAGGAGTAGGTGTAGGTCTAGGACTAGGATTAGGGTTAGGGTTAGTGTTAGGGTTAGGGCTAAGGCTAGGGCTAGAGCTAGGTTTAGGGCTAGGTTAAGGGTTAGGGTTACAGTTAGTGTAAGGACTAGGGCTAGGGTTAGTGTTATGGTTTGGGCTAGGTCTAGTTGTAGGGCTAGGCTAGGGCTAGTGTTAGGGTTAGGCCTAGGGTAGGGCTATGGCTAGGGCTAAGACTAGGGTTAGAGCTAGGTTTAGGGTTAGGGTTAGGGTTAGGGTTAGGGTTAGGGTTAGGATTAGTGCAATTGTTAGGGTTAGGGTTAGGGCTAGGGACGGTATAGGATTAGGGTTAGTGCTAGTGCTAGGGTTATGGTTAAGATTTGTTAGGGTTTTGTTTCAGTTTATGGCTAGTGCTCAGGCTAGGGCTAGGGATAGTGCTAGTGTTATGGCTAGAGCTAGCATTAGGGTAGAGATTAGGGTTAGTGTTAGTGTTAGGGTTAGGGTTTATCATCAGTGCTAGGTTTAGTGCTAGGACTAGGGCTAGTGTTATGGTCAGGGTTGAGTTAGGTTTATGGTTAGGGTTAGGATTAGAGTTTGTGTTTGATAGAGGGCTTGGGCTAGAGTGAAGTTTATGGCTAGGGTTAGTGTAGGGTTCGGGTTACGGTTAGGGCTAGGACTAGGGCTAGAGTTAGGTTTAGAATAAGGGTTAGGGCTAGAGTAAATGCTAGGGCTAGGGCTAGGGCTGGGCTAGGGCTGGGCTAGGGCTAAGGCTAGGGTTAGTTTTAGGGTTGGGGGTAAGTCTTGGGCTAGGATTACAGTTAGAGTTAGGGTTAGGGTTAGGACTAGGGTTATTGTTAGAGTTAGAATTAGGGTTAGTGTTAGGTTTAGCGCTAGGGCTAGGGCTAGGGCTAGTGTTAGGGCTAGGGCTAAGGCTAAGGTTAGCGTTAAGTTTTGGGTTATCTTAGGGTGAGGGTTAGGGTTAGTGCTAGTGTTAGGGATAGTGCTAGGGCTAGGTCTAGGGGTAGTACTAGGGCTTGGGTCAGTGTTAGGGTTAGATTTAAGGCTAGGGTCAGATTAAGGGTTAGGGTTATGTTTAGGATTAGGGCTATGGTTAACTTTAGGTTTATGGTTTTGTCTTGGGCTAGGGCCATGGCTAGTGTTGCAGTTAGGGCTAGGGTTAGGGCTATGTCTAGGGTTAGTGTTCAGGTTAGGGTTAGGGCTACAGTTAGGGCTAGGATTAGGGTTAGGGTTAGCGTTAGCGTTAGGGCTAGGGTTTGGGTTAGGGATAGGGCTAATGTTAGGACTGAAGATAGGTTAAAATCTAGGTTTAGGATTAGGGTTAGTGCTCATGCACGAGCTAGGACTAGGTTAGGGTTAGTCTATTGCTATGGCTAGATTTAATGTTAGGGTTAGTGTTAGGGCTTGGGCTAGTGATAAGGCTAGGGTTAGAGCTAGGGATGGGACTAGGTTTAGAGTTAATGTTAGTGTTATGCTTAGGGTGAGCATTATTGTTAATGCTAGAGTTAGAGATAGTGCTAGTGCTAGGTTTAGGGTTAGGCCTAAGTCTTGGGTTAGTGTTAGTGTTAGGACTAGGGCTAGGGCTAGGTCTAGGGTTAAGGCTAGGTTAAGGGTTAGGGTTACTGTTAGGATTAGGGCAGGCATTCGGTTTTGTGTTATGGCTTTGGCTAGTTCTAGGGCTAGGTTTAGGGTTAGTGTTATGGTTAGGACTAGTGTTAGGGCTATGTCTAGGGTTAGGGTTTGAGTTAGGGTTAGGGCTAGGGCTAGGGCTATGTTTAGGGCTAGGGTTATGTTTAGGTTTAGGGTTAGGGCTAGTGTAATGGCTAGGTCTAGGGCTCAGACTAGGGTTAGTGTTAGGGTTAGGGCTTGTATTAGGCTTAGTATTAGTTAGGATTAGGGTTAGGGCTAGGGCTAAACTAGGGTTAGGTTTAGGGTTTGGGTTAGAGATAGTGCTAGGACTAGGGCGAGGGATAGGGTTGGGACTATGACTAGGGTTACGGTTAGGGTTACAGCTTCATGAGGGTTAGGGTTAGGGCTAGTGCTAGGGCTAGGGCTACGACCTGGGTTAGTGTTAGGATTAGGGCTAGGGCTAGGGCTAGAGCTAGAGCTAGGCCTAGGTTTAATGTTATGGCTAGGGTAGGGCTAGGGTTAGATTTAAGGTTAGGTTTATGCTTAGGGTGAGGGTTAGGGTTGGTGCTAGGGTTAGGGATAGTGCTAGTGCTAGGTTTAGGGTTAGGCCTAAGTCTCAGGTTAGTGTTAGTGTTAGGGCTAGAGCTAGGGCTAGGTCTAGGGTTAAGGCTAGGTTAAGGGTTAGAGTTACTGTTAGGATTAGGGCTAGTGTTAGGGTTAGGGTTATGATTTTGTCTAGGACTAGGGCTAGGGTTATGGATAGTGTTACAGTTAGGGCTAGGGGTAGGGTTAGAGTTTAGGGTTATGCTTAGGGTGAGGGTTAGGATTAGTGCTATGGTTAGGGATAGTGCTAGGGCTAGGTTTAGGGCTAGGCCTAGGGCTAGGGTTAGTGTTAGGTTTAAGGATAGGGCCAGGGCTAGGGCCAGGGTTAAGGCTAGGTTAAGGGTTAGGGTTACTGTTAGGATTAGGGCTAGTGTTAGGGTTAGGGTTATGGTTTTGTCTAGGTCTAAGGCTAGGGTTATGGTTAGTGTTGCAGTTAGGGCTATGGTTAGGGCTAGAGCTAGGGCTAGGGTTAGAATTAAGTTTACGCTTATGCTTAGGGTGAGCATTAGTTTTAGTGCTGGGATTAGGGCTAGTGCTAGGGCTACAGCTACGGTTAGATTTAGGGTTAGTTAGGATTAGGGTTAGGGCTAGGGTTAGGGTTAGCATTAGTTAGGATTAGGGTTAGGGCTAGGGCTAAGGTTAGGTTAGGTTTAATTTGGTTTAGAGATAGTGCTAGGGCTAGGGCTAGGGAGAGGTTTGGGCCTAGGTCTAGTGTTAGGGTTAGGGTTATGGCTAGTGTAAGAGTTAGGGTTAGGGCTAGTGCTAGTGCTTGGGCTAGAGTTAGGTCCGGGGTTAGGTCTACATTTAGGGTTAGAGTTATGGTTATGGTTAAGTCTAGTACTAGGATTAGGTCTAGGTTAGGGCTAGGGCTAGGGCTAGGGCTAGGGCTAGGGTTAGGGTTAGGGTTAGGGCTAGTCTTAGGGCTAATATTAGAGTTAGGGTTATGGTTTGGGTTAGTGCTAGGGCTTGGGCTAGGGCTATGGTTAGGGTTAGGACTAGGGCTACATTTAGGGTTTGGGTTAGGGTTGGCATTAGGATTAGGGTTAGGGTTATGTTTAGTGTTAGGGTTAGGGTTTGGGTTTGGGTTAGGGCTAAGTCTGGTGCTAGGGCTAGGTCTTTAGTTAAGGCTAGAGTTAAGGTTAGAGTTAGTGTTATTTTTAGGATTAGGGCTAGGACTAGCGCTAAGTCTAGGGTTATGGTTATTGTTAGGGCTAGGGCTAGTGCTAAGTCTAGTGTTAGGGTTAGGTTTAGTGCTAGGGCTAAGGCTACGTTTAGGATTCTTGCTAGGGTTAGGTTTAGGGCTAGCATTCATCTAGGGTTGGGGTTATGTCTAGGCTTAGGGCAAGAGTTCTGGTTAGGTTTGGGCTAAATTCTGCTAGGGCTTGGGCTAGGGCTAGGCTAGGCTAAGCTTAGGGCTAGTGTTATGGTTAGGTTTAGGGTTAGGGCTAGGGTAAGGGCTAGGTCTATGGCTAGGACTAGGGTTAGGATTAGGGTTAGAGTTAGGGTTAGTGTTTGGTTTAAATCTAGGGCTATGGCTAGGGCTATGGTTAGGTTTAGGACTAGGACTACATTTAGGGTTTGGGTTCAGGTTAGCATTAGGGTTTGTGTTAGAATTAAGTTTAGGGTTAGGGTTAGGGATAGCATTAGGGTTTGGTTAGGGCTAGGTCTAGGGTTTAGGGTTGAAGTTATGATTAGGGCTAGGAGAAGTGCTAAGGCTAGGGTTAGGGTTATTGCTAGTGCCAGGGCTAGGATCAGGGTTAGGGCTAGGGCTAGGGCTAGGGTTAGGGCTAGGACTACATTTTTTTTTTGGGGTTCCGGTTAGTGTTAGGTTTAGGGTTAGATTAAATTTAGGGTTAGGGTTAGGGATAGGGTTAGGTGTTGGTTAGAGCTAGGGCTGGGGCTAGGTCTAGGGTTAGTGTTAGGTTTAGGATCAGGGTTAGGTCTATGGCTAGGGTTAGGGTAAGGTTTAGAGTTAGGCTAGGGTTAGGGTAAGGGTTGAGGTTAGGGCTAGGGCGAGGGTTAGGTTTAGTGTTAGGGTTAGGGTTTTGGATATTGTTGATGTTAGTTTAGATTTAGAACTAGGATTACTGTTAGGACTAGTGCTAGGGTTAGGGATAGGGTTAGGGTAAGGGTTAGGACTAGAATTTAGTGCTAGGGCTAGTTCTACGGTTGGGGCTAGGGCTAGGATTAGCGTTATGGTTAGGGGTAGGGCTAGGATTAGGGTTAGGGCTAAGGCTAGGGCTAGGGCTAGGGTTAGTTTTAGGTTTAACATTAGGGTTAGTGTAATTGTTAGGTTTAGGAATAGGTTTAGTGTTAGGGTTGGGGTTAGGGCTAGTGGTAGGGCTAGGTCTAAGGTTAGGGCAAGGGTTAATTTAGGGTTTGGGTTAGGGTTAGGTTTAGAGTTAGGGGTAGAGTTAGGTTTAGGGTTAAGGTTAGGGTTAAGGCTAGGGCTACGTCTAGGTTTAGCATTAGGGTTAGGTTTATGATCAGGGTTAGGCCTAGGGCTGGGATTAGGTTTAGAGTTTGTGTTAGAGTTAGGTTTTTTTTTTTTGGACAGGCAGAATGGACAGTGAGAGAGAGAGACAGAGAGAAAGGTCTTCCTTTGCCGTTGGTTCACCCTCCAATGGCCGCCATGGCCGGCGCACTGTGGCCGGCGCACCGCGCTCATCCGATGGCAGGAGCTAGGTGCTAGGTGCTTTTCCTGGTCTCCCATGGGGTGCAGGGCCCAAGGAGTTAGGGTTTTTTTTTTTGCCACCATTTCCTTTTATTTTTCTTTAATTTTATTTAGTGAACATAAATTTCCAAACTACAGCTTATGGATTACAATATCTTCCCCCCCATAACTTCCCTCCCACCCACAACACTCCCCTCTCCCACTTCCTCTCCCCTTCCATTCACATCAAGATTAATTTTCAAGTATCTTTATATACAGATCAATTTAGCATATATTAAGTAAAGATTTCAACAGTTTGCACCCACAGAGATACACAAAGTGAAAAATACTATTTGAGTACTAGTTATAGCATTAATTAAACACCTAAGAATAATTGAGTATTAATTACAGAATTCAACCAATAGTTTTAAGTAGAACATAAAAAATACTAGAAGGCTAAAGTATTAAGTTCTTTTTTTGTTTGTTTGTTATATAGTTATTTTTTTATTTAATAAATGTGAATTTTCTAAGTGCAACTTTTGCATTGCTGTGGCTCCCCCACCCCAACATCCCTCAATCCCGCGGCCCTCCCCTCTCCCACTCCCTCTCCCATCCCACCCTTCATTGAGTTTCATTATCAATTACCTTCATATAATGAAGATCAACTTAGTATATACTAAGCAAGGATTTCCACAGACTGCACTCACACAACCGCACAAGGTATAGGGTATTGTTTGACTAGTAGTGTTGTTTTTAAGTTTCATAGTAAAACACATTAAGGACAGAGATCCTACATGGGGAGCATGTTCCCAGTGACTCCAGTTTTAGATTTAACAATTGGCACTTTTATTTATGACATCAGCAATCACCCGAGACTTGCTCTGAGCTGTCTAGGCTATGGAAGCCCCTTGAGTTCACCAACTCTTAACTTGTTTATCAAGGCCGTATCACAGTGGAGGTTCCTTCCTCCTTTCAGAGAAAGGCGCCTCTCTCCTTGATGGCCTGTTCCTTCTGCTGGGGTCTTGTTCATCAGGATTTTTCATTTAGATTGTTTTTTGCCACCGTGTCATGGCTTTCCATGCCTGTGAGACTCTCATGGACCTTTTAGCCAGATCCGAATGTCCCAAGGGTTGATACTGAGGCAGGAGTGCTATTTTGGGTGTTTGCCATTCTATGAGTCTGCTGTGTATCCTGCTTCCCCCTGCAGGATCATTCTCTCCCTTTTAATTCTATCCTTCATTATTTGCTTACACTGGTCTTATTTGTGAAATCTCTTTAACACATACCCTATCTTTTTGATCGGTTGTGTATTTATGCTTATCACTTTACCAAGTGTGCTGGCATTGGTACCTGCCTCCTTGGTAAGATTGAGTTGAAATCCCTTGGCACATTTCTAGTTCCACCATTGGAGGTAAATCCGAGTGAGCATGTGCCAACCTATATATCTCCTCCCTCTCTTATTCCCACTCCTATGTCTAACAGAGATCACTTTTCTGTTAATTTTAAATGCCTAAGAATGATTGTGCATTGCTTACAGAGTTCAACCAGTGGTCTTATGTAGAACAAACAGAGCAACAACAACAACAACAAAAATACTAAAAGGAATAAAATAGTAAGTTGTTCCTCAACAGTCTAGACAAGGGCTGATCATGTCATTGTCTCTCATAGTGTCCATTTCACTTCAATGGGTACCATTTTAGATGCTCATTTAGTTGCCCGATCAGGGAGAACATATGATATTTGTCCCTTTTGGACTGGCTTATTTTACTCAGCATGATGTTTTCCAGCTTCCTCCATTTTGTTGTAAATGCCTGGATTTCATTTTTTTTTACACTGTTGTCTAGTGTTCCATAGAGTACATATCCCATAGTTTCTTTATCCAGTCATCCATTGATGGACATTTAGGTTGATTCCATGTTTTAGCTATTGTGAATTGAGCTGCAACAAACATTGAGGTGTAAATGGCTCTTTTTTTCTCCCCTTTAATTACATTTGGGTAAATTCCAAGGAGTGGGATGGCTGGGTCCTGTGGTAGTGCTATATTCAGGTTTCTGAGGACTCTCCAAACTGTCTTCCATAGTGGCTTTACCAGTTTGCATTCCCACCAACAGTGGATTAGTGTCCCTTTTTCCCCACATCCTCACAAGCATCTGTTGTTGGTTGATTTCTGTATGTAGGCCAATCTAACCGGAGTGAGATGAAACCTCATTGTGGTTTTGATCTGTATTTCCCTGATAGCTAAGGATCCTGAGCATTTTTTCATGGGTCTGTTGGCCATTTCGATTTTCTCTTTTGAAAAATGTCTGTTAAGGTCCTTGCCCGATTTTTTAATTGGGTTATTTGTTTTGATTCTGTGGTGTTTTTTTTTTATCATTTTATAGATTCTAGTTGTTAATCCTTTATCTGTTGTGTAGTTTGTGAATAACATCTCTCATTCTGTTGGTTGCCTCTCCACTTTCCTGACTGTTTCCTTTGCTATAAAGAAACTCTTCAATTTGAGGTAATCCCATTTGTTTATTTTATCTTTGATTAACCATGCCTCTGGGGTCTTCTCCAGGAATCCTTCACCTGTTCCAATATCTTGAAGGGTTTCCCCTATGCTCTCAATTAGTTTCATGGTGTCGTGGTGCATTTCTAGTTCTTTGATCCATGTTGAGTGGATTTTTGTATAAGGTGTAAGGTAGGGGTCTTGCTTCATACTCCGACATGTGGACATCCAGTTTTCCCAGCACCATTTGTTGAAGAGGCTGTCCTTGTTCCAGGGGTTGGTTTTAGGTCCTTTGTCAAATATTGAGTTGGTTGTAGATGTTTGGATTAATCTCCGGTGTTTCTATTCTGTTCCATTGGTCTATCCATCTGTTTTTATACCAGTACCAGGCTGTTTTGATTATAACTGCCCTGTAGTATGTCTTGAAGTCTGGAATTGTGATGCCTCCTGCCTTGTTTTTATTGTAAAGGATTGCTTTAGCTATTCTCGGTCTCCTGTTTCTCCATATGAATTTCAGCATCACTTTTTCTAGGTCTTTGAGGAATGACTTTGGTATTTTGATTGGTATTGCATTGAACTTGTAAAATTGCTTTTGGGAGAATGGACATTTTGATAATATTGATTCTTCCAATCCATGAGCATGGCAGGTTTTTCCCATTTTTTGGTGTTGTCTTCTATTTCTTAATTTAGTGTTTTGTAATTTTCATCATAGAGATCTTTGACATCCTTGGTGAAATTTATTCCAAGGTACTTTATTGTTTTTGTGGCTATCATGAATGGGATTGATCTTAGAAGTTCTTCCTCGGCCCTGGCATTATCTGTGTATACAAAGGCTGTTGATTTCTGAGCGTTGACTTTGTATCCTGCTACTTTACCAAACTCTTGTATGAGTTCCAATAGTCTCTTATAGGAGTTTATCAGGTCCCCAATATATAATATCATGTCATCTGCAAATATGGATAGTTTAACTTCCTCCTTTCCCATTTGTATCCCTTTAATTTCTTTTTCTTGCCTGATGGCCCTGGCTAACACTTCTAGGACTATATCGAATAGCAATGGTGAGAGTGGGCATCCCTGTCTGGTGCCAGTTTTCAATGGAAATGCCTCCAACTTTTCCCCATTCAATATGATGCTGGCCATTGGTTTATCATAGACTGCCTTAATTGTGTTGAGGAATGTTCCTTCTAACCCCAATTTGCTTAGGGGTTTCATCATGAAAGGGTGTTGTATTTTGTCAAATGCTTTCTCTGCATCTATTGAGATAATCATATAATTTTTGTTTCTCAATTTATTAATGTGATGTATTACATTGATTGACTTTCGAATATTGAACCATCCCTGCATACCAGGGATAAATCCCACTTGGTCCGGGTGAATGATCTTTCTGATGTGCAGTTGGATTTGGTTTGCAAGAATTTTGTTGAGTATTTTTGCATCTATGTTCATCAGGGAGATAGGTCTGTAGTTTTCTTTCTCTGTTGTGTCTTTTCCAGCTTAGGAATTAAGGTGATATTGGCTTTGTAGAAAGAATTTGGGAGGATTCCCTCCCTTCCAATTGTTTTGAATAATTTGGGAAGAACTGGGGTTAGTTGTTCTCTAAATGTCTGGTTAAATTCAGCGGTGAAGCCACCCGGTCCTGGGCTCTTCTTTTTCGGCAGTGTGTTTATTATTGATTCAATTTCTTCCATGGTTATGGGTCTGTTTAGATTTTCTATATCTTCACGGTTCAGTTTAGGAAGGTTGTATGTGTCCAGAAATCTATCCATTTCTTTCAGGTTCCCCAATTTGTTAGCATAAATCTCTTTGTAGTGGTTTCTGATGATTCTTTTTATTTGTGTTGTGTCTGTTGTTACATTTCCATTACTATCTTTGATTTTATAAATTTGGGTCTTCTCTCTCCTTTTTTTGGTTAGTTGGGCCAATGGTGTGTCGATTTTGTTTATTTTTTCAAAAAACCAGCTCCTGGTTTTGTTAATCTTTTGTATTTTTTTTTTTTTAGTTTCAATTCTGTTTATGTCTTCTATGATCTTTAGTATTTCTTTCCTCCTTCTGGATTTGGGCTTGATTTGCTGCTGTTTTTCTAAATCCTTGAGGTGCATGGAGAGTTCATTTGTTTGGTTCTTTTCCAGCTTCTTGATGTAGGCACCAATTGCTATAAACTTTCCTCTTAGCACTGCTTTTGCCTTGTCCCACAGGTTTTGATAGGTTGTGTTATCATTTTCATTTGTTTCTATAAACCTTTTGATTTCTCTTTTAATTTCTTCGAGGACCCACTGTTAGTTTAGGATCATGTTGTCCATTCTCCATATATTTGCATATGGTGTAGAGATTCTTGGGTTGTTGATTTCAAGTTTCACTGCACTATGGTCTGAGAAGCTGCATGGTATAGTTTCAATTTTTTTTAATTTGTTGAGGCTCCCTTTATGGCCTAGCATATGGTCAATCCTAGAGAATGTTCCATGTACTGAGGAGAAATACATGAACTCTATGGCTGTGGGGTGGAAGGTTCTGAAGATATCTATTAGGTCAATTTGGTCTATAGTGTCAATTAACTCTGTTATTTCCTTGTTGAATTTCTGTCTGGTTGAACTGTCCTTTGGTGAGAGTGGGGTGTTGAAGTCCCCTGTTACTATTGTATTTGAATCTATGTCTCCATTTAAATCCTTTTGTAATTTTTTAAGGTAGCCAGGTGCCCTGTAATTAGGTGTGTATAGATTTATAATAGTAATGTCTTCCTGTTGGGTAGATCCTTTAATCATTATATAGTGCCCTTCTCTGCCTCTTTTAATAGTTTTTATGTTAAAGTCTATTTTGTCTGATATTAGGATGGCCACACCAGCTCTTTTTTGATTTCTGTTAGCTTGGAGTATCTTTTTCCTTCCTTTCACTTTCAATCTGCATGCATCTTTGCTGATAAGGTGTGTCTCCTGAAGGCAGCATATAGATGGATTCTCTTCCTTGACCCAATCTGCTAGTCTATGTCTTTTGGTAGTAGAATTAAGACCATTCACATTCAGTGTGATTACTGTTAAGTACTGTCTTTTCCCATTCATGTTTCCTAAATGAGCTATTTATGTATTTTGAACTTTGTAGGTTACTCTACATTCGCTTTTTTTTTGTAGTGAAGTTCTTGTTTTTGTATTTCTGTGTGCAGCACATCTTTGAGCAAGTGTTGTAGGGTTGGATGCGTGGATACAAATTCTTTCAATTTCTGCTTGTCTTGGAAGATCTTTATTTCCCCTTCATTCATAAATGATAGGTTTGCAGGGTATAGTATTCTAGGTTGGCATTGTTTGTCTTTTAAAACTTGAAATATATCATGCCATTGTCTCCTTGCCTGTAGTGTTTGCGATGAGAAGTTTGGGGTGAGTCTGATTAACTTACCCCTGAATGTGATTTGTCATTTTTCTCTGACACATTTTAGGATTTGTTCTTTGTGTGTCACTGAGCTGAGTGTTGCCACAATGTGTCACGGTGAATTTCTCTTCTGGTCTACCCTGTTCGGAGTCCTGGCTATCTGTTGAATTTGCCTGTTGTTATCCAGCTGCCTTTGTTTGAAGTTTTCTGATATTATTTTATTGAAAACACCTTCCAATCCATTCTCTCTTTCCACCCCTTCAGGGACTCCTATTATCTGAACATTACACCGTTTGATTGAATCTTGTAGGTCTCTGACCGTATTTTTCAATTTTTTAATTTCTTCTTCCTGTGTTTGAACTGACTGTATTATTTCTGTGAGTTTGTCTTCGAAATCTGATATTCGGTCTTCTATTTCATCTGTTCGATTTCTGAGGAATTCCATGGTGTTTTTTATATGCTCAATTGAGTTTTTCATTTCCAGTATTTCATTCTGGCTTCTATTTAGGATCTCTAATTCTTGGGATTGTTTTTCGTTCAGCTCTCGACACTGTTTCTCATTATTTCTAAGTAATCTGATTATTAATTTTCTGAATTCTTTTTCTGGCATGGTTTCAAATTCTTCTTCTTCTTCAGCCTCTGTTATGGTTGGTTTAGCCGGCTCCATTGGCTAATTTATATGTTTTTCTATATTCTTATTGTGGGGTTTTGTTTTGTTTTTTGGCATTCCATCTGGGTGGTTTTTCAGGTTGATTTCCCTCTGCTATGGGCTGCTGTGAGTCTGTACCAATATCCAGTGTAAGCAGGCTGCTCTGCCTTTTAGAGTTTGTTTATTTTTTACTTACTTATTTATTTATTTATTTATTGTAACTTGAGTGGGCTGGTGTCAGGGTTTTGAGGTGCCAATCTCTGCTCCTTGGGGGCCGGTTTCCTTGTTCCTATGTTCGCCCTTACGTGTCTGTGCCTGGGGTTTGTTGGATAGTCACTCTCTCTCACTGCACCTCCTGTGTGAGGAGTGTCAAGTAGCTACAGACCACCTTTGTACTCCACCCCCGCTGCTTCCACTTTCAGAGCAGCGGCCAGACTCCTTTAAGCTTGAATGTAAACAAACAGGATGGCTAAACTCTGCCTGCTGCAGCTCTGATTGTGGGTTGGGCAGCTCCTAAGGATCCTGGCATTTTCGATCCCTCAGTTTGTCCCCCTGGATCCTGCCCTCTTCCCATGGGTGCTCTTCAATTTTTTTTTCTGGTAACTTGAGTAGACTGGTGTCAGGGCTTTGAGCTGCCCTCTCTAGTTGCTCACCCCTGCACAAGGAGTGTCGGGTCACTCCACTCCACCTTTGGGCTCCACCTCTGAAGGTTAATGTGGAGGCAGAGGCAGTTCTTTTCTAAGCTCGAATGTAAACAAACAAGATGGCTGCTTCCCATCTGCTGCAGCTCCAATTTGGGGGAGGGATCCTGGATTGTTTAGTTCCTCAATTAGTCCCCCTGAATCACGCACTCTTTTTGCAGGCACTACTCTGTTCTGTTTTCTATTTCCTCCCCCACTCAGTCGTCCATCCCAGGGTGGGTTGGGGGAGGGGTGGCAGCGGCTGTTACAGCGAGCACCCTGTCTCACCTTGGCTTCCAGCACTGGTGTGTACACACTCCTGCTAGTGTCCTTCTCTTCAGGCGTCCGCATCCTCCTCATAGGTCCACCCTGTCTCCCCAGTTTTGGAAGAGCTTCCCTTTCCCCAAAACTACAAATTCTCATCCCTTTTTGAACCTTCCCTTCCCAGACCATTGGTGTGCTCCCTCCCTATTCCTCCATCTTGGACTCCTCCGAAGACTAATACTTTTATTAGTGATGAATCAGAAAAAATTGATTTCTGGTTTTTTTTTTTTCTAGTATTAAGTTTTTTAAGAATATTGATATAAGGTAAACATGAACATGGAAGATTTTCCCACTTTTTTATGTCTTCTATTTCTTTAATGTTTTGTAATTTTCATTGTAGATATTTCTTACCTCCTTGGTTAAATTTATTCCAAGGTATTTGATTTTCTTTGGAGCTATTGTGAATGGTACTGATCTTGCAAGTTCTTTCTCATGCATGGCATTGTCTGTGTATTGATTTTCTGTGTTACCTTTATATCCTGCCACTTCATCAAACTTTTATGAGTTCCAAAAGTCTTCTTTAAATGTCTGGTAGAGGGGCCAGTGCTGTGGCACAATGGTTTAATGCCCTGGCCTAAAGTGCCAACATCCCATATGGTCACTGGTTTGAGACCTGGCTGCTCCACTTTCAATCCAGCCCTCTGCTATGGCCTGGGAAAGCAGTAAAAGATGGCCCAAGTCCTTGGGCCCCTGCACCTGTGTGGGAGACCCAGAGGAAGCTCTTGTTCCTAACTTCAGAACAGTGTAGTTCTAGCCGTTACAGCCAATTGGCAATGAACCATTGGATGGAAGACCTCTCTCTCTCTCTCTCTCTCTCTCTGCCTCTCCTTTCTCTGTCTAACTCTGACTTTCAAATAAATAAATAAATCTTTTAAAAAAAATGTCTGGTAGAATTCAGCAGTGAAGCTGTCCAGTCCTGAACTTTTCTTTGTTGAAGGATCTTTATTACTAATTCAGTCTCCATCTTGGTTATTGGTCTGTTTAAATTTTCTGTACCTTCATGACTAATTTGGTAGATTATATTTTCCCATGACTCTATTCATTTCTTTCTGGTTTCCTAGTTTGTTGGCTTACAGCTCTTTGTAATAATTTCTGATGATTCTTTTTATAACTGTTGTTACATATCCCTTTTCATCTCTGATTTTATTAATTTGGTTCTTTTTTTGTTAGTTGCACCAATGATGTACCAATATTGTTTATTGTTTTAAAAAACAACTTCTCATTTCACTTATTTTTGTGTTCTTTTATTTTATTTATGTATTATTGTATTTGTGTTCTTTTATTTTGTTTATTATTTTCAAATTCATGCATGTATTCCAATAGTCTCTTGGTGGAGTCTTTTGGTTTCCCTATATATAAGATCATGTTATCTGCAAACAGGGATACTTTTAGTTTCTCCTTTCTAATTAGTATTTCTTTGATTTCCTTTTCTTTTATTATTTCTCTGGTTGAAACTTTCAGAATTGTATTGAATAATAATGATGAGAATGAGCAACTTCATCTGGTTCCAGCTCCAACTTTTCTCATTTAATAGGATGCTGCTGAAGATTTGCCATATATTGCCTTGATTTTGTTAAGGAATGTTCTTTCTACACCCAATATGTTTACAGCTTTTATAATGAAAACATTTTCTGTTTTATCAAATGCTTTTTATGCATTTATTGAAATCATTATATGGTTTTTATTCAGTTTGTTAATGTGACATATCACATTTATTGTTTTGCATATATTGAACCATTCCCTCATACCAGTGATAAATCTGTCTTGGTCTGTGTGAATGATATTTTTGATGTGTTGTTGGATTCAATTAGCAAGTACTTTGAAGAGGATTTTTGCATCTATGTTCATCATGATATTATTCTATATTTCTCTTTCTGTGTTGTATATTTTTTTCTGGTTTTGGAATGGAGGTAATGCTGGTCTCATCAAAGAGTTTGAGAGAATTCCCCAATGTTAGGAGACTTGAGCTTCTTTCATGTCTCTCACATGGGTTCAGTGGCCCAAGCATTTGGGTCATCCTATGCTGCCTTTCTAAACACATTAGCAGGGAGCTGAGTCAGTTTGTTATAATAGTATCCTTGTAGTTTACTTTAGTTTACTTAAAGTTTACTTTAGTAAACTACAAGGATATAGAACCCTTCTGGTAAAAGTCCCTTTTATGGTTGGACCTTGAGAACTGATGGACTTCACATATGTTACAGGTAATTTATTTATTTTTATAAAATTTTTTAAGAGTTTTATTCTTTTTTTGTCAGGTAGAGTGGACAGTGAGAGAGAGAGACAGAGAGAAAGGTCTTCCTTTTCCATTGGTTCACCCTCCAATGGCTGCTGCACCCCGCGTGCTGCAGCTGGTGCACTGCACTGATCTGAAGCCAGGAGCCAGGCACTTCTCCTGGTCTCCCATGAAGGTGCAGGACCCAACGACTTGGGCCATCCTCCACTGCACTCCTGGGCCATAGCAGAGAGCTGGCCTGGAAGAGGTGCAACTGGGACAGAATCTGGCACCCTGAGTGGGACTAGAACCCGGTGTGCCGGTGCCACAGGTGGAGGATTAGCCTATTGAGCTATGGTGGCGCCAGCATTACAGGTAATTTAAAATGTATGTGAGCCCCTAGAATGAAAAAGACACAAAGAGCACTAAGGATAGCACCTATAGAATTTATTTTGACTGATTTTAGTATACTTTTCATTGGAGATGATCTCATAAGAGATGGACTAATTTGTAGTATTAATGGCAATTAATTTTTGAAATGAGGCATGCATTGCACCAGAACCCAAGAAGGACTAAAAGGCCTTGTATGTTCTTCACAAGTGTGTCAAATAGTCTTTTTCAACAAGGATGTATGCTTGTGCTCCTAAACAATTTGGGTGCGGTTAAAATTGTGTCTGATGGCAAACTCAATGAGGTGCCCATGTATACCTAAAGAAACGTCTTTTCAAGATGAAAGCAAACTGAGCCTGAGGGGCTTTTGGGAAAGCTTTGAGCAAAACACATTTACCATGCTTGCAATAGCCAAGACATGTCATCTATCTATTGAGAGGCATCAGGTATGTTAATATTAGATATAAGATATTGTAGAAATAATGGATTTCATATAACACTAAAATTATTGTAATCTAACATGGTTTCATTTATTTTTTCCAGATTTAACAGGCAAATTAGTTTGCCAAAAGGTGAAAGTTTAAATAAAAATTTTTTTATTAATTAAGTCTAATGTAATAATTTTCCCCAGAAAACTTTAATTTTAAGGAATACAAATTTGATATATTTCATAATTACATCTTTAGGAACATGTTGATTCTTCCCACTGTACCCACCATCTCACCTACTCTCCCACTCCTCTTTCTCTTCCCTCTCCTCTTTCCAGTCTGATTTTTTTACTAACATCTATTTTTTTAATTAACTTTATACACATAAGATAAGAGCTCAATAAATAGTGTGGGAAAAAATTAACTATTACTCAGCAGTTGAGAAAAGGGCTGTTCAAAGTCATTACTTCTCAAAGTGTCAATTTGTCTTCTACAGGTTACAATGTAGGTGCTATATTTGTTATCACAAGTCAGGGAGAACATACTGTATTTGTTATTTTCCAACTGGCTTCTTTCACTCAGTATGTTTTCCAGCTTCATCCATTTCACTGCAAGTGACTTAATTTCTTTTAACATTGTGTAGTACTCCATGGTGTCAATATTCCATAACTTCTTTACCCAGTCTTCAGTTGAAAGGCATTTGTGTTGATTCCATATCTTAGTTATTGTTAATTCAGCTTCAATAAACATGGGAGTACAGATCTCTTTTATATGCTGATTTCATTTCCTTTGGGTAAATTCCCAGAAGTAGAATGCCTGTGTCATATGATTGGTCTACATTCAGATTTCTGAGGAATCTCCATACTGTCTTCCATAGTGGCTTTACCAGTTTACATTCCAACCCACAGTGAATTAGGGTACCTTTTTTCCCACATCCTTGTCAGCATTTGTTTGTTGATTTCTGTATGAGACCCATTGTAATGGGTATGAGATGAAACCTCCTTGGGGTTTTAATTTGTATTTCCCTGACAGCTTGTGATGCTGTGCATTTTTTCATGTGTCTGTTGGCCATTTGGATTTCCTCTTTTGAAAAATCCTGGTTTGGGTGCTGGCACTGTGGCATTGTGGGTAAGGCTGCTGCTTGCAGTGCTGGCATCCCATATGGGCACTAATTCGAGTTCTGATTGCTACATTTCCAATCCAGCTCTCTCCAATGACCTGGAAAAATAGTAGAAGATGACCCAAGTCTGTGGTCCCCTGAACCCATGTGGGAGACCTGGAAGAATCTCCTGCCTGCTGGATTTGGATTTGTGAAACTCTATTTTGGCCATCTGGGGAATGAACCAGTGGATGGAAATCCTCTTTCTCTCTCTGCCTTTGCCTCTCTGTAACTCTTTCAAATATAAAAGATAAACTAATAAAAAATCTTTTTAAAAAAGAGAAAGATGCCTGTTTAAGTCATTTCCCTATTTTTTAACTGGGTTGTTTTGTTGTTGTTGAGTTTCTTGATCTCTTTATATATTCTGGTAATTAATCCTTTATCAGTTTCACAGTTTGCAAATAATTTTTCTCATTCTGTTGGTTGCCTCTTCACCTTGCTGAGTGTTTCTTTTGCAGTACAGAAACTTCTCAATTTGATGTAATCTCATTTATCAATTTTGGATTTGATTGTCTGTGCCTCTGGGGTCTTTACCAAAAAGTATTTCCCATGCCAATGTTTGAAGGGTTTCCCCAATGTTGTCTAAATATTTGATGGTGTCCAGTCCTAGATTTACATCCATTTTGGGAGGATTTTTAAGATAATAAAATGTAATACATGAAGACATTGAGTTTCCATTTATCAGGCCATCTTATTTAATTTATTTTGGAATCTATGAATTCCTATTTTCTCTTGCCAAGTTCTGACTTAAAAACTATATTTTATTACTCACTCTTTTAGACTATCTCTTCCAACTGTTAGATTTTTTTTTACTACACTTTACTATTAGAAATTATGCAATACTATAGTTAAAGTGAGATATGCCAAGTAAACTATTTTTCTTGATACCTATTTTGGAACTTATCAAAAGTTTGTATTGAGTTCCCTGTTTCAATTTAGTATAATCCCAGGGTAAGACTATTGTTTACACTACTGATTATACCTATGAAACTTTGTGAATAAGTGCATAGAGAACCTGGGAAAGTCGATGTATATGTCATGCTGTCAAAAATAAGAATCAGTGTCTATCTTATCTTTTTTAATTATATCATTTAAAAATAAATTTTAGATTTCCAAATGGATCAAATTATGCACTTTTAAGAAATATATACAAATATACAAGTGTAGTTTATATCTTTTGTATTTTTCTGCTTTGTCTAGATTTTTTAAAAGATTTATTGAGGCCAGTGCTGTGATGTAGCAGTTAAAGCCCCCACCTGTGGTGCCAGCATCCTATATGGGCAGTTGGTCATGTCTCAGCTGCATCATTTCCAATCCAGCTCCATGGTAATGTGTTTGGGAAAACAATGGAATATGTCCTAAGTCCTTTAGCTTATGCACCCATGTAGGAGATCCAGAAGAAACCCCTGGATGCTGGTTTCAGATTGGCCCAGCTCCACATGGCAGCTATTTGGGGGGTGAACAAGTAGATGAATGATCTCTATTTCACTCTCTCTCTCTCTATGGAACTCTACTTTTCAAATAAGTAACTTTTACAGAAGATTTATTTGTGCATTTGAAATAGTTATGAGATCTTCCATCCATTGATTCACTCCTCAAAATGGCTGCTATGGCCAATAATGGGCCAGGCTGAATCTAAGAGCTGCATCTGGGTCTGCCATGTGGGTGGCAGTGGTGCACACACTTGTGCCATCTTTTGCTGCTTTCCCAGGAGCAGCAATAGCTGGCTCAGAAGTTGAGCAACTAATGCACAAACTGGCACACATATGGGTTGCAAGCATTGTTCATTCCTATCATAGCTTCAAAAAGATTTCTTGTCTTTTCCCTTGAATATTTCTATGTTCTTCTCCTTAACATTGCTCATTTAAGAGTCAATATTGTCCTCTTTCAACCTGCTGTGCAATCACCCTTGACAGAATCTGGCCATTTGTGACCTGAAAACCCTGTTTCCCTCCAGTTTGGGTATTTTTTACAGCCTTTAAAACATAAAATTGACTCCCTGTTGAATACTTCTGTGTGGCTGCCCAATGCTCAACAAGTCTAAAATAAAACCAGATCCTCGGAGCCGTTGCTGTGGCATAGCAGGTAAAGCCACCACCTGCAGTGCTGGCATCCCATATGAGTGCCAGTTTGAGACCTGGTGGCTGCACTTCTGATCCAGCTCTCTGCTATGGCCTGGGAAAGCAGTGGAAGATGGCCCAAGTGCTTGCACCCCTGCAATCTTGTGGGAGACCTGGAAGAAGCTACTGGCTCCTGGCTTTGGATAGGTGAAGCTCTGGCCATTGTGGTCATCTGGGGAGTGAACCAGAAGATGGAAGACCTCTCTCTCTCTCTCTCTGTCTCTGTCTCTCTCTCTCTCTCTCTCTCTCTCTCTCTCTGCCTCTCCTTCTCTCTCTGTATAACTCTGACTTTTAAAAAAAGAAACATATCCTTCCTTCCTTCTTCATACCCATATAGAAAATACACAACTGTCAGTGTTATGTGACAGAATTGATATGTTGACCAAAAGTGTTCTATCACAGGTGAAGATAACAGTTGAAGACCTAGCTGTTTACTTTACCTGGGAAGAATGGCAGACCATGAACAAAGCTCAGGAAATCCTGTACAAGGATGTGATGCTAGAGACTTACAGCAGTCTGTTCTCCTTGGGTGAGTGACTTCCATCACAAGCTGAATGGCAATATTTTCTTGCTATTTGACAAATAAGTGAACACCTCATAAAATTTAATAATGGGCAGGTATAGAATTTAAGTCCATGAATAATCTGAATACCTGCCATTGAGGAAAGGATTCATATTGGAACATCTGCTGCATAGCACCTAGACCAAGCTGTACTCCTTTAATTAACCCAAGATAGATTTAACAAATTCTTACATTGTTTACATTAATAGTGCAATGCAATAGCAAACCTGATTTGATCTTCAAGTTGAAGCAAAGTGCAGAGCCATGAATCATGGAAGAATGTCTAAATCAGAGCCTTCCAGGTCAGTTGCACATAATGAGTAGGGTGACCAAGGCAGAAAGAGTGCAACAGGTCTTGACTGGTGCTCTTTCCATGAATTATTACCAAGTCTTACTCCTGATGACAGCTGGTTTTGTGAACCAGACACTCAGACACAAAGTATCCAGGGGTGCCAGTATTTCTCCAACTCTTCTATTCTTGGGTGAAGATGTTCTTTGATTTCAAACAAAACAAAACAAAACAAAAACCCTTCCATCCTCTTCTGATGTTACTAAGGCATTTTTCTAGTTTAGATACATTCCTCAAATGCTAATTTGTCCTTCTATACACTTTCATAACTTTTCCTTCATCAAGTTATTAATTCCTTTGGTGCTCATTAACTGGGTAACTTGTTACTTACTCATCACTCAGATTGAGTTTCCAATCATGTTTTTGCCCAGGTAGGAAACTTGCTATTTGAGCATCTCAGGACTGAACCAATAAATGCTTTCTTTTTCTTTGTCCCTTCTTTTATTTTTTTCTCTCTGTGACTCACAGATAAATAAGAAGATCATAGGTTGTTGGAAACATTTGAGAAGTGAGCCAGTGGCTGACAATACCCTGTATCATTCTCTCTTTGTGTCTCATTCTCTGTCTCTCTGATTCTCAAGTAAGTAAATAAGTAAGTAAATGCTATAAGATGGTCAGTAGTAAGCCTCTATGCTGTGATGTCATGAATCGTGGAACTAAGCATGAAAATTATGAAGCTAAGCATGAAAAGAGGTGATTCTAGACTCTTTAAGAAAATCATGAGATTCTGAGTCCCAAGGTCAAGTAACCTCATGGTTTCATATTTGCTTATATGTTTTTGAGATTTTATTTATTTATTTAGTTGAATGAGTTACAGAGAGAGAGAAGAGTCACAAAAAAGAGGTCTTCCATCCAGTGGTTCATTCCCCAATTGTACGCAATGGCCAAAGCTCTGCAGCTCAGAAGCCAGGAGCCAAGAGCTTCCTCCAGGTCACCCACATGAGTGCAGGGGCCCAAGGACTTGGACCATCATCCACTGTTTTCCCAGGCTTTAGCAGAGAGCTGGATCAAAAGTGGAGCAGCTGGGTCTCAAACTGGTGCCCATATGGGATGCCAGCGCTTCAGGCCAGGGCATTAACCTGCTGCACCACAGCGCTGGCCCCAGTGGCTTCATATTTGTTTAAGAGTAGAGCTTGAAGTATAAATTTTATAATTTTTCAGTATCATTGAAAAACAAAAAAAGATGTGAAAGGCATAGGAAATTAAGTTTTCTATGAAAATAGGAGAAAAATGATCAAGAGCCTTAGAAACTCAATTTATCACAGAGGAGTGTTTATAGAAAGAATTGAGAGGCAGTAACCAGGAATGGTAATTTCAGAATGAACTAGAAAACACTTTTGTAAAAAAGTAAACATACCTGGGTTGCAGAAACAATTCCATACACTGGTAAGTCTATACCCAAGATGGTACATTGGGACTTTTCTGTACTTTTTATTGTTCTGAGAAGCTCAGGTTTCCTTAGGAATATGAGCCTCTGTTACAGGGTGCAGATAAAACAGTTTTTCATTTGAAAAATCCCACAAATGCCATTTCTATGTGAAGAATGAACATGAGACAGCCATAGATTCAAATCTTGTCCCTTAAATGTGCTCCTGCTTAGAGTACAGATACATTTCACTTTTTTCCACCTGCAAGTGAATGATCTAGTAAAACTTTCCCATATTTATACTTGCAATATCAGAAAAGCACAAAATACACATTTTTTAATAAAAATAATCTAGAAAAAAGAATAGTGAAAATTTACTAGATAGTGGATAAATATTTTTTACTAAATATTTTCCAATTCTTTAAATCAGATATACTTTTTTCATCTGTGTACAGCAAAAAGCCAGTAAGAGGGGAGATTTTTCTACTAGCTCACTCCCCAGATGCCTACAACAAGTAAGTGTGAGAACTCTGAAGCCAAAAGCCTGAGATTCCTCTAGTTCTCTCTGATGTACTACAGGGGATCAAGCACATGAACCATCATTTGCTGCCTTCCAGTTTACATAAGCAGAGAGATGCATTGGAAGCAGAGTAGCCAGGGATGAATATTAACTTTTTTTAGATGCAGGTATCTCAAGCAGTGACTTAACACATGTTGTCACAAAAGCCATTCTCTCATACTTGAAGAAAAATTAGATAGTAAACAAGATTATGATGTACTTTTGGATATGTTTTGGAACAAATTAATATACCCATGTATTAGGGAGAAAAAACAATATAATGGTCATAAATTAGTATCTTGTACTGATTTTGTTAAAATTTTATGCCACTTGGATAACAAGTAATTTCATTCCCTTTAAATAAACATGCTAGAAGAAACAGTTATAAGTGATTCAGTAACATGTTTTTCTTTATTTTTTCAGTTTCCATGAAAAGGGATGACCTGCCTAGTATCAACCAGGAAAGTCAGGACAAAAATATGAATCAGAATATAATGAAAAATAATAAGACATCAACTTCCAAGAGAGCTGAATTAAGAAAAACACTTAATTTAAGCTCAAGCTATATTCCAAAACTGATTATTGAAAAGAGAAATAGTGAGTATGGAAAAGCTACTTTGCAGAAATCATACCTCATCATACATCAGAAAATTCTCACAGAAGTGAAACCTCATAAATGTGATGACTGTGGAAAAGCCTTTGGCCAGAAGACAAACTTCATAATGCATCAAAGAATTCTAATAAGGGAGAAATCTCATGAATGTAATGAATCTGGAAAAGCCTTTGTTCATAAGTCACAAGTCATCAATTTTATGGATATAATTACTCAGAAAACCATAATTCAACCCTCATTGCACATCCTGAAATTCATATAGAATGTAGGTTGCCCGGCGGTAATGGCTTTGGAAATCTGTGGCTGCTGGTGGCAGGGTATCTGCTATTGGTACTATGGCCAGGGATGCTGCTATTGTTGCTGTTGCTGCTGCCCCTGAGTATGTCTGAGTAGGGCTATGCCTGGTTGGTAGCTGTAACTGCCATGTTATTGACCATTTCCAGGTATCCAAGTTGTAACAGCCTCAATTTTTGGAGTTCTTGTTATGCTGGCTATTGTTAACCCAGCAGGTCTGCTTGTATTCATTATTTGCACTGAAGTGGAGAACTCCTTGGTAGTCATCTCCTCCACCAGTGTGGCCACCTTTGTTCTAAAAGCCTCCTTGGTTACTTCTAGGGAGATCTCCATCATCATAGTGCTGGAAGCCATCACCACCTGAAAACTGCCATCACCTCAGTAAACAAAGCAGTTTTCAGGGTTGGCCTAGCCTTATGGCTGTATCATTGTATTTTCTCACCAGCTTTTAGGCTTCTCCTTCTGCAGTCAAATGGACAGATTCTCATCCAGGAAGTCCCTGATGTCTAGGAATGTGAATGCAGCTTTCATTTCTAAGACGGTATGACATGGATCCATCCTCTCATCATCATTGTTTGCTTTTTTATTCTGTCTTTTAGGTCCTTCACAGTGGTTCTATGTCATAAGTAATCTTGTTTTATTTATGGGTTTCCTTTGTGTTCAGTTGAATGTTAGTTGATTTTTTTAAAGTTAGCAGAAATTGTTAAATCTGTATGACAGACATTATACAGACAACTTATAGCTTCTTATATGTTTTACAAACAGCAGTTAATAAGCAGATGTTAAACCTGTGTTTTCACTGAACTAGTTTTTTGGTTCAGATTTTAGGTGCCAGGGTTAGTTTGTTCTAAAATGGTATTTGAACAAAAATGTGCTGTTTTATCAATCTTTCCATTAGATTTTTATTCCTTTAAATCACAACTCTACATTAATTAATTGTTCCTTTTCTCTGTTTTCTATTATATATCTATGAGGGTGGAAATCTTTGGAGAGAATTCCTATTTTAACATTACTCTTTTGGGGCTAGTGCTGTAGTGGTGAAGCTGCTGCCTGAAGTGCCAGAATCACATATGGGCACCAGTTCAAGTCCCAGCTGTTGCAATTCCAATTCAGTTCTCTGCTATGGCTTTGGAAAGTAGTAGAAGTTGGCCCAAATAATTGAGCCCCTGCACCCATGTGGGAAGACCTGGAAGAAGCTCCTGGCTCATGGCTTTGGATCAGCACAGCTCTGGCTGTTGTGGCCAACTGGAGAGTGAACCAGTGGATGGAAGATCAATCTCTCTGCCTCTCCTTCTCTCTCTGTGTAACTAGAACTTTGTAATAAATAAATCTTTTTTAAAAATTACCCTTTCCTATGAATTTCCATTGAATATTACCATAAGAGATTCTATTAAGCTTTTTGCCCTCTTCATTTGTTTTTGAATATATTTCTTGAGGCTAAAATAATTGTTTTGTTCAATTACATATTTTTCATTTAGTTGAAGAGAAGAGACAGATTGAGAAACAGTGTGAGTTACAGAGAGAGGAGAGCTAGAGAGGCCGAGATATCTTCCCTCTGATGGTTCACTCTCTAATTGGCCTCAATGGCTGGAGGCACACTGTTTTTAAACCAGGAACCTGGAGCATCTCTGGGTCTCCCACACAGGTGCAGTGACCCAAAGACTTGGGCCATCCTCAAGTGCTTTCTCAGGCCACTGCTGAGAGCTTGATATGAATTGGAGCAGCCGGGTCTCGAACCATTGCCAAATGGGATGCCGGCACTTTAGGCCACTGCACCACAACACCAGCCCCATGCATGGAATATAATTTTCCAACTTTTCTCTTTCAATCTGCATGCACCTTTGTTGGAAACATGTGTTTCTTGTAAGTAGCAATTTTTTAAAACCATTTAGCCATTCTTTGCCTTTTTACTGGGCATTTGTGGCCACTTGCATTTAATGTGACTATTTATAAGTAATGACTTTGCACTGCCATTTTTCTAAAGACATTCCTAATTTATACTTCAAACTTTTTTATACTTTAGATCTTTTACTGAGAGAATTACTCCCTTCATCTTTTTTAAAGATTTTTGATTATTTATTTGAGAGTTAGAGCTACAGACAGTGAGAGGGAGAGACTGGGAGAAAGATCTTCTGCCCATTGGTTCACTCTCCAAATGGCCGCAATGGCCAGAGCTGCACCAATCCTAAGCCAGGGGCAGGAGCTTCTTCCAGGTCTCTCAGGTGGGAGTAAGGGCCCAAAGTCTTGGGCCATCTTCTACTGCTTTCCCAGGCTATGGCAGAGAGATGGATGTGAACAGGAGAAGCCAGGACTAGAGCTGGTGCACATACGGGATGCTGGCACCGCAGGCAGAGAATTAACCTACTGTGTCACAGCGTTGGCCTCCCCTTTACCTTCTTTCATATTGATGACCATGTTTCTGTGTTTCTGTGTGTAACATATCTTTAAGCATCTCTTGCAGGGTTGATCAAGTGGTGACAAATTATTTCAATTTCTGTTTGTTATGAAATGTTTTATTTCACCTTCATTCACAAATGAGAGCTTGCAGGATATAGTAATCTGGAATACAGTTTTTTTCTCTTAGGACTTGGGTTATATCTTGCCATTCCCTCTTAGGTTGTAGGGTTTCTGATGAGAAGTCTGCTTGAGTCTAATTGGGGATCCTTTGAAAGTAACCTGGCATTTCTCTTTTGCGCATTTTAGAATTTTCTCTTTATGTTTCACTGTGGTGAGTTTGATTACAATGTGTCATGGCAGGGATCTTTTCTGGTATAACTCCTGGGAGTTCTGTGTGCTTCCTGTACTTGGATGTCTCTTTCTGCAAATGAGGAAGTTTTCTGCTAGTATTTCACTAAAAAGGCCTTCTAATCCTTTCCTCTCTACATGCCTTCAGGAACTCCTAGATACCAATTGTTGTAGTTTTTTAGTATTATTCTGTAGATTCCCAAAAGTGTTTTTTAGATTTCTAATTTCTTCTTCTTGTCTAGTTTGACTGTACACTTTCCTATGCTCTGTCTTCTAAGTCTGATATTCTTTTCTTTGCCTCCTTGATTCTCTTTTTAAGATTCTGTACTGCATTTTTTATTTGTTCTATGAAATTTTTCATTTCATTTTGATTTATGTTCAATATCTCAATTTCATGTTCTATTGAATTCTTCATTTCATTTTGATTTCTCCTTAAGATTTCATTTTCATGACAGAGATTTTCTTTCATGTCCTGCATGGAATTCAGTATTCCATGCATTTGCTTTTGGTTACTTCTATGTAATCTTATGATCAATTTTTTGAGTTCCATTATTTTGCATTTCTTTTACCTCATTGTCTTCATAATCTTGTATTGTGTTGTGTTCTTTTGGAATTCTCATGTTGTCTTCCTTATTCTTTTTTATTGGATTGTTGCATTTGTTGTTCAGCATTTGTGGTGATAGTCATTAGTTTTTTCTGCCCCCCCCCACTGTGGTGGTTTTTATTGTTGTACTGTGACTCTGTAGATAAGTGGACTGTCTGCTTTCAGTGAATCTCTAGAGGATTGTAGTGGGTGTGGCCAGAGGGCTCTGTTCAGTTCTCCAGGGTGAAGGGTGTGCTGAAGGTGACACACCCAGGTTTGGTGTGGTAAATCTCTCTCTTTTTTTAACCAGAAAAGAAATAATACTGCTCAGCTGAGCTCTTCTCTTTGATGGAGACCAGTGCCTGAATGCTAGCCCTCATGGGTATAATATTCATCTGCTCTGACTCAAGGACCACACAAAGGATCTGTGCAGTCCTCAGTGTAAGTTTAGATTCCCCATCAATGTCTCTCACCAGGTAACCAGGACTTCTCGAGCTTGTGGTGTCTCCCACTGAGACTGCTCAAAGTCTCAGCCACACCATGAGTTCTCCCACACACCCTCAGTTTTTTTTCACAGTCCAGGTTCAGAAGCTTCACACAGTCACAAGCTCCTGATCCCCCATTATTTCTCTCCACCAGAGTCAGGAGTCTCTACTCGGCTGATTGCCAGGTGGTGCAGACATGTGCTGGCTCAGCTGTTATGTATGTCCAAAATGGAGGCCACCCTATCAGCTTGTATGCCTTTGTGAGGTTATCAGAGAGAGAGAAATGTGTCTATAGAGTCATTTTTCTTTCTCTCCTCTAGTTAGGCTGGTGTACTTGCCTCCAAAGGGCTTCAAGCCTCATTCCCTCTAGGCTCCTCCTGCCACTTTTTTGCCAGTGTCTCAGGTTAATGTGGTCTCATCTCACATCACTTTCCAGTGCTGGTGTGTTGGCTCTCCACTGCTGGAGTCCTGAGCCCTGGGCACCCACACCCTACACGTAGATCCACCATGTCCCTCTAATTTTGGTAGGGTTTCCTCTGCCATTTTTTCCCTAAGTATTCCCTGAGACTACATTGTCTCCAATTCTTTAAAACTAACTTCCCCTGGGCTAGAACATTAAGTTCCCTCCCTACTCTGCCATCTTGTAACCCCACCAATCCTTTTCTATTGGTAGCTGCACTTTTTATGTCCTGCTGACATGTTGACAGCTATTCCCATATGTGTGGCCCTCACCTCTCAGGTCTTCTGTTGAGGGTTAAGACAGTGGATCCCTCAGTGGTGCCTACTGTGTACTCAGCCTTTGTAAATTACTCTCATTTATTACTTAATATTACCCTGTGACAAGAGTGGAAATGTGCACTTAGTGTGAGTCTGATTTGGGTCATGGGCCTTTAGGAGACAGTGTTGACATCATTTGTGGGAAGTGAGGCTTGGAATGAACTCACCAGACAGTTGATTCCCTTGAACTTTGACAATGTAACTGGAGAACACCCACTGCCAACTCAGTAAGAAGTTAACTCTTTGTGAACCAGGGAGTTGAGGTGTGGTTTCTTCCTGTCTAGTTCTCCCTCTGATGCTCCTGCATCTCTTGGAACAAGTTGTTACCCAACTGCCTCTAAGCCTGTCTGCCCCTCTGACCAGATGGATGGGAGCTCTGTTATCTGGAGCTGTGTCATACTGAGAATTTTGTGTGCTTACTTCAAAGAAATGTGGGCTCTGACATCTGGTGGCCAAGGGATAATTATAACCAAATTGAGCATAGACTGGACCAGATGTTGCATGGAGGAAATGAGTCTCACATCATGTGCCATGTCCTTGGTCACAGGGTGCTGGGCTCTGTCAAGGAAACACAATGGAGGTGATGCCCTGTTGCCCTCAGGACTAGGTGAAGGACCAGAATCCAGGATCATACTAGGTGCGTCCCTCCCAAACTTACATAAAAGTAACATGAACAAGAATTGAACAAGAACAGAATTGACAAGAAATAAAGTCTCTAGTGTGGGGAAAATGTAGTCTAAGGTCTCTGTAAGAACTTTTATTAAGAAGTATAAATTATCCTAGGAAGTCTGCAAAACTCACCTTTGCAAAGTTCCTGAGCAAGACTGAGTAATCTCTACTTGGCAATAAGGAGGATCACTGCAGATCTAAAAAATAGACATTAAAGATAATTAAATATACTGGTTTGACTAGCATTAGTCCAGAATACTAAATGCCATTATTCTTAGAAGGAACATCCTAGAGATGGACATTTGGCACATCACTTAACATGCTGCTTGAGATGTTGATATCCATATTTCAATCAAATCCTTCCCTGAGGCTTCTGGTACCTCCTTCCCTATCCTGCCTTCCTTTCGCTGGATCTTTGTTTGTCTTTTCCCTCAGCATCTCCTAAATGCAGCTGGACCCTGTTTAATCACCCTTCCTACCTGAGAATGTGGTCCAGTTTTTTGCAGGGTGTGCTGTGCAGCAAGACCCAGTGAGCACCAGTGTATAGATTGGGCCCAAGAAAGGACACAGGCCTACTGCTTTGAGATCACAGTCAAATGTGGGACAGGCAGTTAAGTAGATCTAATTGAGCTGATCAATATATATCTGGCATTATCCTTACCTGTCCTTGTCACATATAACTTGTTCACATTTGGCCTGTACATACAAGCCTAATCTTGCATACCCAGCCTTTGTCCTGTCATATCTGGGATTGCCTTAACCTAGTCTGCCCACATGTGGCTTAACCCTCACGTGGACATGCTGACCCATGTCTAAGCTTCAGTTTTCAGTTGTTTTTGAGACATGGCGGCTCAGCCCATGAGACACCAGATGAGAGGCAGAAGCTCCTGGTTATCACCCTCCATGACTGGCATCTAGGGGAAAATGCCACACTGGAGCCAACCTCCCTGCCTTTCTCTGTGCCTATGAGAAGGGAGGGACTCCATCTGAAAGCCAGTCTTAGAAAGGAACATTCCAGAGTGTAGCTCAAGCACCATGCAGGGACCTCAATTTTTCTGGTAGAAATAGGCATATCCTAAAGGGGGTAATCATGAGAGCTGATTAGGCTTTTTTTAGTCTGATGTCATTGTGGGGCCTCAACTGCCATAGAGGATGATGTGGAGGCCTGATTGGGGTTTCTGGTGTGATTAGATTTCCTGAAGGGTGTATTGAGCAGGTGCTGATGTGACTGGGTAGGGGGCACTCAAGGAGTCCTCAGACCTGACTAGTATCATGGGTGGTCCTCAGTGGCTGCTAGGATCAGGGGGGATGAAGGCACCACAATAAGCTGGACATTGGTAGTCCTCCCTGGATGTGGAAAAAAAGACAGTGAAGTTACTGTGAGAAAAACTTCCCTTTAGCCAGAAGTGTTGACATTGATGTGGGACTGCTTGTACATCAAGCAGTGTTTTCCTGTCCTGAGGCTAATATACCCTCCTAGGTCCTGCTTTTTACCATGTGCAGGCTCAGATCAAGGCATTCTCATAGAAAGTTCAGCATATCTGTTTAGCTGTCAGAACACTACATGATCATATGTTCTCAGATCACTTTGGCACCTAGGAGACCTCTATTTTAGACATGGTCACAGGAGTTGTGTAGTACCTTGGGGCTGGTACCCTAGGTATTTTGTGGGGTCATAGAAGAGAACGGGTGTCTGGGAGTCAGGCATTTGGCATTTCTCCAAGTCCTGGAATTAGTGAACACTTCATTCTCAGCATCTACCTGGGTATGAAGTCTTGGGTAGGGGCAGGAGCATGTGGAGCATTTAAAGCTGGAACATCAGTATGGGAATCATCCACCTCTATTTTGTATTCTCTGAATTTCTTGATATTTTTTGTTGGAAAAGGAGAGAAGATGATATCAGCCAAGCTGCTGGCCTTCTTAGAGTGGCCCTTGGAGGGCAGGAGTTATGAGGTGATTGAATAAGAAAGATCCAGAAATGTATAGACACTGGGTCTTCAAATCTACTAAGTGGGTGACCATCAACTTAGTTTTGCCACCAGAGGTCACCTGGTCTTCAGGTTAGAGATGTGTAAACCTCATGTTTTGTTACAGCTACAGGTTGGGTCTTGGTGAGCATTGACAGGGAGCCAGTGCTGCAGATCTGTTCTGGGACAAGTGGATTTTGTCAAACACTTATAGAGTCCCACAGAAGCTGCTGTCCCTTGAGGACCACATGGTACTCAGAAACCATCACACAAACCCGCAGGACTCTCAGGTCAGCCTCTTGGAGAACCTGCCCATGTCAAAGTACAGGTTCTCACCCTTGTCCACTGCAGCTTAGTCCTGCTAAGCCACACTGTTGAGGAAGAGCAGGGTGGCGGTGCCTTTTCCCTCCACAAAGACATGGGAGACAGGCTTCTGTGATCATGTCTGCATTTATCCACAGGCACATACATTATAAAGGGCAGATAAAAGGTGTATAACCAGCTCTGTGGAATGTTAACCATTGGACAGAATGAAAACTGGCATCAATATGTCTATCCATAATCAGCTTGAAGGTCGCATAGCTTCCCAGGTGGGCTTTATGGGCCTGGGCCACATTTGGGAGTAGTTTACCTGATTGGCAGAAGACAGAGGTAGGGAGAAATGTGCCTGGGCTCTGCTAATTGTTGAGATCATCCACATCTTCCTCCTTCTGTTTCAGAGTGAGTGTGACTCTTAGCATGGCACAGCAACAAGCTGCAACCCACAATAAGCATTGGATTAAATTGAAGGGCTCCTAGCAGAAGGATGAGGATCAAGGGCAGGGAGGAAAAGGATGGACAAGGAGAAAAAGGCCAGGTCCACCATGTTTCAAGCCTTTCTGATTGGCAGATGGGTGAACAGGTGTGGTCAAGCAGGGGCAGGCGATCACACAGAGGGCATGGTGAAGGCATAGTCTTCCAGCTCACAAACCTGATCATATATACCTGCCTAGATCATTACCCTTTCAGAAACTCCATTCCCTTAATCCTAGGGGGTGTTGAGGGCCACACAATCATCCCTCTTATGTAGCTACTTCCTGCTTATGCACAAGCTCTCCTTGTCTTGGGTCTGGAAGTCACTTCCTATCTCATCTAACAAATTTGCCTTGTGAGCTGGGGCAGTCTCGGTCACCTCCAAAGTCTGCATTCGCTGCATGGCCAGCTACTCCTAGACGTTGAGTTCTGAAACACATAAGTCTTAATTAGTATGAGCAAAACTGGAGCAAGACCAACTCTAAGTAAAGACTCCCAGATAGTAGGCTTTGATAGACTATAAACCCATTTAGTTTGAGTAGAGAGAATTATAATAGAAGAACTCATTAGGAGTTTATTGTCAATAACAACTCCCAGAGAGAATCAGAAGAGGTAGGTATAGCACATCTGTCTTAGGGGGTAGCAGTTTTGATGTGACAAAGGCAAAGGCTTTACTTATCTTTTTGTTTAAGATCTCTGGCTTAGAAGAACAATCAGGCATGTCTTTAAAGTTCATTTGTGAAGATTTAAGAGATAGAAGTTGAACCCTAATTTCACTGAGGTGGTCCTGTTCAGTAGCACCTGGTAAAGTCCTGTCCATATAAGCTGCAACTGTTCTGAAGAGGATCTTTCTATTAATGGCTTGTTCAAGGAAAGACACTGAAACTGGCTTGTCAGAAGGTCAGTTTGGAGATTGGGGTCCAGGTTTTGACGTATCAGTCTGGTATCTACACAGGTTGCAGAATAATCTCTGGAAAGACACAATCAAAACTTCTCCCCATCATTATGAGGGGATTAGACTCCCCCCAATATTGTGTGGGCGGGTCCCTCAATCAAACCAGAGGCAACTGGGATGCACTTGTGACAGGTCTCCACTGTCTCACTGCTGATGTAACTCTGCTGTACTAAAGATTGTCTTTAAGGTGAAAGGAGCCAAATTAACATGCTCGTGGATGGGTGCCATACACCCCCCTCTGTTTTTTTAAGCATAGTATTAAGGCTCTGCATGGGAAGTTAGTGCACAGTGACTCCTATTGTTATTTTAACAATTAGCACTCTTATTCATGATATCAGTGATCACCTGAGGCTCTTGACATGCCCTGCCTAGGCTGTGGAAGCCTGAATCCACCGACTGTCAGGATTCAAACAAGGCCATAAGCAAAGTGAAAGTCCTCTCCTCCCTTTGGAGAAAAGTACGTCCTTTTTTGATGACCATTTTTTTCCACTGGGATTTCATGCAAGATTTCTCCATGCAGGGACATGTTTTAGTTTTATGAGCAGCAGGTCTGGTATAAAAAACTATGGATGACAAGAATTCAAATAGCCATGTTTAAAATTATAATCTCATTAACCAAAAAAAGGCACTTGCTTATTCCATATAGCATTTTTAAAAGCACCTGTAGGATCTTGTAAGAGAAATAACAATTACAGACCTCTGGGCCTTTTTCAATAAGGTAAACATCACATCTAGTAATACAAGATCATTAGACTTTTTAACCTTTAGACTTTTGTATTGGTAGCACTTTATATTATCAGAATTTAAAATTTAGCACTGCTTCACATCTTGACAGTACTTCTAATATAATTCAAATAGCCTGATTAGTTGGTGTCTCAACAAGATGACAGACATGTGTCTTTGTCATTTCCATGGGCCCATCTGGAAATTTCAAAGCAAATTTTTTTTTAGTGCCTGTCAAGGATGCCAATAAGGCTCCAAATCCAAAATATCAGGTTGAAATAGGATCCTTTTATATCATGACGTCATATATACCAAATCTGATCATGGATATAAGGTGATTACTCACATGTTTTAGAATAAACATATTTAAACAAATCATAACTCCATTAAAAACTCAGCTATTTTAGATACTAAGAGAACATAATAGATTACTTTAACATAATACAACATCTCTATTTTTAAATAGTTGTGCCAAAAATTATAAATAAAACCTTAAATTTAAGAGCTGGTGTACTCTGGGCTGGTGCTGTGTTGCAGCGGATTAACACCTTGGCCTGAAACGCTGGCATCCTATATGGATGCTGGTTGAGACCTGGCTGCTCCATTTCCAATCCAGCTATCTGCTGTGGCTTGGGAAAGCAGTAAAAGATGACCCAAGTCCTTGGGCCCCTGCGATCACATGGGAGAATCAGAGGAATTTCCTGGCTCCTGGCTTTGGATTGGTGCAGCTCCAGCCTTTGTGGCCAATTGGGAAGTGAACCAGTGGATGGAAGACCTCTCTCTATTCTCTGCCTCTCCTCTCTCTATATAACTGTGACTTTCAAAAAACTAAATAAATCTTTAAAAAAAGAGCTGGTGTACTGAATCAGATCCCATAATTTGGAAGTTTTAACACAGTGTCAGAACTAGGGAAGAGAGAATAGCTTACTGGAGCTGTCTAGAAAACTAAGCAGAGTCAGCAATTAAACAAATACATCAAAAGGAGTTGCTGCAGATTTTGGCATAGATTTTTTGACACTATTTTGGATATTTACTAACATGTATTGTAAAAACCTCATTATTATAAAAGGTTTTAGTTGTATGTCAAATAGACTAATAGCTTGTTTTTCATCTACCAATTTTCTTGATTTACATTTTGAAATAACCCTTTAGAAATCTCCAAATTAAGATTTTTTTTAAAATAAGGTAACACATCAAATTTTGAACTTACTTTTAAGTGATATTGAACTATTTTACATTTAGCACTTAACCTAAATGACTTAAGATTCTGATATTATGTTATATCTGTATCTGAACTTACTCAAAATTAAAATTACATTTATCTATAATTAGCATTGATTACTCATTGCTGTTTTCATTGAGCACCTGTTGCTATAGCATTAGAAACATGTTAAAATATAGAATGCAAAGTAAGTGAATTATAAAGCAATATTTTGAAGGCAGCTAGTCTGGATTCAAAGAGAGAAATTTCTTCTTGGTATTCAGTTACAAGGTGGGGACAACCTGTGATGATAATTATAGTGTTAAATTGAAAAATCTTTCTCATCTGTGTCTGAATATGGCAGCAGAGGTTTGCATAGGTGCCTGCAGAACCACAGGAGCCCAAGTTAGGCTTGCTGGAGTGGGCACTGCCCTCATTCCCTCATGGTGTCCTGGGGCTGGGGCACATGTCTGAGCTGCCAGAACGCAGGTTGCCAAGGTGCTTGTGGATGTCACCAACCATGAGCAAGGTTCCCTTCCCCTGCTGAGTTTTCACACTGATGGGAAGCCAATACAAGTCTAGGGCAGGTCTGCAAGAGCATACTCTACATTGCAAGAGCACCCAAGCCCTGTTTTTCTCCTGCCCCCTTTGTGGTCTGGGTGAGGGGGGCAGAGACCAATGAGTGTAGGAGGAGGAGCAGAGCTTAAATTTGTGGGTGGCTATTTTTCACCATGTAGCTGAGTCACACATGAGAAGCTTGTGGCTGTGACAGATGGAAGTCTTTGGGGCCGGTCACAGGAATAGCCTCTACAACCAAATGCAATTTTTTCTCTCCTGGCAGAGAAGCCCAGAAGCCCATGAGTCAGGGGGTCTCTATAATTATATGTGTAGAAGTTTTCTCTTCATCTAGTGGAGCTGGTATCAGGTGCCCAGCCTATGGGCTATGCCTCTTCACCTGATAGAAGAGGTCTTTGCTCTTCATCTACCTTATGCGTTGAGGTCTGTGTTTGGGTGCCAGATGCTGCTTCATCCTGCTAAGCCACAATGTTGAGGATGAGCAAGGCGGCAGTGCCTTTTTCCTCCACAAAGACATGGGGGGACAGACTTCTGTGAATATGTCTAAATTTATTCACAGGCACGTACATTATAAAGGGCAGGTAAAAGGGGGGTGTAACTAACTCTGAGGAACACTAACCATCGGAAAGAATGGACACTGGTGCCAATATTCCCATTGAATCAGCTTGAAGGTCACATAGCTTCCCAGATGGGCTTAATGGCCCTGGGGCACACCCAGTAGTTTACCTGATTGACAGAAAGTGGGGGTAGGGCTCAGCTAACTGCTAAGATTGCCCACAGTCCACAAAACCTTGTCATGTAGCAGCTTCTAACTGGAAGACAAGGCTGAAAGAGGTATGTGCCATCCTCCTCTCATGGAGGATCACAGAAGTAGCAGCATTGTTCCCATCAGGCCCCATTATTCAGCCAGGAGACTGAGGAGGTGTACTATGGGTGGGAGAAAGAACATGGTATGTCTATAGTACATGTATAGATATCATTTTATAATTCAAGATTATATTTAAACTCATTAAATACCATTATTCAATAACATTTGAGGTACTTAATATTTTAACTTATTTTTAGAAATATATTTCTTAAGTAGGGAAGAGACAGAAAAAGAGAGAAAGTTTCCATGTGTTGATTCATTCCATTGGCCAGTCACAATGAAAGAATGAACAGCAGTCATTTTGTTGAAACTGCATTGCTATGTAAAAAATGTCTACCAGGGTGCTGATTTTTTTTTTGATAGACAGGGTAACTTTTTCATGATCTTACTCAGGAAAATTGGTTTATCCATTAGAAAATAATGTCAAACCAATATTAGAAACATTAGGTAAAACAAGTGGGGGTGGCATAGCATAACGATATACTTGGCCCAAGCAAAATTCAAACTATTATTCAATAATTAATTGTTTAGTCAAGACTATCCAATTTATCATAAAATGTCTGTGCATCCAACCTTGTCAATGAGCCATAGCTACACTCATGTGTAATATATGACCTACACAAATCTAGCAAGCACAGGTCAGTATTCTTAACATTGTTAAGTATGGAGTTAATAACCCTTCAGAAACTCAGAAGTAAGTACTATTTATGCTTTATATTAAAGTCAGGCCAGCATATCAAAAAGGCATCTAAAAGGCAATCTATAGGAAAGGAATTGACACTTTGAGATGTGATGATTTTGAACAGCCTGTGTCTCACCTGTTGAGAAGCAGTGTTTTTTGTCTTCTTTTGTTTTGCTTTTCTTCATATTATTTCTTGAACTCTTAGTGTGTAGGATTAATCTTATAAGTATAAAGTTGAATGAAAATAGATCTTTGTAAAAATAAGAATGGGAATTGGAGAGGGAGTAGGAAGAAGTGTGGGAGTATGGGTAGGACCAAAGATAGGGTGTGAAGAATCACTTTGTTCTTAAGTTTGTATATATGAAATGCATGAAATTTGTATTCCTTAAATAAAATTAAAATTAAAAATTAAAAATATGAAAAGAATTTATTAAGAAAAAATGACAAATACCACTTTAGTAATATAAGCAATGTGTGTCCTACTGAAATTACCATAAAAAGAATGAAAATACAATCTTGAAAGAAAATATACTTATATTATGTTTACTAATGTGATTAATAGCCATAATATAAAATAACTGCTAACACTGTAAGAAAAAGGTAACCATAGAAGAATGGCCAAGAGACATGAATACACATTTTATAGACTAAGAAACTAGAATAATCATCAACCACAGAAAAGCATTCAGAGGACCTGCATTGTGGTGTGGGTAATGATGCCACCTGGATATCCACGATTCCATATGAGTGCTGACTTATGTCCCAGCTGTCCTACTTCTGATCAAACTTTCTGATGATAGCCTGGAAAAATAGTGGAAGATGGTCCAAGTATGTGGGCCTTGCTACCCATGTCAGAGATCTGCTAACCATGTGGGAGACTTCCTGGCCCCTGGTTTCTCCTTGGCGCAGCCTTAGTCATTTTTGCATCTGGGGTGTGAATCAGTGATAGAGGATACCTCTTTCTGTCTCTTTCATTTTTTCTTTGTAACTCTTACTTTCAGATAAATAAATACTAAAAAAATCCCCCCTTATAGAGAGAAATTTAAATTGTAATCAAAATAAATAGCACATAATTTTCATCAGAATTTAAATTATTTCTATCTAACAACACCAGTATTGACAAATTACAGAGCAACAGTCACTTCTACTGGTTGAGGGGTAATTAGTACAGCTATTTTCCAGTTTGCATTATCCAGGAAAATGAATTACATACCCTACAATCAGTACTATGAGAAACAGTGACTTGATCAGCTCTTGTGCTGACTGTTGTTTTACAATGTAATGCTTTATCCATTTTAGTATTTTTTCTTTGTTTTGTTCTAGTACTATTGGTTGAACTCTGTAATTAACACACAATTATTCTTAGGTGTTTAAATTTTAACTGAAAAGTGATCCCTGTTAAATATAAGGATGGGAATGAGAGAGGGAGGAGAGGTAAAATTTTGGACGTGCTCACTTGGACTTGCCTCAAATGGTGGAGTTAGAAACGTGACAGGGGATTCCAATACAATCCCACCAAGGTGGCATGTACCAATGCCATCTCACTAGTCCAAGTGATCAATATCAGTTCACAATTGATCACACTGATAAATCTAAGAGTCAAAGGGATCACACAGAAAAAGACTAGTGTCTGCTAATACTAACTGAGAGAATCAAAAAGGGAGAGAACGATCCAACATGGGAAGTGGGAGACACAGCAGACTCATAGAATGGCAGATGTCCTAAATAGCACTCTGGCCTCAGAATCAGCCCTTAAGTCATTTGGATCTGGCTCAAGAGCCCATGAGAATATTTTAGGCATGGAAAGCCAAGACACTCTGGAAAATAAAAAAGAAGACCTAAATGAAAGATGTCTGTGAGTGCGATCCCAGTGGAAAGGACAGGGCCATCAAAGAAGGAGGTACCTTTCTCTGAAGGGAGGAGAGAACTTCCACTTTGACTATGATCCTGTCGGTATAAGATCAAAGTTGGCGAACTAAAAAGGCTTCCATAGCCTTGGCAACTCATGACTAGAGCCTAGGGAGATTACTGACACCATAAACAAGAGTGTCAAATTGTTAAGTCAACAACACGAGTCACTGTGTACTTACTCCTCATGTGGGATCTCTGTCCTTAATGTGCTGTCCAATGTGAAGTAATGCTATAACTAGTACTGAAACAGTATTTTACACTTTGTGTTTCTGTGTGGGTGCAAACTGATGAAATCTTTACTTAATATATACTAAAAGAATCCCTGTACCCATTATACAATAATTTCCCATTTTTCTTTTCCTGCAAACAGCTGGCAAATCTATATATATATATATATATATATATATATATATATTTACTAATTATATATATATATATATTTACTAATTTTGGCTTTGACTGCTTGCATCTCTGGGGTCTTTCAAGAAGTCTTTGCCTTTGCTTATATCTTGCAGGGTTTCTCCAATGTTCTGTAATAATTTGATGGTGTCAGGTCATAGATTTAGATCTTTAATCCATGTTGAGTAGATTTTTGTGTAAGGTGAAAGGTAGGGGCCTTGCTTTATGCTTCTGCACATGGAAATTCAGTTTTCCCAGCATCATTTATTGAATAGACTGTCTTTGCTTCACGGATTGGTTTTAGATACTTGATCAAATATAAGTTGGCAATATATGTTTGGGTTGATTTCTGCTGTTTCTCTTCTGTTCCATTGGTCTATCCATCTGTTTCTGTACCAGTACCATGCTGTTTTGATTACAACTGCCCTGTAGTATGTCCTGAAATCTAGTATTATGATGCCTCTGGCTTTGTTTCTGTTGTACAAGATTGCTTTAGCTATTCGACATCTCCTGTGTTTCCATATGAATTTCAGCATCATTTTTTCCAGATCTGAGAAGAATGTCTTCGGTATTTTGATTGGTATTGCATTGAATGTATAAATTGCTTTTGGGAGAATGTATGTTTTGATGACATTGATTCTTCTAATCCATGAGCATGTAAGATTTTCCATTTTTTGGTATCCTCTTCTATTTCTTTCTTTAGGGTTTTGTAATTTTCATCTTAGAGATCTTTAACATTCTAAGTTAAATTTATTCCAAGGTTTTGATTGTTTTTGTAGCTATTGTGAGTGGGATTGTTCTTAGCAGTTCTTTCTCAGCCATGTCATTGCCTGTGTATACAAAGGCTGTTGATTTTTGTGCATTGATTTTATATCCTGCTATTTTGCCAAACACTTCTATGAGTTCCAATAGTCTATTAGTAGAGTTCTTTGGGTCCCTTAAATAAACAATCATATCATCTGCAAAGAGGGATAGTTTGAGTTCTTCCTTCCCAATTTGTATCCCTTTGATTTCTTTTTCTTGCCTGATGGCTCTGGCTAAGACTTCCAGAACTATATTGAATGGCAGTGGTGAGAGTGGGCATCTCTGTCTGGTACCAGATCTCAATGGGAATGCTTCCAACTTTTCCCCATTCGATAGGATGCTGGCCATGGGTTTTTTCAAAAATTGCTTTGATTGTATTGAGGAATGTTCCTTTCATACCCAATTTATTTATAGATTTCATCATGAAAGGGTGTTGTATTTTAAGAAATGCTTTCTCTGCATCTATTGGTTTTTCTTCTGCAATTTGTTACTGTGGTGTATCATATTTATTGATTTGCACACACTGACCATCCCTGCATATCAGGGATAAATCCCACTTGGTCTGGGTGGATGATCTTTCTGATGCATTGTTGCATTCTGTTGGCCAGAATTTTATTGAGGATTTTTGCATCTATGTTCATCAGGATATTGGTCTGTAATTTTGTTTCAATGCTGCATCTTTTTCCGGCTTAGGGATTAAGGTGATGCTGGCTTCATAAAAAGAATTTGGAAGGATTCCCTCTTTTTCCATCATTCTGAATAGTCTGAGAAGAATTGTACATTGTGAATTAATACTATAACTAGTACTCCAACAGTATTTCTTACTTTGTGTTGGTATGTAGGGGCAAACTGTTGAAATCTTTACATAATATATACTAAACTGATCTTCTGTATATAAAGAGAATTGAAAATGAATCTTGATGTGAATGCAAGGGGAGAGGGAGCAGGAAAGGGGAAGGTTGGGGGTGGGAAGGAAGTTATGGTGGGGGAAGCCATTGTAATCCATAAGCTGTACTTTGGAAATTTATATTCTTTAAATAAAAGCTTTAAAAAATAAATAAAATAAAAAAGAAGTCTGAAAAAAAAAGAATTGCAGTTAACTTTTTTAAATGTCTCGTAGAATTCAGCAGTCAATCCATCTGGTCTTGGGCTTTTCTTTGTTGGGAGGGCCTTTATTACAGATTCAATTTCTGTCTCAGTTATGGGTCTGTTTAGGTTTTCTATGTCTTAAAGGTTCAATTTGGAGGTTGCATGTGTCCAGGAATCCATCCATTTCTGAAAGATTTCCCTGTTTGCTGACAAACAAGTCCTTGTAGTAATTTCTGATGATTCTTTTTATTTCTGTGGTGTCTGTTGTTACATTCCCTTTTTCATCTCTGATTTTATTGATTTGTGTCTTTTTTTAGCTAGTTGGGCCAATGGGGTGTCAATTTTGTTTATTTTTTCAAAAACCCAGCTCCTCGTTTGGCTGATTTTTTGTAATGTTTTTTTGGATTCAATCCTGTTGATTTCTTCTCTGATTTTAATTATTTATCATCTCCTACCAGTTTTGGGTCTGGTTTGCTGCACTTTTTCCAGATCCTTGAGATGAGCTGAAAGCTCATCTATTTGGTGCCTTTCCAATTTCTTGATGTAGGCACCTATTGCTATAAACTTTCCTCTTAACACTGCTTTTGCTATATCCCATAAGTTTTGATATGTTGTGCTGTTTTCCTCATTAGCTTCCAGAAAATTTTTGATTTCTATTTTAATTTCTTCTATGACCCATTGTTCATTCAGGAGCAAGTTGTTCAGTCTCCATGTGTTTGCATATGCTCTAGGGATTCCTGAGTTGCTAATTTCCAACTTCATTCCCCTATGGTCTGAGAAGCTACATGGTATGATTCTAATTTTTTGAATTTGCTGAGAATTGCTTTATGGCCTAGCATGTGGTCAGTCCTAGAGTAGGTTCCATGTACTGCTGAGAAGAATGTAAATTCTTTATCTGTGTTTCTGCGTGTAGCACATCTTTAAGCATCTTTTTGCAGGGCTGGACGTGTGGCAATAAATTCTTTCAATTTCTGTTTGCTGTGAAAGGTCTTTATTTCACCTTCATTCACAAATGAGAGCTTTTCAGGATATAATATTCTGGGCTGGCAGTTTTTCTCTCTTAGTACCTGGGCTATATCTCGCCATTCCCTCCTAGCTTGTAGGGTTTCTGATGAGAAGTCAGTTGTGAGTCTAATTGGAGATCTTCTGAGAGTATTCTGACATTTCTCTCTTGCACATTTTAGTATCTTTTCTTTCTGTTTCACTGTGGTGAGCTAAATTACAATATGTCATGCTGAGGATCTCTTTTGGTCATGTTTATTAGGGGTTCTATGAGCTTCCTGTAGTAGGATGTCTCTGTCCTTCTCCAAACCTGGGAAATTTTCTGCTAGTATCTCACCAAAAAGGCCTTCTAATCCTTTCTCCCTCTCCATGCCTTCAGGAACTCCTAGAATCCAAATGTTAGGTTTTTTTAAATACTATCCTGTAGATTCCCGACAATATTTTTTAGATTTCTAATTTCCTCTTCTTGTCTTTGGTTTGACTGTTTCCTCTCCTCTTCTCTGTCTTCTAAGTCAGATATTCTCTCTTCTGCTTCACCCATCCTGTTTTTAAGGCTCTCTAGTGTGCTTGTCATGTGATCAATTGAATTCTTCACTTCATTATGATTTCTATTCACTATCACTGCTTCTTGTTCTACTAGTTGTTTTGTTTCATTCTAATTCTTCCTTAATAATTCATTTTTGCGAGAGAGATTTTCTATCTTATCCATTAAAGATTTCTGTAGATCAAGAATTTGTATTTGTGAACTTCTTAATGTTCTTATCAATTTTTTGAGATCCGCTTCTTGCATTTCTTCTATCTCATCATCTTCATAATCTTGAATTGGGATGTCTTTTTCATTTGGGGTCATGATAGTTCTTCCTTGCTATTGTTAGGTTGGTGTCTGCTTTTGTTTGGCATTTCTGCACACTGTCTCACCGGGTTGTCAAGGTAATGTAGTTTGTGTACATGGTGAGTTCCCTGGCTTCGGCACCCCCTCAGATTTACACAGCTTCAGCTTGTTAGTTCTGCCTGCTTTAGTGGCAGGCGGGTGCCTGCTTTAGTGGCGGGCAGGTGCCGTTTTACCGCTCTTTGTCTTGCTGGACTTTGTAAGGTGAGTGAGGAGGGAGGCTAGTGACTGTGTTGGTTCCCCCTATTTATTCGTATTTTTTTTGGTGCACTTTCCCCAATGGAGTTTTCCTCTTCCCGCCAATGTCTCAGGTTACTGAGGTATTTTGCCTCACCTCCTCCTCCAGCACTGGTGCACAGACTCCGTGGCTGTGTTCCGTTTCACGTCTCCTTTCCCATGGCACAGTGAACCTGTTCTCCTCTGCATCACATCCACTGGATCTGGGTGAGTTTCCCCCATATTATTTTTCTAAATCTTTCCCTGGGGCTACCGTAACTCCACTTTTATTAAACTATCTTTTCCCGGACTTTTTGTGCGCTCCCTCACTATTCTGCCATATTGGCTCTGCCTGGTTTTGTTTCTTAATCCATTCAGTCAGTCTGTATCTTTTAACTGGAGAGTTGAGGGCATTAACATTCAATATGACTATTGATAAGTAGTAACTTTGCCCTGCTATTTTCCCAAAGATATTTCTAATATATGCTTTGAATTTCCTGTGATCTTTCACTGGAGCTTTTCTTCCTTTACCATCTTTCTTATTGATGGCCATATTTCTGTATTTCTCTGTGTAGCACATCTTTAAGCATCTTTTACAGGGCTGGATGAGTGGTGACAAATTCTTTCAACTTCTGTTCACTATGAAAGTTCTTTATTTCACATTCATCACAAATGAGAGTTTTTCATGGTATAATCTTGTGGGCTAGCAGTTTTTTTGTCTCTTAGTATCTGGGCTATATCTCACCATTCCCTCCTAGCTTGTAGGGTTTCTGATGAGAAGTCTGCTGTGAGTCTAATTAGAGATCCTCTGAGAGTAATCTGACATTTCTCTCTTGCACATTTTAGGATCTTTATGTTTCACTGTGGTGAGTTAGTTTACAAGATGTCATGGTGAGATTCTCTTTTGGTCATGTTTATTGGGGTTTTTATGAGCTTCCTGTACTAGGATGTCTCTGTTCTTCTCCAAACCTAGAAAGTTTTCAGCTAGCATCTCACTAAAAATATCTTTTAATCCTTTCTCTCTCTCCAGGCCTTCAGAAACTCGTAGAACCTGAATGTCGAGTTTCTTACTAGTATCCTGTAGATTCCCAACAATATTTTTTAGATTTCTAATTTCCTCTTCTTTTCTTTGGTTTGACTGTATACTTTCCTGTTCTCTGTCTTCTAAGTCCAATATTTTCTCTTCTATATAACTGATTCTGTTTTCAAGGCTCTCAAATGCATTTGTCATTTTTTCCATTGAATTCTTAACTTCATTTTGATTTTCTTCAATATCACCATTTTATGTTCTACTAGAGTCCTCATTTCATTTTGATTCCTCCTTAAGGTTTCTTTTTTTTTTTTGACAGGCAGAGTGGACACTGAGAGAGAGAGAGAGATAGAGAGAAAAGTCTTTCTATTCCATTGATTCATCCCCCCCAAATGGCCACTATGTCCAGCGCGCTGCTGCTGGCACAGCACACTGATCTAAAACCAGAAACCAGCTGCCTCTCCTGATCTCCCATGCAGGTGCAGGCCCCAAGCACATGGGCCATCTTCCACTGCCCTCCCAGGCAACAGCAGAGAGCTGGACTGGAAGAGGAGTAACCGGGACAAAATCCGGTGCCGCAGCCAGGACTAGAAGCCAGAGTGCTGGCACTGCAGGCAGAAGATTAGCCTAGTGAGCCACAGCACCAGCCAAGATTTCATTTTCACAGGTTTGATTTTCTATCCTGTCCAGTAAGGATTTCTGTAGTTCATGAATTTGTTTTTGATAACTTCTAAATGTTCTTATCATCATTTTTTTGCAATCTGTATCTTGCATTTCTTCTATCTCATCATATTCATAAACTTGTATTGGAGCGTCATGTACATTTTTGGGGTGTCATAATGTCTTCCTGGTTCTTGTTTCTCAGTTTTTGCATTTGTTGTTTGGAATTGTAGAGATATTCTTTGGTTTCTTCATTTGTTTTCCTCACTGTGGTGGCTTTTCTCATTGTAGTATGACTCTAGATTAAGTGGACTGTCTGCTTTTGGTGATTCTCCAAAGGCATATAGTGGTGTCACCAGAGAGCTCTGCTCAGTTCTTCAGGGTTAAAGGTGTGCCAAAGGTGACACACCTAGGTTTGGCATGGTAAATCTTCTCCCTCTCTCTCTCTTTTTTTATTCAGAAGGGAAGTAATTCCGCACAGCTGAGGTATTCTCCTTGAAGGCAATAAGTGCTTGAGCACTAGCCCCAGTGGGTGTAATAATCATCTGCTCTCACATCTCAGGCACTCCGTGAGTTCTCTCACAAACCCTCAGTTTTTTTTTTTTTCACAATCCCAGTTTATAAGATCCACACATTCACTAGTTCTTAACCTCCTGTTATTTCTCCATACCAAAGTCAGGTTTTTCTGCTTTGCTGAGGGTGGGCGCAGCCCTGAGATAGTGCAGCTGTTACTTATGTCCAAAATGACACCTGCTCTATTGTCTTGCTCACCTTTGTAAGGTGAGTGGAGAGAGAGAATCATGTCTGTACCAGTCCCTTTTATTTTTTTTCTCTCCTCTAGTTAGCCTGGTGAAATTTCCTCCATGGAATTTCAAGCCTTATTCACTCTAGGCTCTTCCTGCCACTTTTCTGCCAGTGTCTTGGGCTACTGTGGTTTCACCTCATTTCCCTTTCCAGCATTGGTGCATAGACTTGGTGGCTGGGGTCCCAAGCCTCCACCATGTCCCATGAGTTCTGGAAGAGTTTCCTTTGCAGTTTTTTCCGTAACTTCCCTGAGACTACAGTAACTCCAATTTTATTAAACTATCTTTTCCTGGACTATCAGTGTGCTACCTCTCTATTCTGCCATCTTGGAGCTCCCCAGTAATATCATTATTAAGAACAAAGGTAAACTATGTGAATGTTCACTAATAGGAAATATGGCTTGTTCATATTCTTGTATATTATACAGAATTGATAATTAATGAACTACAGTAACTACTTTTACGAAGCTTATATATTTAATGCTGGATTAAAAAACAAATGCAGACAAATCTATTTGTACAAAGTTGTCTAAGAATAAACACACATGTAATAAATATAAAATGTAAGTATATAATAGTTAATAAGTGCTTTAATGTTCTATTTATTGAGATATGTGGTAAATAGAAATGTTTCTCTGGATATAAGAGGTATAATTCCACGTGAAAATAATTAAATAATTAAAATCTCATGGTTCCAAGTTGTATGGACAGTAAGAGTTTAAATATGCATAGATGTATACTTCAGACAAAGCTTGAGAGATACAGTACAAAATAATTAAATGAGTGGTAGCATGATGAAGAGTAGTTGCTGATACACATGTGTACACACATACACAGTATTTCTTATGATTTTTCCTTTATATGTATAGATCTTATGAGCATCTATCAATATTTTATATAAAAATGAGAAGAATTTAATATTCAAAATGACTTCTAGCTATGTTTATTATGTGCAAAGCTTCATTAATATTAGAGTTTTTCTATTATTCCATATACATTTTAAAATATTAAAAGAACCAGTGCTGTATATTCAAATGGATAACTAAAAGAAAACAGACACTTCAAGTGATTTTTAATCTTAGCACTCTATGGAATATAGTAACAAAATATTGATTCAAAATTGTAGCATGTGTTCAATTTCAAAGAATGGATGATGGCATGGAGAGTGGTTGCATTTGTACTATGTGTTTTATGGAATGCGTTCACTGCAGGCTGCAGGATAATCTACTGTTCCATTCATTGGGCCTGAAATATCCTTTCTTTTTTTCCCCTAGACACCTTTTATTTAAAGAGTATACATTTCATACATTTCACAATTACAACTCTAGAAACACGATAATCCTTTCCACCATAGAATCTCCCACTGCTCTTCCTCCTCCTTCTCCTATTTTCATTCTTTCTACCAAGATCTATTTTCAATTAACTTTATACACATATGAGTAACTCTTTGACAAGTAAAGCATTCAACAAATTGTATGAAAAAAAAACTGTTCCTCAGCAGTCAAGACAGGGGTATTTAAAGTCATTGCTTCTCCGAGATACACAGCAGACTCATAGAATGACAGATGTCCTAAACAGCACTCTGGCCTCAGAATCAGCCCTTAAGCATTTGGATATGGCTCAAGAGCCCATGAGAATATTTTAGGCATGGAAAGCCAAGACACCCAGGAAAATAAAAAAGAAGACCTAAATGAAAGATGTCTGTGAATGCGATTCCAGTGGAAAGAACGGGGCCATCAAAGAAGGAGGTACCTTTCTCTGAAGGGAGGAGAGAACTTCCACTTTGACTATGACCCTGTCGGTATAAGATCAAAGTTGGCGAACTAAAAAGCTTCCATAGCCTTGGCAACTCATGACTAGAGCCTAGGGAGATTACTGATGCCATAAACAAGAGTATCAAATTGTTAAATAACATCAGGAGTCACTGTGTACTTACGTCTCATGAGGGATCTGTCCTTAATGTGTTGTCCAATGTGATGTAATGCTATAACTAGTACTGAAACAGTATTTTACACTTTGTGTTTCTGTGTGGGTGCAAACTGATGAAATCTTTACTTAGTATACACTGAATCGATCTTATATATATAAAGATAATTGAAAATGATTAAAAAAACTTGGTGTTAAATTGGAAATTGCATAGATAATTAATCAATTTTTTAAAAAAATATCATGTAGGATCTCTGTGCTTAATGTGCTGCATGTTGTGAATTAATACCATAACTAGTATTCCAACAGTATTTTTCACTTTGTATTCCTATGTGAGGGCAAACTGTTGAAATCTTTATGTAATATATACTAAACTGATCTTCTGTTTATAAAGAGAATTGAAAAGGAATCTTGATGTGAATGGAAGAGGAGAGGGAGTGGGAAAGGGGAGGGTTGCGGGTGGGAGGGATGTTATGGTGGGGGAAGCCATTGTAATCCATAAGCTGTACTTTGGAAATTTATATTCTTTAAATAAAAGCTTTATTAAAAAAAGCTCATCTATTTGGTGCCTTTCCAATTTCTTGATGTAGGCACCTATTAATATAAAATTTCCTCTTAACACTACTTTTGCTGTATCCCATACGTTTTGATATGTTGTTCTGTTATCCTCATTTACTTCCAGAAAAATTTTGATACCTCTTTTAATTTCTTCTATGACCCAGTGTTCATTCAGGAGCATGTTGTTCAATCTCCATGTGTTTGCATATGCTCTAGAGATTCCTGAGTTGCTAATTTCCAACTTCACACCCTCATGGTCTGAGAATCTGCATGGTATGATTCTAATTCTTTTGAATTTGCTGAGAATTGCTTTATGGCCTATATGTGGTCAATTCTAGAGTAGGTTCCATGTACTGCTCAGAAAAATGTAAACTATTTAAGTGTATGATGAAAAGTTCTGTAGATATCTGTTAGATCCATTTGGGCTATAGTGTCATTTATATCTGCTGTTTTCTTGTTGATCTTCTGTCCTGTTGATCTATCTATCTATCTGAGAGTGGAGTATTGAAGTCCCTCAGTACTATTGAACTGGGTCTACATCTCCCTTTAAGTCCCTTAACAAGTCTTTTCAATAAACCGGTGCCCTGTAATTCGGTGCATATACATTGATAATCGTTATATCTTCCTGTTGAATGGATCCATTAATCATTATATAGTGTCCTTCTTTTTGTCTCTCTTAACAGTTTTTGTGTTAAAATTTATGTTGTCCAATATTCAGCATCCTAAACCTGCTCTTTTCTGGTTTCTGTAGGCATGGTATATCTTTTTCCAGCCTTTCACCTTCAATCTGTATGCATCTTTGTTGGAAAGATGTGTTTCTTGTAAGCAGCAAATAGATGGGTGTTGTTCCTTAACCTAATCAGCCAATTGGTGTCTTTTAGCTGGACAGTTCAGGCCATTAATGTTCAATGTGACTATTGATAAGTAGTAACTTTGCCCTACCATTTGCCAAAGATATTTTCTAATATAAGTTTTGAACTTCTGTGATCTTTTGCTGTGAGGTTTCCTTCATTTACCTTCTTTTATATTGATGACCATGTTTCTGTGTTTCTGTGTGTAACACATATTTAAGCATCTTCTGCTGGGCTGGACGAGTGGCAATAAATTCTTTCAATTTCTGTTTGCTGTGAAAGGTCTTTATTTCACCTTCATTCACAAATGAGAGATTTCAGGATATAATATTCTGGGCTGGCAGTTTTCTCTCTTAGTACCTGGGCTATATCTCGCCATTCCCTCCTAGCTTGTAGGGTTTCGGATGAGAAGTCTGCTGTGAGTCTAAGTGGAGATCTTCTGAGAGTAATCTGACGTTTCTCTCTTGTGCATTTTAGGATCTTTTCTTTTTGTTTCACTGTGGTGAGTTTAATTACAACGTGTTATGGTGAGGATATCTTTTGCTCATGTTTATTGGGGTTCTATGAGCTTCCTGTACTAGGATGTCTCTGTCCTTCTCCAAACCTGGGAAATTTTCTGCTATTATCTCACAAAAAAGCATTCTAATCCTTTCTCCCTCTCCATGCCTTCAGGAACTCCTAGAATCCGAATGTTAGGTTTTTTAATAGTATCCTGAAGATTCCTGACAATATTTTTTAGATTTCTAATTTCCTCTTCTTGTCTTTGGTTTGACTGTTTCCTTTCCTGTTCTCAGTCTTCTATTCTGATATTCTCTCTTCTGCTTCACCCATTCTGTTCTTAAGACTCTCCAATGTGTTTTTCATTTGATCTATTGAATTCTTCATTTCATTATGATTTCTCATCACCATTACAGTTTCATGTTCTACTAGTTGCTTCATTTCATTTTGATTCCTTCTTAATATTTTATTTTCACAAAAGAGATTTTCTATCTTGTCCATTAAGGATTTCTGTAGTTCAAGAATTTGTTTTTGTGAACTTCTTAATATTCTTATCAATTTTTTGAGATCTGCTTCTTGCATTTCTTCTATCTCATCATCTTAATAATCTTGAATTGGGGTGTCTATTTTATTTGGAGGCATCATAGTGTCTTCCTTGTTCTTGTTACCTCAGTTTCTGTGTTTGTTGTTTGGCATATTGGAGATATTCTTTGGTTTCTTTGGTGTGGTGCTTTTTCTCACTATACTGTGACTCTAGATCAAGTGGACTGTCTGTTTTTGATGGATTCTTAGAGGCTGTGATTGCTTAGATGGCTGTGATGCCAGAGAGCTCTGTTTGGTTCTTCAGGGTTAAGGGTGTACCAAAGGTGACTCACCCAAGTTGTTGTCTTGCTCACTCTCTTTCTGTTTTTTTTTTTTTTTGACTCATAAGGGAAGTAATTCTACACAGCTGAGTGGAATTGAGGGTAGTTGATGTATGAAATCTGCCCCCTGTGGGTATTTGTCTGCTTACCCCTGGGACCACACAAAGGTTTTATGCAGCCCTCAGTGTGGTCTCAACTTTCTCTGCAGTCTCTCCCCAGGTTGCCCAGGTTACCGAGTTTGTGTACTTGGTATGTTCCTCACCCCTCCCCCCAAATTTTCACAGTATCAGTTCTTTAGCTCCACACTTTGACTAGGTCTTAACCTCCTGTTATTTCTCCCCACCAGAGTCAGGTTTTTCTGCTTGGCTAATGATGGGCATCGCTTTACATACGTAAAATGGTGCCTGCTCTTTTTCTTGCTCAGCTTTGTAAGGTGAGTGGAGAGAGAGGCTAATGACCATGCCAGTTCCTCTTATTTATTGCTTTTATTCTCTCCTCCAGTCAGTCTGGTGAACTTTCCCCAGTGCGGCTTCAGGCCCCATTCCCTGTAGTCTCTTTCTGCCTTTCCCTGCCAATGTCTCGGGTTACCGGGGTTTTTGTTTCACCTCCCCTTCCAATGCTGGCACACAGACTCTGCGGCTCAGCTTCTGCAGCAGCTCGGTTCCCACAGCTTGGCTTCCATGCGTTGGGAGACCTTGCTCTCCCCATAGGTCCTCCATGTCACATGCACTAGATCCGGAAGAGTTTCCTCTGCAATTTTTTCCTGAGCCTTTTCCTGAGGCTACAGTAACTCCACTTTTTTAAACTATCTTTTCCCAGACTATCGGTGCATGCTCTCACTATTCTGCCATCTTGGCGCCACCCCCCAGCCCTGCCATTTTTTCCATAAATATTCAAACTGTTTATTTTGCATTACTTTTGTACTTTTATTGAGTGATTTTTCTGCCTTCACATTCTTCCATAATCATGGCTATCTTTCTGTAGTTCTGAGTGTAACATCCTTAAGCATGTTTTATAAAGCTGGATGAATGCTGACACATTAATTTCTGTTTGTTATGAAAGGTGTTTATTTCATTTTCATTCATAAATGAGAGCTTTGCAGAGTACAGTATTCTGGCTTGAGGTTTTCTTCTCTCAAGACTTAGACTATATCTCACCATTCTTTTCTAAACTATGTGAATTCTGATGAGATGTTATCTGTGATTCTAATTTTAGATCTCCTGCTAGTATTCTGGCATTTCTCTTCTGCACATTTTAGAAACTTTTCTTTGTTTTTCTCTTGAAAGTTTAACTACAGTGTGTCATGATGAAGTCATGTCTGGTCATGTCTATTAGGAGTGGAGTTCTCTGTGTTTCCTGTTATTAGATGTCCCTTTGGCCTCTAAATTGGGGTTGTTTTTCTGTAGTTATTTCACTAAATAGGCCTTCTAGTCCATTCTCTATATCCAGGGCTTTTGGAACTCCTAAGAACTGTATGTTGATTGCTTGATAGTATTTTATGAACCTCCCACACTGTTTATAAGTTTCTATTTCCTTCTTGTTTACTTTTATCTTACTGAAAGATTTCAAAAGACTTGTCTTCTAGTTCAGACAATATCACTGGCTCACTCAATCTGTTGTTAAGGCTTTCCAATGTGTTTTACATTTGATCTATTTATATTTAAATTTATTTATATATTTATATTAGATCAATTTATATTTGATCTACTGAGTGCTTCATTCAATATTTCATTTTGATTTATATTTAAAATCTCAATTTCATTGGAAAATTGATTCATTTAATGTATGGTTTTCTTGCGTTCAAGGATTTTTTTCAGATTGCTTTTGATTAGTCGTAGGTTTAATCTTTGGAATTCATTTCCTGTATTTCATTAATCTCTTCATCTTCACATTCTAATGTTGATATATTATTGTGTTCTTTGTGGGGATCAAGGTGTCTTCCTTTCTCTTGTTTCTTGAATTGCTGCATTTATTTTTAGGCATTTGTGAAATCTTGTTTTTTTTTTTTCCTCTGATGTCTTTTATCTCTGAGCTATTCCTCTGTGGCTTAGTAGAATATCTGCATTTTCAGGGAATACCAAAGGGTGTGTGCTAGGCATGGCCCAGGAGTTCTGGTCAGTACTATAGGCTAGGGCAATTTTCTAGGGTAACACCAAATTGGGCTTAGTAGATCCATTGTTTTTAAAAGAAGAGAGAATTTTTTACCTCTGTTTTGTGAGATCACCCTTTCACCTATTCTCTAAGTTGAGCGATGCCCACTTATTAGTCAACAGTGTGTTCAACACTTATCTGCACTGCTGTATGAACTACAGAAACTATCTACACAGTCCTCACCCTATCATTCCCACAGACATGACTCACTCCAGGCAACCACCTGATCATGTAGAACACTGATCATTTGGAGCCATTCCCAGTGATGCCCAGAGACACAGCTATACCCTGTACCCTCTCATATAGACACCAAGTCCCCATAGTCTCAGCTCACAAGGCTCCCACAGTCAGTGAGTGCAGAGGTTTGGCTCTTCCCTGCCAGCCTCTCTAGTCAAAAGAGAGGCATATTTTTCCTGAGCCACCTCTGTCTAGGTGGCTTGAGCCCTATGGTATGTTGGAGGGCTGGGGGCACATAGTGGGTTCACCTCCACCTGTCAATCCTGCCAGCCAGGCTCAAAGTCTATGGAGACTGTGGATTTTTCCCTCTGCTAGAATCTCTGGATCACATATATAAGCGCCACTTGCCAAATGTTGCCCACTCCCTGCCACTGCCACCAGTCCTGCTGAGAAGGTGGCATCTTATCTCAGCCAGTTGCTCTGCATACAAAAAGACTATGCAGCAGCCATTGAAGCCCAAAATGGTGTTCTCACTTTCTCAGCAGAAAACAGGTGCTATTGTGGGCAGAATAGGGTGAGATAAATGAGGCTCTTTTACTTCCACTGGGTCTGCCACTGGTAATCTCTTACTTCTAGGGCTCCAGTCTAACTCATGAATGCTCTCCCTCTGGCTATATCACCACAAAATACTGCAATCTGGTCTCACCTCTATCTCCCAACCTGTGCTTGCTTCTGCTGTCAGCTGCTGCAGCCATGTATTTGTGCTGTGCATTTGCACTTTCTACATAGGTATGCAGCATTTCCCTTTCTTTGTAGAATTTGTAGTGGGATTTTTTTGTCAGGCAGAGTTAGTGAGAGAGAGAGAGACAGAGAGAAAGGCCTTGCTTTCCATTAGTTCACCCCCCAAATGGCCGCTATGGCCGGCGCACTGCGCTGATCCAAAGCCAGGAGCCAGGTGCTTCCTCCTGGTCTCCCATGTGGGTACAGGGCCAAGGACTTGGGCCATCCTCCACTGCACTCCTGGGCCATAGCAGAGAGCTGGACTGGAAGAGGGGCATCCAGGACAGAATCCAGTGCCCCAATCAGAACTAGAACCTAGGGTGCCGGCACTGCAGGCAGAGGATTAGCCTAGTGAGCCGTGACACTGGCCAGTAGTGTGGTTTTCTCTCCATTTTTTTCCTGAGAGTGCACTTCTTTTTTTGTTTTGTCTGTTTTTCTCTCACTTAGTACAATACTATTTATTCCCTATTTTGCCATTTTGAAATATTCCTAAGATGTCATTTTTCTTTACTGTTCTTACTATGTCATGAATTTCTAAAGAAATTATGCTTTTCTTAAACATAAAACATGTGTCATCAATCACTTCCTCTCTGGCTTTTTGCTGCCTCTGGAGCCTAGTACTAGTGCTGTAGGTGTGCTAAAATGTATCCTCACAAAGGGAAAACAGGAAAGCTCTGCATGTTCCAAACTCTAATTTCAGGACAATAGTAGCATAGCAATGCTTCTAAATATGAATGCACAGCATGACTCTGGATGACTTACAATGTTTTTTGACATTATAATTATTATACAATAATACATTTACAATATCACAGTGATGTTTTATGACACCATAATTGATTAAGACAATACAGATTTTTTGAAAACATCACAACAGTTGGTTTATGGCATAATAATATTGCTTTTGATACCAATTGTTTTCATGACTGCACAATTGATTGTGATTTAATGTTGGTTTATGTTATCACAATTGACTAAGAAGTCATAATGGTAGGTTTAAGATATTACAGTGGATTTTATGACTTCATAACTAATTATGATGTCACAATACAGATTTATTATATCAAAATGGCATAAGGACATTATAATTGATGTTGACATCACAATGTTTTAATGACATCACAATACTGTATGGCAGAACAACTGTTTATAAATCATGTTGGTTTTAATTTTGTCAAATTATGACATCACAATGGTTTTTAGGACATCACAACTTATTATGGCATCATAATTTTGGCTTATCACAGCACAGTCATGATGTATGACTAAGCAATAGTTGATTCATAACATCACAATAGTAGGTTTATGGCATAACAATGGTGGTTTATGACATGAGAATTGATTATGGCATCACAGTTGATGTCATAATTGATCATTTTGGAACAATGACAGGTTTATGAAAGAATCAATTATAGCTTCACAGTTGTAGGTTTGGACCAGTCCAAAGACAGGAGCCAAGAGATTCAGCTTGATCTCCCACAGGAGTACAGGGTCTCAATTACTTGGTCTCCCACAGGAGTACAGGGTCTCAATTACTTCATTAGCAGTGAGCTGGAACAGAAGAGAAGCAGCTGATACTTGGACTGGTATCCACATGGCATGTTGGTGACACAGGAAGTTGTTTAATCTACTGTGGCATGGCACAATACTGGACCAACAACAATGGGTTTTTGACATCATAAATGATTTTAACAAAATGATGGTCTACTTATGACACCACATAAATGTTTTTATGGCATATCTACATTTGTGACATGAAAATTAAATAATATAATGTGTTTTATAACATCACAATTAAATTTGATGTTGCAATGGTAGGCTTATGATGTCACATTTTATATCTTCTCATTGATTATGACAATGCCATGACTTATTATATTGCAATGTTTGAATTATGATATACCGATGGTGGAATAGTGAGGGCGCACACAAACAGTCCGGGAAAAGATAGTTCAATAAAAGTGGAGTTATGGTAGCCCCAGGTAAAGACTTTGAAAAACAATGCGGGGGAAACTCTCCATGATCCATTGGACGTGACGCAGAGGAGAACGGATTCGCCGTGCCGTGGGAAAGGAGACACCAAACGGAACGCAGCCGCGGAATCTGTGCACCAGTGCTGGAGGGGGAGGTGAGGTGGAGATCCCTCGGTAACCTGAGACATTGGCGGGAAGAGGCAGACCCCACTGGGGAAAGCGCACCAAAAAATAAAAAAATCAAAAACGAATAAATAGGGGGAACCAACACTGTTACTAGCCTTCCCCTTCACTCACCTTATAAAGTATAGTGGGAAAAGGAGGGGTGAAATGGCGCCCGCCTGCCATTAAAGCAGGTGCGCGTGCGCCCGCCTCTAAAGCAGAAGCCTGCCCGCCTCTAAAGCAAGCGTGCACGCACCAGCCCGTGCCTGCCCGCCCGCCCATCCGCCACTAAAGCAGAAGGCCCCCGCCCCTAAAGCAGGTGGATCTAACAAGCTGAAGCTGTGTAAATCTGAGGGGGTGCCGAAGCCAGGGAACTCACCTTGTAGACAACTCTGTTACCTTGACAACCCGGTGAGACAGAGTGGAGAAATGCCAACCGAAAGCAGACACTGACCTAACAAGAGCAAGGAAGACACTATGATGACCCCAAATGAAAAAGACACCCCAATTCAAGATTATGAAGATTATGAGATAGAAGAGATGCAAGAAGCAGATCTAAAAAAATTGATAAGAACATTAAGAAGTTCACAAATACAAATTCTTGATCTACAGAAATCTTTAATGGATAAGATAGAAAATCTCTCTCGCAAAAATGAATTATTAAAGAAGAATCAGAATGAAACAAAGCAACTAGTAGAACAAGAAACAGTGATAGTGAATAGAAATCATAATGAAGTGAAGAATTCAATTGATCACATGACAAACACACTAGAGAGCCTTAAAAACAGGATGGGTGAAGCAGAAGAGAGGATATCAGACTTAGAAGACAGAAAACAGGAAAGGAAACAGTCAAACCAAAGACAAGAAGAGGAAATTAGAAATCTAAAAAATATTGTTGGGAATCTACAGGATACTATTAAAAAACCTAACATTCAGATTCTAGAAGTTCCTGAAGGCATGGAGAGGGAGAAAGGATTAGAAGGCCTTTTTGGTGAGATACTAGCAGAAAATTTCCCAGGTTTGGAGAAGGACAGAGACATCCTAGTACAGGAAGCTCATAGAACCCCTAACAAACATGACCAAAAGAGAACCTCACCATGACACGTTGTAATTAAACTTACCACAGTAAAACAGAAAGAAAAGATCCTAAAATGCACAAGAGAGAAACGTCAGATTACCCTCAAAGGATCTCCAATCAGACTCACAGCAGATTTCTCATCTGAAACCCTACAAGCTAGGAGGGAATGGCGAGATATAGCCCAGGTACTAAGAGAGAAAAACTGCCAGCCCAGAATATTATAACCTGCAAAGCTCTCATTTGTGATTGAAGGCGAAATAAAAACCTTTCACAGAAAACATAAACTGAATTTGTTGCCACTCGTCCAGCCCTGCAAAAGATGCTTAAACATGTGCTACACGCAGAAACACAGAAACACGGTCATCAATTTGAAAGAAGCTAAAGGAAGGAAATCTCACAGCAAAAGATCATAGGAAACTCAAAGCATATATAAGAAAATATCTTTGGCAAATGGTAGGGCAAAGTTACTACTTATCGATAGTCACATTGAACATGAATGGTTTGAACTGTGCTATTAAAAGGCAAAGATTTACTGACTGGATGAGGGAACAAAACACAGCCATTTGCTGTCTACAAGAAACACATCTTTCTAACAAAGATCCATACAGTCTCAAAGTGAAAGGTTGGAAAAATATATACCATGCGAGCAGAAATGAAAAAAGAGCGGGCGTAGCCATCTTAATATCAGATAACATAAATTTCACCACAAAAACTATTAAGAGAGACAAAGAGGGGCACTATATAATGATTAAGGGATCCATTCAACAGGAAGATATAGCAATTATCAATGTATATGCACCTAATTACCGGGCACCGGTTTATTTAAAAGACCTGTTAAGGGACTTAAAGGGAGATTAAGACCCCAATACAATAGTAGTGGGAGTTTTCAACGCTCCACTCTCAGAGATAGACAAATCACCAAGACAGAGGATCAACAAGGAGACAGTAGATTTAAACGACACTATAGCCCAAATGGACCTAACAGATATCTACAGAACATTTCATCCCACAGATAAAGAATTTACATTCTTCTCAGCAGTACATGGAACCTTCTCCAGGATTGACCACATACTAGGCCATAAGCAAGCCTCAGCAAATTAAAAAGAATAAGAATCATACCATGTAGCTTCTCAGACCATGAGGGAGTGAAGTTGGAAATTAGCTACTCAGGAATCTCTAGAGCATATGCAAACACATGGAGACTGAACAACATGCTCCTGAATGAACAATGGGTCATAGAAGAAATCAAAAGAGATTAAAAATTTCCTAAAAGTAAATGAGGATAACAGCACATCATACCAAAACCTATGGGATACAGCAAAAGCAGTGTTAAGAGGAAAGTTTATAGCAATAGGTGCCTACATCAAGAAACTGGAAAGGCACCAAATAGATGAGCTCACAGTACATCTCAAAGATCTAGAAAATCAACAGCAAACCAAACCCAAAGCTAGTAGGAGAAGAGAAATAGTCAAAATCAGAGAAGAAATCAACAGGATTGAATCCAAAAAAACACTACAAAAAATCAGCCAAACGAGGAGCTGGTTTTTCAAAAAAATAAACAAAAGTGACACCCCATTGGCCCAACTAAATAAAAAAAGAAGAGAAAAGACCCAAATTAATAATATCAAAGACGAAAAAGGAAACGTACAACAGACACCACAGAAATCAAAAGAATCATCAGAAATTGCTACAAGGACTTATATGCCAGGAAACAGGGAAACTTATCAGAAATGGATAGATTCCTGGACACATACAACCTACCTAAACTGAACCAAGAAGACAGACCCATAACTGAGACTGAAATTGAAACAGTAATAAAAGCCCTCCCAACAAAGAAAAGCCCAGGACCAAATGGATTCACTGCTGAATTCTACCAGACATTTAAAGAAGAACTAACTCCAATCCTTCTCAAACTATTCAGGACAATCGAAAAAGAGGGAATCCTCCCAAATTCTTTCTACGAAGCCAGCATCACCTTAATTCCTAAACCGGGAAAAGATGCAGTATTGAAGAGAATTACAGACCAATATCTCTGATGAACATAGATGCAAAAATCCTCAATAAAATCCTGGCCAACAGAATGCAACAACACATCAGAAAGATCATCCACCCAGACCAAGTGGGATTTATCCCTGGTATGCAGGGATGGTTCAATATTCACAAAACAATCAACATGATACACCACATTAATAGACAGCAGAAGAAAAACCATATGATTATCTCACTAGATGCAGAGAAAGCATTTGACAAAATACAACACACTTTCATGATGAAAATGCTAAGCAAACTGGGTATAGAAGGAACATTCCTCAATATAATCAAAGCAATTTACGAAAAACCCATGGCCAGTATCCTTTTGAACGGGGAAAATCTGCAAGCAATCCCACTGAGATCTGGTACCAGACAGGGATGCCCACTCTCACCACTGCTATTCAACATAGTGCTGGAAGTCTTAGCCAGAGCTATTAGGCAAGAAAAAGAAATCAAAGGGATACAAATTGGGAAGGAAGAACTCAAACTATCCTTCTTTGCAGATGATATGATTCTTTGTTTAGGAGATCCAAAAAACTCTACTAAGTGACTATTGGAACTGATAGAAGAGTTTGGCAAAGTAGCAGGATATAAAATCAATGCACAGAAATCAATAGCCTTTATATACACAAACAATGCCATGGCTGAGGAAGAACTGCTAAGATCAATCCCATTTACAATAGCCACAAAAACAATCAAATACCTTGGAATAAACTTAACCAAGGATGTTAAAGATCTCTATGATGAAAATTATAAAACCTTAAAGAAAGAAATAGAAGAGAATACCAAAAAATGGAGAAATTTCCCATGCTCATGGATTGGAAGAATCAATATCATCAAAATGTCCATTCTCCAAAAAGCAATTTACAGGTTCAATGCAATACCAATCAAGATACCAAAGGCATTCTTCTCAGATCTGGAAAAAATGATGCTGAAATTCGTATGGAGGAATAAGAGACCTCGAATAGCTAAAGCAATCTT